>CM026326.1:13388474-14593365 GCA_014843725.1 Amphicarpaea edgeworthii
GATAAATTTTATAATTTTCCATAGACTTCAGCACTTAAAAAAAAAAATTAATTACAATGCTAAAACTGTTAGAATGAGTGTTTAGCTTAAGGGTATAATTTTGTATTTATGATATAATTTTGTTAAGAAAACCACATGTTATATGTAAAAATAAGTTAAGTAACCGGTTAGCCTACTCATTGGAATGTTGTAGTTTAGTTTAACTTTGTTAATAATTTATAAAACAAAAGATAATGATTTAGACGTATTTTATTATAATATTATTTAAAGTTATAAAAATTAAAAAAGTTCATTTGCAAAGGCTATATTCGATAAGCCATATCACCTAACTTCCAACTTTTTTGTTAGTAGTTTTTCATTTCACCTAGCTTTTAACTTTTTTTTAATAGTTTTTCAGTTAATTTGGATATTTTGGTAAGCGAGTTTTTTTTTTTTTTACCTAAGTAATGTCTTTAAAAAATGCTAGCTTCTAACTTCTAAATTTTTACATTTATTTTATTTTTCTTGTTATCATATTTAAATAAAGTGATATTGTATTATTTATTTGTTTTTCTTTTCTCTATTCTTCTTACATATTTTTATATTACACTAATTATTTTAAATATTATAATATTTCTAATATTTAATTTATTATTTTTCATAATAATTCATAAAATTAAAAATGATAATTGTTAGATTTTTTTTAATTTTGAATAATTTAACATATTAAGACAATTTTAATAAGTCATTTGATTTTCAACTCTATTATTAAAACACATAGGATAATAAATTTAAAACTCAATTAAATTTAAAATTTATGCAACTGAATGAGACAAATCAAGCACAAAAATTTAAATTTCTTTACAAAGGATTTTTTTTATTTTTATAACCTTTAGGTCTATTTGATGAACATGGTAACATATGATATACAAACATAATATGATATGAACATGGTACTATAATAAGATACTATAATAAGATGATAAGTTTTAATCCTATTAAATGTTTTGTGTACACTATATAACAAATCATATATCAACTAAATATAATATAAATTATATTTTTAAATAAAAAAAATGGGCATTCTTGCTATGATCTATTTTCATAGTCTTTTATTAATTAGTTAAAATTTATTAAAAATTATCAATTTTGTTAAATATAAGTTAAATTAATAAAGAGAATCCTTAAATGATAAACATAATTTATTAATTTATTATTTTTTTAATAAAAAATATTAATTAGAAATGAGAGAAAAAAGTTTATCCTATTTTATTAAATTATTAATTTTGATAAATATAAGTTAAATCACGAAGGAAAGAGAATATTAAATGATATGCAAAATCTTAAATTATCAATTTAAAATGCTCTCTTGTACCTTATTATAAGAAACAAAATACACTTTGCACACATATTAAAAAAACCCAATTAAATACAACAAATTTCACACAAGGCGTAGTCGACGTCTCGACAATATTGTTGTAAAGGGTGATCCGTCGCCGACTCGGTGCTATAGCCAAGGTGAGAGAGGCGGAAGGATGGGTGGTGTCGCCATTATGTGATAAGAATAAAAACAAGAAGAAAAGAAATGAGGAAGAGGTTAGGGACAAATGAAGAAAAGTAAAGAAAACAATAAGAAAAGAAAAAGAAAATAAGAATAAAAATCCTAAAATCTAACTTAAATCTGATCCTTTCATTTTTTTTATCCAGAATAATGATAATGTAAAATAACATAATTTTATACTGTTAGATAATAATAATAATAATAATAATAATAATAATAATAATAATAATAATAATAATAATAATAATAATAATAATAATAATAATAATAACTCTCTATTCGTATGATTTAAAAATAATTTCATAAAAAAGTCAATGATTATTTGACAGTATTATGTTAACTTTATTATCATTATTTTCTTTTTTATTTTTCTCGATTAGGAACGGTATTATAAATCAATCAAATTCCAACACTCAAAACCATTAGATATTACAAACTATATAATCCTTGTTTGTCCACTCTACTGAATTTTATCCCTGGGACTAAAATAACTTATTTTTTAAATTTGGGGGACTAACAAAATAATTTTTTTATTTGAAGGACTAAAAATATTTTTCTTCTCATTTGAGAGAACAAAATCATATATAAGCTTTTATGTAATATAAAGAATGATTAATCACACAAATTTACATAACTAAAAAACGTCTTTGTCTATCATTATGTTCATCAAATCATTTCACATATCTTTTAAATTTTTATAGTGCTGGAAAAACTAATTTGAGTATTCGGTAGAAAAAAAAATGTTTTTTCTAGAAACTTATAATGTTTTTTGAAATGTCACACCAAGTGGTATTTTTTAAAACTCTAACTTCTAACTTTTTATTTCTTATCTTTAAAATGTTTCTTTAACTTCTTTTTATTATTCTTTTTAAATAAAATAATATTTTTTTTATTTATCTGTTTTTGTTTTTACTCATTCGTCATACAATTCTTTATATTAAACTATTTAGTTTTCTTTAGAGAGAATACTAAACTATTTAGTTTAACATTGTAATATTATTTTACCATTATATTTCACGAAATTAAAAATCATCATTGTTAGATTTATTTTTATATATTTTTAATAATTTTAAATTATACAATTTATTTTAACGATTATATTAATCTATAACAATAGATAAAGGCAATACCATTTTTGGTAACTACTCTTTCATCTCTATTTTTAGTTTTTACCCTTAGTAAATTAAAAAAGTTATACAAATTTTTATACTAATATTATCCTTTTAACTAGAAAAATAAAATTATGAATAAAAAATTATAAATTATAGAGTCGTGCTCCATTAACTCTCCACTATTGATTAACGACCCCCTATTATAATACTCCGTGTTTTTTATTCTTCTATTCAATTCGCGACTATTTGTCACAATAGTATTAAGTGTCATTTCTCGCATGAAATTGTGTGAGATTAGAACAAACAATTCCTTTATATGAAACTATTTTTCTTTTTTCCTTTATGTGAAACTCTTCATTATATTTTGTTATAAGTGAGTCCTGCCCAAAGGTAAATATTATCTTCCCTTCATTTCCCTTTTTATTTTTAAAGGCAGTGGAGACAGAGAGATCGGGTACTTCTCACTTAGTTTTTTCACTTAAAATACAGTCATTCGTATGTATTTTTTAATACTCCTAATAATGTATTCACCATCTAATTTTAGTATTTTGCATATCCCCCCAAAAAAAGGAATGACGGTGAACCCAAGAAAACCTTCCCTAATTGCTAACATAAAATAGTTGAATCTCATGGATTGGTGAATCTCCTATTTTTTTTTTTTTGTTATTTTCTTTTAAAAGTATTTTTCCCAGTATGATTATTTTAAAGCATTTTTATTTCGTTTGATTAATTTTTTTTTTTATGATGGGATGAATTAAGGATAGTAATTACTTCATCTCATTGTATGGTTTAGTATGTTTTTCATGTCAATGTTATTCTTTTCCTCTCATTTTTCATATGAATATTTATATTTAAATTTACCTTTTTTCTTTTATTTGCAGAACCAGAGTTGATTATGAAGAACGAACCAAAATTTTATTCACTAATTCTCACTTTGTCTTACATTTTTCATAAAGTATTATAGTTTCTTAACTCCTCTCACTGTTTTAACATGTAAAATTTAACCTTTTTTTTAATAGTTTTTTTCTCCCAAAATGTATTGAAGCAATAAATATATTGGTCACAACCCATGACAATATGGGAGAGGAGAGTTTCTAGGGTTGGTTATACTTTCATGTTATCCACCCATTTGTTTTTTTTTTATAATTCAAAATTTATAAAATAATTTATTATAACAAACTTTGTTATTTTATCCCTTAATTTATTCTAAATGAAATCATCGTATACAGTTTGTTTTTTAATTTCAAATTATTATAACCAACTTTGTATTGTGAAATTGTCAATGAGCAAATGCTATTACATATTTTGTTTTGAACATTTAATTTTAAGAAAATACATTGACTTATACAATAGGTTCTAAGGATTTGGCCTCAATAAATTTTAATTCCTTTTCTCTAATTTTTTTTCTTAATTTATACCCTTTTTTTGCTCCAATTTTTGCTTAATTACTTTTCTTAATTTTATAGTTGAATTGAAGAATTAGAATTCAAATTGGTGAAGGACATCTTTAATTTCAAATTTTTTGTTTCCTCAAGTGAATATGCTATTTTTTTTTATGAATAAAGAAATTAAATGAATATGCTATTATTTCAAAGTGATTAAGTTATGGTATTTTATTAAAATAGAAATCAAGAAAACTTCTTTTATGTTTTAAATAAATAAAGATTATATTCACTAAATTTTTTTTTTTAAAAACAAAGAGTATAAGATTAAATAAGTAAATAGATTCAGAAAAAAAAAAAAAAAACAAAGAAGTAAAGAGATATTAGATAAAAACTACAATAATAATGATCTATGTAGTTAATTTAACTTTTCCGTTTTTCTTTTCTATCTAATTACTTATGGATAATTAATTGATTTTGAAATTTAAATACAAAAAAATCCACAGTTTAAAAAGCCAAAAATAGTGTAGTGGGATGGAAATTAAAAAAATTGATAGTTTTTTTTTTTTTTAATGTAGACACTTTTTAAACATTAGTCTTAATTTAAAAATTTTTTAAAAAAAGTAGCGAGGTAGTTTGAAATTTTAAATTGAAAAAAAATATGAAAATTTTAAATAGTATGTTGGAATTTTAAAATTTTAAAAAAAGATGTTTTGTTATAGATAAATATTTATTGAAGTGATTTAACTGTGTACAAACAAATTTATTTATAAAAATTTTACATAAATATTAACAGGGAATTAATAATATAGTATTAAGCATGATTGATGTGTTCTAAAAGAGGATTATGTCAAATATAAATAACCATTCAACATAATAAAATACAATAGCGCAATAGAAATGCGGACACACAGGTGCGATAGTGTCTGTGTTTCCACTAGTTAACATAATAGAAATTGAATGATTATTTAAGTTTTTTTTTTTACTTTATTTTAAATACTTTGATGGATGTTTGGTGATATACATGGTAATAGATGATATAATATAATACTAATTGTTCCTATCGGATAGAACGGTCGAGTAGGGACCTTCTCTTGAGAGGTTAATTCGTCTAGTGGGGATACCTGCAAAAACATTTTGATACTCAAGTTAGTGATGTATTGGTGCAATGCATATTGAGTATTGAAAATTAGGTTAAGGAATACCTAGGGTTACCTCCCTTTTATAGCTGCTATGTTGGATCTTCGTGGGCTTTCTTATGAATTAATATTTTAGGGCCCAAATCATGCGTACCTAATACGTTCCTTTTTCCTGATTTAAATCATATCCTCATAAAGTCCCAGATTGCTTTCCTTATTACCGAGATGGGCCTCCAAAACATGTATACTTGGTTCGTGATTCGAGTGGAATACTTTAACCCGCAAGGATTCGCTGGGGTTTCCGTGGTGGACTCGGACGAGTGCTTACCTGACCATATTTTTTCGAGTAGTTTCGGGTGGGCCTATGCTAGGTCCAAGTATGGAGTCTACTTGGCCCGAATAGTACACATGCCCCCCAAGCTTCAAGGCATAGTCGTAGAAGGTTTGTTAATAGTCGATTCCATTCGGGGACTCGATGGGTCTTTCGGCCACGGTGGGAAATTATTTGCTGGTGTCATTAGTCATGTTGCCATGTCATGCTATTTTTTCAATTTTTTTTGTAATTGCCTTGGTTTTCGTAACCATCACAAGTTGAATGTATAAAGCGGTTTTTCATTTTAATCACTTACATTGAAGTGTCCTCTATCATGGTTTTGCTTAGTTTGCTCTATCTGTGGTTCCTTCAACTTCCATTTCCTCTTCTTGAACCTTGCTCCTCTCTGTTCATTTTCTCCAGGTATCTTCCTCTTCCCAAGTAATCCCTTTGTAACCATGTCTTCTATTAGTAATTCTAGTGAATTGGATGCTTGCATAGAGCATTCTAACGAGATTCATCTCATTAGTGAGGATACTGATGGTAGAGAATCACCACCTCACGAGCCCTTTGCCACAATGAGCGATAGTGGTTCATTTGTTGTACGGGGGGAGCTGTTGCTGATATTCCACCGGCCGTGATGGTGGCGAGAGTGGTGGTATTAGATTCTGATGAGACGGCCTCCACCCTCTTGCTGCCACCAGCAGCCTCTCCATTGTGCATGCATCCTAACCCTAGGGACTTTCCTCTAATTCCAAACAATAATTTTTTATGGGTCAGCCATGAGGTAGGGGCATATGCCTCGAGATACCAATCCGAGAAGGCGTTAAACCTCCTCCTTCATGAGATCGAACTCAGCTACTCGCCCAAGCTTGGCGTGATTGTGGCTGAGCACTATCAACCTTTAGAGTGTGTGTACATGCGGTCTTTGTCTCGCGAGCCATTGTCTTTTTATATATATGATACCCTTTTTACTACTCTTGGTTTGACTCTTCCCTTTGATAGCTTTGAGATCGAGGTGTAGCGTACCTTAAACATTGCCCTACTCAACTGCATCCAAATGCTTGGGCAGCTATGTTCGCCTTTCGAGTTTTATGTAATAAGTTTTTTGTTACTCCTACTGCCCCGAAATTTCTACATCATTATTCAGCCAATGAGAGCGTTAAGGGCGATTGGCTTTCTCTTGTGGGGAAACCTAACATGGCCTTACTCGGTCCTTATACCTCATCTTGGAAAGACTTCAAAACGGGTTTCTTTCGTGTCCGCTTGAGTCCACTTAGCATGGTGGATTTTTTTGATGTTGGGAGAAATCCTCTTTTCCCTTTCCATTGGACTTGGTGGCCAAATAAGCGTTTCCATTTTGAGGTCATGGATATGTCACCTACTAATTAGGAGGATATGGTGACTTTACATAAGTTTCTTTGACTGTTGTTGTGTAAAACCCTAGTCAGGATTCCTTTTTCTCGGACACCGAGGGAGGATTGGCAATATGAGTGGCATTTACTCAATTTTTTCGTCGCTTATAGTTGACTAATCAATGCTTGTTTGTACAGTTGTGATGGGGAAGTATGATTATAAGGCTGTGAAGCAAGCTACTGCTGAGAGGAAGCGTCAAAAGGAGGCAGGTGTAGCTTCGCAAACCTAGGTGCCCCCCTCCATAGAGATCCCGTCTGTGGTTGCAGGTGGTCCGTTTGACCCTTCTCCTCAAAAATGCAAAGTGATGGACTTGGTTCCTGATGACCGAGCAGTTGTTCAAGCTAAGAAAGGCAAACAGGTGGCTACTTCCCCAGCAACTCCCACGTTGTCAATTGTTGAGAAGCATCCAACCTTCTTGTTTATGAAAGATAGGGTGTCATCTCTATGGGGTAAAGACTTCCACCCGGGGGCGCTACTGAGTGCTGGTTCCCTAAGTCCCGCGGATAGGAAGATGTTGAGGGAAGTGGACTCATAAGCCTTAATTGATGCTCTTGCTCGTTTCCAAGCACGCTTTTAGGCGATTGCCGAGTTCTAGGCGGATGACATAGAAAAGGTGCAAAGAGAAGCTGTTGCTGCTCGAGAATCATGTCGAAAGGCAAAGGAGGATCTGGATAAGGCTCTCAAAGCTAATACTCTTTTGTCGCATTAAGTGGCTAAGGGGAAGAAGGATTTAATGAACGTAGAGACTTGTGTTGCTGATCTCTTAGCTCAAGAGACAAGGCTGGTGGAGGAAGATGCAAAGGCGGAGTATTCGGCCCAAACCTTCTAGAATGAAGTTGAGTGTTTAACTGCAAACACGGCCACTCATGGTGTGATTGTCTTGAAGCTTCAAGCTGACCTTTCTAAGGCTGAGGGTGAAATCGTGAAGACTCATGAGGTCGGCTTCAAGAAGGCAGTGCAACAAGCACTTTACTTTGCCCCCGACCTAGTGGTTGATGCCTTCAATGTGGACAAAGACATCAGCCTAGTAGGTCAACTAGTACTCGAGACTGAATTTCCTGAGGATGCATAGTTTTTATTTTATGTTGCCTTTGTTCTAGATACTTTGAATTTGTATTTGTTTTTCGCACTTGCCGCAGTATTCGGCTGAATGCTTTATTCTACTTGGAAGTTGTATGTTTATTCCCGCGTTTTATGAATTTCATCGTTTTTACTCGGCTTTGGCTATCGCGTGTCACATTTTACTCGATGTTAGTTTCAACGTTTTAACTCGTAATTATCGGTTTAAATTGTTGAAATCTTTGCACTCGAATTTTCCTGAATAACCTCATTTTATTGCTTTACTTCTCAGTGTGCCTCGTTAAAAACTGCTCCAACAAAAAACCCTACGAGAAAAATGTTAGAGTCGGGAAAAAGAGTGCATCACTTTTTACAAGTTTTTAACTATAATAATGCTTAAGGTGGGATGCGTTCCAAGTTCTTGGAATCAGCCCGCTCTTTAAATCCTATAGCGGTCAGTAGGCCCCGTTTTGAAGGGACTCTATTACTCGGTAGGGTCCTTCCCAACTAGTGAAGAGTTTATCGTGTTGGGAGTCTTTCCTTGCTTCTCCGCGTTTTTTCCATACTAGATCCCCGCACTCAAATTTTCTAGGTTTGACCCTAGTGTTGTATCGTCGCTCAACTTGTCGTTGACGGGCTTCCACTCGGAGTTGCACCTTGGCCCTGGACTCGGGTACTAGGTCCAATGATACTTGCAAGGCTTTCGTGTTTAGTTGCTGCTAAAAGTTGATCCTTCTCCACGAGGCTTCTCCTAGTTCCACAGGAATCATGGCATCGATCCCATAGGCCAATTGGAAGGGTGTCTCCCTTATGGTGGAATGGGGGGTGCATTGGTATGCCCATAGCAAGGTTGATATCACTTCTGCCCAGTTTCCCTTGGCTTCTCCGACTCTTTTCTTTAGCTCTCCAAGTAAGACTTTGTTGGCTGCCTCTATCTGTCCATTTTTCTGAGGATGTTCTACTGAAGTAACTAAATGTTTGATGCCAAGGTTTGAGTAGAACTCTTCTGATTGTTGGTCTGTGAATTGCCTTCTGTTATCTTATATGACCAAGTAAGGTAGCTCGAATCGACAGATGATGTTTTTCCAAAGAAACTTTTGTATTTTCTTTGCAGTAATGGAGGCCAGTGGATCCGCCTCGATCCACTTAGTGAAGTAGTCAATGGCTACTACTAAGAACTTCACTTGTCCGGGAGCCTAAAGGAAGAGTCCGAGTATATTGATCCCTCACATGGCAAATGACTAAGGGGATCTGATGGTATGCAGCTCCTCGACTGGTTGTCACGAGATGTTTCTAAATTCCTAGCACTCTTTGCAACGCTTGACATATTCTGCACAATCGCGCTTGATCGTGGGCCCGTAGTAGCCAGCTCTGAGTACTCGCACTGCCATGTATCTTGTTCCCGAATGCATTCCACATACCCTTGAATGTAACTTGGCCAGGACATACTCGACCTCTGGTTGTGTTAGGCACTTGAGTAAAGGTGTGGTGAACCCCCCGCTTGTATAGGATGTCGCTATTGATTGTGTGGTAACTTGCGACTCTCGGCAGGCACTTAACTTTAGTGGGGTCACTAGGGAGTGCCCCCGGTCTTTAGATACTCCCAGATTTTCGTCATCCATCCCTTGGCCTGGGTGGTGACCGTGCAGGCCTACAAGCTGGGTGCTGATATGGTTTCCTGGATGACGGTCCTATACATCCCTTTTTGTTTGGTGTTGGTTAATTTGGATAATAGGTCTGCTCGCTCATTGTTTTCACGAAGGATGTGTCCTAGTTCAAACTTCTTGAACTTTTCTCGCTGGTGGCACACCAAGTGGTAGTACCGTGTCATGTTGGGGTCTTTGGTTTGATACGTCCCATTTACTTGGCCAGTTACCAACTTAGAATCGGTCCAACATCTCAAGCAAGTTGCACCAACTTCTTCAACTAGGTGCATCCCTATGAGCAGGGCTTTGTATTCAGCCTGATTGTTAGATGCGTCGAAACCAAATCTTAGAGATTGCTCCAAAATAACTTTGTTTAGGCTTTCTAGGATGACTCCGGCTCCGCTTCGCTTCTCATTGGACAACCCATCTACGTACAGTGCTCACCATATGAAGTCACTCCCCTCTGCAGGGGTCAGCTCTGCAATGAAGTTCGCCAAACATTGTGCTTTGATGGGTCTTCGCGGTTGGTAGGCAAGGCCGTATTCTAAGAGTTCGACTGACCAGGCTATCATTCTTCCTGCCAAATTTGGTTTCACTAGAACTTGCTTGATTAGATAATTGCTTCGAATGATGATCTAATGGCTTTGAAAGTAAGGGCGGAGTCATCTCACAACGATTACTAGGGCTAAGGCCAGTTTCTTAATCATTTGATAACGGGTTTCAAGCCCTTTGAGGACTTTGTTGATATAGTATACAAGGGATTGTTCTTTGTGATCTTCCTGAATGAGGATTACACTGATTGCATGCTCAGAGACAGCCAAATATAGGTGTAGCTCCTTGTTGGTTGGCTTGGTAAGGACTGAAGGTGTCGCGAGGAGTTGCTTGAGCATAGAGAAGCCTTCTTTGCACTTAGAGGTCCACGCGAACTAGCATTGTTTAGTTAGTAACTTGAAAAACGATCGTGCCATGTTTGTTACGTGGGGAAGGAAGCGTGACAGTGACGCCAATTGGCCTGTTAATCTCTACACTTCCTTGGCATTGTTAGGACTTCGCATGCTCATGAAAGTCGTCGCTTCTCCAGGTTCATCTCGATCCCTCGACTTGTCAACATGAAACCCAAGAACTTTCCTCCTCGCACCCTAAGGCGGGTACATGGGGATCTGGTTATACCCGGAGTATGCATCTAGAAAACTGAGGACGAGCGAGTCGAAAGCTCCGTCTACTAGTTAGTTGATGCTGGGAAGTGGGTACGAGTCTTTGGGACAAGCCTTGTTAAGGTCTATGCAATCAGTACACATCCTCCCTTTATTGTTTGCCTTCCTCACCAGGACTACGTTGGCTAGCCACGTGATGTACTGGATTTCTCAGATGAAACCCGCCCTCTTCAATTTGGACACCTCCTATTGTATTGCCTGTGCTTTCTCTTCTCTCGCCTTTCTCTTCTTTTGCACTATTGGTTTTGCCTTCGGAAAGATGGCTAGTCGATGACAGTGAACACTCGGATCTATCCCTAGCATGTCAGCCGCCGTCCATGGTAACAAGTCTAAGTTATTTTTGACTGCTCAAATGATTGCATCTTCCACCCTAGAGTCTAATAAGCTTCCAATCTTAGTGACCTAGTTGTCCTGGGTGCCTATTTGAAAAGTTTTGATTTCCTCTATGGGCTCCGCCATGGGGTTCGTAGTTCATGGGTTTAGTTCCACATCCTCCTCTCTAGGTGGCAACAATGTAGTGCATGCTATTTGCCTGACCTTGGGGTCTGAGGGTGTCTTGCCCCTTGCTACCATCAAGCTTTCCAAGTAGCACTCCCTAGCTACCTCTTGGTCTACCTTCACCATGATGACCCTGCCCCTTTGGTCTGAGAACTTCATGGCCAGATGTAGGGTAGAGATGACTGCCCCCTAATTCATTGAGTGCGGGTCTTCCAATAAGGATATGGTAGGTGGTGACAGTGTTGACCAATAGGTAGTGAACCATAATTCTCTTGGAGTCCGTATGATCTCCAAATGTAGTGAGCAAGTCCACGTACCCCCTAGTGTTCACTTGTTCCTCAAAGAAACCAACCAATTACTCTAGGAATGGATGTATGCTTGTCTCCGGGATGTCCAGTTGTAGGAAGGTGGACCAGTAGAGGATATCTGCCAAGCTGTCCTAATCTACCAGGACTTTACACACTAGGTAGTTGGCTACTTCTACCTAGATTACAACGAGATCGTCGTGGTGCTACTTTACTCCTTCAAAATCCATGTTCGAGAAGCTGATGAAAGGCATGTTTCTACATCGGGTCTACTGCGCTACACTAAGGGAGTTTACAGATTTTATTTCCTTTACGTGTCTTCTTTTGGCAAACATGGACATGCCTCTGCCGGCAAATCCTCCAACAATGGTGTTAATGACGCCTCGTAATCACGGTACTGAAGTGTCTCCCTACTTGTCCCGATCTTCCCTGGCAGGCTACTAGGGTCTACTACGATCTCGTTCGTGGTCAGGTTTCTTGTTGGCATCCCACGTTTTTACGAATTTTTGTAACTTTCCATCCTTAATCACCCTCTCAATTTTGTCCTTCAGAGTGGCACACTCTTCCATCATGTGACCATGAACTCGGTGAAAGTGGCAGTACTGTCCTCTGTCCGTTGCCTCAGGGGACCATTTTGGGTAGGTAGCTGGATGAGATCTGTACTATAGGCTTCTTCCAACACTCGGTTGCGACTGTCCATTAGAGAGGTGTAGTACGAGAACTTGGAACGTAGGGGTCTATCTCCTCGATTCCTATTTCCACTCACCCTGTCCCTATGGGAGCCTTCTCGGGGCTTATCCACGTTCTTCCTTAGGAGCTCCCCTGTGTACCCAGTCTCGAAACTGTGCCATTTCTTCCATCTAGATATATCTAATGGCTCTTGCTTGCAACTCATCCATATCAACCAAGGGTTTTCTGCATAAGCTGTTAGAGAAAGGGCTTGACTTTAAGGCAGTGCCACCTGGGGGCTTAAGTCTCATATCTGTACTGACACCTTTGCGAACCATTCCATGAATTCTTTTAATGTCTCATTATCATTCTGTCGAATGTTGGCCAAGGCCACTGCTATGAAGTGATGGGGTCGACTAGTTGCATACTAGGCTCCGAACTTTTAGTAAGGCCTGGCAAAGGTGCTAATTGAATGTTTGGGGAGTGTGGTGTACCAATTGAGGGCCGCTCCTTTCAGGGTGGTGGGGAATCTCGGCACAAGATGGCATCACTATTGGTGTATAGGTTCATCTAGGTGATAAAGGCGTCTACCTGCTCATCCGGATCCGAACTCCCATCATAGCGGTCGATGGATAAAGGTTTCCAACTCGGAGGGAGAGATTCTTCCATGATGTCGTCCACAAAGGGATGCTTCCTGACCGTTTCTCGAGTGGGCGGCTTAACAATGGGTGTGATGATAGTCGTATGCCGACTTGATGCCAAACGCACCATATCGCCCTCGTGACCCGACAGTTCATTATGTGCTATGTCCTTCGCTGTGAGGGTGATCGGACTTTGGTCTTGCGATCTTGCGTTGCAGCAGAGCCTCTGATTCCTTTCACACAGGTCCAGGTTCTCTTTGCGAAGCGCCTTAACCTGTTGTTTATCAACACGCCTTAAGTGTTCAATCTCCCTTTGCAGGGCCTCGATCACAACGTGATCATTAAGCTCTTAACGCAGGGGAACATCTTCAAGTATCGGTAGTCCCACATTGGGGCCCACTTGACTCGTCCCTCCCATAATGGAGGTATTATGTCCTTGAGCATGTCTTTCGGGATCACCTAAGGTAACTTAGGTTGAGACCATGAAATCGGTTAATGGTGGCTGATAGGATAGTTTGCTTCGGCCCCATGATGGGCGCCAAATGTTCCTACTAGGTAGAACGGCTAGGTAGGGACCTTTTCCTGAGAGGTTAATTTTCCTGGTGAGGATACCTGCAAAAGCACTCTAACGCTCAAGTTAGCGGCGTATTGGTGCAATATAGATTAGGTATTGAAAATTAGGTTAAGAAATACCTAGGGTTACCTCCCTTTTATAACTGCTATGTTGGATCTTCGTGGGCTTTCTTATGAATTAATGTTTTAGGGCCCAAATTATGTGTACCTAATACGTTCCTTTTTCTTGATTTAAATCATATCGTCATAAAGTCCTAGATTGCTTTCCATATTACCAGGATGGGCCTCCAAAACATGTTTACTCGGTTCGTGATCCAAGTGGGATACTTTAACCCCTAGGGATTTGCTGAGGTTTCTGTGGTGGATTTGGACAAGTGCTTACTTGACCATATTTCTTTGAGTAGTTTTGGGTGGGCCTATGCTGGTTCCGAGTATGGGGTTTACTTGACTTGGATAGTACACTAATATCATTTAATAATCTATTGTTTGATATGTCAACATAATATATATGATAACTGTATTTAATCAACATAATATGATAATTTTTCTCTCCACCTTTTATAATTTAAGTGATATCTATCTAAATTGATAATTTTTAATAAGTTTTATAATCATTAAATGACTATCGAATATAGACATGATGAAATACACAAGAACACACTAGAAAGGGGGGGGGGGGGGGGGTGAATAGTGGGTTTAAAACTTTTTTGTAAATACTATTAGTTCACAAGTTGTCTTCTTGGATATATGTTAGTTTAAATCAGCAAATATATCCTTGCAAAACAAAGCTTAGAAAATCTTTCCAAAAGAGCACAATGAGCAAGATAAATATTTGTAAACACAAGACAATAGATAAGAGCTTGTTTTTATACTGGTATACTCAACTCTGAGCTACGTCCAGTTCTCCTTTAACAACTGTTAAAGGGTTCCACTATAATCAACTGATTACAAAACAAGTATTCTTCACTATCACTTCTGACTACAAGTATTCTCTATGCCACTTCTGGCTACAAGTATTCTAAACCACTTCTAGTTACAAGTATGAATCTCCTCCTGAGATTATACTTCCCAAGTATTCTTTTATCACTAAGCCACTCTTGGCTTTCTATACAAATATGTATAAGATTCAAATAACTCTCAAAGAGAGGATATAAACAAATATTGAATCTATGTGAACTTGTAGAGGATAGATATTCTCTTTCTCCCAACTCGTGTTCAAGACCTTGTCTCAGTGCTTTCTTTTGCTGTCTTGATTGATTTTTGTTATTCTGTTCTCGTTCATTAGTCTTCTCGTTTCATGGAGACATCCTTATAAAGTGAGCTTCATGAATTTGAACATTAGAGAAGACTTCTTTCTGTTGTCTCACACAGTAGAGTGTTGAAGTAGCTTTGACTGTGCTTGATGTGACAAGAACAAGTTTTTATCTCTATTACAGTTGTCTTTTAGCTAAAAGTGTGCATCCCAATGCTGATTGATTCTTTTGGCTGTACCTATACACTTCACATAATACGAGACATACAAGTAATACGAAGAATCAAATAAAGTAACGTCAAAGAGAGTCTCCCTTTCTTTTTGTCGCAGTAGTGCCTTTATTTGAGTAAAGAATTAATTATACAACACACATTCCTCAACACATATGACAGATTATGTTCTGTTCTTGCACATGCACAAACAAAGTCTAGTCTTGATTAAGTATGATCTGTTCGTGCATAGACAATGTCTGGCTTTAACAAGCACATTCTTATTGAAAAGACATGGTCTGTTTTAGCCTTAGACATCGTCTGGCTTAACAAATACATTCTTAATTAAAAGACATGGTTTATTTTAGCCTTAGACATCGTCTGGTGCTAAGCATCAGACATCGTCTAGTGCTTGATATCAGACATCGTTTGGCCTTGCATCAGACATCGTCTAGCACTTGGTATTAGACATCGTCTGGCCTGGCATCAGACATCATCTGGCCTGACATTAGACATCGTCTAGTTAATAACTTATTTAAATCTATTTATAGCCAATTTCAGTGCTAAATTTAACCATTATAAGTTCTCAAACAGTTATAGCATAAGATTTGAGTTGAGAAATTTTTACCATTGTCTGTTCTTACTTTGATTTTTACCATTGTTTGTTCTTACCAGATGGGGTGGACAATTAATCACGTTTCCCAAACCCAACAAATAGTTTGCTCGAAGAAAACCAATTGGGGTTCACTCGACTTTCAAACACACAATCTATGTTTCACGTGGGACCAAATTGAGGTGCCGGTCCTTTTTTTTTTTTTCTTGTGCTTATGAAACAGCCAAAATTTGACTATCATCCAGCAACACGAAATTTCCATCGCTGGAACATGAATACATGATTGATATACCGTACCACACTCACTCTTCTTCTGCACTATAATTCCCGTTTAGTGCTGTGTCTAACTTCATCTTCGTATTCTTCTTCTGCAACCTCACAAGAGCAATGGGTATAGAGATTGTGGAGCCTAACACGTGCATTAGGGGTTGCTGCACCAGCCCCTCTATTCCCCTTCATCTCCCTCCCTCTTCTTATTCTCTCCTCTCTCCTATTGCCTGAGGTAAACCAACCCAAACGCTTCTCTTCTCCAAGTTTCAATTTTTAATTTTTTTAAATGTTTTTTTCCGCTCCCAAATTCTTACTTTTTATTTTATTTAATTTAACAACAAATTACAGTAACATGGCTTCGGGTTTAATATAATTACATAAACATTCATGTTTTTTAAATCATTATTTGAGGGGATGCTTAGTGTAAAGTTTTGAAACATATAGAAGTGTTAGCGTATGAAAATAAAAGAAAATAAAACAACGTGTAGTTTGATAAATGGGTGCTACTGTAATTTGTTCTTAATTTAATAATGAGAGAATAATGATGATGCCCCGACTGTATAACAAATGGACCCGTGCCTCAATTTGGTCCCACATATCAGTGCACTGCAATTATTCTCTTTAATTTGTTACACTTTCAGCACTATCCTTATTCTCTTTAATTATTTGGGATTATGTTTCTATGGAAGAGGGTTATTTATTAATATTGAAATTTTTGTTGGTGATGGTAACTGTAGGGGCTGAGAGTGTTGTTTATGAAGGAACTTTGGATGGCAAGAGGGTTGCTGTGAAGAAACCCATCTTGTCAACTTCAGAAGACATTAATAAGTTTCATAAAGAATTGCAATTGCTGTGGTCTCTCTCTCTCTCTCTATTACTGTCTCTCTTGTAATGTAGTTCTGTACATGTTTATTTGCACATTTTTCAAATGAAATTGTTGTTTTCCTTAGTGTTTAGACATGCTGAAGGCTATAATTATCTGGAGTCTTGTTGTGAGTTTAAGGTTTACTGTGTTTACTGTGTTTTGTTGTTGTTGTTTAGACATGTTTTAATTGTTGTTTTACTGACTATAGTAGCTAAACTCTAGTTATATACAACTTCCTTAGTCTGATAGTTATAACAAACTTCTAACAGAGTCTTTGTAGTATATATAGGTTCTGTAAACAGAGACTCAGTGACTTTGTAAATTCTCATTTCATACTCAAGGTCCTGAGCAGCAACCAAACCAAACCAAATATTTGAACCCACAAGCAAAGAAACCAAGTGTCAAACCCATAAGCAGAAGAACCAAGGAGAGATTTGGAACTTTTGTTCGCAGAGCAGCAGAAAAAAGATTAAGAGTGCCAAAATGAATGAGTTTAAGGCTTTAATTTGACAGGTCAACCGAAAACGAGTCAGGTTTGTTTGGTTTTTTTAAAAGATATGGGTTCCAGTAGGATAGAAAAATCGTCTGATCCCACAATTGGGATTGCTCCTTTGTTTGGTCCTAGTGACAGCAAAATGAGTTGAGAGTGTGATCGAGCAGCTTTGTTAATGAGTTTAACGAGGTTCCCAAGCTGTAAAGACCATACAGGAGTTCAATTTCATGGAAATGAGTTTTCTTTCCACTTGCTTTGCGGGATTGAAAGCCTCTTTGTGATACTTTCCCATGACCTATGAGGCTAGACTGTATTTGAGTGAGTTCCACTTTGCTTGAAGTGTAAGACCCTTACTGCTAGTATCCTGTTCCCAAATTTAAGGGTTAGCTTTGTCTCTCTCTCAAAGAGGGTCTTAGTTGTGCTTTCCTCATAGCTGTTTCCATTATGGGGTACCCTAGCTAATTTTAGCTTATGGACAAGCTTATTTCATTATTTTCTTCTCCTAAAAGTGCTTTTGGAGAAATTTATCCAAACAGACCCTTAGTAATTATTTTGTTGGAGGTTTGCTTATTTTACTTGGCTATATTAACTTTTCTTTTTCAAAAGTGTGATGATGATATTAATCAATGTTTACTGATGACAGGCTCACACAGTGCTTGAGATGAACTATACCGAGCAGCAATTAACAGCAGCTGTTGTTTCTGATGGATTACGGCCAGTCCTTGCTGCTGAGGACTTGGGTATACCGTCAATATTATTATCAATGATAAACAAATGCTGGGGTGCAAATCCTAATAACAGACCTGCTTTTGATGACGTTGTCAAGGAACTTGATTTAATTATGGAGCACAGTATGTTAAAGAAGGCTGAAGAAATTCATATCAGACCTTATAACTTGCATGTTGATCAACCTGCAGACAAGACTGAACACCTTCTGGCTTAACAAGAGTGTTTTAGCTGGTCCACTCGTGGCAAACTTTTGGCCAGGAGTGCTTCTAGTGCAATTGATTCTTGTTTAATAACTAGGTGTGAGTCTTCTGATGAGCCTTCAGTATACCACCCAACACTGTCTTGGGGATCTTATGCTACCTGTGGGAGAAGGGAGACTATGGAGGATACACATTTCATTCTGCCTCATATTTGCAATGAAAAGGATGTCTATGCTTTTGGTATCTTTAATGGCCATAGGGGTATGTATAATGTATTAGTGATATATAAAATGTCTACATTTTGTTTGATTCTAATGCAAGAAAAAATAGATTATAATTGCTACTAGAGCTTGAAAAATGTAGTGTCTAATATGTCAACAGCTGTCAGCTGGCCAATGAGAACTGCTGCTCTTAGCTACACTCTAATAAACTTTTTAACTTTGGTAATGTACTTTGATAAATATGATTGCACATAAAGATGATCTTGATCACCATTCATGGTAATATTATAGCTTAATTAGCATGATTGTTACTTATGCAGGTGCAGCAGCTGCTGAGTTTTCTTCTAGAGCTGTACCTGCAGTTTTGCAGACTGCAGGTTTTATGGGCAGGTGTATTTCATTCTAGATGACCCCTTTCCCATCCCCATTTGTTCTATCGTTTTTGAAAGTTTAATTCTTTTAATATGTTAATGCAGTCCTGCTAGTGCACTAGCGGAAGCATTCATTAGGACAGATGCTGCCTTCAGAAAAGAGCTTGATTCTTATCGCAAATCCAACAGATCTGTCCAGAAGGATTGGCATCCTGGGTGTACAGCAATTGCTTCTCTTATAGTCAGAAACAAGCTATTTGTTGCCAACATTGGTGATTGCAGGGCAATCTTATGTCGTGCTGGTAATCCAATTGCTCTAAGTAAGGTGAACCAAAAATTACTGCTGTTAGCTAGTGCTTCGAGGGCATTTGGAAGAGCTTATATTATAAAAATTAATTTATGACTATTATAATCTCTTTTTAACTCATTTCAGTAAGTTTCTTGCTAAAGCTTATCAAAACAAGATCTTTTTGTTCTTATTCCAAATTCCAATGAGTTTAATGGTCAAATGTATGGCTTAAGCTCTCATGCATTTGATAAATGTTTATTGTTTAATGAATAACGCCATCCTTATTCCTTCATGAATTTCCATTTAGACTGATCAAAGCTTAACATTATTAGGATCATGTTGCTAGCTGTCTTCAAGAGAGAGAGCGTGTTATTTGTCAGGGGGGCTATGTGCATTGGCAAGTTGATACTTGGAGGATCGGTCTTCCTGCACTTCAGGTTTGTTTAAATTGATTGCTATGGTGCATATCATATATTTGAAAATGCCTGGTTATATTTGTTTCTTCCATGTGCATTTTATGAAATTGGAATATGTGAGTTCATTTTATCTTGAGTATCCTCATTTTCATTAATTTTACCATATAAAGTTATTGTAAAAATTAATAGGGAGATTACTGGTAGCCTTTATAAAATGCTTTGCAGAATTTGTTTTTGTGCTGATGCTTACTCTTGTCTTGCAACCAATGATATATTTTTCTGATGAAAGTTTTGTAGGGGTTATGGAAACAATGTTCTTGTTCAGTTCACTTGCAAATTCTTAAACTTCCCTTCTGGTCGTTTTGGGATTGGGGGAATTTCATTAAGACATTAACTTGCTTAGCTGGCATAATGCTCACTTGAATTCCAAGCAATGTTAATCTACAACCTTGTACATTATTGAAAAAGTAGTGGTGCAATAACATATGGAAGGCATTTAAATGCAACACTAGTTGCCACTGTATTTGGCATTCTTCTAAAGTCTATGTAATTCTGATTTTCCATTTCAGAAAGTAACTGGCATATAATTCTGACTAGTTGCCTGATGGTAGTGGGAACTTAGTGTCAAGAGTGCTTTCTGAAAATAGGTTGTATAGTTATTTACTTTTAGGTTTTGCATCTAGTGCACAAGTCATGCATTCTGATTCTGGTATTACTTAGGAGGGGAGCTACTATGTCTATAGCCATAACTGGTCTGATACACAGCAATGCCCATTTGGTTCAGTAATATCTGTCCTTTTTGCTTTCTTGTTCCCTTTGTTTTAACTTTTGTCACAAATAATCTTGTGTTCACAAAATAATATGATCAGGCACTAACAATGATGTTAATTGCAATTTGAGGTTTTACTATATATTGATGCAAGTAAAATCAACTCATATTTTTACACAGGTTACTCGTTCTATTGGTGACGATGATCTGAAGCTTGCTGTAACTGCAGAACCAGAGATAACTGAGAGTACCTTGTGTCCAGAGGATGAATTTCTGGTAACAACCTTTACGCCACATTCTGTTATTTTCATGAAGTTCATGATGTACATCAAGTCTTTAGATAAGCTCAGTCTGAACTTTGGAGTATCTTATCGATTATATTTATCAAAAGGCTTCAAAGGGCTTGAAGTATCTTGAGTCTTGACAAATAAGATGCACTTAAGGACATTGCGGAGTAACAATTCTTAGTTAAACCTAATTTGTTGAAGTGCCCTTAAAGACCAAGGCTGAAAGATTTTTATATGTTTTTTACATGTATCACCCCCATATTATGCTTATGATAACGTTTTGAAACAATTTATGCCCTTCATAAGTAAACTGATGACATAATTGTTGATTTAGGTCATGGCTAGCGATGGCCTGTGGGATGCCATCAACAGTATGGAGGTCATAAATATAATAAAAGACACTGTTAAAGAGCCTGGAATGTGCTCTAAGAGGTTGGCTACTGAAGCAGTGGAACGTGGCAGCAAAGATAACATCACAGTTATAGTTGTTTTCTTACGCCCTGTATCTACAGCAGAGAGAATTTATTAGCATACCCTTCATTTTGAATGCTCTTAGACTAGTCACAAATGGCGTGTACTTATATTCCTTTATTGAATTGAATAAATAAATGTTTATTATGTTCTTTGGTCACCCCCTCCCTTTTGGTTGATGATTCATTGCATTGAGCAATATTTTGAAGTTTGTGGTTTTAATTTGCACAAGACTTTTTAAATCATGTTCAATCATCAACAACAACATGCACCAATCTGTTCATTCTGTCTTTAACATGTTTTTACTTTTGCCCCCGACTCAACAAAATACACCATTATAAATTTGGATCATTATCTGAGGATATCATGTATGTAAACACTTATGGTATGCTTGGATAGAAGGGAAGAAAAGAAAGAAAACACAGATAACGAAGTTTTTTTTTTTTTGGTTAAGAAGTAGAAAAGGAAGAAAAGGTTGACTTTCAGGAACAAAAATTTAATTTTTTCTTTCCTTCTACTTTTCCTCCAACTCAAATTATGTAATGATATTTATGCAACAATTTTTACAACAAATGTCAAGTTAGCATTAAATTAAAATTTTAATGAGAAAATAAAATTTCCTCCTTTGCCATGTTAGAAAAAAAACTAAATTTTAATTAAAAAAGAAAACTAATCGACTAACAAAAAAGGATCAAATTTGATTAAAAAAAAAAAAACAAAAACTCCCTCTCTTGTATTCGTTTTCACATTTCCACTTTATTTGCCTCTCCTTCAATGATTTTTATCTTCTTCCTTTATTTGTTCAAGCACCCATCCCAACTATTACAAACATTGCCACCCTGTGTCATTGAGAGCCTCATAATTGGAACTCATTGCTTTGCAGCACGTACTAATTGTCAATATTGCTAACCATCATTGAGTTATGTGATAAGGGTCTACATATGAATTGGTTGAGATTATGTGGAAGCAAAATAAGTGCTATAGTATACAATTAATCTTTAATTTTTTTATTTTTTATTTATCTAGAGACAGATGGCTATATATATTGTTTAATGTTGATACTATAAGGAAATTATGTATGGTACCTTTTATGTAATGCGTGGTAGTAGGAAAAAGTATTTGAGATATTAATTAGTTGAAATTTGTAATTGGCTATATAAGGGTCAAAGTATATCTATTGTATGATGAGATTCTCTCTTGAGATTAATCCACTTTTATTTATTTTTATCAATTTTATCATCTTGAACTATGAATCATAATATGGTATTAGAGCATAATTATCTTTCTTCCATTTTCTTACTATTTTTACCCAAAAAATCAAATTAAATATTTTCTTTTTTATTTTTATCCAGAAAATCAAACCAATTCTTTATCATTATTTCTCTAAAAAATCAAATCAAATATTTTATTTCTCTTGTTTTACCAAAAAATAAAAAATAGCCCAGAGATCAGCTAAAGCCTCCACTTTTCTTTAGGCCCATCCCAATTTTTGGTAATGAACCAACCATTCTTGCGAAAACACTAGAACACATTTGCAGTAGAGCGGTCAAAATGGACCAGAATCTATGGATTGACCCATCCTACCACAGGTCTGAGTTAGGCCGGATTAGAAAATTAACATATTTTTTAATGAGTTCGGAAACTAAATCCAGCCCACTAAGAACTCAATCCACCACGAGCTAACTCGTGGTGGACAGGGTTGACTCGTGAACCATCAAAGGTTGTTTTTCCATTTTTTTTAGTATTTTGTAACGTGATTTCAATTTTTTTTAAAATTGAATGTGTTTTCTTATAAAAAAAAATATATAATATGTTTTTTTAGGAAAAATATATAATATGTTTAAATTTATTTATTTGTTATTTTTTAAAAACTTTTAAATAAGTTGGTGAGTTATCTCGTTTAACCCACCAACCCGTGGTGAACCGGTTTAAGTTTATTTTTTTAAATTTTCACAAGCGAATCAAGTTGGTCCAACCCACCAACACAAGGTGGGTTGAGGTGAACCGGGTTGGCTGTTTTGACAGTTTAATTTGCACCACTCAAACCCTAATTTTCTTCGTGTCTCTCCCTCTTAAATACTCACTACGTCGTCACTCCTGTAACCCTAGATCTCGTGTTGTCGCCATCCACTACTATGAGCACCACTGTGCTCCACTACAAAGCACGATTTTCGATCACCACAAGCTCGAAATTCGAGAAAGCCACTGACTCTTTCGTCCTTCGCCTTAGGAGCGATTTCTGGCCACCACAGACTGGTAACCAAGAAACTAAACTGATGGAAAGCTTCGTAGCACCTTCCACATCAAAACCCATCGAGTGGCTTCTTCATTCGCCTACTCTGTCGTGAGAGTCGCTGTCCTCCGCCGTAGGGACGATTTGCGGCCACCGTTGGTCCTGAAAATGAAGGGTATTCTAGCAACCTCATGTGACCTTTCTTTGGTCCACATCACCATGACTCCTCGACTCTGGCCACCTCCGTGGCTCCAGCGTTGCCGTGCTCCGCCAAAAAAGGCAATTTCTGGCCACCGCTACAAATGTCCAAATGCTCTGACGCAAAGTGAACCATTGTATTTTCATGTTCTTTGTGCAGCTTAGTCTTTGGTTACTACAATGTGGTATTGATTCAGTTTTTGGTCCTTTATTTGTTGGGATAATGTGTTAAGTCTTATATGTGTTCCCAAAGTCTTTGATTGAATTCCTAACTAAGAACATTTGTATAGCTGGCTTATTGCATTTGTTTTCCCATGATTCTGAAATTTCTTTTGAGTGATTGAGCATGTTTAGCTATTTTTGCTTCCACATTGTTTAGTGGCTAAGCTTTGATATTGTAGTCTTTGACTATTGTTTGCCAATGTATTTGTGGCATATTTTTATTTTGATTACCTCTTTGATGTTTTTAACTTCCTCCAGGCATGGTGAGTAAGAATTGTATTTGCAGCCATTGTATTTTTGGCATTTGTAATCGTAGAGGGTTTAGTTGATTTTCACCCCAAGTTGTTTTCTCTTGGTGATTGTTTGCCTTATATGGCATGATTGATAAGTAGAAGCTTGAATGGGCTGTGCTTTTTCTTCTGTATCAGTTGAAGTACATCCTGACTATATTTCACTTGTATGTTTTTTCCAGTCTCATTGTATTAGAGATATTAGTTAGTTGGAATTTGTAATTTACCATATAAGGGCCAAAGTGTACCTATTGTATAATGAGATTCTCTCTTTTAAGAGTAATCCACTTTTCTTTCCTTTTATCAATTTTCTCTTTTATCCTCCTGAACTATGAATCATAATAAAAAAAGAATCACATTTAGTGACTTGCTCCCTTTCTTATGTTATAAGGAAACTATATACAACATCGACTAGAATACTAGCCTAGATTGCCTTCTATGTTCTAACGATCAAATTTTGAATTATGATCATCCTCCCTTGGGATGGAAAATAATACATACACTCGAAAAAAGTGGAAGGAAGGACAAATATTACCAATCCATTATCCTACAAAACTTCAACACCCGCCTAGTTGGGCATTATTTGATTGATAACTCTTGCAATGTTTAAATTCTAATCACATAAATATACATTCATTTAATTTTACAAAGCTTATTGATTAATTATCTAATACAAATATTTAAGTGATAAGAAAACATATATTGAGAATTTGAAAAAAAAATTAATAACTCTTTATTGTATGTAAAGAAAGTTGTTGCTCCATGGTAACAACAAAACTGCTTACTTACAAACCCATATGATCTCGATTACAACCATTATTTTAAGGAATAAAATTTCTTATTAAATAGACAATTTATAGCGCATGATATTTTGAAAATGAACTTCTATAAATCATTGCTCGAACATCTACATATATTTTCAGACTGGCCAAAACTTTTAAATGATTATGTCAAAGAGTAAAATGATCTTAAAATGATACAAGGATTGATAATAAAAAGATGTAGTTATTAGATGGATATATAAGTCAAGTAAGTAGTTAAGTAGTCAGGTGACTCATAGAGTGTATAATTACAAACCAATTGATAAAATATACATATGATGAAAAGAGATGATGGCTGGAAATACAAACAAAAGTCTTAAACCTAGGTCTACCCATACCCATATATACAAGGGAACACCTAGTCTTAGAGCAGTCACCACTACAACCCAACCCTATGTATACTAACTATACCTAAAAGAGATGTGATGATGGAGGATCTCTAGCAGGATTCTTGAGAAGGAACTTCATGGTCAACATCCACATGATCCTCCTCGTGATCTTCCTCAAAATCTCCAACTCAATGTTTCCCAAGTCCATGGCTAGTGGTGGATCCCCCTTATGGACACTCATCCAAACATGTCACGAGTTCCAAACCCAAAAAGGATTTGGATGAAAAGTGAGAATCACTGTCCTAGACCTAGAATCCTCAGACGGTGTGGCATTAGGGTTAGTAGGGGGACAAATGGGTCTACTGTAGATGTGTCCAAGAAATGATGATGATGAAGGAAATGACAAGATCTCCATGATATCCATAGGTGTTGTCATTTGATCCTATAGTTAAATGTAAGGATGAATTCTTCTTACTCTGTCAAAGCAACACACAATAACACATTTGAGGTTGCACACACAATCACATCTTAACCACAACAAAGTGGTTTTCTACCAGATCTCTCTAAAATCTTACATGTTTCTATTATTAGTCTCTTCAACACATTATTTATTGGTCACCTGCCACTAGAACTATGAGAAGTTAATGGTCTTACACAATTATAGGATTTAAGGATGAATGAAGGGTGTACACCTTTCGCCATGGTACAATGATAAGACTCACCAACTGAAAATGTCTTGCATGTAGTCGGGGTCTCTAAGTTTGGCTAAGTGACCCAAGGTCCAACCTAGTGCCATGACGGAGCGCGCGTCGAACACGTCGTCAAAAGTAACTAAGTTCCCCAATAAATTTTTCAATATAAGGCTAATTCAGGTCATTTTTCCAAAGATACAATTCATCAAACACTTTGCATTCAATTCAAAATAGGGGAGATTTTGTATGATTTTCAAAAATTAAAGTACCAAAACAACTTTTTAAATAATAAACAAAAACAAAATAAAAAAGATACAACTCAAGAACCTATGCTTATGGAGAAATAATCATAGTTCCAACAAGGATAAGTCAAATTCATACTCATGAAATTCCCAACAATACAAAATTTAAGGCAATCACCTCACATTTATTCGAAAAAATTCAGATTATTATTACATTCCTAATTTTCCCAAATTCAAGCATGTATCATATTAAATCACAAACGATTGCAATTAATCCAAATTCAGATTTCAATCCCCTAATCTAATCATTATCATACATTAAACAAGGAAATCAAAAATCATAAAAAGAGGAAAAGGGTTTTCATGAGAAAAATTCAAAATTGAGAATAAAGGAACTCATATTTACTTACAAGCACATGATTCTTGGGTTGAAAAAGGGATTTAGCCCTCTATGAAGATCTTCATGGGGGCTACTATGGAGTTGCACGGAAATAATGAGGGAGAAAGAGGAAAGAAGAGAAGAAAAGAGAGGAGAGAGAAGAGAGCATTTTGTATTCCCAAAGGTGAGATTTTTATTAAATAAGGTAGTGTAGTGTGTCTTGCAAAAGGGGAAAAGCTACCTTAACTAATTACAATTACCAAATGGTCCCTAGTTACAAACTAACGTGAAATTATTACAAGTGCAAGATTGTAACATTGAATCCCAAATTTGACCCTTGAAATGTCCGAAATTGAGCCTGAGACCTAATCTCAACCATATATATGTGTGTGT
Organism: Amphicarpaea edgeworthii; assembly: GCA_014843725.1. Classification (NCBI taxonomy): domain Eukaryota; kingdom Viridiplantae; phylum Streptophyta; class Magnoliopsida; order Fabales; family Fabaceae; genus Amphicarpaea; species Amphicarpaea edgeworthii. The sequence continues at coordinate 13,415,236 of CM026326.1, forward strand.
GTGTGTGTTTGGTCTCTTAAATTGTCTTAGAAATTTTTTTTAGTCCCTAAAAGAAAAACTTCAGATTTTAATCCTCCAAATTTTCAAAAACCTTAATTTTAGTCCCCCTTGATTAATTTAAATTAAATAATACTGTTTCTAGTGGCTAAACACCACCATAATATGTAAAACAAAATTAAACTTCACACATCATCTTTGAAAGCATATCTCATATTCAAAAATCCCAAGTTCACTCCCACAACCCCAAATCCTCACCCTCCTCCTCAATGTGATACTTGCTACCCCAAATATAGATCTTAGAAATAAGCTGCAAAAATAATCAAACATTATACAAGAGAATATAAACTTTCCAAAAACTTTTCATGAGTAAAAGGTTCTCATTCTTAAATCTCAAAATTAGCCATGCACATAAATATATAACGTAAATCTAAAAGGTTTGACACTCCAAATGGTCGTACAAGAGTATGATGTTTAACAAGAAGAATTAGATATAAACATGTAACCTTGTCCAAATGTCATAGCTATTAGAGCACAAATCCCAAACAAAATATAAACAAGTCCCATGCAATCGTTTGCTTTCAATCCTCACCAATGCAGCAGCTACCCTTACTAGGGTTCTACAGTCACGTAGCCAAGGGAAAGGAGAAGGAAGAGAAAGCTTTTAGGTTTTGGGAGAAGTTGGACAACTTAAAGACTCATATGGGTTGTGAGCACCAAGGCCCAATAATAAAGTTATTTTAAGAAAAAAACTTATGTACCACCCAACAAAGCTATACTAACATACTCATTCTTCTAGCATATTTAAATGTGAAAATCAAATTATTATACTCATAATCTCATCCCCAAATGACCATTTAGTCTAAATAATTATTTACAAATACATTATAATAAAATAAATAGTGGGATGTTACACTCAACATAGACCAAAATGAAAAAAAACATACTCCCATATTCAAATAGATTTAGACGAGGACGCAAAAGGTGGGGGAGGAAGGATTTATGGGTGCGTCAAGGAATCTTGGGGAGGAAGTTCGAATAGATATGGATTTGTGGGTAATGATGGGACCATGCCAGCCTACATGGTGAAGCGGTGGAGCAAGATGAGGGAGTCATTGGAGCGTGTGCATAGCGTGTCGTTGGAGTGTGCATGATGTGTCGTCAGAGTGTGTGGGGGGTGTTGTTGGAGAACATGAAGAATGGAGGAGGAGCACATGCAGGGATGTGGTTGATCATGAAGATCGTGGGCCTTTTCTGGAGAAGGGAAGAGAGGAGGCAGAGGGCGGTAGTGAGGGTCAATAGGGATAATATAGAAGCTTCTCTACCATAACCTTAATCTTCTCTGGCCATGGTGTTTTACATTTTTTTTTTTATTAAATGTGTAAGTTAAAAAATGATTTTTTTGAGGGTAAGATGATTAGATGTTGGATTGAATATGAGAGGGCAATGTTTCCTTTTGAATGATATATGTAGCTGGATTATTTTTTCATATACATATTAGGCGGTTTTTAGCCACTAGAAATAGAATTATTTTATTTAAATTAATAAAATTAACTAGAGGGACTAAAATCAAGGATTTTAAAAATTTGGAGGACTACAATATATTTTTTTATGGAAAATTTTTTTGTGATAATTTGAGAGATTGAAAACATATGTAAGCTTATATATAATTTCGAGGACCCTGTCATTCCACACCCTTAGTGTGAACACTGTCAATCACCTACATCTCACAACTTTAACAAATTCCATCTATGACCCTACGTGACTCTTTGCATCTCGCCCTTTCGACGTTCGTTTGTTCAGAATTAGGATAGAATATCTTATTTGATGTAAATTAGGATAGAATATCATATTCATTACTACAGTTTATAGGCAACAACATCTCATTTAGAGGAAACAATATATTTCTTAGTTTTCTGTAATGAATGCAAATAAGCCTATATAAATATGTCTTCAAACACATGGTGTCTTCAAACACATGGTTTCAGTCTTAATATCTCAATATGTCTCAGTTTGTATTTCAACATGGTATCTAGAGCCAAGTTGAGGCATCTCCATAACTATGCTACTCGGAAGACCCACTGTCCTCGAAGAATATTTTTTTGGCAAACCGCCCATAGATTTGATTTTCCCTCTTGTCACTGCCTCCTAATTCCAATGAAACTTTACTTTTTTTGACCACCACATATTTGATGATGTTCCAACCTCCACCGCCACCACCACTACTTGACTCGCCTCAGCCTGATCTTCCCATATCCAACTTCGATGTCACTAGTCGACCCTTCACAAGCCTCCACGCTTAAAAGTAACATGCATTTAAGAATTAGAAGTGTAAAACTAGTATATTTCTTGCATGCACCCATTTTTTCTTGATACGGTTTTCCTTCTTGATTGGTAATCATGTTATATATGTTTGTCTTTTAATTTTATCTTCACACCTTACATGAATATGATATGTTTCAAATGGATAGAGGAGTTGAGTGAATTACATGAGTATGGGCAAATGATGAGAAAATTAATATAAGATGTTGGGTTAATTGATATTTGTATTGAACAATATGTTTATGTATGATAATGAACGACTTGCAGGAGTTAATATTAATTATAAAAACAACTAATATGTGTCTTCCCTGTTGAGGCATGTGCTTCATTATTAAATTAAATGATAGATGTGATGTGGGTTATCTTTACATATTAATTTTTTGTTTTTTTTTACTAAAATTTTAGTTTAGAAACAAGGAGAAGGGTCAAACATCCCAACGAGGTTGGCACCCCTTAACCAAGACCAAGTAACTAGTTGTATATTATTAAAAAGAAAGAAAAAAAAAAGAATAAGAAAAAAGAGATTACAATGGGGGGACTAGGCCAAAACCCATTTAAAAACCAATATTAGTCAAATCTATAAAGGGGCAGCCCACATTGATCCCTATAGGATAAAGTTCCAAGCATAGTGGCTTAGAAGTAAACCAAGTAAAATCCAATCTATTTATAAGGCCAAAATTGGCCATAGCATCAACACATGAGTTCCCTTCTCTAAGGATATGTGTTACAAAGAAATTAATAGATTTACAAGACATAAGCATAGTGCATCATCTACGTCTAATAACCTAGGGGGTTATGTCGGGGTTGGAGAAAGCTTGAACAGTGAGCATAGAGTCACATTCAAGCCAAAGATGCTTCCAATTTCTATCTAATGCAATTTCCACTGCATGGATGGCTACATACAGTTTTGCATAAAATGCATTTTGTACCTAATGAACTCAGCAAAGCCACCTCTGAAGTTGCCAAAGTTATTCCGAAATATGGCACCTACTGTAGCAAATCTAGAAGCTCCAAGGGTAGCCCCATCAGAGCTACATTTAATTATTCCAAAGGTTGGTGGAGACCAGTAAACAACTCTGATCCACGAAGGGTCTAGAGGTCTGATGGCAATGTTGAATTTCTTAAGGAAAATAATCTCAACTGTATAGTTAGAGCCCTTTCCTTTAGATAAAAAAAACCAGACATAAATACATAAGAAATGATTTTCTGAATCACATGATGAGTAGAAGGCCTACAGTTTCTAAATCTACAATTGTTTATGCATTTCCAAATCATCCAAGTGACATGCGTGATAGTTGACAACAGTATTTCTCTGGCCTAAGGGCTAGCTGCCTTAGAGGCCATGATCACAACAGAAGACAATGAGCTCATATTTAGAGGGATAGGTGATATAGTAGTGAGCCATGACCATATAATTGTGGAGTAAGAGCATGTGAGGAACAAATGATCAATAGATTCATTGTGTCTGCCATAAAGGTTGCAAATAGAAACAGTGATGCATCCTTTTCTGAGATGGAGATCATTAGTGGGGAGGCCTTTATATATAGCATGCCATACCATAAATGACCTTGATGTAGGTATAAAATTAGACCAAAGCAGTTTTTCCCAAGTCACAATTTGAGTCATAGGGAACAAAAATTGCATGGCAGATTTATTTGACATTTTTCCAACAACATCAAGTTTCCAGATTGGTATGTCAGGTCCAAAATTGGAAGGAACAGGAACAACATCCATGATAGCTTGTAGTGTAGGGAGTAATTGTTGAGTTCGATCAGGGAGAACCACTTGTTGTGAATGACCATTGAAGCCACAAAAGAGTGAAGATGTTTTTTGTACTTATTTGGCAAATGTAACTGATTTGCAATGAAATTGTCTAGGCACCAATTGGTTAGCCAGAAAGTTATCTCTCCTCTATTTATGATCCAACCAACATTATCTTGAATAGAATGCCAATGCTATTTAATAGATGGCTAGATTGATGAAGAATGATAATAGATCATTTGCTGATCATTAAAGGTATACTTGTCCTCATGAACTTTGCTCAATCAGAATGTGAGTGCTTGAGCTTCCAAAGTTGCCTCAACATGGCTGCATTGTTCAACTGCCCCTACATATTAATTCATTTTTTTATGAAAGGTCTAACCTCAAAAATGTTGAGAATAACAAAGGCTATTAAAATTTATGGACTCTTAACAAGAGTTGTTTTGTAACAAATAAGTGTTTAAGGACCAAAAATTTGTAACGTTGCACGCTTAATTGTGAAGTTCTTAATGGATGAACTATAAAAAAAGTAGATGCATCTTATTGGTATAGGTAATACTAATTAATTCACTTAAGTCATTTTCAACTATATAGTCTCATATTTGCACAACCTCTGGATCCCTTTCATTCAAGTATGTATTTGATTCATTCATGTATCCCACTGGAAGCTTACCAAGAGCCGCTCCTTGTCCGTTTCATCTCTTGTGCACCGGTAACCACTCCTTGCCCTCGTCAGCATATGACATGTTACAAAAGCACCCATAAAACATGCTTTTATATAGCTTTATGCTTAATTGGAATTATTTCTTTATGTATGCAAGCATCCAATATTTGCTTAACGAGTCACCCAATGTTTTCCTACATAAGAGTAATTGAAGCATTCACATATGTATTGTAAAAGTTTCCAAAATATTTTTTACCTTCAAATATTTTTTTTATAAAGAACTTACATGCTCTTTTGCTTATACATGTGGACGTTATCCTACGAGCTAAAACTTTAAAACACTTTCTTAAAATTGACTAAGTGTTCTCGATGTATATTTATAGTCTTGTCTATTTAAATTTTTGTAGCATTTATTGTAAAACAATTCTAACTTTTATACATGGTATAATTCTATGTAAGGGTTTGTTTGGATAAACAACTTAATTAGGATCTTATTCAATAGAGTCCTTATTACATAAGCTTTTGTCATAAATTCTTAAATTCAATAAGTTATTTATGTTTGGATATACATGTTGAAAAATGCTTACAAAATTTTAAAGCATTTGGATATATTATTACATAAGACCTTATATAAAATGATGTTGTCTTATGAGTAAGTGGACTTAAAGAACAAAAATAAAAGAAAGAGAGAAACAAAGATTGGATCGAAAATAAATATTGTTCATACTTTCTTCTTCTAAAAGTCCTTAAAGAGCAGTGTGTCTAAACAAGCCCCAAATCCAGCGGAGGTTTCTATGGAGTGGGATGTTTGGGGCGGATAAGATCAGGTGGATTAGTTGGGACATTGTGTGTTTTCCAAAAGGGGAAGGTGGTTTAGGCATCAAGAATTTGGAGTTTTTTAAGTTGGCATTATTGGCTAAATGGAGGTGGTGCTTTCTACATGATGATCAAGCCATTTGGGTTGAGTTGTTGTAGTCATGCTATGGTCCCTTCGATATGGGCTCTCATTCTTGTCCCGTGTCTTATAGATCATTCATCTGGTATATTGATTTATGGTGCTTGGATAATGGTGTTGGGTGGTTCTCATCTAGAGTGTGGAGGGTGGTCGATTTAGGGGAAAACACTTGATTCTAGTTAGACAAGTGGGTGGGATTGGATTGTCTTAAGGACTTGTTCCCTTGTATGTTTATGCTTGTGGAAAACATGGAGGTGGTGGTTTCTAAGATGGGGTTTGATGTGAGGTAGTGAAGATGACGTAGACCTCTGTATAGTTGGGAGATTGACATGCTAGGGGAACTTCATGCTCTCACGTCTTCGAATTCATTTACGGAGGGCTCTTGTGATTGATGGATTTGGACGAAGGCTGGCTCGTTCTCTATTGCGGGGGTTTATGGTGTGCTGAGCAAGAGGCTAGGTGAGGTATGATAAAATTGCTTGTTTATTGAGTTTTGAAGGACAACTTTCCTCTCTAAAGTTCTCGCATTTTCTTGACATCTTCTGCATGGGAGATTGCCCGTGAGATTAAATCTAATTCGGAATGGGGTGGCGGTTGAGGGGTGCGTGTGGTATATTAGGGGGATGAGGAGATAGTCAATCATTTGTTCATTGGCTATCATTTTGCATCAACGGTGTGGGATGCAGTACATCACTAGTTAGGGCTTTTGTTGGTGTCGCATAACTAGATTCGATGTCACTTGATCTAGCATGGTTTGGTATTTTTCTAGAAAAAGGTTGAGACATGTTTGTTATGTCATTTGGATGATTGTGTGTTGAAATGTTTGATTGCACATGATTAACGTCATTTTCCAAAATGAAGAGGTGGATGTAGTAGGGGTAGTGGAGAGGATCAAGTGAGCTTCCTAGTCATGGATTTGTTATATGGATCCATGTTTGGGTAGTTTTTTATCCTCGGCTTCATATATTAGCCCATTATTTTCTTTATCTCCCACTATGATGGGATGATATTTTTTTTTTTTCTATTGTATTTGTCCTTTGTTTGATTGCTTAGGGGAAAACTTTGTTTCCTTTTTCCTTGTTTAATTAATAGAGTTCTCTTTGCCTTTTAAAAAAAACATATTACTTTCTAACTTTTGGTAACTTATTGTTTAACCATTTTAATATATCATTATATGTTTTCTTGAATTTCTTAATTGGATTTTTTTTAATTTATTCTCTTTTATCACAAACTAAATTGTTCACTATAAATCCAATAGGGCAAAATATGTTTTTTGTCCCTGAAGTATTGAAGTTTTTGGTTTGTAGTCCTTAGAGTATATTTTGACTGATTTTCATCCCTAATGTAATTTTCCGTTTGGTTTTTTACCCCTCCATTAGTGAGATTCATTAGTGGTGTGGTGTCCATTTAGGCAGCATATTAGTGGACGCCACATGACCATTCCAGCATTACTTTCACTATTTCCTCGGTATCACCGAATCAGATTGACTGACCAACCATCCATCCCCATTTCATTTCCTAATGTCATCACCACTTCAAACATCCTTCTTCATCTTCTTCCTATGTTTTCTCAATGCCTCTTATTCTATTTTTGCCACCCAATTTGACTTTGGGACTTTAACTATGAGCACTTTGAAGCTCCTCGGCGATGCCCATTTGCACAATAACACTATCAGCCTCACTAGAGACCCTGCCATCTCGAACTCCTCCATCGGTAGAACACCGTGCTCCGCTCTAGTCAGATTTTGGCAACTGAGAACCCTTTCTCCGACGAGCTTCTCCGCCTTCTTCTCCTTCTCCGTTACCAAGGTCAACCCCTCCTTCGTTGGCGACGGCCTTGCCTTTGTCATTTTGTCACACTCCTCTACCGTCAACGACCCCAACGGCTTCTCGGACACTAAATTGCCGTTGGCAAAAACTTCCTCATCTTGGAATTTGACACCCTTATGGATGTGGAATTCAATGACCTTAATAGAAACAATGTTGGATTGGACCTAAACAATGTCATTTCAATACAAGTTGCAGACTTGGGAACTCTCGCAGTGAATCTCAAAAGCGGCGATTCAGTGAACGCGTGGAATGAGTACGACAGAAATGCCAAAGGGTTTCGTGTTTGGGTATTGTACTCGAATGTTAGGCCAAAGGATCCAATTTTGAAACAAAAACAAGTTAAAATCAATTTCTTTTACCATGCTACGTGGCGTTCATTGATATTCTATCTAAATGAACACCTCACCACTAATGTAGGGGTAAAAAACTAAACAAAAAAATACATTAGAGATGAAGAACGATCAAAATATACTTTAAGGACTAAAATAAAAAATCTCAATGCTTCGGGAAAGAAAAATATATTTTGCCTAGTCCAATATCAAAATTTTATATTTAAATATTTTTTGTATAATAAATTTAATTATAATATAACTTATATAAAATTTAGTAAATAGGTGCACTTAATTATATTTTTAGTGTTCTATTGTTGTCAAAATTCAATTTTGATTTGGAGAGGAAATTTGTTTAGGAGGGGTGGAGGGTACCACTGAGCTAGTTATGTGAGTAGATGTAGATGTTGAGTAAGGCTCCAAGAAACCCTACACCCCTTGTTCTTGTTTCTGGGTTGGATTTTTCCCCTATCTTCTTGTTTTAAACCAATTTCCCTTATGTTCTACGCTGTCTCACTCGTCTGAGCCTTGGCGCTGCCTATGGTGGTTTTCGGTGCCATGGGTTTTTGCACCCATGGCCTTCCCTGGTCCTGTCTAGCTCTGTCCTTAAAAGCATTGTGCACCCCTGCCCAACCACTGGTCGTTGTCGTCAATCTTGGTGGTGAGACACCGAATTGCCTAGTTCAACCCAAATCATTCTCAAAGGCAGTCAAGAACACTTGCTTCTTCTCATCTAGTCAGCTTCTGATGCCGTGCATTAAGGGAGATGTTGCTATAACAATTTTGGAGGCAGAGTATCACAGCGGAGTTGAGGCTCGCAAATTGCATCTTCATGGACGTCTAATCCTCCCCAAAGGCATCATGCCGCCGTCATTGAAGAATATTAGTGAGAAATTGTCTGCTCTGTGGAAATTAGAAGGCAGATGAAAGATGGTCCCATTAGGTAAGGGTTTCTTTGATTTCTCTTTTTTTAATTCTATTGATCTACGTAGGATTCTTGCAAGTCCCTAGAACCTCAAGCCTGGCGTTCTTAGGCTTTTCACATGGACCCAAGATTTCAACCCCCACTCTGTCAAACAGTCAAATGCGTAGTGTTGGGTGCGTATCTATAACCTCCCATTGGAGTACTAGCATCCTCAAATTCTTTCCTCGATTGCAAAAGGTATAAGAGACCCAATTTCCATTGATGAGGCGACTGCATTGTAATCTTTTGGGCACTTTGTGTGAATCTTGGTTGACATTGACATAAAACAAGAGCTGGTTGAACAAATTTTGGTGGAGAGGGAGGGCTTTGCCTTCTTTGTTGACATATCCTTCGAAAAGCTCCTTGCGTTTGGCACACATTACTAGATTGTTGGTTATCTTGTTGATGACTGCAGACATTTGGATGTTGAACCTAGACTAGTTCCAAGCAAGCCGAAGACCGGATGCACCTCAAAATGAGAATTTTGAGGTTGAGGATGAAGAAATTGAAACTACTATCCTTGGTGGGACATTGGGGCTCAAGGAAGGTGTTTTGAAATCCAATCCACCTAGTCCAGGTTCGAAGACTGATAATGGCTCTGCAGACCCGAGAAATCAAGAGGCACTAATGAAGATTGACGCCTCTCCATCTAGATTTTTGATATTTTCATTCCTTAAGTCTTTTTCTGTTTGTCTTAGTCTTTTCTTTTCTAAGCCATAACATGTATGGATGATGGCTTTGTATTGTTTGTTTTAGATTAAGTTAGACTTTTATGCTAGGATGTCTTGCTATCTCTTTTTATCTTCTATCTCTAGCATTAAAAAATGATTTGCTATCTTTAGAACATATTATGAGAATTGCAATCGATTACTAGATGGCCTAAACCTCTTTAGAACCATCTTTGGTATCGAGTTAATCGATTACCACAAGTGCCAATTAATTACAATGATGTTTTCAAAACTCAAAAATTGCTTTGTTTCAATTGCAATCAATTACCATCTTTCTACAATCAATTACAATTCAATTTCTGGTACTCAGAATTTGGCTCTATCTCAATTGCAATCGATTACTGTTTGTCTGCAATCGATTACAATGGATGACAGCTAGTCTAAATCATTTTTTGATACACAAGATAATCAATTAAACCTTAGATTAATCAACTATAACTGGTATAATGGTTAAGTTGAAAGATTTCCAAAAATTGATCTTTGTCTAACTACTTTTGAATCTTTTTGACCCAGTCTATATATTTGAACCCAAGTCATTTTCGTGCAGAGAGACATTATTCTCTGTATCTTTTCTCATACTCTTCATTAGTTACATCCAAATCAATGATTTGATTTTTCCAGATTAGATACACTTTCTCAGAATAGTTTTCTTTGGTTCTGCACTTTTGAGTTTTAGAAAAACTCTCATTGCTTACACAACTATACACTTTTGAGATTATACCTTTGAGCCCATATAGCTAAATCTTTTTCTTGTTCATCTATACACTAAGGTGTTTTAGAATATCATCTACATTCACTCACATTGGAGTTTCTCAACTGATCTTTACATCAGCTATATTTGCACTTTTCAAGGTGTTTGTTCTTTGAATCTTTTCTTTTGATTTTGTTCGCTTGGCATTTTAGGAAGAGGATTCCTGAATGCTATGATGGATTAGGGAAAGGTTTTCCTAATCTTTGTTTCTAGGAAAGTATTTTCTAGAGGTAGAACGTGAATGGTGATGGTGTTTCACATTTCGTTTTTAGTTTCTTGTTCAGGTTGTGAATCCGGATTTTCTGTGAATTCTTTGTGCATGGTGTTTGTAATTCAATTCATAATGGAACTCCTTGTTATAAGGAAGAATTGGATGTAGATCGGTGGTTGATTGAATGAGTATAAACCTTCAAGCTTAATTCTCTACTCCTTCATCTCTTTATTTGAACTTTATCATTGGATTAAATTGTTCTAACAAAATCTGTTTTCATTGATTTGCATTGGTTTATTCCTTCAACAACATTTCTTTAAAAAACTCTTTTGATAAAACTTCAAGAGTGGTGATGAAAGTTTTTATTGTGAAAAAGAATCTGAAATTTTATGAAATATCAATTCATCCCCCCTCTTACCGGCTGATCCTAACAACTAAGACAACAAGAAGATGAGAATCAACAGCTTAAGGACAATTAGCAACAAGATGAAAATCTGTACTCTCATGATTAGCACATTAGCCCTACTTCTCAGCAAAAGGAAAAGAGTCCTATGACTAATCCTTAGAGTTCTGACTCTGGACAACAACATTATTCTAAATCTGCTTCTCCTTAGGCATCACATTCCGGTGTCTCCTTGAAAAGAAAATTGCAAGGACAAAATACAAAAAGAAAATATTAATACAAGGAATAAAAATATATTTAAGTCTTAATTGTATTTAAGATTTAATTATGTAGAAAATATTATGTATAATATTAATGCACAAGATACACATGTATATGTGCATGTGTGACTACTAATGTTAAGCCCATGCGATGCACAGTGTTTTAGATTTAATGTGTAATATTAATGATTATAAATCTAAATTTGTTCATGAAATTGAAATTGTAACATCAATAATATATAGGCTAATAACAATTAATTAAATACTAAAATTTTGTCAATATATAAGAGTTAAACAGGCCCCACTATGTAGGTGATATGGACAATAAACAACACATTACATATAATAATATACATAATTTAGGAAAACTAATTATAAGCAATATAAATGTATTGCATATTATTTTCTTAAACACAACATAGTGTCTAGAGAATCTTTTCCTTGGGGCAATGATGTAGCTAATCGCAGGGACGGATCCAGGAAGTTGATTAGGGAGGGGTTAGATTTTTTTTAGGTATTTAAATATATAATTTCTAAAAAAATATATTTATTAAATATATAATTCTTAAAAAAATATTTATTAAATAATAAATTTTATAAAATTATTTATGATTTTTAACCATAAAATTAAAATTATTTTTTTATTTAAAATGATAGAAGAAGAAAATGCATGCATTTATAATTTTAAATTATTTTTTTTTATCTCAAATATATTAATAATAATAATTTCACACTTAAAAAACAAACTCATTAGATTTTATAACAATATATATAGATAAAAAGCTAATAATTCACAAAATATAATTAGTCTAAATAATAATAATAATTAATAAAATTAAAATCATGAGATATTTATATCATATCTATTAATTAATATATTATATATTTTTGAATTAGATTATATATCAAAATATATTATTTAAAATATTATTAATATATAAATAATAATAATAATAATAATAATAATATATATTTTATTTTTATTTTTTTTACTAAAAATAATTTTATATATATATTATAAAGAGAAGAGGGATTGGGGAGGGGGGGGGGGGGCTGAAGCCCCTGCTTGCCCCCCCCGTGGATCCGTCTCTGGCTAATTGTGTACTAACGAAGGTGTGTCTATTGTCTGTTGAAAACATAATACAGACCAAGTGCTTCATGAAATGCCCCATTAAAGTAATGAGATGCCATCAATGTAGTTCATCAAAACCATTTAAAACCAATTTACAAATTGTTATGTCATTAATCCTTATCAAAACAATGTAGAATATATGAAACGAATGATCATGAAAAAGAAAAATTATTACTAAGTGCACATACCATACAAATTTTGAATTCCTTCAAGAATTTGTCCATCTAGCAAGTATTTGATTGATCAAGTGACATACAAAACACAAACATTAAGAAACAATTCATGAGGATTATTTAATATGTAAATTCTACAAAATGTTTCTCCATGAGATTTATTTATAAGTAACTATATTTACTTTCAAAAAACATATCCATGTGATCTCAAACTGAGAAAATAAAAAAAAATAAAAAAAGACAGTAATACAAATACATTCAAGCATAAGCTGAAAACATCATGGGGCTTATTAGATTGTTTGTATTCTATATCAAACTACATTTCAAATTGTTCTTATTACACATATTCAATCTATTTACTTCACGTACCTATAATTAAACTCAAAAGCCTTCATGAAGGTACTCCTCCTTGATCTCTTCTCCTACAATGTTTCTTTAAGGTGAAATGAAGTTGAAACACAACACAAAATTACATAGTTAGTGAAGGAAAGTGAACACAAAAACATGTTCTAATAGTATTGATTCAGCTATGAAATTTGTTGGTAAAAATACTATTTTGATGGAGTTGTGTGTAAAAAAAATATTTTCTTGGAGAGATGATAACTAAAAATCTCATGTTATGCTAATGCTAGCCAAAAGAATTGTCTACCTTATCAACGAATATGATGGCATGTAGAAGCTTATGAGTTAAACTAAACACTTATAGCCAATGCAAATGCAACAAAATATTAACATTAGGAAAAAAAAAACAAATGCAAAAGATGTAATTATATCTAACTTGGCATCAAGAAACTCCAATATGAGCAAATTTAGCAGTCAAAAACTAATGTTGAATCACCTCAGTTCATGAAGGAACAAGAGAGGGATATAGTTGTATAGGCTCAGAGGTTCAATCTCAAATGGGTATAGCAGTAAAAGCAATATTGAGTTTTCTGAAACTCAAGAGATTAGAGAGTGTGCAGAAGAAAGAAGAGAATGTTCAAAGCAATATCAAATTTGAAAATCAAATCAAAGATTTAGATTTTGACAATTGAAGGAATGAAAAAATATTGTGACTGTTTGTTGGTTGTTCTGCACAGAATGATATGGATTAAAATATATGGCATGGGTCAAAAGGATTCGTAGTTAGTTAGACAAAGAATGAGTCTTAGAGATCTTTAAAAATGACCGTTATACCAGATATAATCGATTGCAACAAGGTGTAATCGATTATCCCTTGTATCAAAATATGATTTACACTTGCTGTCAGCTGTTTTAATCGATTGCAGTAGACTTGTAATCGATTGCAAACAAGACAGAGCCAATTCTGAATATCAGAGATCATCTAGTAATCGATTGCAAATGAAACAAAGCAATTTCTGAATCTTAGAGATTATCTTGAAATCGATTGCAGTACGATGGTAATTGATTGCAATGGATACAGGGTAATATCTGAACTCTAAAATTAACATTGTAATCGATTGCAATGGTTGGTAATCGATTAACCCGATACCAAAGATGGTTTCAAAATTGATTAGGCCATCTAGTAATCGATTCCTACAACTTGTAATCGATTGCAATCACTCAGAATTAGTTCCTAAGAACTAAATCATCTAGTTATGCTAGAGATAATAGAAAACAGGGCAAATCAAAACAACAAGCAAGAAAGATAAGACTTAGTCTATAACACATAATACAATGCCATCATCATACATGTTATGGCATAAAAGGAAAATACTAGACTAAGAGAACGGAGAAGACTTAAGGTATGAAGATACCAAAAATCTAAATGAAGAGGTGAGGTGATCCGCTATCATGCACGGATCAAAACGAGTGATTTTGAAAATATAGTTATGGTAACGACAACTCAAGTATCGTTCTCAAGGATTCTTGTATTATTATTAATCAATGCAATAACGATTAATGGGGGGGTTTCGATTACAATTTCAAGAAAAATGGATTAAAATAAATTGTGATTATCAAATAAGCTAAAGCGAATCAACTTACTGTATCGACTTTCGACTTATCATTGATCCCTATAAATTCCAATTCCCTAAACGGGTCTGATCCTATTCGACTATAATAATCACTGACAAACACAATAGAAATTATACGACGCATGTTCCTGAATTCCGGATTAAGCAAACGGATTAAAAACTATTGTGAATTAAGCAAACGCAATCTGATCAAACGCGATAATGCAAAAGCTACGTTAACGCGAAATTGATTCAAGATCAAATAACCAATCGAATTTAAGAATTATATCCTATAACAACAATCAAATTAAGAAAATATTTGAGATTATTGGAATAAATCAAAGGAAATAGATTGATATGGAATTTATAAAAGAACCTCAAAGTGGAATCTGATTGCAGTAGATCGATTCTTCGGAAATTAGTTCTCCATTATGATTGTTCAAAACATTCAAAATAATTTTGTGAACAGTGAATGAGTCAACAACAGTCAATAAGTGAACAGAAGCCGGCCCTAGAGTTTTAACAGAATAAGGGTTTCACTAACAATCCGAACCGGGTCGGAAAATACAAACCAAGCCCATAAAATTGACCCAAAACAAATTATTTCCTAAGGTCTGCAACTTTAACGAATTATTTAAGCCTTCTACAATCCGAATCAGCTTCTGACTCCAACATGAAAGTTGTAGCTCTTTCTCTTAGCTTTCCAACGAATATTAGAACGCCTCAATTAGATTCCTGTAGCTCCAGTTATGAATTTTCCATTGAAAGCTACTAATGCTAAAAATAAAATACGAAAATTAAATAGAGCTAGAAACAAACTTAAATATGAAAACACACTAAAATGGTGAAACTAATGAAATAAACTAAGGAAATGTCTAAGAATAACAGTAGAAGAATGTGCATGAAGATGCACTGATCAAATTCCCCCACACTTAAACTTTTGCACTCCGAGCAAAATTAAAAATTAAAAACAGAAAAACTTCAAAACAAAAACGAAACAGAGCATGCAAACTTAGAGGTTATCAGGATACAAAGTGCAAGCAAACTCCTAATTCTAAGCTTAAAGAATATGACATTAGTGAGTAACTCTTTTGTGACAGTCAAAGTAAATATGAAAAACAGATTACCAAAAAGTACATCAAAAGCATCAAGATCCTCACAAGATAAATTGTTTCCACTCAACTCTCAAGTGTTTAGGTTACTGTTTACACTCAAAGCACAACATGAGAGATAGTACTACCATAAGCTTGAAAAGACTCTAACATTCACAATTTGAAATACATTGCACACAAAGATCAAAAAGACTTTTATTATGGTTGTAACTTGGCCAAGGTCAGGGTGAGATACATCCTAAAGGGGTACTAAGCTAAAATTCAAAGAGTTAAAAGAAAATTGAAAAAATTGTGGGAGTTGAACTAAATAATATCTCAATGGCGATTGAACAACAACCTCACAACTTATTTCTCTTCTCCTTTTCCTTTTATTATTCTCTTTCTTCGTTTTTTTTTCCAGAAGGACTAGCATTGACATCCTTCTCTATTTTTTTTTCTTTTATTTTCCTTTTCTATTTTTTTTCTTTTCTGTCAACCAACATCATAACAACAATCATAACAAAAATGTTCAACCCCACACAACTCTATACAAGACCCTTTCAACCCTTTGAATAGGGTGATAACATTGTTTTTCACTTTTCGGCTTGTAATGAGTTTTAAACACAAAAAAGGATAATAGGCTCAAAGGGGCTTCCAAACAAAGGGATGATATTATCAAGGTTGGCTTTTTGGATAACTAGGTAAAAAAAAAAAAAACAAGATACCTTTATCATTTCAGTGTGCACAAGTAAACAAAAAGCTTCAACAAGAGTCAATTCAAGTTCTAGAGACTAACAAACATGAGCGAAATCACACAAGAAAGAAAGAGATGGATTTTTTATGTTATCCATTATTAGGCTCAAAATCTCACAAGGGTTAGTGATCTTCCACTAGTGATGTACAATTTAGGGTTTAGTCAAACATACAAACTAAGAATGCGCAAAAAGAATCAGTCACATCACACCACAAATCTTTCGACAAAGAACAGATAGAATACTCACAATTGTAGCAAGATAATCAACGGAAAAAAAAAACATGCATTTTCCATTTTTTTTAAAGCAAAAACAAACAAAAACAAATGGTTCCCTCCCCCACACTTAAGACATACATTGTCCTCAATGAAAAGAACTCAATTATAAAGTAAGAGTGAGAGAAAGGAAAGGGTGCCCCCTGATCAAGTTGTAGTGTAGTTGGGCGCTTTCAAAGAAAGCTCTTCTATGGTTGCATCTTCAGGCACTAAACTTTCATGGAATAGCTTCAAGCGCTGCCCATTAACCTTGAAAACTTTGTCAGTACCTGCACTTTTAATTTCTACTGCACCATAAGGGAAAACATTAGTAACAACAGAAGGGCCAATCCATTTGGATCGAAGTTTCCCAACCATAAGCTTAAGGCGAGAGTTAAACAGTAAAACCTGTTGGCCCACAGAGAATTCCTTCCTAGAAATCATTTTATCATGGAAGTGTTTGGTTTTCTCTTTATAAATCCTAGAGCTTTCATAAGCCTCTAGCCTAAACTCTTCAAGCTGTTGTAATTGGAGTTTTCTTTCAATACCTGCTTGTTGCATTTCCAAGTTACAACTTTTCACCGCCCAATAAGCACGGTGTTCTATCTCTACAGGAAGGTGACATGCCTTACCGAAAACAAGTCGATAAGGAGACATCCCTATGGGTGTCTTGAAAGCTGTTCTTTGAGCCCAAAGTGCGTCTTCTAGACGGCGGCTCCAGTCCTTCCTGTTTGGTTTCACCATTTTCTCTAAAACCTGTTTGATCTCCCTATTTGAGATCTCAGCTTGCCCATTAGTTTGTGGGTGATATGCAGTAGAGACTCTGTGCACAACTCCATACTTCCGGAGCAAAGCTTCCATGGTGCGGTTACAGAAGTGAGTGACTTGGTCACTTATGATGGCCCAGGGTATTCTAAACCTGCAAAAGATATTGGACCTGACAAAATCTGCAACAACTCTTGAATCATTAGTCCTAGTGGGGATAGCTTCTACCCACCTTGAAATGTAATCAACAGCAAGTAAAATGTAGAGAAAACCAAATGATATAGGAAAAGGACCCATGAAGTCAATTCCCCATACATCAAATACCTCACAGAAAAGCATAGGTTGCTGAGGCATTTCACTCTTACGAGTGATGGCTGTACCTGCTATCTAACACTCTTTACAAGTGCGGTAAGTCTCATAAGCATCTTTAAAAATAGTGGGCCAGTAGAAACTTGAGTCTAGGACTTTTCTTGCAGTCCTTTGCGGACCAAAGTGTCCCCCTACTTGAGATGCATGAGAAAAATGTAAAATAGATTCAATCTCATAGTCGGGGACACATCTCCTAATCACCTGATCACTACCAAACTTCCAAAGATATGGATCATCCCAAACATAATACTTGGCATCACTCTTGAGTTTGTGAATTTGTGCCTTGGATGCACCTGTAGGAAAAACACCAGCAACAAGATAATTAATAATATCAACAAACCAAGGAGTAACTCCATGCAAAAGTAAAAGCTGCTCATTAGGAAAGTCATCCTGAATCGGAAAAGGATCTTCATCCCTCTCTATCTTGCTCAAGTGATCAGCCACTAAGTTCTCAGCTCCACTTTTGTCTTTAATCTCTACATTAAACTCTTGGAGCAACAACATCCACCGAATCAATCTCGGTTTTGCTTCCGGCTTCTTCAACAAGTACTTTAAAGCTGCATGGTCAGTAAAAACAACAACCTTGGAACCTAGCAAATATGATCTGAATTTATCAAGAGCAAAAACAATAGCTAGAAGTTCTTTTTCAGTGGTGGTGTAATTTGACTGTGCAGAATCTAAAGTCCTAGAAGCATAATAAATAACATGGGCAGCCCTGTCAACTCTTTGTGCAAGGACCGCTCCAACAAAGCATAGTTAGAAGCATCACACATAATTTCAAAGGGGAGGGTCCAGTCAGGGGGTTGGATGATGGGAGCGGAGGTCAATGCTTTCTTCAAGAAGTCAAATGCTTGTTTGCATTTGTCATCGAAGTTGAAAGTGACGTCATTCTTCAACAAGTTCGACAGCGGAAGAGCTATCTTGCTGAAATCCTTGATGAAATGCCTGTAAAAACCTGCATGACCAAGAAAAGAACGAATCTCGCGAATGCAAGAGGGGTAAGGCAGTGTAGAAATCACATCAATCTTAGCAGGGTCAACAGAAATTCCTTTTTCAGAAATAATGTGACCCAAAACAATTCCCTGCTCAACCATAAAATGGCATTTTTCATAATTCAAAACAAGGTCAGTTTCGATGCATCTCTCTAAAACCATATTCAAACTGTTCAAACATGCATCAAAAGAAGAACCATAAACAGTGAAATCATCCATAAACACTTCCATGCAATTTTCAATAAAATTAGCAAAATGCTGATCATGCATCGCTGGAAAGTGCCAGGAGCATTGCAAAGACCAAAAGGCATCCTCCTGTAAGCAAAAGTATTGAATGGGCAAGTAAAAGTGGTCTTTTCTTGATCTTCATGTGCAATATGAATCTGAAAATAACCTAAAAAACCATCAAGAAAACAGTAATGTGATTTACCAGCAAGCCGTTCAAGCATTTGGTCAATGAACAGTAAAGGAAAGTGATCCTTTCTAGTAGCTTGGTTCAACCTCCTGTAATCAATACAAACTCTCCAACTGTTCTGAACTCTAGTGGGAACAAGTTCATTCTTTTCATTTTTCACCACAGTGAGTCTAGATTTCTTAGGTACAACCTGTACTGGGCTTACCCATTTACTATCAGAGATAGGATAAATGATACCTTGCTTGCAAGAGTTTGGTTACCTCTTTCTTCACCACATCGAGGATCAAAGGATTAAGCCTCCTTTGGGGCTACCTTACTATTTTCGCACCATCCTCAAGCAAAATCCTGTGCATACACATGGAAGGACTAATACCTGGGATGTCAGCTAATGTCCACCCAATCGCCTTCTTGTGCTTCTTTAAAACCTGCAAAAGCTTATTCTCTTGATCAAAATCAAGGTTAGAAGAAATTATAACAGGGAGTTTTTCATTACTCTCCAAATAAGCATATTTCAGGTTTTCAGGGAGTTGTTTCAACTCTAAGGACAGGGGCTGCTCGATGGATGGAGTGTTTGGGGCAGCCGGGATGTCGAGCGCATCAGCGGCATAAACAACTTCATCTGTAGGAAACATGTTACCCTGCAAGACAGAATCAATCTCAGCACATACAACACAAAGGTTAGTGTTAGTACAATTAACACATAAGTAAACATCATCAAAACCCGATAAAGATGGAAAATCAAGTGAAAATAATTCAGAACAAGTGTCATCAACCAATTCAAAGATCAATTCAATATGAAAAATGGAATGCTCTTCCAAGGGATGTTTCATGGCATCGAAAATGTTAAATTTCGCGACAATGTCACCAAATTCCATGGACATGGTTCCATCGTGAACATCAATTTTTGTTTTCGCTGTTTTCATGAACGGTCTGCCTAAAATGATGGGAGCTCTGCTTGACTTAGTTTCTCCTTCCATGTCCAGAATGTAGAAATCTGTAGGAAAAATCAAATCGTAAACTTGAACAAGGACATCTTCCACTACTTCCGCGGGGCGGGCATTGCTCATGTTCGCCAGTTGAATGATTAGACCTGTATGTTGTAAAGGACCAAGACAAAGGTTATTATAAACAGAAGTAGGCATAACATTAATGCCCGCTCCTAAATCAAGCATGCAATTCTCGAATTTACTATCCCCGATGGTACAAGGTATAGCAAAAGTTCTCGGGTCCTTGCACTTTTGCGGCAAGACCTAAGTGAGGGTTGAAACATTTTGCTCGCCGGTAACTTTTTCACATGAAGGCTTGGGCTGAATAAAAGCAGAAATATTTCTTCCCAAGTTGACTCTTTCACTTCCCTTCATCTTCCTCTTATTTGTACACAAATCTTTCAGAAACTTTGTATACTTTGGAACCTGCTTAATTACATCAAGAAGCGGAATGTTTACCGCAACTTTTCTAAAAACATCCAAGATCTCTCTCTCTTTGTCTCCCTCCTCAATCCTTTTATTTTTCAGAACTCTATGTGGGAAGGGGACTGGTGGAACATACTCTTTTTCTTTATTTTTTTCAGTTTCTACCACAATAGAAGAAGGTGGAGAAGGTTCAGATGGAGAAGGTTTAGATGTTGCCTCAATAATTTTTTTATTTTTTTCGGGGGCTGGTTCTGTAACCTTTCCGGATCGCAAGGAAATTGCACTCACATCAGCATTAGGACCTTTTGGATTCACAACTGTTTGGGCAGGAAGTTGGTTCGATCCTTGGGCTTGCATGGCATTCATTGAGGTGGCAAGCTGTCCAATCTGTGTCTGCAAGGTTTGAATACTAGATTCTATTCTTTGTTGAAATTGAATATCGTTAACAGCTAGTTGCTTGACCAGGTCCTCTAATGAAGGTCCACAAGGTACAGAAGTGGTAGCTGGTGGAGTGTTCTGTGGTTGCGGAAGGGGTAACACTAGTTTGTTCTTTGTGTGGGCTCTTGGTTTCCATATCGAAGGTTGGGATGGTTCCTCCAATTGGGATGGTATTTGTTGGTGGACAGGTCAAGAGTGTTATTGTACCTGTTCTGATTGTTTCCGTAAAGGGCTACTGCATAAGCTTGGGGTAACTCGGTAATCGACTCATCTTGCAAAATAGGACATGTGTCGGTCGAGTGTTTGGCGGAAGTACAAATACCACACAAGGTTGCTGGTTGAGGTTTACCTCTATCGCCAATCTGTTTCACTAAGGAGGTGAGCTCGTCAATTCTGGTTTCTAAAGCTTTGTTGGAGGAAACCTGAATTTCGTTCACACTCTTTGTTTGGACCGTAGAATTATTTCTGGTTGTGAACTGTTGGGAGTTGAGTGACATGTTCTGAATTAAGGTTTTGGCATCTGCTGGAGTCTTATCAACAAGTGCTCCACCACTAGCAGCATCAAGGATGTTTCTATCCATAGGTAGCAATCCTTCATAAAAGTATTGGATAAGTAATCGCCTTTCGATGTCGATGCTTCGAGGACAACTGGATACTAACTGTTTAAATCTTTCCCAATACTCAGCCAATGTCTCATTACCTTGTCTAATACCACATATATCCTTTCTGATTGATGCAGGAAAGTATCTCTCTAGGAAGACTTTTTTCAAATCATTCCAAGTTGTGATAGAATTTGGTTCAAGATCGTATAACCAATCCTTGGCAGCACCCTGTAGTGAAAATGGAAAGGCTCTCAGCTTGATATGGTCTTCAGTGATTCCTTCGAGGCCTCAAAGGTGTAGAACACATAACACTGGAATTCTTTCGGATGCTTATGCGGATCCTCACTGCAAGACCATTAAACTTTGGCAACAAGTGTATCAAACTAGATTTTAATTCAAAAGGTGCAACAGCTTCAGGATACTCAATGCATAAACCATTGTAATTCACATCAGGGGCAACCAACTGCCTTAAAGTTCTTTGGTCAGCCATATCAAAAACGTTTTCAAAATCTGAATCAAACAAGTTATGCAAGTAATCGGAATCAGTGTCAGAATCAATTACGGGTGGTGAACTATTGCTAGCCTGGATTGCTCTACGTCGTGTGTGCAAAGTTCTTTCTACCTCAGGATCAAAATCAAAAAGATCAGAGCAAGAAGACCTAGTAGCCAGGACTAATGCAGCAATGCAGCAACAATTGTAAAAATGCCAGCAATGTCCCTAAAATGCAAAAACAAACAGAATGAAGGAAAATGATTAAAATAAATTCAAAAAAATATAAAAACACCAAAATTAATCTAATGAAGTGAAATTAGAATTTTGAGAATTTTTTTGGATTTTTTCGACACTATGAAAACAGTAAAAAATTAATTAAAAATAGAAAAAAGAGGAATTTGGCAATTTGAGTTACGAAATCTCGTAAATCTTTTAGAGTAAGGGATTATTGATCGCACGATTTTTCTGGTCCCAGCAGGGAAAAAAGATTTGCAATCGGACACAATTTTTCCAAAAATTGATTTTTTCGACTTTAAATGTGAATTGGCCAAAACCGTGGGGAAACTAGGGCCTAAACGCGATAACACTAAACCTATGACTCTAATATTGATTAATAACGACAAGAATCCCCGGCAACGACGCCAATTTGATCCGCTGTCGCGCACGGATCAAAACGAGTGATTTTGAAAATATAGTTACGGTAACGACAACTCAAGTATCGTTCTCAAGGATTCTTGTATTATTATTAATCAATGCAGTAATGATTAATGGGGGGTTTCGATTACGATTTCAAGAAAAAGGGGTTAAAATAAATTGTGATTATCAAATAAGCTAAAGCGAATCAACCTACTGTATCGACTTCCGACTTATCATTGATCCCTATAAATTCCAATTCCCTAAACGGGTCTAATCCTATTCGACTATAATAACCACTGACAAGCGCCATAGAAATTATATGGCGTATGTTCCTGAATTCCGGATTAAGCAAACGGATTAAAAACTATTGCGAATTAAGCAAACACAATCTGATCAAACGTGATAATGCAAAAGCTACGTTAACGCGAAATTGATTCAAGATCAAATAACCAATCAAATTTAAGAATTATATCCTATAACAACAATCAAATTAAGCAAATAATTGAGATTATTGGAATAAATCAAAGGAAACAGATTGATATGGAATTTATAAAAGAACCTCAAAGTGGAATACAATTGCAATAGATCGATTCTTCAGAAATTAGTTTTCCATTACGATTGTTCAAAACTTTCAAAATAATTTCGTGTGTGGTGAATGAGTGAACAACAGCCGGCCCTAGAGTTTTAACAGAATAAGGGTTTCACTAACAATCCGAACTGGGTCAAAAAATACAAACCAAGCCCATAAAATTGACCCAAAACAAATTATTTCCTAAGGTCTGCAACTTCAACGAATTATTCAATCCTTCTACAATCCGAATCAGCTTCTGACTCCAGTTATGAATTTTCCATTGAAAATTGCTAATGCAGAAAATAAAATACGAAAATTAAATAAAGCTAGAAACAAACTTAAATATGAAAACACACTAAAATGGTGAAACTAATGAAATAAACTAAGGAAATGCTTAAGAATAACAGTAGAAGAATGTGCATGAAGATGCACTGATCAGAGACCATGTTTAGAAGGGGACCATTAATTTGGAATATGTTAAGACAGACGATCAGCTTGTTGATATTTTTACAAAACCCCTTACTGAGGACAAACTAATCTTTTTGAGAGAAAAGATTGGGATGGTCTGTGTGACCTAATGTCTTATTAATGTCTATTGTTCACTAGTAGAACTAAGGACACATCGTCTAGTGTTATACTTAAGTGAGGCATGTGCATGCCACGTGTTTCTCGCTCAAAATATGAGCCAGACCATGTGGATTTTTGAAAACATTTTTGTAACTTAAGCATTTAATGGGTTCTGAGTCATTAATAGCCAAAATGCACATTCAATATTTCATTAATGTGTCGTTTCAATCATTCTTAACCGTACCATCAAATTTAATGCCCACTCATTACCTATACTTGCCTACCGTTTCTCAAACGTACTCCACAAGCTTTCGAAACACTCATCTCTCTTAGCCCTCTCTACAACCAAGATTTTCAAAGAACCTTAAACACTCTCCTCTCGCAATAGCCAAAGGTAACCCAACCAAGGGCTCCTCTTCACAACAACCACCCTCACCCTCAACCTCTCGAGCTTCTAATGAGCACCATGAGGAACCACAACCAGAGTCGACGATAGACACAAATAGCTCGGCCTCCAACATTGATCCAGAAGTTAGAAGAGAAAGAAACCTCAACGACATTGAGCACATGCTCATCAAGCCATGAGGCTCCTACATTGGGAACATTCACGTGGAATACTTCATTGATGTCCCCTATCTTGAGGAACGTGGCCTCAATGTCTCAAAATATTTTGAGTTTGCTGGTATTAGAGGCGATTTCAATGATTGCCAAAAGATAGCTCCTGGACTGATAAGGGAGTTCTAGAGGAATGCCACCATCAAAGGGAATGAGATAGCAAGCAAGGTGTATAGGTGTGATATTTCCATATCCCTCAACACCATTGCTCAAGCTATAGGGTGCAAGTTGCACTCCAACTACTTCATGGAGTAGTGGGACTCCGACTTGGCTGCAGGAACTATAGAAAGGTTCATTCTTGGACCCAACTACGAGGTGGCACGCAACCAGAAGAAGCTTCATCCGGCCACGTTCCCCACATTGTCCAAGTTGTTATTAAACATCATCAACAAGACCATTTTGCACAAGATTGGGTCTAGGGATCATGTGTCTGCCCTCCACAGATTCATCCTCTACCACATCATCAAAGAGATCCCGTTCAACCTTCCTCACACCCTCTTCTACAACATGATCAACCACATTCAGTATTTGTCAACATCTGTGGCCACCTGCTACATTACCCTGATCAAGAAGATTCTCTGGAACGCTTACTACTACAACAAATTATACAGAGAACTCCAGTCAAGAAGGCTAGATGAATTGGACTATGTCTGAGTGGAAGGTCCATTTGTCTACCAGAGGATGCTGACCTCCTCCAATTTATTGAAGTTGAATTTGGGATTTGCAATCTCAAAGGGACAACTTGTCAGGTTCCCTCAACCTTCTAAGGAAGATGCTGAAGGTCAGAAGAAGTAGTCGAAGAAGAAGAAGGCTGCAAAAGTTGTAATCATCTATGATAATGTTGTTGCCATTCAGCCACTGGCAAATAGAATGAAGAGATTTGTTGTTGCGAACTTGCAGAGCATCTGAACAATGCGCAAGGCTACAACACAGTTTGCTGAAGAACCAGTTGCTAAAAAGAAAAAGTAGATTGTTGGTCAAAGTCCTTCCAGACCACCCACTACAAGAATTAAGACCAGGGCTCAACAGAAAGGCAAAGGTGTTGCCAGACTATCTGTTGAACCCCTAGTGTCTTCAGAGGACATAACAAACATTGGTAAAGTAGCTATCACAATTGTTGAAGTTGATGAGGAGGAAGAAAATGAAGGATTGGTCTTCAAGAGACCACACAAACAATCCAATGGAGAACAGACCACTGATTCTGATCTCCAAACCATCAGACCTCCAAGCTCTACAACTAGGAAGTTGATTGTCAAGAGGAAGGTCGTGCTGGAAGATGACAGGCCTGGACTGGCTTCCACCCCCTCTCTTACCATTCCAAGTATTCCAACCTCTACATTCACTCTTCCTACTCACCCTCGCTCAACCCACAAACGTCTAAGGAAGAATATTCCTTAGACCATACCCTCTCTAGCCCAAATAGAAGCCCCAACAGACACACTGTCTGTTAAATCTCTATCGTTTGTGTCACCTACACAGATGATAGTAACCCAAACAGTAGCTACATAGTCTGATGCCCATGCACAGATTGAGCAAAAGCCACTGTCTGAACCCACTATTCAAACAAAAGATGTCCCTACATCTACCCTACTAGACAGACAATCACCCAACAAACTAAATTATCAACTTAGATTGTTGCTCCAACAATATCCCCACAAACTCCACCAGACACTGCCATTCCACCTTACCAATCCCCCTCTTCTGTCACCATTCTTAAGATGTTAGACACAATGGTTTCCTACCACCACACTGAGTCTGTTAACATCTCTTCTAGCTCTGATGTGGATGAAGAGATTTTCATCAAATCTCCTAAAGCATCTGCTGCTTCATCCTGGAACAAAAAATCATTCAACATTGATGGGACTTCTTCCCTCATGCTTCAAATCAGACACTCCTCCTCCACCTCCAACAACAAGCTCATGGCATCAGAAGATGATGTAGAGATTCTCCCTGTTCTATGTGGGAGAAAATGCTGAGTTAGCAGCATACAGAGAAGAGACTCAGATAGAGCCTTCTGCAAAGCAAATGATTGAAGGTGCAACAAGGGTAGCTAAGCTAGTAAAGCTCCCTCCTCTACAGATAGACCAAGGGATCATTCCGTTCCAAAGGCTAATTACAACACAAATCTTTTGGAAGATGCAAAAGATGATGTTGATCTTGCAAGGAGATTGCAAGAAGAAGAGTATGCCTCTGCCATCCCTCTCATGCAACAACTAGTGCATGAGATTGCACACTAGTACAACTGTGTAAGAGAGGGAATGGATTACTTCTCAATGGAACTAGTCATTCTAGAACCAATGACAGTGGAAGAGAAACAGAAGCTAGCTGCCATTATCCACACCAAGCATTGTGATGCTCTGCGCCACCTCTTGAGACCAAGAGTTTCTATCAGATCTCCTTGGCTAATCACACGAGGAGTCTCTCTAATCCAACCTTCCTTCCAAGCCAACTGTGTTGAATACAGAGCCCTCTATTAGCTAAAATTTCAAAGTTCACTACCAAGACAGTTGTACCCTCCAAGCCTGCATATTTGAGAAGCAACTGATATACGCATCGCTCCAAATCGTATAGTACCAAGGCTACCAACTATCAACCCTAACAAGTTGAAGGGGAAGAAGATTTTGAAAGAAGACAATCTTCTACAACACATTCCTGATATTGAGTCTCTGCCTCAACTAGAGTGTACACTGCCTGTAGAGAACATAGGGTCATCCAATATCTCTGATGAAGAAAAGCAGAAGATTGACACTGTTGGCGAAGGTACCTCTTCCTCCAGCAATTTCATTCGTGTGTCAAACATTGTGGTTGTTCCCACACTGCTTGTTAGGATCAACCGGGTAATCAATCAAGAGGAGGGGGGGTGAATTGATTTAACGTAAAGTGATAGATTCTTTTCCTCAAATAGATTTTTCACCATCGCTCTTGAGGTTTTAATAAAAGCGTTTTCAGAGAATGTTATATTGATTAAATAAACCAGACAAGCAACCTCAACTTATGATAGAAATGATTTAGAACAAATTATCTTGATAAAGATCAAATACTAAATTGAAATAGATCAAGGGATAGAGAGATTGAACCTGTTGATTTATACTGGTTCAATCAACCACTGATCTACATCCAGTTCTCCCTTTCACCAAGGGGTTCCCACTATGAATTTGATTACATACACCATGCACACACAATTCACAGCAAATTTTGATTTCACAACCTGAAACAGGAACTTATAAGATTGAATGTGAAAACACCATTCACCATCCAATTTCTAAACACAATGCTACACACAAAATTAGAAATAACCATCTAATTTCAACATAGCATTTAAGAACAAAATTCCCACAATGTTAATAAAAAAAGATCAATGAAAAAGATTAAAGAACGAAAACACCTTGATGTGCTGATATAGCAAATATGAGATTAGTTCAAGAAACTCCAATATGAGCAAATTTAGTAGTCAAGAACAAATGTTGAATCACCTCAGTTCATGAAAGAACAAGAGAGGGATATAGTTGTATAGGCTCAAAGGTTTAATCTCAAATGGGTATAGCAGTAAAAGCAATATTGAGTTTTTCTGAAAACTTAAGAGATTAGAGAATGTACAGAAGAAAGAAGAGAATGTTCAAAGCAATATCAAATCTGAAAATCAAATCAAAGATTTGGATTTTGACAATGAAGGAATGAAAAGATATTGTGATTGTTGGTTGTTCTACACACAGAATGATATGGATTCTAATATATAGCATGGGTCAAAATGATTCGGAGTTAGTTAGACAAAGAATGAGTCTTGGAGATCTTTAAAAATGACCGTTATACCAAATATAATCGATTGCAATAAGGTGTAATCGACTATCCCGTGTATCAGAATATGATTTACACTTGCTGTCAATTGTTGTAATCGATTGCAGCCACGCATGTAATTGATTGCAAACAAAGATAGAGCCAATTTTGAATATCAGAGATCATTTGGTAATCGATTGCCATAGGATGGTAATCGATTGCAAATGAAACAGAGCAATTTCTGAACCTCAGAGATTCTCTTGTAATCGATTGCAGTTCAATGGTAATCGATTGCAATGGATATAGGGCAATATCTGAAATCTAAAATCAGCATTGTAATCGATTGCAATGGTTGGTAATCGATTAACTCAATATTAGAGATGGTTTCAAAACTGATTAGGTCATCTGGTAATCGATTCCTACAACTTGCAATCAATTGCAATCACTTAGAATTAGTTCCTAAGAAGTAAATCATCTAGTGATGCTAGAGATAATAGAAAACAGGGCAAATCAAAACATCAAACAAGAATGATATGGCTTATTCTATAACAAACAATACAATGCCATCATCCATACATGTTATGGCATAAAAGAAAATACTAGACTATGAGAATGGAGAAGACTTAAGGTATGAAGATACCAAAAATCTAAATGAAGAGGCGAGGTGTCAATCTTCACTGTTGACCCCTCACATGCCTAGAGATGAAGCACAAGTTGAATAGATGCTTGCTGAGAACTTCATTGAATACAAGGCTACTCAAGCATTGATAGTTGCAACCATAGAAGCAGCTGAAGAAACTGAAGAAGCAAGACTATTAAAAGAAGTTGCTAGACTGAAAGTTATGCTTGCAGTTCAAGAAGAGGAAAGGAGACTTAAAGCTCTTTCCCAAGAGCAGAAGGCCAACGAAGAAGAAGATGAAAGAAGACTTAGGGAGTTAACCCTAAAACAAGAGGCTGAGGCAGTTGAGGATGCTGCACTCCTAAGCAAGCTATAGACTTGGCTGAAAACTCTGCAAAATCTTCACTAGCTCAATAATGCACAGATTTGGTGTCAACACAATCTCGGTTGAGCACTCCAATTACAGCTATACCACTAAGTGTTGCAGCCCAATCAGACCATCAAACTAACTTGATTGTCCTTGAGACTACTTTGGAAGCTAAGCTAGAAGCCAAGATGGAATCCAGAATAGCTGCTCAGATTGATGCCAAGTTAGAAGCACATCGAGCCAACATTATCAAGGAAGTAACTATCGCCTTCAATGCGTCACTGGCTGCTCTTCTAGCTCCACCATCTGCTGCACCACCAACACCAACACCACCACCACCGCCAACAAAAGATCCTCCTGCATCAACTAGTCCATCAGAAGCTGGAGAATCCTCTACCAAACAGTCTACCCCACCTTCTAAATCATGACTATGATGGCATTTTCTACTGTTCTCTCCACTCTTTTTGTTAATGACAAAGAGGGAGAAAGAGATGTATGGAAAATTTTGTCCTAGACAATGCTTATGCTTTTAATAACAAAGTGATTGGTTCACTGATTTTCTTTAGTTTCATATATTGTCTACTATTATCCACTTTCTTTATACATGCATTGAACTGCCATTTGCATATGCATGATAAACTCAAGGGGAGTTCATCATGTTAATAACTGCACATAATTCACTAACATGAAATAAACTGCACTCTAATATATTATCATCTGTGATTTATTGTTTGTTAATCAAAATTATAACATGTGTTATCATCATAAAAAAAAAGGGGAGATTGTTAGAACCAAGACATTGGATGATGTCTGGCCTCTAATCCTTTAATGGGTTTTGATAATAACAAATGGAATAATATTTGATCAACTAATGATTTGAAATTGAGTAATTTTAGGGAATCAAAATGATCACAGACAATGGTATAATCTCTCAATCTCACACTATTACTTTAACTGTCTGATAGTGCTTTAACAATGAATCAAGCATCCAAATTGCTTTTAATTGGACTAAGTTAAGAACAGACCATGAAGTAGTCTTGGAACAGACTACGCAAAGTCTCAAACTAGACCAAGCAATAGTCTCAGGACAGACTATGTGAAGACTTGGACCAAACTATTCATAAGTGCTGGACCAGACCATGCATGGAACTAGGACCAGACTATGTGATAGCTGGACCAAACAATGTCTATCAAGCCAGACGATGTTTGAGCAAGGCCAAACAGTGTTTGTCAAGTCAAAAGATGTTTGAGCAAGGCTAGACAGTGTATGTCAAGCCAGACGATGTCTAAGCGAGGCCAGATAGTGTATGTCAAGTCAAACGATGTCTATGTTAGAACTGAACATGATCTGTTACATGTGTTGAGGAATATGCGTTTATAAACAACTCTTTACTTTAAGAAGGCACGGTTAATTACAGAAAGAAAGGGAGATATTCTCTAAACTTACTTTCATCTATTCCTTGTATTACTCGTATGTCTCGAAATGTATAAAGTTTGTAGGTATAGCTAAAAGGCTAATCAACTTTGCAACGGAAACCTCTCTTCCATGCAACGAGAAGACTAACGAAAAATGAAGGGATTAAAAGCCAATCTAATCTAAACAATCTAAGCACAAGCAAGCAAAGTACCTGAGAAAATTTATCCAACCCCTGCATAGTATGCATGAACTTGTACTTTACCCCCTGCTTAATATGCATAGCCTCATGCTTGACCCCCTGCATACCCTGTGAGAATACAACAAATTTTTTATCTATAAATAGTTTAGGTTTTACATTTTGGGGACATCTTTTACATACTTTTCTAAATTACTTTCCTTTTAGCATTGTGAACTTCTGAAGGAACTAAAAGACAAGGAACATCCGAGGATTAATCTTGTAAAATTCTTCTCCTTTAATATCTTTATTGTTTTCTTTTATGAATTATTGTTTTCCCAGGTCTATGGCTAGCTAAACCCCTAATCTAAGGTTTTGATGTAGGACCTATCATGTGAACCTGATTTCTTCTATTTCAATAAAATTCCTCATTGTTCTTCCAATTATACCATTGTGTTATTCTTATTACTATTTGGGATGGATCACCCCATAATCCAAATTGATTAATTGTAATGATCAACACTTTTAATTAATTGACCTACGCAATGGTTGAATTCTAGGGATTTGTATGACCAAACAAATACCTAAATTCTCAATATGATTAAAACTTATTAATCAACCTCTCCGCAATTAAAACCTTCTCTCTAATTTAATCCTTCATAACCAACAAGGGAATAAATTAAGGAGAAGAGAATTTTCAATGCATGATCAAACTTTGATTATTACTCTAAGAGGAAAGATTGCTAATGGGATACATGAATGGAACATAATTGAAATAGGAAAATAAGGGGCACGCAAAGATAGTTTTGAACTCGCGACCCTAGGTCCTTTAATCTATTAGAACCTCCCTTAATTCTCCATTTCTTTTTGCTTTCTTCCTTTTTACAATTAAATTGCAACTCAAACCAACTTTTGATCACTTGACCTCTATGAATTCGTTATTTGGGAACCAACACTAATCTCTAGGGTATAATATCCAAAGTTAGGTCCACTATTACTACAACATAGAGTATGCTTGCCCTTAAGCATTCGTATTTTATGCATCAATTAGGGAAGAAGTTCTCATGGACCAATCCAAATGGCTCTACTATGAGCAGATTGGACCGTTTCTTAATTTCAAAAAGTATGATCAAGTTGTGGAAAACTTCATAATAATGGATTGGATCAAGAAACATTTTGAATCATTGTGTAGTTCACCATTCGGCTTTTTCAATTGCTGGCTATAACATAAAGATTTCAAGAAGTTAGTCATTGAGGTATGGAATTAGCAAGGATCTGAAGTCAGCGCTTAAAGAGTGTGCTATGGTGGAGTTTGGGAAGATTGACAGATCAATTTCTCATAAAAATGGAGAATTGGATGAATGTGACACAGTCTTAATGCAGGGGGGTGATTTGGATCAAAATACTTGTGCGTGTCTTCAGCGGGAATTCTGGAGTTTGGTGAGAGCTAAGGAAAGCATGTTATTTCAAAAGTCAAGGGCAAAGTGGATTAAAATGGGATCAGAATTCCAATTTTTTTCACTCAACTTTGAGAATGAGGCAAAGAAAAATTCAAGTATTGGCTATCAACTCGGAATAGGGTGGGGTGGAAGATGTAGTGGGGGTTAAACAAGCTGTCAAAACTCTCTTTCAAAAGTATTGGCTATCATCTTCTAACTTGAACCCTACAAGCAAGAAAATGAACACTCTCTCTCATCTTGAAACCCACAAGATAAAAAAGAGAAAGCTTGGAACTTGATACTTTAGAGACCTTCTCCGAGGTTTCTTATATAAAGACCTAGAATATCTAATTCTTATCTTATTAACGAAGATATGATTTGGAAATAAAAGATTGCATTGTAAGAATAAAACGAATAAGATATCTTATCTTTAAGATGATCGTTATAACAAATATAATCGATTGTCTCAGGATGTAATCGATTATATCGACACTCAAAAGACAGTTCCTTTATCTATTCTCAATTGTAATCAATTGTTTCGAGTTAGAGTCAATTTCTCATATTTTGAAAGAATTGTAATCCATTGCACAAAATGTTGTAATCAATTGTTTTTATCAGAAACCATAAAATCGAGAAAAGTTAATGAATTTCAATTTACATATAAGTTTGCAAGAACCATGCAATTCCTTGTACATCAAATTGACATTCAATAACACTTGAAAGAACAGTCAAGTGAATGAGGTAAGGATTAAAGCTAAAAATAAAGTAAATATCAAGCAAAGCCTAATCTAAAACAATCAATACAATCCCACATCCATTACATGTTTGGCATGCAAAACTAAAATCAAAACAAGAAGAATAAATGCTTCCATTCTTCATGTCAACAACTCTAATTTCAAAACTTTCGCTGGACAATATCAATTTCTCTTAGCTAAATGGTCAAGATTGCAATTCCCTTATTGAACCTTTCACCAATGAGGAATTTAAAGATGCAATGTGGAGCTATGATGGAGGGAAGAGCCCGGGTCCAGATGGTTTTAACCTATAATTTTTCAAATCATGTTGGGACATCATTAGTAATGAGGTATGCCAAGCTATCTAGGAATTTTATTTGAATTCACAATTGCCAATGGCCATAACTTCCTCCTTTATTGCAGGTTTCACATTCACAAAACCTTTATGAATATCACCCCATTTCTTTAATCGGAAGCCTACATAAGATTATATCAAAAGTTCTAGTAAACAAATTGAAAAAGGTGATTTCTTTTGTCATATCTCCCTGCCAGACAACTTTTCTACCCAGAAAACAAATCCTTGATGGGGTTCTGGTGATCAATGAAGTGGTGGATCGGGTGAAGAGGCTTAGAAAAAAAAATTCTTCATTTTTAAAGTGAATTTTCATAAAGCATATGATTCAGTGAATTGGTATTTTTTGAATTATATGATGATTCAACTTGGTTTCCCTATCAAATGGCATAAGTGGATGAAGACGTGCATTTGTTCAAACAACATCTCTGTTTCCCTTTTCTGTTCTTATTAATAGCAAAACGATTAACTAGATTATTCAAGAAGGCAGTTGGGGTTGGAATATATCAACCAATGAGGATGAATGATGGTGTGAACTTCTCTATTCTTCAATATGCCGATGATTCAATTGTTCTGGGGAAGCCAACTCTTGCAAACCTAAGAACTATAAAAATCATTTTTCATTGTTTTTAACTAATTGCGAGCTTGAAGGTGAACTTTTTCAAGAGTAATGTATATGGGTTGAATGTGGACCAGACCAGATTTTCTTAAAAGAAGTAGAGGAATATCTTCACTTTAATGTTGCTCAAATTCCTTTCAAGTTTCTTGGTCTGCCTATTGGAGCAAATCCATGAGCCTTCAAAACATGGGACCCTATTGTCGAGAAATTCAGGAAAAAGCTGTCAAGCTGGAAAGGAAAGAACCTATCTATTGGGGGAAGACTCACTCTTATCAATTCAATCTTAACTAGTCTCCCTCTATACTACTTTCCCTTTTTCAAAGCCCTTAAAGTTGCAATCAAAGTGCTTGAAAGGATTTAGAGACAATTCCTTTAGAACGGTGTTAATGAAGTGCAAAAAATTTCCTGGGTCAAATGGGGGCAGATCTATAAACCAAAATCAAAAGGGGGTTTAGGAATTAAAAATTTGGAGTTGTTCAATACCTCACTTCTAATAAAATGGAATTGGCAATTAATGTAAAAAAAGAAGGCGATTTGGCATGGCTTGCTGGAACATAAATATGGCAACTTGGATAAAATGAAAACATTTTTGTCATAATCAAATAGCTCCTCAATCTAGTGGAGGAATATTATTAAGTCTGGGAATCCTATGGGGACACAATTAGGATGTTTTGAGAATATAGTCACGAGAAGAGTGGAGGGTGGTTTAAACACGAGTTTATGGGATGAGAGATGGGTAGGAAGGGAAACACTAAAACAGTCATTCCCTAAACTATTCCAAATAGCTACTAATAAAGATATTTCAACTTATATGTTGATTTTTGCAGGTTCAAGTATAACTGGAAATTGGCAATGACGTAGAACATTATTTGCATGGGAGGAGAAACAATTGAAAATTCTAAAACAAATTTTGCAAACCATACAATTGAAAGTAGGGGAAAGAGATTAATATTACAATGATAGAAGCAGATACCAACAACTCATTGTTCCAAACCCATTGTCATTTTTTTATGAAGATATTTTCATAGATTCTGAGAGATCGTGGATTACATTAAAACAAAAATAAATAAAGATGATATCGAGGAGAAGACTACTATAGATGTGAGAGTGTATTGAATGGAGAATGTTTCTCATTCATTAATTGAATAAAACATTATTACAGAAGATACATATAGAGGATTAGTAATATAGAAAAGGAGACTATCTAACAAAAATAAAATAGTACCCCAAAACTAAAGGAAAAGCATAATAGCTAATAACTGAAAAGGACAACAACAGGCATAATGCATTAGGTAAACACAAAGCATAACAAATAAAAGAAGCAAATAAGCTTCTATGATCTTTAAAGGCATGATCCTGAGTCTGTTGAGAAGTCTTGGACTTGTGGTTTTCTAATACCCCCACAAACTAGAGGTAGGAAAATGTCGACTAGCTCGAGTTTGGATAAATTGGCAATGAAGAGGCAAGGTGGGAGAGCTTTGGTGAAGATGTCTGCAAGTTGGTTGGTGGTGGAAACAGGGAGTAAGAGTAAGCACATGAGGCCTTGTTAAACCTTCTCCCAGACAATGTGACAATCAATCTCCAGATATTTGGTTTGCTCATGGAAGACAAGGTTTGCAGCAATTTGCAAAGCACTTGGATTATCACAATATAAAACAACTGGACAGGAACAAGTGATGTGAAGATCCTGGAGAAGAAAGTGGAGCCACTACAACTCACAGGTAGTGGAAGTGAGTGCTCGATATTTAACTTCAAAGGAGGAGTGAGAAATGGTATATTATTTCTTAGCCTTCCAAGAAACTAATGAACGACCAATGAAGAAATAGTAGCTAGTGATAAATTTTCAAGAGTCGATGCAGGTAGCTCAATCAGCATCACTTAAACCAATAAGTTGAATGGGGGAGTCTCTATTGAAGAACAATCCTTTATCGGGGAAGCCCTTAAGATATCGCAAAATGTGATTGGCGACAATGAAGTGAGTTTGTGTAGGATGAGACATGAATTGGCTCAATTGTGTTGGAACCAAGACATTTGATGATGTCTAACCCTTAATACCTTGATAGGTTTTGATGATAACAAATGTGATAATATTTTATCAACTAATGATTTCAAATTAAGTGATTTCAGGAAATAAAGTAAGACAAATAATGGTATAATCACTCTAACTCTTACTTTCGTCTTAACTATCTGATAACTTATAATGATTAAGTCACGCACTGAAATTGCTTATAAACAGACTAAAATAAGCTCTTAACAGATCATGCATAGTCTCAAGGCCAGACGATGTCTGAATGCCAAGCCAAACGATGTCTAATGCAAGCCCAGATGATGTCTGAATGCCAAGCCAGACGATGTCTGATGCAAGCCCAGATGATGTCTGAATGCCAAGCTAGACGATGTTTGATGCAAGGCTAGACAATGTCTAATGCCAAGCTAGACAATGTCTGATGCTAAGCCAAACGATGTTTGAAGTTGAGTCAAACGATGTCTGATGTTAAGTCAGACGATGTCTAAGGCTAGAACATACCATGTCCTTTAATTTAAAATGTGTTTGTTAAGCTAGACGTTGTCTAAGGCTAGAACAGACCGTGTCTTTTAATTCAGAATGTGTTTGTTAAGCCAAACGTTGTCTGTGCGCGAATAGACCATACTTAATCAAGACCAGACTATGTCTGTTAAGCCAAACTTTGTCTATGCAAGAACAAAACATAATCTGTCATATGTGCTGTATAATTAATTCTTTACCCAAATAAATGCACTGTTGCAACAGAAAGAAAGGGAGACTCTCTTTGATGTTACTTTATTTGATTCCTCGTATTGCTGTATGTCTCATATTACATGAAGTGTGTAGGTACAATCAAAAGAACCAATCAGCATTGGGATGCACACTTTTAGCTAAAAGACAACTGTAACAGAGACAGAAACCTGCTCCTGTCACATCAAGCACAGTCAGAGCTACTTCAACACTCTACCGTGTGAGACAACAAGAAAGAAGTCTTCTCCAACATTCAAATTCATGAAGCTCTCTTTATAAGGACACCTCTATGAAACGAGAAGAATAATGAACTAGAAGAGAATAACAAAAATCAATCTAGACAACAAGGTCTTGAACACGAGTTGAGAGAAAAAGAATATCCATCCTCTACAAGCTCATGTAGATTCAACATTTGTGTATATCCTCTCTTTGAGAGTTATCTTAATCTTATACATATTTGTATAGAAAGCCAGGAATGGCTTAGTGATAAAAGAATACTTGGGAAGTATAATCTCAAAGGGAGATTCATACTTGTAACCAGAAGTGGTTTAGAATACTTGTAGCCAGGAGCGGCATAGAGAATATTTAGTCAGAAGTGGCAGTGAAGAATATTTGTTTTGTAATCAGTTGATTATAGTGGAACCCTTTAATAGTTGTTAAAGGAGAACTAGACATAGCTCAGGTTGAGTGAACCAGTATAAAAACAAGCTCTCATCTGTTGTCGTGTGATTATATATATTTATCTTGCTCACTATGCTCTTTTGAAAAGACTTTCTAAGCTTTGCCTTGCAAAGATATATTTGCTGATTTAAACTAACATATATCCAAGAAGGCAACTTGTGAACTAATAGTATTTACAAAAAAGTTTTAAACCCACTATTCAACCCCCTCGCCCCCTTCTAGTGTGTTCTTGTGTATTTTAGTTGGTATCAGAGCTTGGTCTCTAATAACTATCTCCGCAGATATAGAGCTAAAGATCCTACACAAGGATGGAGAAGGGTCTATACAAACCTCCAATCTTCAAGGGTGAAAACTTCTCATATTGGAGATAAAGAATGGAGACATACTTTGAATCATGTCATAGAGACATGCTGGATGTCGTAGAAAATGGAGATTATATTCCAGTTGATGATAATAAAGTTGAGATTCCAAAAGAACAATGGATTGAGGCACAGAAGATCAGATTCGTCCTCAACTCTAGAGCAAGAAATGCAATACACGCATGCATCTCAGAAACTGAGCACAGGAAGATAAGCTAGTTCAAATCTGCCAAAGACATATGGGACACATTCATAATAACCTATGAAGGGTTCTCACAGGTAAAAAGGAACAAGGTAAGTGTTCTTACCAGAGAATATGAACTCTTTGCTATGGAAAAAGATGAAACCATGGCTAATATGTTGTCTAGATTCCAAACTATTTTAAATGAGCTTCGAAACCTTGGTAAAAGTTTTGAAAATTTCAAGCATGTTGACAAAATTCTTTGCAGCTTGCCTAGACAATAGAGACCTCAGGTCACAGCCATTAGAGCTTCCAAAGATCTAGACTATATGCCTCTCGAAGAGCTAGTGGGAATTCTGATGTTACATGAGCAAGAACTGCAAGGAGATGCCAAACTGGAAAAGGGCAAGTCTCTAGCTCTGAAAGCTCACAAGCCAAATCAGACAACACCTAAAGAATCATCTTCATCAAAAAGTCAGTCCTCCAGATCATCCAAAAGACACACCACCAAAGCTCTGAAGGCAAAAGAGTCAGAAGCAAAGTCCACTTCCTCAAGTGAAGAAGATTCAAAAGATGTTGATGAGCTATCCTTCATCTCAAGAAAAATCCACAACATGAGGAAAAAGAAAGGCGGCTCAAGATAGAAGAACTACAATAAGAAATACTCAGCAGACCATGAGAAGAAAGAGAAGAGTCCTATTGTCTGCTACGAGTGTAAGAAGCCTGGACACTTCATGTCAGAATGTCCTAAGCTCATCAAGGGAAAAGAAAAAGTCAGTAGAAGATTTCCCAAGAAAAAGAAAGGATTGATGTCCACATGGGAAGATCTAGATGACTCAACAAATGAAGAAAACTCTGACGCATCAGACGAAGAAGCTAATCTTTGTTTGATGACAGGCGCAACCTCCACATCATCTGCGTCTAATTATGATAATACACCAGACAACACCCACTCTGCGTTTGAGGCTTCAAATGATAAAGAACAAGAGGTAGACCTCAATAATCTTATTTCTCTTCAAGAAGCTTATCAAGAACTTCTCTCTAATTCATCTATTCTTTCAAAAGCTTATTTATCTATGAAAAAGAAATTAAGAAAACTTTCAAAAGAGCATGAAGAACTTGGGTCTTCATTCACTAAGCTATCTAATAAATGCTCTACATTAATCATAGCCAATAATGCTCTAACAAATGATTTTCAAAAACTAACCATTGATCACCAATGCTTAAAAGCAAAAGTGAACTCTGGATAGAAAAGGAACAGCATAGAAGGCAATTGAATGAATGGATTAAGGAAATTGATGAATAAAACAAGGTAAAAGCCTTGAGCAAAGATAAAGCTGAAATTGCTCAATTACGCAAAGAAGTTACATCTCTCAAGAGTACTCTAAGCAAATTTGAGGTCAAGCCCTTACAAAGCAAAGCCAGTGAGTCAGTTCGACTTTCTTGATGTCCGAAGGTGAAGACAAGTAAGAGTAGAATCCGCAACTCTAGTGGAAGGGGTATTGGCCATTATGAGTAGTCAATGGGTCTGAAAATTTAAAGAAAATTCTTTCATACAACAGACATCCAAATGACAAATCTGGCCTTGGATTCACAGGAAAGAAAGAAGCAACAAAAAAAAAAGATTCTTCCAGAAGATCTCATTCTAAAAATGAACATGTAAAGTCCAAAAGCAAGAAATTGCCTACAAGGAGCAATCATTTGCTTCCAAGACTAACACCAAAGGACCCAAAAGAATATGGGTACCTAAGAGCAAAATAATTCTTGTTGCAAATGTCCTTGATGGCAGGAAAGAAACACCAATCATGGTACCTAGACAGTGGCTGCTCACATCACATGACGGGCGTAAGGTCTGTGTTCCTAAACCTGACACCAATGCATGGTGGTACAATCACTTTCAAAGGTAATCAGAAAGGGAGAATCAGGGGTACTGGTAAGATAGGTATTCTTCCTAGTCTCTTTATTGAGAATGTGCTATTTGTTGAAGGGCTAAAACACAATCTATTGAGCATAAGTCAATTTTGCGATAGTAGATATGATGTTTCCTTCAACAAGGAATCATGCATAGTTAGAGACTCTAAAGGTTCACATCTCTTCTCTGAAAAGAGATAAAGCAATCTTTATAAGATTAATCTTGGTGAACTAAAGGATTAGAATGTATCATTGATCCGCTGTCGCGCACGAATCAAAAACGAGTGATTTTGAAAATTTAGTTATGGTAACGACAACTCGAGTATCGTTCTCAAGGATTCTTGTATTATTATTAATCAATGCAGTAACGGTTAATGGGGGGTTTAGATTATGATTTC
The DNA here is from genome assembly GCA_014843725.1 of Amphicarpaea edgeworthii. NCBI lineage: Eukaryota > Viridiplantae > Streptophyta > Magnoliopsida > Fabales > Fabaceae > Amphicarpaea > Amphicarpaea edgeworthii. Next base: position 13,455,424 of record CM026326.1, read on the forward strand.
AAGAAAAAGGAATTAAAATAAATTGTGATTATCGAATAAGCTAAAGCGAATCAACCTATTGTATCGACTTCCGACTTATCATTGATCCTTATAAATTCCAATTCCCTAAACGGGTTTGATCCTATTCGACTATAATAACCACTGACAAGCGCAATAGAAATTATACGGCATATGATCTTGAATTCCGAATTAAGCAAACGGATTAAAAACTATTGCGAATTAAGCAAACGCAATCTGATCAAACGCGATAATGTAAAAGTTACGTTAACGCGAAATTGATTCAAGATCAAACAACCAATCGAATTTAAGATTTATATCCTATAACAACAATCAAATTAAGCAAATAATTGAGATTATTGGAATAAATCAAAGGAAACAGATTGACATGGAATTTATAAAAGAACCTCAAAGTGGAATCCGATTGCAGTAGATTGATTCTTCGGAAATTAGTTCTCCATTACAATTGCTCAAAACTCTCCAAGAAATTTCGTGAATAATGAGTGAGTGAATAGTGCTGCGTGAACAGTGAACACATGCACAACAGCCGGCCCTAGCGTTTTAATAGAATAAGAGTTTCACTAATAATCCGAACAGGGTCGGAAAATACAAACCAGGCCCATAAAATTGACCCAAAACAAATTATTTCTTAACATCTGTAACTTTGACGAATTATTCAAGCCTTCTACAATCCGAATCAGCTTCTGACTCCAACATGAAAGTTGTAGCTCTTTCTCTTATCTTTCCAACGAATATTAGAACGCCTCAATCTGATTCCTGTAGCTCCAGTTATGAATTTTCCATTGAAAGCTGCTAATGCTGAAAATAAAATACGAAAATTAAATAAAGCTAGAAACAGACTTAAATATGAAAACACACTAAAATGGTGAAACTAATGAAATAAACTAAGGAAATGCCTAAGAATAATAGTAGAAGAATGTGCATGAAGATGCACTGATCAATCATGTTTACTGTCTGTCAAAGAAAGCCACTGGTTATGGCATCAGAAGCTTGGCCATGCAAGTTTGAGATTAATCTCAAAATTGCAAAGATATAGCCTCGTAAGAGGATTGCCAATAATGTCATATAAGGATAAATTACTTTGTGAGACATGTCAGAAAGGGAAACAAGTGAAAACATCTTTTAAAAGTAAAAACATTGTTTCCACTTCCAGACCATTAGAACTGTTACATATTGATCTCTTTGGTCCAACAAGGACAACCTCTCTTAAAGGGAAGAGATATGGACTAGTAATAGTTGATGACTATTCTAGATGGACATGGGTTTTATTCCTCACTCACAAGGATGAGGCTTTTAAGGAATTCTATAAATTCTGCAAACGTGTTCAAAATGAAAAAGGAGTATGTATAACTTCTATCAGAAGTGACCATGAAGAAGAGTTCGAAAACGAAAGTTTTCAGAGGTTCAGTGAAGAGAATGGAATTCTTCACAACTTCTCAACACCTAGAACACCACAGCAAAATGGTGTTGTTGAGAGGAAGAATAGGTCATTACAAGAAATTGCCAGAACCATGTTGAATGATAACTTGACTCTTGAGCACTTTTGGGCAGAAGCTATAAATACTTCCTATTATTTGCAAAATAGAATTTATATAAGGCCTATTATTAAAAACACTCCATATGAAATGTGGAAAGGAAAGAAACCCAACATATCATACTTCCATCCTTTTGGATGTCAATGTTTCATTCTTAACACAAAAGATAATTTGGGTAAGTTTGATTCGAAGTGTGATACAAGCATCTTACTTGGATATTCTGAAACATCTAAGGCATATAGAGTGCTTAACTCTAAAACCAAAAATGTTGAACAAGCCATTCATGTGAGGTTTAATGACTCTCAACCTAATAGGAAACTATCAAAGTTACAAGACTCATTTGCATATATCAAACTAGAAGATGCAATAACAAAGACCAGAACATCGTCTGATGCACCATCTTCTGCGTCTGGCACAACATTGCTGCCAGATTATCTGTTCGCTATCAGACCATCTTAGATGATGAAGAAGAAGTCAAAGAACCACATAGCAGTAACAGAATGATGATCAAAAACCATCCTCGGTCTCAAATCATTGGAGAAGTACGAGCTATAGTGAAAACAAGATCATCCTTCCAACAAATAGCTCTATTGTCTAAGATAGAACCCAAGCACATTGATGATGCCATGGAAGATGAAATTTGGGTCCAAGCAATGTAAGAAGAGCTGGACCTATTTCAAAAGAATGATGTTTGGAAACTTGTGAAGCTGCCAGACAACAAGGAAGCTGTTGGTGTTAAGTGGGTCTTCAGAAACAAACTAGATGAGAATGGTAAAGTTGTCAGGAACAAGGCTAGATTAATGGCCAAAGGTTACTCACAACAGGAAGATATTGATTATACGAAGACATACGCTCCAGTAGCTAGACTTGAGGCAATTAGAATTTTACTTTCATTTGCTGCTCATAGAAATATGAGACTCTATCAAATGGGTGTAAAATGTGCATTCCTCAATGGTGTAATCAAAGAGGAAGTTTATGTAGAAAAACCCCCTAGGTTTGAGAGTACTATCTTTCCAGACCATGTATTTAAACTAAACAAAGCACTGTATGGTCTTAAACAAGCTCCCAGAGCATGGTATGAAAAAATCAGTTCATTTTTAATAGAACACAATTTTACAAGAGGAAAGATAGATACTACATTGTTCCGCAAAAACTACTCTTATGATTTTATTATTGTTCAAATCTATGTGGATGACATTATCTTTGGTGCCACCAATGAAAAACTTTGTGCAGAGTTCTCAAAATTGATGTAGACTGAGTTCGAAATGAGCAAGATGAGAGAACTGAAATTCTTCCTAGGATTGCAGATCAAGCAGACCAACAAAGGAATCTTCATACACCAGACCAAGCATGTGAATGAACTCCTGAAAAAGTTTAAAATGGATGATGCTAAAATTATGAAGACTCCAATGCATCCAACAACATCACTTAGACTTGATGAAGATTCAAGGAAAGTAGATGTCACTCAATTCAAATGAATTATTGGGTCACTACTCTACTTGACTGCATCCAGACCAAACATAATGTTCAGTGTCTGCTTCTGCTCCAGATTTCAGTCTGACCCAAAGGAAGTACATATGTCAGCTGTTAAAAGAATTTTTAGATATTTAATTGGAACTTCTAATCTTGGTCTTTGGTTTAAAAGAAAAAAAGAGTATAAGCTGACAAGCTATTGTGATGCTAACTATGCTGGAGACAAAATTGAAAGGAAAAGCACCAGTGGAGGCTACCACTTCATTGGAGGCAACATGGTGTCATGGCTCAGCAAGAAGCAAGGAACAATAGCACTATCAACAGCATAAGTAGAATACATCTCAGCTGCAAGTTGCTGCTCTCAGATATTGTGGATCAAGAATCAACTTGAAGACTACAACATATTTGAGAGTAACATTCCTATCTTCTGTGATAATACTGCTGCTATATATCTTTCGAAAAATCCTACCATGCACTCTAGAGCCAAGCATATAGAAATAAAACATCATTTCATAAGAGACCATGTTCAAGAAGGGGACCATTAAATTGGAATTTGTCAAGACAGATGATCATCTTGTTGATATTTTTACAAAACCCCTTACTTAAGACAGACTGATCTTTTTAAGAGAAAAGATTGGGATGGTCTAGGTGAATTAATGTTTTATCACTATCTACTATTCACTAGTTGAACTAAGGACACATCGTCTAGCGTTATACTTAAGTGAGGCATGTGCATGCCACGTGTTTCGTGCTCAAAATATGAGTCAAACCATGTGACTTTTTAAAAACCGTTTTGTAACTTAAGCATTCATTTGGTTCTGAGTCATTTAAGCCCAAAACGCAAGCCACGCAAACACACCGTCTGTTGAACCCCTATCGTCTATGTCACCTACACAGACTATAGTAAGCCAAACAGTTGCTGCACAGTCTGATACCCAAGCACAAACTATGCAAGAGCCACTGTCTGAACCCACTGTTTAGACAGAAGATCAACCTACGTCTGCCCCCACTAGACAAACGATCACCCAACAAATTGAACCCACTGTTCAGTCTGAGACACAGTCTGATCCCACAACTAAACTATTGTATCAACAATATCACCACAAACTCCACTAGACAACAAACCATTCAGTTTTGGATGTAACACTCCTCTGTCCAGATTCAAAGAAGACACACCTCCTCCTCCACCTTCCTCAAGCTACTGCAACAGTCAACCCCACCTTCCAAACCATCACTGTGATGGCATTTTCTACTCCATCCTCCACCTTTTTATTTATGACAAAGGGGGAGAAATTGTTGGATGTATAAAGTAAGTGATTTCAAGAAATAAAGTAAGAACAGACAATGGTATAATCACTCTAACTCTTACTTTCGTTTTAACTGTCTTGATAACTTATAATGATTAAGTCACGCACTGAAATTGCTTATAAACAGACTAAAATAAGCTCTTAACAAATCATGCAAAGTCTTAAGGCTAGACGATGTCTGAATGCCAAGCCAAACGATGTCTGATGCAAGGCCAGACGATGTCTGAGGCCAAGCCAGACAATGTCTAAAGCTAAGTCAGACGATGTCTACTGTTAAGCCTGACAATGCTTAAGGCTAGAACAAACCATGTCTTTTAATTAAGAATGCCTTTGTTAAGCCAAATGATGTCTGAAGCTGAGCCAGACAATGTCTAAGGCTAGAACAAACCATGTCTTTTAATTAAGAATGTGTTTGTTAAGCCAGACGTTGTCTAAGGCTAGAACAGACCGTGTCTTTTAATTCAGAATGTGTTTGTTAAGCCAAACGCTGTCTGTGTACGAATAGACCATACTTAATCAAGACCAGACTATGTCTATTAAGCCAAACTTTGTCTGTGCAAGAACAAAACATAATCTGTCATATGTGTTGAGCTATATGTGCTGTATAATTAATTCTTTACTCAAATAAATGCACTGTTGCAACAGAAAGAAAGGGAGACTCTCTTTGACGTTACTTTATTTGATTCCTCGTATTGCTTGTATGTCTCGTATTATGTGAAGTGTGTAGGTACATGATCGAGGCCGTACCCAAACCAAATAAAAACAATTAAATGCAGTACTAGGAAGTGATCCTAGGTCGTTTCCCAGTGAGCAACGATCAATCAAACGTTCATGACACTTAACAACAATAAAACAAGAGCAACTTGGGGGGGTTTCTTTGCTTTAAAGTAAACAACTTGAATTAAAAAAAACAGAACTAAAACGTGTTGTTTCCCCTTGATTCAAAAGCAAGCCTCTTATCCTAGGTTACGAGAATCTATCCCTAATCAATTCAGCCACTTAATCTAACCCGGAATTAAATTACTAAGCGAAAATTAATACAAGGTTTTCATTATGTGATTAAGCAACACATACACCAATTAATTCCTCTCACGGGTCCATCACAGAATAATTGGTGAAGGGGGAAAATTGATCGAGACATTAACATTAATAACAAAACCTCAAAGAGAGCTAGTGCTTAGTCCTCAAGAGAAAACAACACCGAAAATTTAACCTTCCATTCAAATTAAAAAAGCAATTGGAAACGTAAATGGCAAAATGCAAAACAGAAGCGAAAACAAGGATAGAAGGCAAAAACGAAACTGGGAATGAAAACGAAAACGAACCAACAATGAAGAGCGAAAAATGGAAACAGAGGCAGAGAATGCACAAAAACGCTGCTCTACATGAATAGTAGCATCCGGGGACGTGAAACCCTTCTCGAATAGTGAAAATCGAAAACCTAAAAACTCTCCCCTTTTCTCGTGACTGGTGGGGCCTTTTTTTTTTAATTTGTCTCACCGAAGTCCTTACATAAAACCCTAGGATACTAATCTAATTTGGGCCCAAAAAAAAAAATCGATGCGGCCCAATTACAAAATACAGACAATAAAATAAAATAAAACTGGATGACAAATAAAACTAAAACAGTTTCCTCTCTTCAAGCCCAAAATGGTTCAGCCCAATTCCAGATCCAAGCCCAATTGCTTATAATTCTCCTAAAATCAAATTAAAATACAGAATTAGTCAAAACGGCCCAAATGATAAAACTGCATAATTAATTTGACAATTAAGGCTAATTAGTAATTAAAATGATGACAGAAAGGGGTAAGAAATAGGAGAAAATAATGACACATCAAATTCCCCCACACTTAGCCTTTTGCACTCCTGGGCAAAATCATGGAAACAGAGCAAGGAACAAGTCCAGAGACATCAAAGAGAGAGAAACACAAAAAACATTTACATACTTTTCAATGAATCTAAAGGAATGAGAGGAATAGGCAACATCCAACACAACAAGAGTTAAAGAGTCAAGACAGTCAAGAAGGTTATCCAAACATTTCAAACATGGCAAACAAGTTAATCTGCCCAAGAGGTAAATCAAAAGTGATAAAGCCTCACAAGATATATGCACTCAATCTCTCAAGTGTCTAGGCTAAGTTACTCTCAGAGCACCCATGAAAAACAAACACCACATAGACTTGGCAAGCCTCTAAAATTAACAACCAATACACATGCATAAAAGGATCAAAAGGTCTTTTAAGGTTGTAATGGGGCCAGGGACAAGGTGAGAAAATATATGGGATAGGTGACTAAAACCCAAGGGAATAGAGGAGCAATGGGGAATAAGTCAAGATTAAGCATAAAAAGCAAACTCAAAACCTCTAATATCAACAATATCAACCAATTCCTCAAACAAGTCCACTATTATTCAACTTCAATCTTTTCCTTTTCTTTTCTTTTTCTTTCCTTTTTTTTTTTTTTTTTTTTTTTTTGTTTCGGACATCATCAAACATTAAGCATGGCCAAAGATACATCATCCAATGAAACATACCCTCCAACACTTATTCCCAAAACAATTCCAAAGCTCCAAAATTCCTCAAGGGTAGGGTGATCATGGTTTTTCACTTAAGGCTTGTCTTGAGCTTCAAAACAAAGAAAGGGGAACATAGGCTCAAAGGGGCTATCAAAGGAATTAATTCAGGGTAGGCTTATTTGGCTAGAGGCTTATAAGAATAGGAATGCCTAAATCATCTCCAAACATGCATGTGCAAGAAGTACCAAAAAGAGCCAAGCCAAGGCCACTGTGCAAGCAATCAATGGAGCAAATACACACAGAATAAAATAGATGCTGATGGCTCAAAATCTCACCAAGGGTAAATCTATCACTCAATTCAACCTCTCAAACTTCAGAACTAGCTTGACATGCACAAAAAACAAGGATCAACTTCAAAACTAACTTGACATCTACAGAAAAACAAAGATTTCAATCCATAAAATGTGAAGAATGTGCCCATAACCTATACAAAACCTAGAAATCAAAGAAAAACATGCAATGTTGTACACAAAACATAAAACAGATCGAACCTAAAAATCCTAAACAAAGAAAAGTCTCCCCTCCACACTTAAATCACACATTGTCCTCAATGTAGCGCAATCATAAGATCAAGAAAACAAAGCAACCAATGGAATTGGACATGTGAAACAAAAGTAGAGAAGGAAGGAGAAAAGAAAACTCCCTAAGTCATGATGGGAGAGAAGCGAGGTCAAGCAAGGAAGCCTCCTCCACCACTACATCCACCAAAGAAGGATTTGTGAGGAATGGCTTCAGCCCGGTGGCCATTAACTTTGAAAGTCTTATCTCGTTGATTCACTTTTGATCTCAACTGCACCATAAGGAAAAACATTAGTCACAACAAAAGGACCAATCCACTTAGACCTAAGCTTACCACCCATGAGACCGAGTCTAGAGTTATACAACAACACTTTTTGCCCAACCACGAAGTCCTTCCTAGCTATCAAGCTATCATGGAACTTCTTGGTTTTCTCCTTGTAGAACTTTGAGTTCTCATAGGCCTCAAGGCGGATCTCATCAAGTTCATTCAGTTGCAACTTTCTTTCCTCTCCGACTGATCAATAGAGAAGTTGTAGGTCTTCACAGCCCAATAGGCACGGTGCTCTATCTCTACAGGAAGATGACATGCCTTGCCAAAGACAACCCGATAAGGAGACATCCCTATGGGTGCTTTGAAAGCAGTCCTATGTGCCCAAAGAGCATCATCCAGCCTGGTGCTCCAATCTTTTTACGTTCGATTGCACAATCTTCTCCAAGATCCTCTTGATCTCCCTGTTTGAAATTTCAGCCTGCCCATTAGTTTGGGGGTGGTAGGGTGTAGAAACCCTATGAACAACCCCATATTTCTTGAGCAAAGCCTGCATGGATCTGTTACAAAAATGGGTGCCTTGATCACTAACAATGGCTCTGGGTACTCCAAACCTACAAAACAGATTAGACCGACAAAATCCACAACGACCCTAGCATCATTAGTTACGGTGGCTTTAGCTTCCACCCACTTTGAAACATAATCAACAAAGCAAGGAGAATATAGGAAAAACCAAAAGAAACAGGAAAGGGACCCATAAAATCAATACCCCAGACATCAAACACCTCACAGAATAGCATGGGTTGCTGAGGCATCTGCTGTCTCCAAGAAAGGGATCCTCCTGCTCTTTGACAAGGTTCACAAGTGCTACAAATCTTCCACGCATCCTTAAAGATGGTGGGCCAGTAAAATCCACAATCAAGCACCTTACGAGCTGTCCTCTGAATACCAAGATGGCCACCAGGTGCGAAAGAATGACAGAACTGCAGGACCGAGTCAATCTCATGGTCGGGAATACATCTCCTGATAACCTGGTCACTGCACAACTTCCACAGATAGGGGTCATCCCAAATATAATGCTTAGCATCACTCTTAATTTTATCAATCTGAGCTCTAGATGCTAAGGGAGGAAAAACGAAGCAACTAAATAGTTAACAATGTTTGCAAACCAAGGGGTGGGGGAAGAAATAGAAAATGATCAACAAATTTTCATCAGGAAAACAATCCTGGATAGGCAAAGCATCTGCTTCCTCAGCTCTCTCAATCCTGCTGAGATGGTCTGCCACCAAATTCTGAGCTCCACTCCTATCACGGATGTCTAAATCAAACTCTTGGAGCCAGAGCATCCACCTGATCAATCTAGGCTTTGACTCAGCCTTCTTTAAGAGATACTTTAGAGCTGCATGGTCAGTATAGACAATAACACGAGTGCCAAGCAAATATGATCTAAATTTATCAAGAGCAAAAACAATAGCCGAAGCTCTTTCTCGTGGTGGTGTAGTTTGCTTGGGCAGCATCTAAAGTCCTGGAAGCATAGTAAATCGCCCTAGGAAGTTTGTCAATCCTGCGAGCAAGGACAGCCCCCAATGCATAGTTAGATGCATCACACATCAACTCAAATGGAGCTGTCCCAATCGGGTGCCTGAATAATGGGGGTGGTGGTTAGGGCTTGCTTAAGGCAATCAAATGCCTTCTTGCACTGTCATCAAAGTTAAAGTCCACATCCTTTTGCAGCAAGTTGGATAGTGGAAGGGCCACCTTACTAAAATCTTTGATAAAGCGCCTGTAAAACCCTGCGTGGCCAAGAAAAGAACGAACCTCTCGCACGCAAGAGGGGTAAGGCAATTGTGAAATAATGACTATCTTGGCAGGGGGTCTACCTCTATGCCCTTACTGGAAATGATATGCCCTAAAACTATACCTTGTTCAACCATGAAGTGACATTTTTCAAAATTCAGAACAAGGTTAGTTTCAATGCATCTATTAAGAACTCTATCCAGATTATCCAAACATGCATCAAAAGAGGATCCATAAACAGTAAAATCATCCATAAACACCTCTATGCAACTCTCTAAAAAGTCACTGAAAATGCTAAGCATACACCATTTGGAAGGTACCAGGGCGTTGCATAGGCCGAAAGGCATCCTCCTATAGGCAAAAGTGCCAAAGGGGCAGGTGAATGTGGTTTTTCTTGATCCTCGGGGGCAATGTGAATTTGAAAATATCCAGAAAATCCATCAAGAAAGCAATAATGGGATTTACCGCCGATCGCTCAAGCATCCGGTCAATGAATGGGAGTGGGAAGTGATCTTTTCTTGTTGCTCGATTCAACCTCCCGTAGTCAATGCAGACCCTCCAACTATTCAAAGACTGGTGGGAATCAGCTCGTCCCTCTCATTCTTTACAACGGTGAGGGCTGTCTTCTTTGGAACCACTTGGACTGGACTCACCCACCGACTTTGTCGAAATGGGGTAGATGATCCCAGCTTGCGAAGCTTGGTCACCTCTTTCTTTACTACATCTAGAATGACTGGGTTGAGTCTCCTCTGTGGCTGTCTCACTTGGTTTGGCTCCATCCTCTAAAAGTATCCTATGCATGCAAGTGGATGGGCTAATACAGTGAATGTCTGCCAAGGTCCAACCGATGGCTTTCTTATGCTTTCTAAGCACTTGCAACAACTTCTCCTCTTGAAAAAGCATCAAGGGAGGTAGAAATAATCACAGGCAATTTCTCCTCATCCTCCAAGTAAGCATACTTGAGGTTTTCTGGTAATGGTTTCAGCTCTGGTGTGGGTGGTGGCTTTATATCAGAAGGAACCAAAGAAGGGGAAAGAATGGGTTCCACAGCCTGTACCTCAACCTGTAAGTCAGATGTATATGTACTTCCTGCAACATGGTTAGTGCATTCTGACTCTATAAAATCCAAATTAAGACCAGATTGAAATTCAAATTTACTCTCAGCACAAAAATCAGATACAAGATCAAATTCAAACTCAGATTCAGATTCAGATTCAATGCATGAGGAATGACAAGTATGCATATCAGATGAAAATGGGTGCTTCCTAACATGAGGAGAATCAGAATCAAGCATATAGTCATCAACAATCTGATCAAGTATCTCAGCACGAAAGACAGAATGATCCTCAGATGGATGTTTCATGGCATCAAGAATGTTAAAATGGACAACAATATCACCAAATTCCATAGACAATGTGCCAGCATAAACATCTATCTTGGTTCGGGCTGTTTTCAAAAATGGCCTACCTAAAATAATTGGGACAGATCCATGGGAGAATCCCTCTTCCATATCAAGAACATAAAAATCAGCAGGAAAAATAATTTCGCCAACCCGAACCAACACATCCTCTATGTAAACCTGTAGGGTGAGCAACACTTCTATTTGCCAATTGAATCACCACACCCGTAGGTTGCAAAGGTCCAAGAGATAAAGATTTGAAAATGGACAGAGGCATAACATTAATTGATGCTCCTAGATCTAGCATGGCATTTTCAAATTTGCTGTTCCCAATAATGCAAGGTATACAGAAAGTACCTAGGTCCTTACATTTCTCAGGAATATGAGGAACAGATTTACCTATGAGTGCGAGACACATTTCGCCCATGCCGATTCTCTCATTACCCTTCATCTTCCTCTTGTGGGTGCACAGCTCCTTCAGGAATTTTGCATATCTGGGAATTTGTTTGATGGCATCAAGCAGAGGTATGTTTACCTCCACTTTCCTGAAGGTGTCCAGGATCTCTCTATCCACTTCTTCCATCTTTTTGTTTGGAATTGCTCTGGGTGGGAATGGAAGGGGGATAGGCTGTTGCATTGGAGGAGGAACATACGGCTTGCTTGGACCAGCAACATTCTGGAATGGAGGAGGGGCAGGTTGTTGTTGCTGGTATTGTGGAGGATTTGTCCATCTCAGATTTGGATGATTCCGCCAACCCGGATTGTATATCTGTTGCTTGAAAGATCATAATTATTCTACATTCTTTGGTTTTCTTGCCGAGGTGGTCTATTATAAATGTTTGCAGCATAGGCTTCAGGTTGCTCATTGACTCCAGATTGCTGCGCAGAGAAGGACAGAGATCTGTATGGTGATCAGCCAGAGAAGAGCATAGGCCACTGAGACTCTTGCAACAAGAATAACAGTGCGAGATGCAGATTTCGATTTATGGCAAGTGAGTTACTAGATTGACCAAGGCATCAAGTTTTCCCTCAAGCTTCCTATTTTCAAGAGATGGAGATGAACCCGTGGCCACATCATGGACTCCCCTAATGACAATAGCATCATTTCTTGCATTGAATTGTTGGGAGTTGGAGGCCATCTTCTCAATCGAGGTTTCTAGCCTCAGCAGGGGTCATATCACCAAGAGCTCCACCACTAGCAGCATCAATCATGCTCCTTTCAATGCTATTTAGACCTTCATAAAAATACTTTGGAGCAACAGATTGCTCGGAGATCCAGTGGTGAGGGCAGCTTGCACACAATTTCTTAAACCTCTCCCAGTACTCATACAAGCTCTCTCCACTATGTTGCCCGATGCCCGAAATGTCTTTTCCGATTGCGGTGGTTACTGGATGCAGGAAAGAATTTCTCCAAGAACATCCTCTTGAGGTCATTCCAACCCGAGTGATAGACACGGGAGCAAGGTAGTACAGCCAATCCTTTGCCACTCCCTCCAAAGAGTGAGGGAAAGCCTTGAGAAAGATATGATCTTCTTGGACATCGGGAGGCTTCATGGTTGAACATACTATGTGAAATTCCTTCAGATGTTTATGCGGATCCTCACCTGCATGGCCATGAAACTTAGGAAGCAAATGTATCAGTCCAGTCTTGAGAACATATGGGACATCCTCATCAGGGTATTGAATGCACAAGCTTTCATAAGTGAAATCAGGTGCAGCCATCTCCCTAAGTGTCCTCTCACGAGGTGGAGGTTGAGCCATGTTCTCAGTATGAATATCAGCAGCAAGAATGCTCGGAATCGGAACACTCGAGTTGTTTACACTAAGACTATCAAAACTAAGACTATCTATATGCTCACTATGCCTAACTAATCTATGAAAGGTCCTATCTATTTCAGGATCAAAAGGCAGTAGATTATCCGGATTTCCCCTAGTCATGCACTATATGCAGCAAATCATGTATTTTCCAAACAAGCACAATTAGGGGTAAAACTGGAACTATACTCGAACAACATCCAAATGAGCTGAAATTTTGTGAGTAACTCCCTAAAATCATAAAAAGATAGCACAAAAAAGATCAGACAAAAATTCAAAGTCTAACTATATAAACTAAAAATTCAAAGTTTGAAAAAATAGGGCAATAATACTTAAAAAATAAAAAAAAACTTAGTAAACAGCCTGTTTTTTGGAATTCTGAGAACCTGCAACGGCTTTAGCAGTTGGGCTGCATTGGAAATTCAATTCTACCCCAAATTCATATATAATAATACCCATTCTGATACCCGGAGCAAAAGTTATGACCGTTTTGAGTTTTGCTTAACACAAATTCCCAAAATTTTTGTATCTCTCAAATTCAGCCACACCAAGTGCTTCTGGTATTTTTCACACAAACTATGGATCAAAAGAAACTACCACAAAAAAAATCAACCAAAAAGGACAACTCTAGCTACCAAAACAAAAATCAACAATTAATTAGAAAAGTTCGACACTATTCACAGCAAAAACAGAGGACTAGTAGAAATAAATCCTCACAACAGCAGCAACTTGAAGTTCAAACACAGAACAGAAACAGGGCAATACAATGCATAGTTACTGTTCCATTGGATTGAAGTTTCATTTGCTGAACTTGCTGCAGGGAAACACACAACCACAAAACACAACCACAAAACACAAAACACAAACACAAACACAATAATGAACCCTTGATTGGAACCACTGCTCCCCGGCAACGGCGCCAAATTTGATCGAGGCCGTACCCAAACCAAATAAAAACAATTAAATGCAGTACTAGGAAGTGATCCTAGGTCGTTTCCCAGTGAGCAACGATCAATCAAACGTTCATGACACTTAACAACAATAAAACAAAGTAGCAACTTGGGGGGGTTTCTTTGCTTTAAAGTAAACAACTTGAATTAAAAAAACAGAACTAAAACGTGTTGTTTCCCCTTGATTCAAAAGCAAGCCTCTTATCCTAGGTTACGAGAATCTATCCCTAATCAATTCAGCCACTTAATCCAACCCGAATTAAATTACTAAGCGAAAATTAATACAAGGTTTTCATTATGTGATTAAGCAACACATACACCAATTAATTCCTCTCACAGGTCCATCACAGAATAATTGGTGAAGGGGGAAAATTGATCAGACATTAACATTAATAACAAAACCTCAAAGAGAGCTAGTGCTTAGTCCTCAAGAGAAAACAACACCGAAAATTTAACCTTCCATTCAAATTAAACAAAGAAATCGAAACGTAAATGGCAAAATGCAAAACAGAAACGAAAACAAGGATAGAAGGCAAAAACGAAACTGGGAATGAAAACTGAAAACGAACCAACAATGAAGAGTGAAAAATGGAAACAGAGGCAGAGAATGCACAAAAACGCTGCTCTACATGAATAGTAGCATCTGGGGACGTGAAACCCTTCTCTGAATAGTGAAAATCGAAAACCTAAAAACTCTCCCCTTTTCTCGTGACGGTGGGGCTTTTTTTTTTAATTTGTCTCACCCGAAGTCCTTACATAAAACCCTAGGATACTAATCTAATTTGGGCCCATAAAAAAAAAATCGATGCGGCCCAATTACAAAATACAAACAATAAAATAAAATAAAACTGGATGACAAATAAAACTAAAACAGTTTCCTCTCTTCAAGCCCAAAATGGTTCAGCCCAATTCCAGATCCAAGCCCAATTGCTTATAATTCTCCTAAAATCAAATTAAAATACAGAATTAGTCAAAACGGCCCAAATGATAAAACTGCATAATTAATTTGACAATTAAGGCTAATTAGTAATTAAAATGATGACAGAAAGGGGTAAGAAATAGGAGAAAATAATGACACATCAGTACAACCAAAAGAACCAATCAGCATTGGGATGCACACTTTTAGCTAAAAGACAATTGTAACAGAGACAGAAACCTGCTCCTGTCACATCAAGCACAGTCAAAGCTACTTCAACACTCTACCGTGTGAGACAACGAAAAGAAGTCTTCTCCAACATTCAAATTCATGAAGCTCTCTTTATAAGGACACCTCCATGAAACGAGAAGACTAATGAACTAGAAGAGAATAACAAAAATCAATCTAGACAACAAGAGAAAGCACTCTAAGACAAGGTCTTGAACACGAGTTGAGAGAAAAAGAATATCCATCCTCTACAAGCTCATGTAGATTCAACATTTGTGTATATCCTCTCTTTGAGAGTTATCTTAATCTTATACATATTTGTATAGAAAGCCAGGAGTGACTTAGTGATAAAAGAATACTTGGGAAGTATAATCTCAAGGGGAGATTCATACTTGTAACCAGAAGTGGTTTAGAATACTTGTAGCTAGGAGTGGCATAGAGAATATTTTTAGTCAGAAGTGGCAGTGAAGAATATTTGTTTTGTAATCAGTTGATTATAGTGGAACCCTTTAACAGTTGTTAAAGGAGAACTAAACGTAGCTCAAGTTGAGTGAACCAATATAAAAACAAGTTCTCATCTACTGTCTTGTGATTACATATATTTATCTTGCTCATTGTGCTCTTTTGAAAAGACTTTCTAAGCTTTTCCTTGCAAGGATATATTTGCTAATTTAAACTAACATATATCCAAGAAGGCAACTTGTGAACTAATAGTATTTACGAAAAAGTTTTAAACCCATTATTCAACCCCCCCCTTCTAGTGTGTTCTTGTGTATTTCAAATTGTTGAGTGACAAATGTGATATTAAGATGGGTGTTGGTAAGATAAATCAAATGGCCAACTAAACGACAATATGGTAAAGGATCAGCTAACAAAGCTCCTGAATCCTATTGAAGACAAAGAGAACTATCCATAAGGGTGGACAATGGCTTGGAACCGAGGAGTCTAGAATCCAGTAGAAGATCAAGACAATATTTTCAATGGAAAAGGGAGATACCATGCCAAGAAAATATTTCAGAGTGCCAAGGTCCTTAATGCAATAATTGGAATGAAGAATCTACTTTATGCAAGTAAATTCAGCAAGGGAGTTGCTAGTCAAGACAATATCGTCCACATATACAATCAAAGCTGTGAAAGTAGATTCAACAATTTTGATAAATAGGCTATGATTAGCACGAGCCTAAGTATGTCCACAAGAAAGAAGGAGAATAGAGAGCTTTTCATACCAAGTGTAACTGGCTTGTTTCAACCCATATAGAGACTTCAGAAGCTTGCAACACTGAGTAGAGGCGGATCCGTTGACACCAGGAGGAATGTCCATTTAAACATCTTCAGAGAGGTCACTGTGAAGGAAAGCGTTGCTCACATCAAGCTAATGGAGGGTCCATCGATGTATGGAAGTAAGGACGAGGATAACACGAATTGTTGCCATCTTGACAATGGTGGAGAATGTTTCAAAGTAGTTGATGCCTTCGACCTATTTATAGCCTTTGGCCACAAGGCAGGCCTTGTAGCGCTTAATGCTACCATTAGGGTGGCATGTAATTTTATAAACCCACTTGAAACCAATGGGGCAAACAAAAGGAGGAGTAGGGACGATTCGCCATGTTTGGCTTCCTTTTCATCACCCATGGCATCTCTCCAACATGAGTGTTGAACTGCATCCTGATAACTAGTGGGTTTAAGCTTAGATGATATAGATAGAATATAATGGTGGTGAGAAGCAAATAGGTGAGAATAAGACAGAACAGAATGGAGCAGATATAAGCAAGTGGAGGATGATTGGTTCATCGAATTGTAGAGGTAGTCAACGAGACGGAAGGGGTTTTAGTAAGGAGAGTCAAGCAATGAAAGGCAAAGGGGTGGTCGGACGGGGGCTTAGTCGAAGTAGAGGGTGGAGCCAGAGGTGGATGGGGCAGAGGTGAGGCATGGATTGGGGCATTTGGGTTGGATCAAGAAGACGAGGTTGAGGGAGATGTGGTCAATGACCAAAGGGTCAGATGTGGTGGATGGGGTATTGGGTTGGGATTGTAATTGGCCAAGATGTGGAGTGGGCTCAAGTGGGAAAGAAAGGGGATCAAATTGAGGGGACTAAGGTAGGGACTCAGGTGTAGTGTTTTTCATGAAAGGGAGGATCATCTCATGAAAAACAACATGGCTAGATATGAAAATTTCCCTTGTTTGTAAATGTAAAATGAGATAGCCTTTGGTGCCATTTTGGAAACCCAAAAAAAATGCCACATCGAGACCATGGGGCAAATTTGTGACGATGAGCAATATGAGTTGATGCAAAAGCTAAGCAACCAAAAACTTTTAATGTTGAAAAATTAGGACTATTTTTGTGAAGTAGTTCAAAAGGAGTTTTATTCCAATTAACTGAAGAAGGCACACAGTTAATTAGGTAAACAACGTGACGAATAGCATAAGACTAAAAATGACTAGGGATATGGGATTGGAACATGAAGGCTTTGGCCACATTGAGAATATGTTGATGCTTTCTCTCAACTTTCCCATTTTGTTGGGGTGTGGCCACACATCTAGTTTGGTGTAAAATGCCCTTGGATGCAAGGAAATCTTTTAGAAAAAATTATGGACCATTGTCAAATCGAATTATTTTTGAAATACACAAGAACACACTAGAAGGGGGGGGAGGTGAATAGTGAGTTCTAAAACTTTTCACAATGAATATGAGTTTGCAAGATGTCTTTATAGATATATGTAAGTTTAAACAAGCAAATATATCATTTCAAGACAAAGCTTTAGAAACCTTTTTGAAAGTGCACAATGTGCAAGATGAACAATTGTAAACACAAGATAGCAAAAGTAGAATGCTTGTTTTATACTGGTTCACTCAAACTAAGCTACGTCTAATTCTCCTTTAACAACTGTTAAAGGGTTCCACTATAATCAATTGATTACAAAACAAGTATTCTTCACTACCACTTTTAGCTACAAGTATTCTCTATGACACTACTACTAACTATTATTCTAAACCACTACTGGTTACAAGTATAAATCTCCCTCTAAGATTATACTTCCCAAGTATTCTTTAATCACTAAGCCACTCCTAGCTTTCTATTCAAATAAGAATAAGATTCGAACAACTCTCAAGGAGAGGATATGAATATAGTTTAAATCTCTATGAGCTTTGTTGTAGATGAAGTGTTCTTTTCTCTAAGCTCTCTTTTTCTCACTAGGTATTGGCTTTTCTTGCTTTATGTTTGTGCTTGCTCATTAAGTTCTTTTAGCTTGTTCAGATTAGTTTTGTTTTGATTCATTAGTCTTCTCGTTGCATGAAGGCATCTACATATAATAAAGCTTCATGGATTTGAACATTGGAGAATAAAGGTTTTTGTTGTCTCTCAGTTGAGTGTTGAAGTTTCTTTAGCTTGAGCTTGATTTGATAGGAGCAAGTTCCTGTCTTATCACAACTTGCTTTTAGCTATAGGTGTGCTTCTCAAAGCTGATTAGCCTTTTTGTTGTACCTATAAGACTTCACACTTTTCGAGACATGCAAGCAGTCATACGAGGAATAGAAGAAAGTTATTCAGAGAGTATCTTCCTTTCTTTCTATATCAGACAGTGCATTCTTTAAGTCAATAGATGATGATTAAATGCATAGTCCTCAGCACTTAAAACAGTGCATGGTCTAGTTCAAAACAAACATGGTCTAGTCTAACTGTGCATGGTCTGGTCCTAGAATCATGCATGGTTTGGTCCGAGACTTCACATAGTCTATTCCGAGACTATTGCATGGTCTGGTTTGAGACTTTTCGTAGTCTATTCCAAGATTACTGCATGGTCTGTTCCAAGACATGTATCGTCTGTTCTAAAGACTTTTACATGGTCTATTCCAACACTTAACTTAGTCCGATTAGAAGCATATTGGATGCTTGATATATATTGAAAGCGTTGTCAGACAGTTAAAGTAATAGAGTGAGATGGAGAGATTATACCATTGTTTGTGATCATTTTGATTCCCTAAAATTACTCAATTTCAAATCATTAGTTGATCAAATATTGTCACATTTGTTATCATCAAAACCTTCAAAGAATTAGGGGTCAGACATCATCCAATGTCTTAATTCTAACAGTTTTTACTTTAGCTTCAAATTGATTTTCAACCAAATGAATAAAATTTTCTCTATTCATTTGAACCTCTCCTTTAGATTTTAGCAAAATGGCCCATGTGTAACAACTATAATCATCAAAGATGGTTAAAAAAATATTTGTGACCGTGAATAAAAGTTTTAGAAAAGAGACCTCAAATATCCATATGTATTAAGTCAAAAATCTTGGAGGCTCTACTGATACTAGAAGAGTAAGGCAACTTTCTTTGTTTAGCCAAATGACATACATCACACATTTCAATAATAGACTTAGAAATAAATGGAAATTGTTCATGCAAAATATTCAAACGGTTTCCAAACAAGTGTCCTAATCTAAATTGCCAAATGTTGGATTAGGTGATGGGAATGGTGGTAGAGTTGTTTACACATGTGGCGCTAGAGAGTGAGGCTTGTTTGTATTTGGTGAGGTAGTAGAGACCTTTATGCAATTCAGTCGAACCAATCATCTTCAACAACTTCATATCCTGCATAGTGCAAGAATGTTGAGAAAAAATAACTTACAAGGAAAAGAAGAAATAAGTTTTGATATGGAAATTAAATTAAATTTAAATTTATGAACGAAAAGCACATCATGAATGATAAGGGTGAAAGAAAATTAAATTGTGCCAGAATAATCGATGGTAACAGAAGCACCATTAGGGAGCTTAATACAAATAGGATTGATTTTAAAATAAGCTTGAAATAAATCTAATGATGAGGCAATATGGTCCGTGGCCCTCGAATCTACAATCTAGGGGGCAGTGTCTAAAGAATGTAATAAATGTGTGTGATAATTAATGAGGGCATGATAAACTATATTCAAAGTGCATTTGTTACCAAAACATGGGCTAGGAGGAATTTGAGGCCCAATATCAAATACGTGAGAAGAGAAATTGACTTGGCTAACTTGTGAGGTAGAATGGGGAGTGTCATTTGTGCTTGCCCCACTAGGGTTACCAGGAGAGAGAAGTGCCATAAGTTGTTGAAATTGGGTTTGGGTAATGGAACCCGAGCCGGGACACATCTCCTTCCTTGTCCCCTTTCATTTATGTGCATGGCTGTGGCATTGTTGGCTAAAGCTCCACCGTCAGGACCTCTATAGTGGAAGCGAGGGCGGCCTGGGTATCAAGGGTGCCTAAGGGGATAACCATATAGCATACATTGATAGTGTGCCTTGTGCGACCACAATACGCGCATTCTTTGTCTAGCCCTTTTCCATTGCCATAAGATGAACCTCCTTTGGCAGCTTCGTGGAAGGCTCCCTTCCCTTTGTTGGGGAAATAACGTTTCATGATAGCGTTAACGAACCCACACTGCTCCTCCATTTCCATTTGGGTTTGAGTTTGTCGCTCGTATTAAATAATCATGGAAAAACCTTATTGACGGAAGGCAAATGTTCTATGAGAAGAATTTGAGAACAGGCCATGGAGAAGCATTCGTCCAAACCCTTCAAGAAACGTATAATGAAATCCTGGTTTTGGTAGGTCTTGGCCAGACAAGTGCAAATCGACAACGGACGGTAATTATCTAACTCTTCCTAGATTGATTTGAGCTTTGTGTAGTAATCAATCAGTGATCAAGATCCTTGTTTGAGTGCATACACTTCTTCTTGTAGTTCAGCAACATGGAGCACATCGCCCTAAGAGAATCGTTCCTATATCAGGCACAGAATCGAAATACATGACGCTTTGTGAAATGGACGATGATAGAGTTCAAGAGCCATGACATGATCAAGGTATTGCACCTTTCCCATGTGGTGTATAGTTGTTCTGTAACAACAAGCACAAAGATAGCTCCATTGATGAACCCTACTTTGTTTTTTGAAATTAGGGTCATCTTGATAGAGTGAGACCATGAATGATAGTTGTTACCATTCAAAACAAGGGTAACAATGACTAAAGAAGGACTTTCGCTCAGATGAATGTAGTATGGACTTGCTGGATTTTGAGCTTGGTCTTGGACATTGACACGGTCATCATTCATGGTGGACAGTAGCAGTAGAGCTCCAAGGGGAGCTTTGATACCATAAAACAAAAATCAATAAAGATGATATTGGGGAGAAGACTACTATAAATGTGAGACTATATTGAATGGAAGATGTTTCTCATTCATTAATTGCATAAAACCTTATTACAAAGGGATGCATATAGCAGATTAGTAATACAGAAAATGAAACTATCTAACAACAATAAAACAGTACCCCAAGACTAAAGGAGAAGCATAATAGCTAATAACTGAAAAGGACAACAAAAGGCATAAGGTAAACACAAAGCACAATAGTTAACAAATAAAAGCAGCAAATCAAATTCTATGATCTTGAGAGGCATGATTGAGTCTGTTGAGGAGTCTTGGACGTGTGGTTTTCTAATATACATAGTTTTAACCTCTTATACTATGTGAAAGTTGCCACCCACATCTCCCAGAGAAATTATATGTTTTGAGGTTTTCATTTTATATCTCATAAATTTTCTTATCAACTTCTCTTGATGAAACATTAAAACAAGTTTTATTACATCAACATAAATAAAATGCATCAATTAAAACATCTAATGATAAAAACATTCTTAAATAAAAAAATAAACACTAAATAAGTCTTGGGTCCCTATAAAATACCTTTTTTACTTTGGGTTCTTATAAAATTTGTTATGTTTGGGTCCCTATATTTTTTATTTTTTGGTTTTGGGTCCCTACCGATGACATGGCATCATCTCATAATGGGCACCATCTCAACATATATCAACGGTTGAGATAATGTCACATCATCGGTAGGGATCCAAAATAAAATAAATAAATAAAGAAAAAAAAATATATATATATATATATATATTATAAGGACCCAAAACATAGTAAAAAAATTTATGGGACCCAAAGTAAAAAGGAAATATTTTATATAAGGACCTAAAACTTATTTAACAAAAAAAAAAAGACTTAACCAAAATATATTTTATTTTAGGAAAGTTTGCCCAAAGATATATTTTTTTTAGAAAGAAGATATAATATTGCATTATGATAGAGATTAAATATTATATTACTATTGAAATTATTACTTTAATGTGAAGAGTATATGAAATTTGTTGTAATAAGCTTACAATATAGTTAGAAAAAATCATGTAAAACTAATTTATTTTTATGACAAAATAAAGATTTAATGGTCAATACACATGTAAAATAATTTTATACTTTTAACTAATAAAAATAATTGTCGATATAATTTTTTAGATAGTTATTGTAAAAGTAAAAAAACTTACCTATATGATAAATTTTTATTTGATGCATGATTGTGTAAAACTGCCTAGCATATTTTTATGTTGCTCAGATGGACTGTTTTAGTTTTGTTGGTGGAAAACCTAATTAACTACTAAAAAAAACTAATAAATTAATAATTAAAATTTATCGATAAAAAAAAATCTGCTTTATTATTCTTTAAGATTTGAATATATAAGAATAAAAAATTATAATATATTATAATATGCCGTTATACATTTTAAAAAAAAAAAAAATGAACCATTGTTAAAAGAATTCAATTATTATTATTAACACTAAACTCTTTTGTGATCTCCTTATTAAGGGTGATAAAGGTAAAAAGTATAGCACAACTAGCATGACGATAGCTAGTTCTTTATACCTTCTTTGTGGTGGGGTTGTGACCATCTTTGAGAAAATGAATCAAATCGATGCTTTTGCATTTGGGACACTCAACGTCACCCTTAGCAACCATCTCATACAAATGGCAACGAGGGCACCCTACTAGCACCATGGAAATGGCTTCAAGGTTGTTGGAATATGTGATATAGCCGTTGGAGTATTTGAGATAGTTGTTGTTGTTGTCATCATTTGGGTTGAACTCATTGGACCCACATGAGCTTTGTGGTGACACCACTTCAGCTTGAGTTAAGGATTGAAGATTTAGAATGCTTCCATTCTTGTCACTCATGATTCTATAAAAATATTCATGTTTAGACTGAAAATCATTAGATAAAAGAAGTTCATAAAATATTTTAATTTAAAAAAATAGCATAGTAAATATTTATGTACTTTAGACCCTAAAAGACTTGAAAGAATAATGTTTGGTCATAAAGACTGACCGAATGAATAGGTAATTCTATGTTGGAGGGGAAAAAATGAGTGAGTCAACGAATATCATCCAATAGTATGTCACTATTAGAAAATCGTAATTTAGCGACCAAAATAATTTGTGATTAATAGCAACCGAAATTAATGAATAACTGATAGCGATCGATATTGCGACCGAATATCATAAATAAAATATAACGACTGAATTAGTCACCGAAAACCGAAATATAAAACTCAATCATCGATTTTTTCAGTCACTGTACAACAACCGAATTATATTTCGATTGTTAACAATTAACAACTTGAGATTTTGTGACAGATTTTTTCAATTGCTATCTTTTTTAGCGACAAATTTTCTTAATTTTTTATCGTTAAAACAAAATTTTTTTAAGTGTGTTGAAGAAACATTTGATCGTTTTATAAGTGAAAAAATGAAAAGGTTATTTAATACGTATTTCTTGAATATAATTTATTTATTTCTTACCGTTACATTTATGATTTGACTACCACTTTGTCAATTAATTTATTATTAAGTTGCTATTATTGAACTAGAGATTGATACTAAGATAAGCACATCGGATAAAAGCTAGTTGGAATACCATGTAAATTACTTTATTATTTTTTGCATATAATTTAACCGAGTTTATATTATTTATTTATGATTCGTATTGACTAAAAAAATGAAATTTCCATTGAATACTTAAGATGATTGACTTGAAGAAACATCTAGATTTATTAAGCATAATCTTTTGTCAAATAGATAACAATTTCATTAACTTCTTTTAATCACTTGTTAAAATATTATGACTATGATACCCATATTGCAATGCATTCTATCATAGTTATTAGATATACCTATTAAATAACTCTAACATAGCACAATAAGGTAGGCTCATTCAAATATGGTCCTCCACACTCAAAATACTAAAACAAATTATATACTATGTATAGTTTTTAGCATATAGTTTTTATTTAATAATATATTTTAGAAAAAATATATTATTAAAAATTATATAATATGAAAGTCATACTTTATTTTTGACATTTAATATATATATATATATATAAATTAAGTTTAAACATTAACTCTTTTAGGGTTTGAAACATTAATTAATTAAATTTTTTTATTAATAAATTTCAATTTATTAGATTTCTTTATAAATAACTTCTTATATTTCCTTAATCTTATTTTTTTATGGTAATGTACACATTTATAAAAAAGAATTAATCACGGTTAAAATATTATTTTGATCAAATTACTTTTAATAAAAGATTCAAATTAATAAATTAAAATAATTAATATTAGAAATAAAAATAATTCTAAAACCAAATGCCCATCATAACCATAGTAAATCTTTTTCATTTTTTAAAAATTATATAAACAGCGTGAAAGTAATTTTTATTGCATTGTTTAATATTGTCCTATTTTTTTCATACGATGTTTGCATTTGTGTCTCTAGAAAGTAACTTGGGAATAAAAGAACAATCACAACAAAGTGACATGTGTACTTTGAAAAACAGAATACAAAATTAAATTATTATTTAAAGAAAAATAATTTATTTTAGAGTAAAATTATATATGTTATAGTAATTAATAATGAGTTAATAATGTATGTCATTATAAAATAATTCACTGTTAATCAATCACAATCCTTCAATATTTAATAACTTAGTTTACTTTTATAAAACTATTTTCAAAGTCACGTAAATAGTGGATTATGATTGACTTAGAGCATAAAAATATTTTATAGTGATACCATTAAAATTAATAATAATAATAATAATAATAATAATAATAATAATAATATAATTAATTCAGAAAATAATTTAATTTAGAGTAAATTATCTAAAAAAATTGCAAGAAAAAGATTTTAGGGTAAAATTATCTCAGCTAAATTTTAAAATGAAAGGAAATAAAGTAAAAAGGAAAAAAAAAAAAAGGAAAATCGGAAAGAAAAACAAAATGAAAAAAAACATTAAAAGAAAAATACTGAAAAAGAAGGAAGAAAAAAGTTGAGTATGATAAATAATAAAAGAAAACTTATTTTCTTGTGTATAATAGATATATAATAAAACAAAATAAAAAGTAGAATAGAAAGAAGGAAGAAAAGCAAAAAATTAAGAAAAAACAAAAGAGTGATGAAGAATGTCCTTCAAGGTTCAGAATGCTTGAGAGAACATGAGAGAGCGAGATAAATAGAAAGAGAGTTGAAGCTCTTTTTTTTATGATAATTGGAGCTATTTTCTCCTTGTGATATTTGTTGTCACTAAGCATAAAATGAAAAAGCTAAGAAACAATTGAAGTTAAAAAGAAAATAAATTGTTTAATAAAGAAGAGATAGTAATAAACAAATAAACATAATAAAGGGTGGCAATAAGGAGCATAGGTGGGGTAGGTGTCAGGATAGAAAGGCTAATTTATTAATATAAAATAAAGCCTAAATAATTGTGAAACTGACATGTGTACTTCAAATCCTAAATTTATATAGCATGGATGAGATACGTGGTGCTGAAGATGAAACAAACGGGGTTAAAAAGTTATGGTATCCCATTCCCCATGTCTTTAGGGCTATATGTTGGTGGTGGCCTAATAGAGCAATAATGGTCAAAAGGAGGTGACTTGTATTCGATACTGACTTTACGATGTAGAGGATCTTCACACCAAAACACGACTATTTGTAAGATTTGCCATGGCAAAGGTGAAGCTTTAGTTGCAGAGCTAAACTCCGCAAGTAGTTTTGGAGGGGTAGTCAAGATGGTAAGTGTACCATAAAGTCAAGAACAAGCTCGATGATGAGTAGTCACTCTACCGATACTATGTTCGTTCTAATACCGATACTATGTTCGTTCTAATATTGAGCTCACCTCCAATGCTTAGTCGAATATCGAGCTCTGACCAATTAAATGAGCTCGGCGTTGAGTAATCACTCCTTCGATTTGCTCTACTCGATCAAATATCAAGCTCACCTCCACTGATTGGTCAAACATCAAGTTATAACAAAAAGAATGCTCAAGAGACTTAATTATCAAGTATCTCATTTTCGAGCAACTATATCCCATTATTAGGCAATTGTATCTCATTTAATAAGGAATACAATCAAAATCCCTTCAATCATGCAATCTTCGTGATCTTCACCATTAACAAATTTGTTACCCGAAAACTATCAACTCCACTTATAAATACTCCCTTCATGAAGAGACAAAGGTACATCTTCATTCTATCTCAAATAAACATGAGATAAATACAGACTTGAGCGTCAGAGTGCCTTTTCAGGTATCCACCACCCTAAGCCACCAATAAGAGCTCGAACCGAACATTAAGCCGAGTTGTATTCATAGAGCTAGGCACTACCAAGAGCTCCTCACCACCATGAGCCATCATTAAGAGCTCGGACCGGACATCGAGTTGAGTTATATTCATAGAGCTCAGCATTACTAGGAGCTCGATAAAAACATCTGGCACCCACTGTGGGGCCGATAAAAATTCCTCTAGCCACACCTTTATATGGCTCAAACGAGAAGCTCGACGACCCAACTTGAGAACATGATGGATAACAACACTCTTCTCAAGGAACTCAAAGCTATGATTGACACCGAGAAATTGGCCAATCAACTAGCCTTGGAGGCAATGCAAAAATAGCACGACACGATGCTACAAACCATCCGGCATGAGATCCACCTACTTAGAACTCATCAACACAAAGACCTAGGAGAAGGACCAAGCAGACCTACAGAGCAACATCAGCAACCACCTTCAATTGCACCACCCCTACCGCATAACCAAATAGAAGGAACAACTCAACCAGAGCAAAGTGCTCATTCTAAGCATCACCTACAGGGAGGTCACTCCCTCCATAGATCACATGCACAGCCCACCGCTTTGATGAGACAAAACCCATTCGTCCATCCTGAGTTCATGGAGGTCCCTCTACCACTCGATTGGAAATCCCCAACCATCGACAAATATGATGGCACCACGGACCCCAATGAGCAAATCAAAGTCTACATGACTCAAGTCAACCTCTACACCAACGATGATGCCATCATGTGTAGAGTCTTTCCAACAACTCTAAAGGGAGTAGTACGCAACTGATGGATAGGTCTCCCCCTGAAAACCATTGACCTATTGATACGCTGGTGGCTAGATTTGGAACACAATATGCCACCAACCGACCTCATTACATGACCTCGATAGCATTTATTGACATACATCAAGGTGAGGATGATTCGTTGAGGTCTTTCATGGAAACATTTTCATAGATCATTGTGAAAATAAAAAAAAAATCTAGCTTACCTAGTGTAGCCCTCCACGCCATGATAGTTGCCTTGAACATGGAGCCTTCGCAGACACCCTTTGCAGGAAGAGACTCACTAGCATGGACGACCTGAGAGCCCGAGCTTCTAAATACATTCAAATGGAAGAATTGTCTAAATTTTGCATAAAGAGCTTGATAGGGGGACTCCAAGAAGGCCCATGAGGCCCAAAAGCACAAAGACAAATTGCACCTACCTCGGTCTGATTTCAAATGATCTGTAATCAGATCACCTCGGTACTCTATGTACACACCCCTACTAGAGGGTAGAGTTATCTAAATTCTACATAAAGAGCTCGACAAGGGGACTCCAGGAAAGCCCAAAAGCACAAAGACAAATTGCACCCACCTCAGTCTAATTTAAAACGATCTACAATCAAATCACCTCAGTACTTTACATACACAACCCTGCTAGAGAGTAGAGCTCGAGTGTTAGAAGAAGTATGCAAGTGAATAGCTGCTCGGAAACACGACTCGAAGCTCATCTAAAGGAATTTCCGAGTTAATGACCAAGTTTGGAGAATGAGAGGTGAAGCAAGAAAAGACTCTTCAAAAGGCAAACTCGCCTCCTACTTGGGAAGACCTACTCCATATAAATGAAGCATTAGAAAACGGAGCCTACCTACTAAAAGAACTTAATGGGAAAACCATCCCAAGAACATGGAATGTAACCCATCTCAAGTCATACTTTAGTTGAAAAATTAGGTGTTGTACTCTTTCTCCTACCTCAATCTTTTTTCCCAAATAAGAAAAGAATATGGCTTTTGACTGAGAAGGTTTTAACAAGGCACACTTTATCATTATAAGAGCTCCACCTTACTATCAATTAATAAAGAGGTCACTGCTCCATCTGAGTTCCATTTGATCCAAACAAAAACCCGAGTACATCGCTTACATCGGTACTCAGTGCATCGTGCACTAGTCAATGCATCACGCATTAGACAAAAACCCAAGTATGACATACATTGGTACTCAATGCATCACGCACTTAGTCAATACATCACTCATTAGACAGAAACTCGAGTACATCATGTACATCGGTATTCGGTGCATCGTACACTTAGTCAATGCATCATGCATTAGACAGAAACCCGAGTACATCACGTACATTGCTATTCAGTGCATTGTGAACTTAATCAATGCATCACGCATTAGATAGAAACCTAAGTACATTGTGTACATCGGTACTCAATGCATCGCACACTTAAGTCAATGCATCGCGCATTGGATAGAAACCCGAGTACATCATGTACATCAATACTCAGTGCATCGTGCACTTAGTCAATGCATTGAGCATTAGATAGAAACCCGAGTACATCACGTACATCAGTATTTAGTGCATCGCACACTTAGTTAATACATCGCGCATTAGACAGAAACCCGAGTACATCACGTACATTGGTATTTAGTGCATCACGCACTTAGTCAATGCATCGCACATTAGAAAGAAACTCAAGTACATCACGTACATCGATACTCAATGCATCACACACTTAAGTCAATGCATCGCGCATTGGACAAAAACCCGAGTACATAGCGTACATCGACAATTAATCCCACATGAGCTGACAAGGCACTACCACGTGTCCACACCTCCTCGACTCAACCTATCCGAATAAACAATCGAGGGGGAGCTATCATGTGAAAGAGACTCACACTTGAGGGGGATATTGTTGAGTACAAGTATGAAGGTGAAGTCTCACATTGGGTAGAAATGAGAAAGTTGAGCACCATATAAGCGAGATAAAGACCCATAAACCTGAGCCTTAAGGTTTTAGGTTAAAATGTGGTGTCCAGTTCACTTATGTAGTTTGCTTGAGGCCCATTGATAAAATCTCTCTGATGTTTAACCTTCTCAAATGTACAATAGCTCCTAAGCCACTCCCCTCTACTGCTTTCTCCGACACTTCCTCCTCGAAGATCGACACCTATGCCTTCTCCAGATCCACCAAATGAAAGAACAAAACCCTTGTGGGAGTGGCCCATTAAGTATTTTAATGTAGAACCCATTTTTGGGCATTGTTTTAGGTTGTCTATGAGTTTGATGATTGGAGGAAAACCCTTGGTGGAGTTCAAGATCCCCTTTTTCTTTTCAAAATCTAGGTTGGAAATGGTGATAGGTAAGGGAAGCTAACCTATCTTTCTTGTTTTATGATAATTATAAGTTTGATTAGTTTGAATCTTATGTGTTCTTGTTAGGGTTTAGTGTTTATAAGCTTAAGGGATGATGATTGATGTGTTTTTTGTGAGTTTGGATGCTTGGGTAGCCATTAATGGGGTTAAAAGTTAAGATTTTCAAATAAGTTTAGTTGCAGAATCTGTTGATTTAGCTAGGCTAGAAATTTTAGCCTCAACACGATTTTATCTCAAGCTAGAATTTCTAGCCCAAGCTAAATGTTTGGCTAAGCTAAGTTTTCATGCTTAAGCTAAATGGAAGCATAATGCTTTGTTTTACCTTTAATGCTTAGTGAGATTTTCAAGTGGATATAATGTGGTTTTATGAATCTTTATCATTACACTTCCTTTTTCATATTTTTTTAACTTTTTCTAGACATTACGCTTGTTTTTTCAATTTTTTTAGAATTTTTATTTTTCTTCAATATTTAAAGACATTACACTTGGATTTTCATATTTTTTAAAAAATTTGATTTTTTTTAATTTTCTAGACATTTATCTTGTTTTTTCATATTTTTCAATTTTTTTTTCAAATTTTTGAAAATTCTTGACTTGTTTTTTCAAATTCTAGACATTATTCTTAGTTTTTTATATTTAAAAAAAATCATTTTTTGCAATATTTTATGACATTACTCTTGGTTTTTTTTATATTTTTTTTAAAATCTTCATATTTTTTTTTAAATGTTTCTAGAAATTTAACTTGCATGTTCATATTTTTCATTTTTTTAAAAACTTTTTAAGATATTACCTTGGCTTTTTCATATTATTTAAAATTTTCGTTGATGAAACCTAAATATTTAGGATTTCATTTATAAAATTAGTGTTTAATTGATAAACTTTAATATAATTTAGGTTTCATTTATGAAACCTAAATATTTATGGTTTCTTATGAAATACTAAATATTTAAAGTTTTGTTTATACAATCCTAAATATTTAGAGTTTCAATTTTGTGTTTCATTAATGAAATCCTAAATAATTAAGGTTTCATTTATGATACCATTAATATTACGGGTTTCAATTTAATGTTTCATTTATGAAAACTTAAATATTTAAGGTTTCAATTTATGATTGTATTTATGAAACCCTAAATATATAAGGTTTTGATTGATGGATTCATTTATGAAACCCTAATATATAGGGAGATTATCATGGTTTCATTAATCAAAACATAAATATTTAGCGTTTCATTAATGAAACATTAAATAATTGAGGCTATGTTTAACAAACCTTTAATATTTATGGTTTCAATTTAGAGTGAAGCTTAAGGTTTCATAAATAAAACCCTAAATAATTAAGGTTTAGGGTTTGGTAAATGAAACTATCAAATGAAGCCCTATTTATTTAAGGTTTCATAAATAAAACATTTAATCGAAACCTTAAATATTTAGGGTTTCATTAAAAACCCTAAATATTATTGTCGTTTCATATTTTAATATTTTCATTTTTTTAAAATTTTCAACACATTTGATTTTCTTTTTAATTTTTTTAAAATTTTCATTAATTCTCAACTGTTTTCATATAATTTTAATATTCTTGCTTTTTCATATAATTTTTTTTCTATTTTCAATTTCTTTCCAATTTTAAAGACATTCTTATTGATTTTTCAAATTTTAAAAAAATCATTTTTTATTTTTTTTTCAAGACATTACATTTCCTTTTTTATTTTTTCAATATTTATAGACATTACACTTGGATTTTCATTTTTTTTAAAAAAAATTTAAGTTTTTTTCAAATATCTATACATTTATCTTGCTTTTTCATATTTTTTAATTCTTTTAACTTTTTCAAGACAAAACTCTTGCTTTTTCATATTAAAAAAAAAATCATTTTTTTAAACTTTTTCATGACATTACTCCTAGTTTTTTTTTATATTTTTTTAAATCTTCATATTTTTTTTTAAAATGTCTCTTGACATTTAACTTGCTTGTTCATATTTTTCAAAAAAAAAAAAAATTTAACTTTTTTATGACATTATCCTTGATTTTTCATATTATTTAAAATTTTCATTGATAAAACCTTAAATGAAACACTAAATATTTAAGGTTTTGTTTATACAACCCTAAATATTTAGAGTTTTAATTCAGGGTTTCATTAAATAATTAACGTTTCATTTAAGAAACCATAAATAATTAGGAATTTATTTAAGAAACCCTAAATAACTATGGTTTCATTTAAGATACCCAAAATATTACGGGTTTCAATTGAATGATTCATTTATGAAACCCCAAATATTTAGGGTTTGAATTTATGGTTTCATTTATGAAACTTAAATATTTAAGGTTAGATTTTGGATTTCATTTATGAAACCCTTAATATTTAGGGTTTTGATTTGTGGATTCATTTATGAAACCCTAAATATTTAAAGATATTTTCATGGTTTGATTAATCAAAACATAAATATTTAGGGTAAGTTTTAGGTTTTTATTCATAAAACCCTATATAGTTAAGGCTACGTTCAACAAACCTTTAATATTTATGGTTTCAATTTAGGGTGAAGATTAAGATTTCATTAATGACACCCTAAATAATTAGGGTTTAGGGTTTGTTAAATGAAACCATAAAATGAAGCTCTAATTATTTAGGATTTCATAAATAAAATATTTAGTCGAAACCCTATGTGCTCAGGATTTTGATTTATGGTTTCATTTATGAAACTATAAATATTTAGAGTTTTAATTAAGGGTTTAATTTATGAAATCCTAAATATTTAGGGTTTCAATTTATAGTTTCATTTATAAAACCTTAAATATTTAGAGTTTTAATTTATGATTCTTTTATAAAACCATAATTATTTTCATATTTTTTTCATAATTTTCAAGACATTCCTCTTGTTTTTCAAAATCCCAAAACAACTAGTCGAGCTATTGCATTCTTTTTTCTTTTTTTTTTTGAGATTTTTCAAGACAATTATCCTTGTTTTTCCTTATTTGAAAAAAATATTTTTTCATATTTTCATTTTTTTTATATAATATTGAAGGCATTACCCATGGAATTTCATATTTTTTAAATTTTCATTTTTTTTAAAAATTTTCAAGACATCACTTTTGTATTTTGATTTTTACAAAATGTTCTTTTTTATTTTTAAAATTTTCAAAATATTCCTTTTATTTTTTCATATTTTCAAATTTTCAAATTTAGTGTTGAAACACTGTTTATTTAGGGTTTTATTAATGAAACCCCAAATACCTATGGTATTAATTTAAGGTTTCATTTTTGAAACCTTAAATATTTGAAAATTCTATTTGATATTTCCATTTAGAGTGAAATTTTGGGTTTCATTCATGAATGAAACCCTAAATATTTATATTTTTGATTTATGGTTTCACTTATGATTATGAAACCCTAAATATATAGGATTTCAATATAGGTGTTTCATTGATGAAATTTGAAATATTATGGATTTCATTAATGAAATCCTAAATAATTAGGGTTTTAGTTATGAAAACCTAGATGTTTAGTGTTTCAATTTATGGTTTTATTTATTAAACCTTAAATATGTAGGGTTTACCCAAAATATTGTGGGTTTGATTAAAGAAATTCTAATTTTTAAGGGTTTCAATTTAGAATATAATTTGGGATTTCATTCATGAAACCCTAAATATTAAAGGTGAAATTTAGAGTTTCATTAATGAAACTTTGAGTACTTATGATTTTGATTTTTGGTTTCATTTTTGAATTCCTAAATATTTAGGGTTTTAATTAAGGGTTTCATTAATGAAATCCAAAATATTGTGGTTTTTATTAATGAAAACCTAAATATTTTGGGTTTCAATTTAAGGTTTCATTGATGAAATTCAAAATATTGTGGACTTTATTAATGAAACCCTAAATAATTATTGTTTCATTAATAAAATCCTAAATAATTAGGGTTTTATTTATGAAAACCTAGATTTTTAAGGTTTCAATTTATGGTTTTATTTATGAAACCCTAAATATTTGGAGTTTTATTAATGAAACCTCAAATTTTTAAGATTTCAATTTATAGTGAAATATGGGGTTTCATTCATGAAACCTAAAATATTAAGGGTGAAATTTAGAGTAATGAAACCTTAAATTCTTAGGATTTTGATTTATGGTTTCATTTACGAAACCCTAAATATTGAAGGTTTTAATTTAGGGTTTCCTTTATAAAATCCTAAATATTGATGGTTTTACTAATGAAACCTTAAATATTTAGGGTTTCAATTTAATGATTCATTTATGAAACCCTACATATTTTGGGTTTTTGTTTTATGG
The DNA here is from genome assembly GCA_014843725.1 of Amphicarpaea edgeworthii. NCBI lineage: Eukaryota > Viridiplantae > Streptophyta > Magnoliopsida > Fabales > Fabaceae > Amphicarpaea > Amphicarpaea edgeworthii. Next base: position 13,489,132 of record CM026326.1, read on the forward strand.
TTTCAATTATAAAACCATAAATATTTATAGTTTTGGTTTGTGATTTTATTTATGAATTCCTAAATATTTGGGATGAAATTTAAGCTTTCATAAATGAAACCATAAATCCTAAACTATTAAATGAAATCCTAAATCATAAACCATGAAACCCTAAACCTTAAATATTTGGGGTTATTTATGAACCATAAATACTTAGGATTTCAATTTAGGGTTTCATTTATGAAATCCAAAATACTTAAACCCCAAACCCTATATTCACCCTAAATACTTATAGTTTCATAATGAAACCCTAAATTATTAGACTTTCATAAATTAAACCATTTATCGAAACCCTAAATGTTTATGGTTTCATAAATGAAACTATAAGTTAAAACCCTAAATATTTAGGATTTCATAAATAAAATCATAAATCAAAATTTTAAATATTTTGGCATTCATAAATGAAACCCAAAATCATAAACCATGAAACCCTAGCTTTTTCATATTCTTTAAAATTTTTTTTTTTTTTAAATACTTTCAAGACATTAATCCTGTTGTTCCACATTTTACAAGATTTCATTTTTTCAAATTTTCAAGATATTACTCATGTTTTTTCATATTTTTTAAATTTTATTAAAAAAAATTCATGACTTGCTTTTTTATATTTTCATATTTTTTTATTTTCAAATTTTCAATACATTATTCATGTTTTTTCATATTTTCAAATTTTCAAGACATAACACTTTCTTTTTCATATTTTAAAAAAAAAATTCAAACTTTCAAGACATTACTCTTTTATTTTCATATTTTTTATTGTTTTAGAAAATTTTCAAGACACTACTCTTTATTTATCATATTTTAAAACTTTTTTTTTTTTCAAATTTTAAGACAAAACTCTTGCATTTTTATATATTTTTAAATTTTTAAGACATTTATCTTATTTTTTTCATATTTAAAAAAAAATCATTTTTTCAATGTTTTGGGACACTTACTCTCACTTTTTCATATTTTTAAAAAATTTCATTTTTTGGAAAATTTTCAAGGCATTATTTTTGTTTTTTCCTATTTTATTTTTCAAATTTTCAAGACATTACTCTTGTTTTTAAAATTTTAAAGGCAATACTCTTGTTTTTTCATATTTTAAAATTTTTCAAGATAACTACTCTTGCTTTTTCATATTTTTTAAAAATTTATTTCTTTCAAAAAAATCTTTCAAGACATTACTTTAATTTTTTATATTTTAAAAAATTTCATTTGTTTCAAATTTTTAATACACATTACTCTCATTATTTCATATTTTTTAAAATTTTCTTTGTTTTCAAATTTTCAAGGCATTATTCTTTTTGTTTTATCATATTTTTAAGTTTTTTATTTTTTGAAAATTTTAAAGACATTATCCTTGATTTTTTATATTTTAAAACTTTTTTACTTTTTTTCAAATTTCCAAGACAAAATTCATGCGTTTTCATATTTTTAAAATTTTCATATTATATTAAAATTTTCAAGATATTACTGTTACTTTTTCATATTTTTTTTAATTTTTTATTGAATTTTCGAGATATTTCTCTTGATTTTCATATTTCAAAAATCTTCATTTTTTTTATTTTTTAAGATATTATTCTTGTTTTTTCATATATTTAAAAAAAATATTTTAAAAAATAAAGATATTACTCTTATTTTTCATATTTTAAAATTTACATTTTTTCAATTTTTCAATACATTACTCTTGTTTTTCTATATTTTATAAAATTTTCATGACATTATTTTTGTTTTTTTTTTCATATTTTAAATTTCTTTTCTTTTTAAATTTTAAGACATTGATTTTTTTTTCATAATTTTTTTTTAAAAAAAATTTCAAATTTTTAATACGACATTCTTGCTTTATCATATTTTTAAAATTTTTATTTTTTAAAAAATTTTAAGACATAATTTTTGTTTTTTCATATTTTAAAGATTTCATTTTTTTTCAAATTTTCAAGACATTACTCTTGTTTTTTCATATTTAAAAAAAATCATTTTTAAAACAATTTGGAAGACATTCATTTTATTTTTTTCATTTTTTCAAGATATTATCCTTTCTTATTCATTTTTTATAAAATTTCAAGACTAACTCTTTCTTTTTTATATTTTTAAAAATTTTTAAATATTCCTTTTGTTTTTCATATTTTAAAAATGGTCAATGCTAAGTACTTATGCTTGATCCCAAACAACCTCAAAAGTATGTATTATTTTCTTACTACTCATCTAATAAAACAAAACAACCTCAAAAGTATGTATTATTTTCTTACTACTCATCTAATAAAACAAATAAAATGAAGATAATTATAATTTAATTTCGATCCTTCCAAAAGAAAGAATAGAATAATATGAAGTCGAAGTCAAAAAAAGAAAATAATATCTTCCTTTCGACTCATAAGTCATAACAAGTTAATACCTAAAAAAGGGAAGGATTACTATTTTCTTTATCAGTCAAATAAAGTCAAAAGTCTGATTTCACGTCGGTTGGACGGTGAGATCTTTTTTAACCTTTTAAAGATATTTTTTTAAAGGACCCTTTTAAAGATTAAGTGAATCATTTAATCACATTTAAAGTCAAACACATGTGACATCGTAAACTTTATTTTATTATACCAATAAATATTAATCATTAATTTTTATTTTTTATTTTTTTATCTAGTAATAAGGTCCAATCTATGATTTCTTCTTCTTTCATTTATCATTCTCACTCTCAAGTAAAGTTATTAACTTTCCGACATTTTACTGTATGAAAAGAATAAGAATGTTTTTTTTTATTTATATATAAAAAACCATTTTTCCTTTTTCTATTATTTTTTCAACCAAATAAAACAAAATACATTATTATTTATATTTTTTTTTCTTTTTTCATTAACTAAACATAGTGAAAGTCTATGAAATATTGTGAATGAGCCTTAGTATATTAACTAACTTTTATATTTTTACAAATAATCTCCAATATTAGTAATCATCTGAATAGTAAAAAGAAAGTCCTAAGTGGAAAAGATGTATGTCAAAAAGAGGAGGAAGGCCAATTCTATTTACAGATTTTTTCTTTCTTTCTCTTCTCAGCAATTTTCATTACATACAAGATCATTATTTTTAAAAATATATTTTGTGATAATCTATAGTTGTTTCGGAATTCAATTTAAAATTATAATATTGAAAAATAAAATGTATAATAGAAATTTGATATAAGAAAGTAATTAGAACAGCAAAAAACTTTGTTTAAGACAAATGAAGATCTACCTACCTATACTAAAGACATTACAAATTATAAAATATTACATTGATATATTATATTCAAAACTTTAAGACAATTGTCTTGGTCATGAGATTCCTTTATGTGATACCCTCTTTTATGTAGACTTTTGGTGAAATACGAAAAAGCTTATCTTCTTTATCATGTGATATGTTACGACAATGAGCTTTGGTTGAATACTTGAATTGAAGCATGAGATTTCTTCATGTAATATCATCTTTGACTAGAAATATCAACTTTAGTGTCTATTTGCTTTTTATTGTTTGAATAATACTCACTAACAATCATATCCATTGTCATGTAGATAATTGTTGGTACTTGATGATTGGGTTGAACTGAAAACTTTTAATCTTTCTTGTCATTCTTTTTTGAAGTGGCAAAGTGGCAAAGCACTAAGGTTGCCAATTATCTTCTTTTTTTTCTACTAAGAATAATATATAATTAATTCTTCATTGTCATAATGTCATGGGTTTTTAGCTCTTGATTTTTGTTGGGACTTTTTTTAATCAGAGAGACATTAATTTTACTCACCATTTAACACGTATTGATTTAGCCAAAAAAAGAAGATCTATTTTATTGGTAAGTCTCACATAATCAATCCTATGACATAATTCAAGTTATACCTTGATTAGCCATAAACGATATAAATTAGTATCCGGTCATGAATAAAAGTGGATTTTTCTTTAAATTATAGATAAATGTTGTTAACTTTTTGCGTCAATAATGTAATAACGGATACAGAATCATATAACCACTTCAATAACTATTTGGAAATTTTTATGAAAATCAATTAGATCTCAAAAAACCAATCTAGTGTTGATAAAAATGAATGTAGAAAGTATTGTAAAGTAAGTATAATTTATAAGGAAAAAAAGTCTTGGATTGATGAACTGTCTTGGTTCCAATCGTGGACTAAAGGATTTTAAAAAAAAAATCTTTTGAAAATAGTATTCCTTGACCATTTGGATCTTCGTGACGATGGGTTTCTATTGAATATGTTTCTACTAATACGAACTCGTACATTTTTCTAATTTTAAAGTATTCATGTGTGGAATATAACGAAATTGAGTTGTTAGGAATTATGATAATTTTTTGTACTATTTCTCTTGAGAAGAGTTTTATCCATTCTTTCTCAAATAAGCTTTTGATTTTTTTTTATTTTTATATGCAAGATTAAGGGGTTTTTTTTTTTTTAGTAAACTACTCTAGATACACTTATAGAAAAAAAAAAAAAAAGAATAAAAAATTAAACGATCATTTTTTATAAGTTAAAACTAATTTTTCCTACAATAAAAATATGAGACTCTTACAAATTAATTATTAGATAAATCAATTTTAACTTATATGAAAAAAAAATTATTTAATTTTTACTTTATATATTTTTCTTCTAAAAGTAATTAGGAGAAACTCTTCTTTCTGGAAAAACTTAACCAGAACAAGGGACAATGAAGAAGCACGAGTACTACTTATTAGTGATATAATAGGTTTTTTTTATTATTATTAAATGTATGATGTATTGTAGAGGGGTAAACTTTGTAATAAGGAGCTAAGAGTTTTTTAGTGATCATAGGCTTTTCTTGTGTTTTAATTGGAGAGTTTTGAATAATTTAGGCCAATGTGGTTGACCTAAGTGGAACAAGTGTTGAAACTGATGAAGGTTATTGGTGTTGAGAGTCTTTTTGGAGTACATATTAATGTTGTTAGTAACTTACCACTTAATGGAGGATCTTATTAATCTTTCTGACATGACCTTACTGTTACTCATATCTTAGTTATGTAACTTTAAAGATTCTCTTGTAAGAAAATCAAGTAACTTTTTATCTCTCTTAATTTGAACAATGTTGAAATCAAAACATAAAAACATGAAAATTAATTTTAAAAATAGATTTTCTTAAATAAAAAAAAAGATCTAAGTAATTGTTTAAAGGAAGAATTTTCTGAGAATTACATGAGAATGCTCAATTTATTTATTTATTTATTTTTAACAAATTTTAAAATATTTGTATTTGTTTCAAGAAAAAACCCACATAATATCCAAATAGCTCGTAAACTTTAAAGACAAGACAAAATCGTGAAGACTTTGTCAACTTCTAAATGAAACAATATTTCAAATGTAATGTTGTCGACTTAATTTCTAAACATTATTTTTATGGTGTTTTATTCTTTATTTTTTTTAATAAATCAAAGGCTTTCCTAATCCCTAGATGGCTAGTTCCATTCCCATTACACATTTACACGAGAAGGTGCATTAAATGATTTCGTTAAAAAACAAATGTGATGTGATAGGTAGGTTGTTAAATAAGGGTACCCAACAATACACGCTCACTCACAATAGTTCAAGGTCTCTCTCTCTTATCCTAAAGATTCATCTATTTTTTTCTTTCTTTAAAATCCCACATTCGATCATCAAACCAAACAAAAACACAACACAAACCATAGTTTTTATTCTTCCTCACAGTGCTTTGCTGTGGTCAACTTTGTCCATTATATATATAATATTCTTCTATTGATCTCTTCTCCAACCCATTTTCTTCAATTCTATGGCTTCAGATTCCAATTCAAACCTTAGAATCACCATTGAAAGCAATCCTCCCAAGTCACGCCTAGCCGAATTGAACATCAAGTGTTGGAAAAGTGTTGGCCAAAGTATGTACCTTTTCCCAATCTTATATTATCTGTTAATTATTAATTTGTTAATTTTTTATTAACGGAAATAGTCGAACTCACGATCTATATTCTCTTCTTCCTTCATTACCATTCCGAGATATTTTATATCTCCTCTCGTTCCATCTTTATTATTATTCTCTTTTATTTCAAATATAAAGTTTTTCATTCATGGTCTTTAATTTGTTTTCTTATGATGTGGGTGATAACCAAAAAATGGATCAGATGGGGTTGTTGTTCAGGGAAGTACCAATTGAAGTTTGATGCTGAAGAGACATGCTATTTGTTGAAAGGGAAGGTGAAGGCATATCCAAAAGGGTCATCATCAGAATCAGAGTTTGTAGAGTTTGGTGCTGGAGACCTTGTGATCATACCAAAGGGACTCAATTGCACTTGGGATGTCTCAGTTGCTGTGGATAAGTACTACAAATTCGAGTCGTCATCTTCTTCTTCTTCTTAGTGTTTTTGAATATCATTCATTAATCACCATTGAATAATGTTATTGAATTACTATAGTTTTAGCACTTTTTTTCATTCATCAAATTATTGTTATTTGTTTTTGCTGGGAATTGATAGTTTTATTAGTCAAAGGAGGAACCAATCAGTCAAAGGCTTGTCCCGTTCAAACCAACCATCTTTAATTTTTTATTAGGTATTTTAGATTCAATTTTTAATGTTTCTTTGACTCATCAATTAATCCATCAGATTTTCTTTTTCTTATATATATTCATGAATCCGAAGGAATTCGGTTTGGGAAAATGATGATTACATTTATAAAAATGCATTCGCGTTTTATATATTTAATGATTAGTTCATAAAATATTAAAAAAATGTTGAAAAATATCATTTATAATATAATAAAGATATAATGTTATTTCTCGTTTATTTAGTGATGCCCCAAAAAAAAGTCTCATTTATTTAGTGGGGTTTTTTTTCGAGGCATTATTAATTATTTAACACAAATTTTAGTTGAAAGTTCATCAAAAAAATTAATAATAATAATAATATATTTTATTAATGAATTTTAGAACAAATAAATGTAAAATTTAATAAATATAAAATAAAAGTTGACTTTAGTTTTTATACCGTATTAATTAATAGAGTTGTTATGAAATAGACATGAACGTTACACGACGTAACGCGTGATCCTTAAGCAAAGTCAATAAAAAAATACACACTTTGTAAAATATATAAAAAAAAATATGTAAATTTATCAATAAAGTATTAATTTCTTTTTTTTTAGTCAAGTGGATGTATAGTAAGTAGACCAGTAGTGTAGCTAATAAGGGTATTTTAGTTAGATAAAATTATTTTATTATGAGAATTGATATTATTAGTTTTTTTTTAAAATGTGTATTTCTTTAAATGATAATTAAAAAGAGATATGACTAATTACATAATACTATAAAGTAAAAATCATTTGAACCGTTTTATAAAAGTCACATTCAGACAAAAATTTACACAAAATGCCTCCATCTACCATGACCAATCAATCACGTACCCATTCTCGTGTCTTCTTTTTCTCTTTGTTCTCAAAGGACTCAAGTCAAGATTCAAGCATAAAGATTTCGTAGTGATAGATATATAGTCTAAAACTGCTAATATTAACCCTTACTTTATTTCTTATGTTTTCTTCATTTCAAGTTCGACATACCACATGCCAAAAGTGCACGGCTTTTACAGATTTGGTAAGAGGAGTAAAGAACCTGCATATCTAATGCTGGTGGCTATACTTGTTATTTTCTCCTGATTTCTGCCTATTGTTTCAACGAGCTACCCAAGAGAATAAGAGATTATAACTAGGATGGTAAAATGGGTCTAAATTTGGGGGGTCAGGCTGTCAACCCGTTGTAAAATGGTAAGGTAGGACAAGGTTTTCAATCCATCCCTCCTCAACCCAATAAAATGACGAGTCAACTTGCTCATTTGCCTATATTTATAATTTTGTATTGTAGTTGGTCACCTCATATTTAATAGTTATGATTAAAAAATTTGTATTTTGTATTATTAAAGACTTAAAGATTAAAGATTTATTAATTATGATCATTGAAGTTCAATAAATTTGTTATTGTTTTAATTTTTTTATGAATTTATTATGTTAATGTTGTAATTAGTATGAAATTAAAAAATATAAATTAATTTATGATTTAATTTTATAATTTAATTGGTAGGTCATTTTATAAAAAAGAATTAAAAAAAATGGTTGGTCAATCCACCTGTGAGCAAGATAGACTAACCTATTTTACCACCCTTATCTAAATATAATTATTTAATGGCGCTATATCAAGGAAAAGAGAGTTACACCATTGGAGGCATAAGAGATTGTAACTTGTCCAATATACCAAACTCATTGGAGATTGTGGTCAATTCTCCATGTTATATTGTCTTTTACCGTAGTCTCACCGAACTCAAAGCAAAAAGGCCTTATGTAAATGCAACCTTGAGGAATCCATGGTAAACCTTGTGCTCTTGGTATCCCAAGCATATGTTTCCACAAACATGACATTAGAAATCATCAAGGTCACAACCACATGTGCAACATTGCAAGTGTAAGCTTAAAAAATAAAGCAGGGGAATATAGATATTATGATGCATATCTGAGTTTAAATGCAACAAATTTTGTGACTATTGTCATATAAACATTTGAAATATAAGAGTAGAGACATTTTTAATGTAAATCAATTCATCATACATAACTCATCATGACATACAAATATAGATACTCCCATGAGATTTCTATTAATTTGGATGATCAATCTAAATTTATTCCTTAATAAGAAATTGTACACTCTAGCTGTAAGGAGATACCAAAATCTTATCAAGTTTTCATTGCTTAATCCTTTATAAAAACCTAATAAAGTTTTAAAGGTTTTGTAATTGGTTAATTATCTTATTAGATATTAACAAGAAAATATATTCTATCAATTTTGAGTGTGCTTAGCATGTGTTGGCGGGAGATTTAAATGTTTGAATTTAACTATGACATTTAATGATCACATCTTCTTAGGTTCCTTTCTTATCTTTAGTTTTACTCTATAACTCTTACCAAAATTCATCAACTAAATGGTTTTTGTAAACATACTCAAGAGTGTATAAATGAGTTAAGTTATTTGTCAATTACTTGAATTCGAATTTGAATATATATATATATATATATATATTTTGGAGGAGGTTAGTAATCAATATAAAAATATTTTAATTAAAATATTATTTTTTTTGCATTAAATAAGAATATTTTAATAATTTAATATTTAATTAAATATAAATTATTTTTTTTCTATCATAATTAATTATTTTCTTCCTACAATAAATTTTGTCATAAATGAAAAGAGAGAAAAAATATTTTCTTAATTAAGTATTAAATTACTATAATACCCTTAAAAAATAAGGAATATTTTAATCAAAATATTTTTATATTGGTTACTAACATCCTCCAAATTAGAGTGAACGTTAACAACTCCATATCAAATTAAAATTATATAAATTCAATAGTATCATACCATGTTTAGTACATATTTTTATTTGCATATCTTATAGTATTAAACTATTTTACTAAATAGTAAATTGATAAAGTTAAAAAATAACTTTAAATTTTGTTTTACAAATAAAAACATGATTAAGTTATAAATGATCTTAACAAATCAAACTCAAGCTTTAATTTTTTTACACAAACCAAACTGAAGCTATAGGTTCAATTAAATAAATGAGTCAAAATTGAATCACTTATTTTTTTTTTTCACAAAACAAACTTAAAATTTCAATACTTATCTCATCTCATTTACATCCAAATCCACCATTTTAAAGATCTTTTAAGTCTACTTTCTAAACATCCAACCATGAAAGTAACAAAAATCTACAATTTTATTAGGAAGCTGTCGATAATGAGAACATTTCTTATAGTGTATTAAGAATGTGATTGAAGGAAATTGTATATAGAAGTTAATTACCTTAAAAATATGGGATGATTTTTATAAGTATTTTTTTTCTGAATCGCACGTCTTTCTCTTTCTATGTCATATCTTTTACCATATATTTATTAAATCCAAGTATTTCTTGATTATTTTTCAAAGTTTATACCATCTTTACCTTTTTAATTTTAGCTCAAATTAATATAATCAAATACTAATAAATCGTTTTAAGTAAAGTTTGGAGTTTAAATTTTTTAGATAAAAAAATTATAATTCAAAGGGGTGATTCTATTCAAAGTATTTCCAATAGTAAATTTGGAAATAAATTGTCAAATAACTTAATTTTTGTTATTTAATTTTAAGTAAATCAAATAATTTTTTTTCAAATGAGCACAAATTGCTTAATTTATAAACATTTCATTTTCTTTACTCTATGTAATGCAAAGTTAAACAACAAACCATAATTGTTTATATAAATAAGTTTCTCAAATTTTAAACAACTTAAAATCCTATATGGTATACTATATTAAGTAATACTTAATATGAAAGGTAATTGTTTTTTTTTTTAATAACCTATTAACCAACTCCCATAGTAAATGCTATAAAGGAGTTCAATTATTTTTTATTTTATTTTTTTTTGACAAAAGTAAAAGTAGTGAATAATGATGACCCAAAAATAATTCAAATTCCTTTATTAAGCAATTTGTTCAAATGAAAATAATTGAATTCTCATCATACGTAAATTCGATTTTATACATTACTTTCATATTAAGTGTTATTTGCAATTTTTATTTTTTTATTTGAAAAAAAATATTTTATAAAACTGTAATTTAATATATAACGTTTTAAATTTATTTTAAAATCGACTTTCGTTCTCCAAATTCCCTATCCAATTAAACTTTGTGCTGCTACAAATGTAGGATTTTTGAGATTTTCTTTATCATTTTATTACATAATTCAATTTATTGCCTTCATTTTTTTCATTTTAGTTCTTTAGCTCTTCGACGAGTGGAAAGGATTGATTACTAATATTAATTGCACATGTTATGTATTTATCACTTAAAACAAAAGAGTTTTAATAAAAAGTTTGATTCATTAAAAGTATAGATAATAGATAATGACAATGAAGGCTAACTAATTTAGCTGACAAAGACTTCTAACAAAGTATCTCATTATCTTTCTAACTAATTTAGCTGTCAAAAAATAAAATGAATCTCATTACAGACTTACAGTGTCTCATATTCATAATGTTGTCTTAATTTTCTTTTAATAAAAAGAGAAAATCTTGTCTCTGTGTACCAAAAAAAAAAACAGATGGCATATCCGTAATTCACGGCACCTCAGAGGGGTACAACGGCGATTCCACCATGCAATAAAATAGACGTTATAGACTTATATTTTATATAAACAAAAGTTATATACTTATATTTTGTTTTTGACCGGACGTTATTTACTTATATTAAAACACCAATTTGGAATTTTCATTTTTACAGAAGTTAATAATTTGATTATTTACCTTAATATAATCATAATCACGATAATAATAACAAGAAATAATAAACTTAGAGCAGAAGAAAAAGATGGTGAAAGAAAGGGAAAGAAGAAGAGAAGAAGAAAAAAAGAAGAGACCAAGAACACGAAGGGCTTAACCTCTTCTTCAAAAGTTTTGGTGTTGTTGAAGGGTTTAAGCTTTTCGATTCAATTTCATCAGTATATACTTACAATAATAGATCATCATAGTTTTTTTTTTTTCACTCGGTGAATATAGTGTTCCAATTCATACACCTTCAATTTCATCATTCTCAATTACGAAGATCTTTAGATTTTTTCCACTGGAGCTATAGCGCAGCGAACTAGATCCGGAGCCGCCGCGAGATTTTCGATCCGATCAATATATCGCAAATGGTATCAATTTCTCGCTCCTCTGTTTTTTTTTTTTGGAGTCACCGTTGAGTCAATTGGAAGTCACGTGTCTGTGTTACGTTATCGAAATATCTGCTCTGTTGAAGATTTTGCTTTTTTTAGATGTTCTGTTTTATTTATTTATTTATTGTTTTGGGAGCTGATCTGTTATTACATGGAATCAGAATTGGGATTTTTCTTCTGTTAATGTGATTGTTTCTGATATCTCTGTTATGATAATGTGCAACCTTTTTGTTATTGCTGACTGTGAGCGACATTGTAGGGGTCCGATTATACTAGATGATGTTTTTTCGTATTTGACTTGCCTTTTAGAAGAAACAGGGACTCCAAATTTTGGACATTTTCTCTATAATTTATTATTTTATTTATAATTGATGTTGCCTCCATTATTTTATGTCAAGCTTAATTGCGAGGATTCAAGTTTGGGGACCAAATCGAACATTTAATTATAACTTGGGGACTAAAATGTGTATTAAGCCATTTTTTAATGCTTTGGAGTTTTTGCTGGGACCAGCAATAGCCTTTCCTTTTCTTCCTTCTTTCACCTTTCATTACCATTCTGTGGGTAGTAATTTTGAAAATATAGTTTTGGTTTGGGAATGAGAACCATTTTATATCTTTGTCAAGTGTGTAATGAACTCAAATTGCTATTTATGCTCATCTGTGTTTGTCAAAATCCCACTGTATATTTTATTTCCTTTTATAGATAGGATTTAAATCCCATAATTAGGAGATTTTTTTGATTAGCTGCATATTTTGTATTTATGACCAGGAATCATTGACCCTTAATTATAGGAATTGACAGTGGCTACAATGATGAGCATTAGTTTAGGAGTTTCCTTTTTTAGATTATTTTGTATTCTATTTAAGAGCACATGCTATCAGAGCTCCAAAATCTGTGGGAGCCTGTGTAAACTCGTGGCCTGCATTGCCACACGTTTTTTTTTTTCTTCCGCTACGCGGCCTGCATTGCCGTTTTTTCCCCTCCCTTTGACGGCCTATATTGCCTTTTTTTTTTCTGCCCTAAAACACCCTCCACGCCTTTGAATCTCACCCAACAAAACTGAGAATGTCTGCAGCAGCCAATAACCCCGCCCAAGCTGAAAATACTGGCACTGTTGAGCTGCAACATATTCAACCCAGCCTTCGTCTCAATGGCAAAAACTACCTCAAATGGTCTCACTTTGTCCAAACCTTTCTAAAAGGGAAGGGCAAATTGAATCATCTTATTGGGAAAGATGTCCCAAAATCCAGACAATAACTTTGGTGCATGGGATGAAGCAGATGCAGTAGTGATGTCGTGGCTGTGGAATTCCATGGTGCCAGAGGTGAGTGATGCTTGCATGTTCATGAAGACCGCCAAGGATGTGTGGGAGAGCTGTAAACAAAACTATTCCAAGGTTGGTGATGCTGCTCAAATTTATGAAGTTAAGATGAAGATTGCGACTACCAAACAAGGAGATCGATCCGTTAGTGAGTATGCCCAGACTCTGCAGAATCTTTGGCTGGAGTTAGACCATTATGAACAATTTGAAGCAAAATGCACAGAAGATGCTGATTTATAAGTTCTTGACAGGGCTAAATAGTGAGTTTGATCCTGTAAGCATTCAGGTGCTAGGTAAGGAGTTATCCTCACCCAATGAAACCATGGCTGCCTTCTGGGCAGAAGAAGCACGTAGGGGGGGTGATGATGGAGCCTCAATCTACTGCAAGTTCTGCCTTAATTGCACAAAAGGGAAAGAAGATTGATCAATGGCAGACTAGTCAACTTGGAGGCGTAGCCCCCAAGATGGAGATCGGCAAAGGGGAGAACAAGGATTCTCTATGGTGTACCTTTTGTAAAAAGCCAAGACACACCCAAGACAGATGCTGGAAACTTCATGGTAAGCCTCCAAATCAGAACCGAAATTGGACCACCAAAGGTACTCAATGAGGAGAACCAGCACAAGCCCACCTAGCTCAGTCAGGTGCTGCAGCGGGCAGTCCTTCCAGAACCCTTACAGATTACAATACAGAAGAAATTAAAAAATTGAGGGAATTCCTAGAGACTCTAGTCAAACCCACAAACACAGGTAGTTCTTCCTTGGCATTCTCAGGTACTTCCCAAGCCTATGCTCTCCACGTTCTACAATAAACTGCACAAGGGACATGGGTTGTTGATTCTGGAGCTACGGATCACATGACCCATTCCTCTACTGAATTTATCTCATAGACCTTGTCCCAGCAATAAAAAAATTGCAACTGCAGATGGCACATTTATTACTGTTGCTGGAAAGGGAGACATTCTCCTAAGTTAGGATTTAATTTTGAGAGATGTTTTACATGTGCCCAAATTATCTACCAAACTGCTTTCTATTCATAAACTTACAATGGATTTACAATGTTTAGTGACATTCTCTCCCACACTTTGCAAATTTCAGGATCAGGGAACGGGGAAGATGATTGGACTTGCTAGGGAGGAAAATGGGCTCTACCTTCTTGAGGAAGCTTGTGGGACATGTAGCACTAAGAGTCAACTTCCATTGTCTTTGCTGTCAGAGTCACTTCCTTCCCACAATAAAGCCATCTGGTTGTGTCACTATCGTTTAGGTCACCCTGCATTTAGTACTCTAAAAATTATGTTTCCTAGCTTGTTTCAAGGACTAGGCATAGAAGTGTTTCATTGTGATGATTGTGAATTTGCAAAACACAAATGTGTTAGCTTTCCTATCAGTAATAAAAGAATGTCAGTTCCTTTTTCCTTGGTACATAGTGATGTTTGGGGTCCATCCAACATTCCAAATATATCTGGGGCCCGCTGGTTTGTCATTTTTATTGATAATTGTACTCGGGTATCCTGGGTGTATCTCTTGAAACAGAAAAGCAAAGTCAGTCAGATATTCCAAATTTTTTTTCAAATGATAAGAAACCAGTTTGGGACAGCCATCAAACGATTCCATTCTGATAATGCCAAAGATTTTTTAAAACCATGATTGATTTTAAAATATTTTCTATGGTGTGTGATTTTTAATTTATATTTTCCCCTGCTTTGGGTCGCCAAGGCAATGGAAATAATATTCTTTTTCAAAAAAAATATTTATATATTTTTCCCTTCCATGTATAAAGCATATTTGCTTAAAGTGTGTAATGCTGTTGCTGTGGTTTGTCTGGGTTCATGGCATGACCAAGGATTCTGATGAGTTTCTTTATGGATTCAAACATCTTGAATCAAAGATTGAATGTTACATCTCTAAACAGTCATGTTATGTGGTTTTATGTGGGTGGGTGGGGTGTTCTCTTAATCGGCAATGCCATTTTGAAATAGTTAGGCAAGGTCCTTAGGTACATCATTGCCAGGGTTAGCCTCATGTCGAATTCCTGCGGGGCATAAAATTGCCTTATGAGGAAATTAAGGATGGCCAAAGATATGAGGAAATTTGAAATTAGAATTGCTGATCCTGTTTGAGACCCTGAGGTACCGTTGTTAAATGTTGCTAGTTCTATGCAGAGGACACACAAAACATAGTTTTAGAGGATTCTCCATCAACTTGATGGTTACTGGTGATTTATCCACATGTAAACTTTTGCATGGTTGTGTTAATTAAATCTACTATCATGCTTTTCTTTGCTCATGGAAGAAGACGTTGCTATAGCATTTCAAATGTGCTGGCTCATTTTAATTTTGGTTTGCTGTTTGCAGATTGCATGCTGAGACTATCCTCATGCACGACATAGTTGTGTCAAATTTCCATTCTCTTCCACCCCTCATGATAAGTACTGTAGCCAGGTAAAAAACTAAAGATCATAACTTCAAACTTTGTTAAAATTTAGAATTATTGTTTTCGCTGGTTTAATTATCACGGTTTCTTATCTGTTATTTGCTATTCTATATTATCCTTCTATCACTCTCATTTATGGTTTTGGTGATATGCAGTGCCATTGTTATGTATGTGACTCCCTAGCACCATGTCTCAAGTGGGGCACTGGCATTTTGAGTTCAGATCATTGTCATGCAAATGATAAAACTGAGCTGTGGAAAATTCAGAGAAAAAATGTCAAGCTGGACCAGAGTTCCCCATTACCAGCCTCAGCCAATTTTGGTTCTTCACTCATACCCGGTCATTCCCAACACAAGGAATTTCTGCCTCCTTGTGTTATTAACTTGTCTCCAAACTCTGTATTACAGAATCAAGCATCTTTATCTGCCGTAGTGTGTACTATCCCCGCACTTATCTCCATGCCTCAAACCCAGGCCTCTCAGCTACCAACAATGCTTTTCCTCTCTGCCTCTTCACCAAATTCCAGTGTGCAAAATCAGGTCTCTAGGCCAATTAACACCCCTGTAATGTCCCCAGCCACCAACATAACAATGCAAAATGGTGCAAACCATGGTATGCGTTGGGAATCAAGACCTACCTTGATGAGAAACAGATACCAGTCTCACTCTGCACCAAGGCAAGCACTCACTGTACGTAGTCACACCATCCAAAAGGAGCGAGGAAATGGTTCAAGCAGTTTAAGACCTCAGGTCCTACGTCCTCATATGATGTCCAAGGGTGTAGGCAGTGCTGGGAACACCCTGATGGCAAATACTTCTCATGGATTACCTGGCTTTGGCAATCCTGTTAACATGACACAAAAGCATCACAATTATCATACCGCTACAGGATTCCCAAATTCCAGAAATTACAATGGGGCAACAAATATATCATTGTACTCACAGCCGAGCTCTCAACTAGCCAGCCTGAGTCGTGTTAACCAGCATAGTGTGGCTTCTGAAACAAAAGCATATAGCCATCCATTGCCCCTATCAAACAATAGTCAGGGTTTCCATCAAACTTGTATCCACGTTGGTGGTGCGGCAAGCAGTCAGCATGGAAATGAGCCTCAAATCAGAAGTCAAAATGGAAATGCCAGTGGAAATACTACACAATGTGGAATTGCAAGTCAAGGTACTTGCCAACCACATGAAGGGTCAACAAGGGAAATTGCCGGAAAATTTTCAGCATTTGACTCAAGTTGGATAGATAATACAGGTCAAAACATTCTTCAAAGCTCAGGGTCTGTAGAACTGCTCTCAATTATCCATTTCAATGGCTGATTTTGATAACTGGCTTTTGGATAAAGACCCTTTTTCAGTAACAGATGGGGTTTTGCCATCTGATCTGAATATACTGTCTCCAGATCTTTACCCAGTTGATATGGGAATGGGTTTATGGCAAATGAGTTCAAGGTGACTTTGCCAATACCTACAAGTTCACATTGCAATCTTCAATAGAAGTGTTCAGGATTGGTTGACAGTTGAATGGTGCTGCTGCTACAACATAAGTTGTTCAGCTCTGAGTAATATTTGGCACCTTTCATTTTGAGGCTAATCAACTTGTGTTTACAGCTGAACATGTTAGATATTCCCTAATCACTAATCCCCATTGTTGATGTATAAACAGCATAGGTTAGGCTAGTTTTGCTTAATTTGGTTGAATGTAGTGAAGACATGTCTTTGGGTATTTGCCTAGCATATATACCCTTGAGAGTAATGGATGTGAACACAAGATCAAAGCGAGCAAAACTGGTGATAATTGAAAAGTGGTGTTCCATGACTTATGTTTCTATTTATGTAACTTTTGTGTAGAGGTTATATCCAGTGACTTTACTGAGGATTTCTCTGAAGTTGTTTATATGCAAGTAAGCTTTTATGAATATGAATGTGTTACATACACCCTTAGCTATCAAATTTAATTTGTTGAAAGACATGGGAATTGTAATGTTGAATTTCACATGGAACAAGACCATACCAATAGTAATATGCTTCAACTGTGGGGAATGAATCTGAAACATACAGTTTTAATTAATTATTATTTAAATTTTACTTTGATTACCTTCCTCTGTTGCATTCTTAGATACCGTTTGGCCCAGTTTATTTTTAACTTAAGTAATTTTTGAGTAAAAGTTGGGCTAAACCAATTTGTAAAAGCTCCTTAAAATAAAAGTGACTTATTTTTAAGAAAAATTAAAAAAAAAGAGTTTTATAATAAGTCACTCAAAACTACTTATTTCGATGTCTTTCTTCTCGAATCCCAGCAAGGCCAAGGAATAATTAGTATTTTTTTTATTAAAAAATATTAATGAATAGTTTGTTAATTTTTGTTAGTAGGAGGAAGTTGAACCTAAGACCACTCATTTTAATTATATTTTTAACTTTAAGGAGCTTTTAAATTAAAAAATAAAATAAAATTAACAAACAATTTTTTTTTTAAGTTGTTATTTTTAACTTTTATTTAAAAGTAACTTATAAGTTAAAAATAAGTTGGTGAAATGGAGTCTTAGTGCAAATGATGGATTGCTATATTGTCAATGCTTGTTTATACTGCTTGCTTGTTATAAATGATTTTTTATTTTTGTCAACTAACATATGAAAATTTTAAATGTAAAAAACTATCAGTGAAGAGACCAAAAAATACTAATTGAAACAAGTAACAGTATACGGTTAAAAGAACATTGTTAGCAGAGAAAATAGCATGGGGAACAGAGTATAATATATGGGTCAAAGAAAAACATTGTTCTGGACCAAATAAGAAAATCACCAGTTTTATCATATCATGATTAATGGTACAATTTTGAATTGATTACCTCTAACATGGGTTCAATCTGGTTTCATTTTTTTAAACCCTATTGAATACTAATTGAACATGTTTTAAAAATAATAAGAGAACTAAAGTTTAAACTTGAAAGAAGGTAATGTAGGAAAAATATTTTTAATAAGAACAAAATCAATAACTTCCTATATACACCAAAGGGTCAAATTCAAAGCATACTATATGAATATCGTAAATTTTTTTATGATACCTTGATTCCCATAAATAATAATAATAAAAAATATAAATTAACTAGTATATTAACCAAAACTTTACACATAATATATAAATTATATTTTAGATTTATGATAAATACTTTATATTATGATTTATTGTTGTTATTAATTATTATTTTTTCTTTAAGAAATATTAAAATTAAAATTATTTTTTTTTTAAAATAATAGGTCCAATGAAATAAATTAAATAAAAAATGAATGCCAATAACGTGATAGGATAAAAAATTAAAAATCTAATAGTATCATAGAATATTTAATTTTTTCGTTGAATTTAATAGTATCTAACCCTATCCCTCTCCCTTCTATCCTGTTACCGCGCGCGCGAGAGTAACGTTCCAAATCCGACTTCCGACTGCTGCGACCCCTTCGACCCCTTCGACTTCGACCTGCGACACCGGCGGCTATTCCTGGCTCCGACACTGAGGCGTTTGGCTCCGAGGCTGAGGGCGTTTGGCTCTTCTAGTGTGTATCTCATGCTCTGTTTCTTGACTTTCTTCTATTTTTATTTTCTTCATTTCCTTCCTCTGGCCAGTTTCCTTCCTTCCTCCCTCTGTTTTTTTTTTTTCTTCCTTTGCTTCCTCTGTGTTTTTTCTTCCTTTCCTTCTTCTGGTGGACCTCTATTTTGTTTTCCTTCCTCTGTAGTCTGTGCTAGTCTGGCTACTCTGTTTTTCTTCAAACAATGGCTGCGAATGATTCAAGGGCAAAAGCTAGGACAGACCCTGGCTGGAAATATTGCCATCCATTGCATTATGTTGTTTGCATTATTGTGGAATTCGGTGTTCATTATTTTATGTTGGAGCTCTTAGTTTTGCTGTTTTGAATTTGAACAATCTTTTAAGTTTTTAAGTGTTTGGATTATGTTTTGAATTTGAAGTTTGCACTATGTTTCAGTTATGTTTCAGTTTTAAGTGATTATATATATATATATATATATATATATATATATATATTTTATTTATTTATTTTGTCCGCCATGGCATCCGCCATTTCCCGCTACGCCATCCGCCATAGACAACACTGTAGTCTAAACCTTGCTGTTTTTTCAGTTTTAAATTACTGATATAGAATCTATATTGCACTTCTGTTTTGGCCTTGAATCTTTGATACAGAGTGCTATTTTGCTGCCGTCTCATGTCCTAATTTTACTATTATAAAATGCTATTTTGCTGTTGTTTGATGTCTGTTAGAATATATATATTATCTTTATATTATCTTGGTAGTTATTATTTATCTTTATGTTCATACGATTTCCTCAATATAAATAGAGAAGAGGTATGGCTTTCTTCCACACACAATGTCCTAATTCCACTGCTGTTTCAGTTTTAATTTACTGATATAACATCTACATTCTATTGCTGTTTTCAGTTTTCATTAACTAGTATAAAATCTAAATTCCTCTACTGTTTGCATTACTAATTTTCTGATATGCAATCAAATTCCTTTGTTGTTTGGGACTATTATTTTCTTCTCATATGAAATCCAATTTCCACTTGTTGTTTAGAATTATCATTTTCTGATGTGAAATTCAACTTCACTGTTGTTTTAGTATTAAATTTTCTGATATGGATGCTAATCCTTGCTGCAGTTCAGTTTTTAATTTTACTGACATGGCTACTGGCTAGTGTAAAAGTATTTGTTATGTTGTTATGTTTGTGTAACATCTGGTGGAGTTTAGAATTTTTTACGTGTAATTTTATGTTTTAAGTTAAGACTTTGAGTTAATTTTATATGTCTTGAGACTTATGTGAACATATTTGAATTATGACAGCAACTTTGAGTTTGTACTTTTTTTTTTTTTTTAAGTTTACAAGAACCGCAAAAATCGAACTGAACCAAACCGCAAAAGTATGGTTTGGTTTGGTTCGGATTTTTTATAAATAGAAAACCGAATCAAACTAAACCGCATGTATTTTTTGTGTGTGGTTCGGATGACTTTTTGCCCAAAAATTGAATCAAACCGCACCGCGAACATCCCTACTACATAGCCTTATAGTTTTGAATTTTGATTCTCATTTACCAAAGTACAAACACTTCTTTGAAGTGTCTTGCTACAGATAGCTCAAAATTCATTTAACTACTTGAGCTCAAACACTTTGTAAGTTTCCAAATGATTAATCGTAAAGACTAATTAAGACTAATAATATAGATATGTACCCCAATAAAAATCATAAGAATTAAAGCATCCAGAAATAAATAAATAAATAAATAAGATAAAAAATGATAATAATGAAAAATAAAAGTACAAGAATGGTACATGAATATATGAAAAATAAACACAAGATGAGATTTTTATTTTTATTTTAAATAAAAAATGGTAGGTTGAAATTGAAGGAAACGGTTGGTTGATCTACTCTCAGCCAAAGCAGAGCAGAACATGTGGAACTTATGCACTGTTATGTCAAATGCTTCTTCTTCAAGCCGCGTCCAACCTCTCAACTTCTACAATGTAGTATACTTACCTCTCTCTTCACTAATTCTCTAATTATTTATTTCTAATTCTTGGTTTTTGTTTTGATTTACTTATTATTAGTTTGAGTCAAGGAGGCTTGTTCAGTGCAGCAGGATCAGAATGTCCTCCGATCCTGAAAACAGCGTCGTTGTGGGGTGTGGTGGGGTGAACATGGATTTCTTGGCCACCGTTGCTGCATACCCTAAGCCAGATGACAAAATCAGAAGCACCAGCTTGAAGGTATATATATACCTTCTTCTTTCACATTTCATGAATGAATGAATATTGAATACTCATTGATGCTGCCTTCTTTTTCTCAGGTTCAAGGAGGTGGCAATGTTGGCAATGCCTTAACCTGCCTCGCTCGCCTGGGCCTTAACCCAAGGCTCATTTCCAAGGTTGCTTTTTATTTATTTATTTTAACTAAGAGTTTAATTGTATGCACTATCAATCAATCAATCTATCATACATCATTCTTGTTGTTGGTATGACTTTTAAGAAAGTTACGAGGAATGCTAAGATACTTTCTCTTCCTGATACTCTTTCCATAATTTTTGTTGAAATTTATTGGAAATCATCAATCTTGATAGACCCCATATCTAAATTAGAGTCATTAAATGCAATGTGAGATCCATTCAACTCGATGATTTCCAGCAAATTTCAACCAATCAGTCACGAAGAGAGTATCTGATAAGAGTCTTTTGAAAAAGTCATCTTAGCATTCCTCATAATTCAACAAACTTACCATACATATGGGCCTGTTTTGATACAAACCAAAAGTGCCTTTGAGAGTTTTTTCTAGTAGAAGCTCTCAAAAGCACTTCTAGTCTTATATCCAAACTGGCTCATATTAGTCTGTGATGGGATGATAGGATAAAAACCCCTTACACGGTCAGTGCTCAGTGCATACACTATTTACTCGTAATTGTGTTTTGTTTTGTTTTTTTTTAAATGTGATATCTAGTAGTAATATTTTTAATGGTTCAAGTCTGATACGGATACACGCTCATTAGGTTGCTGATGACAGTCAAGGCAGGAGTATATTAGACGAGCTACAAGCTGATGGTGTAGATACATCCTTTATTGTGGTAATTTTTTAAGACTACTTCTGTTTGTAATTGGTAATCTTCATTGAGACCATTGTATATGAGCTACATTATGATTCCTTCATGAAATTGTCATTAGCTTCTTTTAACACTTCTCCTGGTTGTGTTTGTATGTGTATGTATACATATTTTTAATTTCAATGCTATTGCTACTCTCAATGTTCTCTTTACACTCCCCACTAACTACTAATTGAATTTTCCTCTAGTGTTGTCAGTTACAAATTAATGATTTATTTTGTCAAGGGTGATTTGGATTTTGCAATTAAAATCAGTTAGTGGGGGTTGTGAATAGACTATTGATATAGTTTTTTAATACTTTTTCTGGTGGTTGTGTTCCCTGTTATTTGCAGGTGTCCAAAGAGGGAACTTCACCATTTACATACATTATTGTGGACAACCAAACGTAATGGTCATTGGCTTACATATGGTTACACAATCTTGACTATTTGGCTAAGTATATTCATGAATCTAAATTCCAAGGGGGTGAGGGGGACAGAGCATTAGTTGGGTAGATCTAATGAACTGAAGCTGCAAACTTTGCAGTTTTACATCTCTACTCTATAACTTTCCTTGTCTCCATTTTCTTGTGTTTATCATATTTGGACACTTGACAATAATCTAGGCTTGTTTCAACCAACCATCAATGCATGAATTAGCAGATATATCGTTCATTAGTTGTAAGAATACATCAATACAACAAAAACTATGTGCTATCATTGTCCATTATAGTACTGAGATCTTCAAGCATTTCCTCCAGGGAGACTGGCAATAATTTCAATTGTAACTTGACTCATTTTAAGTGTGATTTTTCAGGAAGACCCGTACTTGTATACATACCGCAGGATATCCTCCAATGATACCAGACGACCTATCAAAGTCAAGTTTATTATCTGCATTGGATGGAGCAAAAATTGCTTATTTTGATGGGAGGTTGTCTGATACTGCTCTAGTTGTTGCCCAAGAGGTTATCATCTGTACAATTTACATGCAACTCTGATGTAAATTATAATGCCTAGTCATATTTTGTAGTTGAAGCTACAATAAGGAAAATAGAAGTTGGAGGCTTGAAGCATGCAAAATTTCAAAGAAGCATACACTGAATTTGAATTTAAAAAGGGAGAATTTAGAAGGAAAAATAAAAACCTTAAGAGAGCTTTATGTGCATAATTTTCACTGGTTTTGTGAATGCTGCAAGTAGCTTTTATGTAATTTTCATTGGTGTATTTTACAGATTCCTCTCTTTTTTTAATCAATTTTCTCCTGCCTATAAAGGAGATTGGGGATGAGAAAAGAGAGTTTCACCTGAAGGGAAGTAAACAAAATCTTATATTTTTTCAGTGCAGGCAGTTAGAAAGAATATACCCATCTTAATTGACGCAGAAAGGCCAAGGGAAGGGTTGGACGATCTCCTAAAATTAGCTGATTATGTTGTATGCTCAGCAAAGTTTCCAAAAGTAAGTGCATTGTTATTTTTTTCTGTTAAAGGGCTGCTGTTGTAAAAAATGTATAATACTAGAGGTTCACTCATCAATCTTGTTTTCATATTCAGAAATGCTGAATTGGTTTTAGCAGTTAACTTTTCTGTTGGTTGCATTTATTTTAAGCATCATTAAATACACACGTATATTTTTCTGCTGATAGGCATGGACAGAGGCATCAACTGTTCCACAAGCACTTGTTTCTATGCTTTTAATGTTGCCCAACATAAAATTCGTGATTGTAACTTTGGGGAAAGATGGTTGTATAATGCTAGAGAGAAGTGTTGATGGTACGTATCAAGATAGTGGGCATATTAGTCACCATGTTTTATTTTTTATTCATGTAAACAGAGTTTGATTTACTGTTTCTCTTCTGGTAGCAGCAGGTCCTTCCACTGAAGAAGTGGATGTAGACAGCTTATTGGAATCAATGGAGTTGAAAAGGAATAAGAGTGTATCCATTCCAACCTGCATATCATCAGTAATATCAACAAAACCCAGATTGAAATATAATTGAAATATTGGACTCTCTTCTAATATGTCAATTTAAAAAAAAAACATAGTAAAGCCAAGTGACTCATCCTTTAAGTTCTAGAAACTGGGATTGTAACTTGAAAAAAATTACATGCTAATTTAGGGTTTTGTTGAACTTTCTAGTCATATTTTTTTTCCCTTTAATTCACCCAGTCAGTGGCGAAACTGAAGGCAGAGGGGATAGGAACAGTTTGTGGGAAGCTATATGTTGGAACAGCTGAGAGTATTCCACCATCAGAGCTTGTTGATACCACTGGTGCTGGGGATGCATTTATTGGAGCTGTTATCTATGGTAAATGCAACACCTTTGCTCTATGTTTTTCCATATAGTCTTTCTGAAAGGCCATCTGGCCATGATATCAGAATGTGTGACTGGCATAAAAACTTCTACATGAAAACTTGTGTTTAAACTTCATGGGCACCATATTTAACTTCTGTGTTGCTTTCAGCTATCTGTGCCAAGATTGCACCAGAGACAATGCTATCCTTTGCTGCTAATGTGGTATGTGGTCTTCTATTTCAACTAGGAAAACATAAATGTATTGAATCTATTGAATTGAATTTTTTTTTTTGTCTAAAATCAACCCAAACCACACCCTTAGCATTGGGGGAATGGGTTAGGTACAAACAAAAGCTTATGTTTATGCATTTGAATGCCATTTCAGGCAGGTGCCAAGTGCAGGGATCTAGGAGCACGAAGTGGTCTTCCTTACCGTGCAGACCCACGCATAGCATCCTTTGTATTGGAGAAGAAGTTGAGTAGTTCAGCTTAACATGTGATATTAGAGTGCTGAATTCTGTTTTCACATATATGCAATAGTTTCAACTTTCAAGTACAAATAATTTGTAATCTTTGAGATGTACTGATTTTCCAGTGGTCGTGCTTTGTGCATGAGATATCTTCAGTGGAGTTAATGGTCTTGGTTCCTATCATGGATTACAATGAAATCATATGATAGTGTTGTATTTCGGTGCAATGGGAGAATATTGAAAGTTTAAATACAAGAATAAATTTTAAAAGGGTGTTACTAGAAACTTGATTTGGTCACTCTTTGTCAAGGCAAATTAAAATTCTTGAGCTTGTTTCTTCTTTCTTGTATAATGCTGTTTTGGCGGACATTTATTCAACCGCGCTTTTTAGCTTATTTATGGGGTGTTCCCTGTTTATTCATCATTAAAAAAATTAATTATTTGATTAATAAAAAAAAAGTTTAATGATGATATATTATAAAAGTCAATGTTAATCCGACTTTTAAATGATTATTATAAAAGTTAAATGAACTCACCATAATAAAAAATAGTGATTAGATATTAGTGTAAAAAAAATTATACAATGGGTACATTACCAATTTTCTCATAATAATACTCAACATATTTAACGTATCCAAAAAGTGACAGATTAATAGATCTATAATATTATACAAAGAGAATGTCACTTTTAATAATCACCTTTTGATCTCTACATTTTGATGAACAATTTTTTCCTTTTAACAACAGTTTTTTTTTTTTTTTTTTTTTATATAAATACCCACTATCTTTTATCATTTATTTAAAATTAAAAATACAAAGAGGCACAAAATGCCTCTCTCCCACTAGTAATAATAAAAGCACTAAACCTTGATATTTATATGAATAAAAAAATACAAGCAAAATGAATAAAAATATACAAATTAAGGAATAATAAAGTAAAAAAATAAGAAAAATAATATACCAAAATCCAACAAGCAGCTATAAGTAGCCAACTAGGACTTGACGGGAAAAAAAAAAACAGAAGTAACATTCATTATAAGAATACAAAGTACCCTCAAACAGAAACACAATCCAATTTCTAATGCATTGGATGATCCCACAAGAACATAGGTTTTGCATCATAAAAAAACATAGGTTTTGCATTCAAAGGCCTCCCTTGCTTCCAATAAGTCGGGGCAAAATCTTTTTGCAAGAACTTCAACCTATTCAACAGATGACGACCTCCCACGGTCTCCAATATAGTGAACCATTTGGCTCCACCGTTTTCTACATACATCACCAGGCCTATGCTCAAGTAGTGTCCCAATCTACCTCCTCCATGCTGCAAGCATCCAAAGTATATAAAGAATTTACAAGGCGATAGTCATCAGTATCACTCCATATACCACTAGCAACCATAGGTGATGTTAACTTATCATACCACTTCTGGCAGCAGACAGCACTGGATCTAGTGGTCAATTTGTCACCAATTGCCTCCCAACTAATATTATCCCGCAGCATACCATGTTTTGATTTTCTAATTTCCTCTGAAGCTCTCACTTGTAGATCCTGGTTTACTAAATTAAATAAATTTTGATATTCCTCTTGGGTCCATCGTCCTTGGTTTTTGTTGGTTAATTTTATTCTACGCCATGTATTCTTCACATGAAATCGATGTTTGCCCAATGCTTCAGCTACTGTTTTCCAATCAGATCCATGTTGTGCCTGACAATTCCGTAGAAATTCATACTCTTCAGGTTTCTCACCCCTTTCAAACAAAATATGAGCACACATATAAACACTATTATGAGGCCTATGAGGTAAGGCTGCTCTAATTCCTTCCAACAATTTTTAACTTGACGATGAGATATGCAATGGAGCACCATATCTAGACCTTCATCTCCCAAACCATGTGACTCTATATAATCATATATAGCCTTTTGAATCTTGTCATCTTCTTCAGGTGTAAACCTTTTCCCACGGATTAAGCCATCACAACAAATATCCACTTGATCAGAAAAAGTGACTCGTTTGGGTTTGGATGATCCACTGTGTGCAAGATTAGGAGATTCTGTGACATCAACTTCCATAACATCACCTTCCGTGACATCACCTTCATTGCTATTGAACTCGCTATTCTCCTTATTTTTGCTTTTGTCACGTAGTTTCTTCTTCTCCACCTTGGCCATCATCTTCACCTTCATTGCTTTCAAACTCATTATACTCCTTACTTTTGCTTTCTTCACTGAGTTCTTTCTTCTTCCTCTTCTTACCCACAAATCACTCATATGTAAAGACAGGGCAGCAAATTAAAATCTAATTACTCAACCAATATCCACTCAAAAAGGCATACACCCTATAGAAAACAAGAAGAGAAAAGAATTAGAGCTTCCCTTACCTAATTAGCTCCAAACTCAACTTTTTTGGGGGAAACAAAAACAGAGCAAGCTTGATGTTCGAATGTGAAGGCTTTCCTCTACTCCACTAGCTATGCTACACCTCATAGGAAACAACAAACAACCCACACACTTCCAATTTTAGAATTTCGAACACTAACCTAGGGTTTCTCACAAAATCCCTCTAGGTTGCCTTAAAGGAGAGGAAAAATGAAATCTATGACACTTAGGGTTTAGAGAAACTCACCATTTCAAGGAGAGAGGGATGGGTCTTTGCCAATTGATGAAATCTTCAGTGCTCTAGGCTCTAGGAAGCATTTCGTGACTTGGGTGAGAAAGAGAGAGTGAAATGGGAGGCTTGGTTTCGTAAGTTTTTTGAGAAGGGATTTTCAGACTACTACTTTCCTATATGCACAACCCCTTTGCTCTCATTAGGGATGTTCGCGGTGCGGTTTGGTTTGGTTTTTTAGCAAAAAGTCATCCGAACCAAACACAAAAAATACATGTGGTTCAGTTTGATTCGATTTTCTATTTATAAAAAAATCTGAACCAAACCAAACCATACTTTTGCAGTTGGTTTGGTTCAGTTTTTGTGGTTTTTGTAAACTTAAAAAAAAAAAAAAAAGTACAAACTCAAAGTTGCTGTCATAATTCAAATATGTCCACATAAGTCTCAAGACATATAAAATTAACTCAAAGTCTTAACTTAAAACATAAAATTACACGTAAAAAATTCCAAACTCCACCAGATGTTACACAAACATAACAACATAACATACTTATACACTAGCCAGTAGCCATGCCAGTAAAATTAAAAACTGAATGGCAGCAAGGATTAGCATCCATATCAGAAAATTTAATACTAAAACAACAATGAAGTTGAATTTCACATCAGAAAATGATAATTCTGAATAGCAAGTGGAAATTGGATTTCACATGAGAAGAAAATAATAGCCCCAAACAGCAGAGGAATTTAGATTTTATACTCGTTAATGAAAACTGAAAACAGCAATGGAATGTAGATGTTACATCAGTAAATTAAAACTGAAACAGCAGTGGAATTAGGACATCAAACAACAGCAAAATAGCATTTTATAATAGTAAAATTAGGACATGAGACAACAACAAAATAACACTCTATATCAGTAAGATTCAAGGCCAAAACAGTAGTGCAATATAGATTCTATATCAGTAATTTAAAACTGAAAAAGTAGCAAGGTTTAGACTATACTAATATTTTATCTTTTCTTCATTTGCCAATACATACACAAATACAATATGATAATGATATAATCATCTAAGGCATATTTTAGGCATAGACACTTGGTAAATTATATAATAATTGAAATAGTCTCTTATCAGTTATCACATCTACTAAAAAGCATATGATCTTTCAATTTATTAGCATATCTCAATGGAATTTTCAGTTGTCACAAAGGAATCTGTCAATTCTCCTTTAAGTTTTTTTCATCAACAACATTTCCAACACAATAGTTATCCTAAAACTCCATTTCTTCTCAAAAACACATGACAAAAGAAGAATGCAAGATATCTGCAAGTATTTCCCTAAGTCCTCACTGAAGGTCAAGTAAACAGTAAACAAAAGCATACCAAACATAGAGAACTGAACCATTAAACATACCAAGGCAAGCGCGTGAGCTGTTGGTGACTCGGTGGTCTGTGAACAGAGAAGGCGAAGGAGACACGGAAGAATAAGACGAGGTCGGTGCGCCTGCGAGATGAAGGCACCGAGATTGAGAGGCAGAGCCTCAACGGTGCGAGATTGAGGGCACGAATTCAAAGGAAGAGCTTCAACGGCGTTGGCAAGAAGAAGGCGTCGAGATGAAGGCGCCGGCGAGGTTGAGAGGCAAAGCTTCAAGTCTTCAACGGCGCGAGATTGAGAGACGAGAGGCAGAGGCACAGCTTTCTTTAGCTTAGGTTTCTAAATTTGTTTTTTCCCCTTCACCCTCACAGTCACTAGGCTAAAGCTATAAATAAACGAAAAACACATTGTTTGGTTTGGTTTGGGGGCAGTTCCAAGAGTCTCAAACTGAGAATCAAACCGAATCGCTTGATTTTGCATAAAAAAAATTCAAAAAACCCAAACTAGGATCGGTTTTGATAAGTTTGCGATTTTTTTGTCAGTTTCGCGGTTTCTTTTGGATCGGTTCAGTTTATGAACATCCTAGCTCTCATAATCTACACTAATCCAAAACCAAAATACAATAACGCATAACTAAACTATCACAAACTTTGATTTATTCTAAACACTAAAAATTAAATTTAGTTTCTCTTATAATTTAATTAAATATTTTTTAACACAGTTAATAAAAAAAAATAGTGTTACAAGAAACAAAAGAAACAATCTGCATAATTAATGAATACCATAACAAGCACGAGAAGCACATTAGAACCTCAAATCAAAATTCTATAAAGTATAGAAAACTGTAGAATCTGTTAAGGAGTAATTATAGTACACTATTCAGATTCACGATTGCACTAGTGCTCGCGGTTAAGAATTATGAGTGAATGAAGAATACTTTGAATTTTGATATTAAATTAATCATATGGAATCATTATGACTTACGCACGAATGGACAATTCTGAAAATGGAGGAGAGAAACGCCGAAAGTGGCCGAGCGACGGTAACCCTGATAGTGAGTGGTTGTCGAATTAGGAATTCGATGCAACAAATGCCGATCAAAACACAACTGCAATAGGGTGACACTGAATGAGATGTCAACGTTTAGCAAATAAATAGTACTATTTTCTTTCAATTTTTAATGCTTAAATTGAATAAAAAACACTTAAAATCTAAATGAGATTTTTTTTTCTGAAGAAAATCTAAATAATACTAACATATCTACTACCACTATAAATCTTATATATTAATATAATAAAATTATTTTGAAGAAAATTTTATACTTGATCACCACATTAAAAATCAATTTAATAATATTTTAAAATTTTACTATTTTAAATTTATTTTTATTAATTTTAAAACAAAAATTATTGAAATTTAGTTTTTTTACTAAGAATATTTTTTTTTTCAAATTATAATACAAATCAATTTTTTAAACTAACAAAATATATATAAATAGATGTTAATTATTAATTTTTTCACCAAGTTATCATTATAAAATAAAATATATCAAATGTTACGGTGTATTAAAATAACTTATCAAATATTTTCTTATAAAATTATATATTTTATATTTATTAACATTTAAAAAACAAAAATATAAAAAACAATTAACTAACTCTATAATCATTGAATATATTAATCTAATTTTATACCATATAATCTTAACAATATTATACTTATATCATACATATATGATTTTACGGTTATATAATTTCTATGAAATAAAAAAAATATGAACAATTATTTCTTTTCATTTTTTTATTTTTTTATATTAACATAATTATAAGTTTTTATGTTAGCATAGATAATTATTTTAAAATCATGTTTTTAAATTTTATATTTGAATACAAAATTAATTTTACATTAAATAATATTATAAAAACAAAATACATATGATTAACGAACTATTATAATGTTGAAGTTTGAATCAACGAAAAATATAGCAAACATTAGAACTCAGTTTAGATTTTCCTAAAAAAAATGAAAAAGAATTTATTTTAGATTTTTTTTTCAATCCAAAAATTTATTTTGCATATATACTCACGTGATGAAGGTTCATTTCTCAAAAAAATGTTTTTTATTATTCTCCTCATTAGGTAAATATTATTTTGAATCATTTTTTTTCTTTTGAAAATTAGCTTAAATTTTTAATTTATTTTAACTATTCTTATTCTTATATACTAATTTAAAGAGAAAGGGGTTGTGCTGCATATAGGAAAGCAGTAGTCTGAAAATCCCTTCTCAAAAAACTCACGAAGCCAAGCCTCCCATTTCACTCTCTATTTCTCACCCAAGTCACGAAATGCTTCCTAGAGCCTAGAGCGCTGAAGATTTCATTCATTGACAAAGACCCATCCCTCCCTCCTTGAAATGGTGAGTTTCTCTAAACCCTAAGTTCCATAGATTTCGTTTTTCCTCTCATTTAAGGCAACCTAGAGGGATTTCATGAGAAACTTAGGTTAGGGTTTGAAATTCTGAAATTGGAAGTGCGTGGGTTGTTTGTTGTTTCCTATGAGGTGTAGCATAGCTAGTGGAGTAGAGGAAAGCCTTCACATTCGAACATCAAGCTTGCTCTGTTTTTGTTTCCCCCAAAAAAGTTGAGTTTGGAGCTAAATAGGTAAGGGAAGCTCTAATTCTTTTCTCTTCTTGTTTTCTATAGGGTGTATGCCTTTTTGAGTGGATATTGGTTGAGTAATTGGATTTTAATTTGCTGCCCTGTCTTTACATATGAGTGATTTGTGGATTAAATCATTTATGCTTGATGTGGGTGTGCTCACTTGATTAATTTTTGTTGCTGTTTGGCCTTGAATTCTACTGCTATGGATGCTAAATTTTTACTGATAGAAAGTTCAGATTTCTGCTGCTGTTTTAGTCCCAATTTTACTAATATGAAACTTGAATTCTACAACAGTTTTGTTTTGATTTTTACTGATATCAACTCTTATTTTGCTGCCTTTTGATGGCTATTCCTGCTGCTATTGGAACTCTGCTTTGCTGTCATTAGATTGCTATTCCTGTTGTCATTGGATTTCATTTTCATTTGTTGATGTTGTGTATGACTATGTAACCCTGAATTTATATTAGACTTAGAAGATATTTTCCTTTGGGGTTGTAATGTTTCAAAGTACAATATCTGTAGTACTTAGTAACCCCTTTTAATTGTTATGTGAATGTCGTGGAATGAATTTATGTAGCTAAAAGTGAAAATTACTTTTAGAGTTTTCTTAATCAAATTAATTTAAGATGGTTTTTGAGAAACTAAACAAAAATTAAAATTAATATTATCTCATGTATTATTATTATATTGCTTCTTCGTAATGATATTTTGGGTCGTTACATTTCTTTAGAACATGTTATGTCTTGTGGTAATTAATATCTCTACCGATATTTGATTATGTTGTTGTTTTTACTTAGCAGGGTTTCGTCTGACAATTTTTTTATTTGTGAAATCATAAATTCATAATTTATATTTTTTTTCTGTTTTTAAGTTGTTTTTTTTCAGACATGGATGAGAAAGCCAAGAAAAAGGGGAGAAAAGATTCTGAAGTTATGAATGGTAATGTTGCTGATAATAAATAAATAAAAATAATTCAAAATTGTTTCAAAATAAAAAACGAAAGGGTCACCGAATAAATATTAAATTAAAATTCACTAATTAATAGCCAGCAAACTATTTCCCCATTTATTCAATCTCCTTCGGCCCGGTTGGTCTGTGGCATTTTGGACGAACGAACGGAGCAATGGCTGGAAAACAGGTCGGCGGCGAGGGCTTATCGGTAAACCTCGCTGGAATGTCGAAGAACCAGCTCTACGATATCATGTCTCAGATGAAGGTACATACATACATACATTTTTTCTTATTCTTATTCTTATTTTTCACTCTTCAATTTCATGAAGAACAACACGCTAACCATTTCGTTTGTTGCGTCCCTCAGAATCTGATCGAACAGAACCGGCAACAGGCCAAGCAGATCCTAATCCAAAACCCTATGTTAACCAAAG
Organism: Amphicarpaea edgeworthii; assembly: GCA_014843725.1. NCBI lineage: Eukaryota > Viridiplantae > Streptophyta > Magnoliopsida > Fabales > Fabaceae > Amphicarpaea > Amphicarpaea edgeworthii. The sequence goes on from CM026326.1 coordinate 13,522,072, forward strand.
CACTTTTCCAGGTTCCTAGGGTTTTCAATTTCTCTCTCTCTCTCTTTGTCGCTTCACTGAATGGCTCATGCAACTTCTAAATTTCAGTTCATTACATTTACCACCACATGTGCACATTTGATACTTGTTAGTTAGTTAGTCACGTCATTGGTTATTTTTGGGTGATTACTTTAAAGGAGCTTTTCCCCCTAATGATTTGTCATAAGATGAAACCCTAAACCGTTTAGTTTTTGTATTTTAAGGAAACAGTTTTCACTTTTCACTCATTGTTGATGCCCTTTACAACATAGATACTGAGTTTGAGTTTGAGGTGATGGAGATTTATTTGTTTATGGTTTTGGGGGTCCCTGATGTTTCATGTATGAGTGTATCTATTTCTTGGACTTCCTTTGAGTTATATTCAGAACATTCAGATTTGTATTTGTTTGTCTTAGGACTATTCTAGTAGTAGTCTTACTAAAGCATTAATATCTACAAGTGTATGAGGATATGCTTATTTATTTTTGGTGCAGTCCAGACTTTTTTAATGAATACAGTAGTGTGTGTGTGTTTTGATTTGATTTGGTTTTATTGTTCAGTAACTGTAGTTTTCATTTGAGGGCCTTCAGCCACATTATGCTCTTTGACATTTTTGTTTTGTTTAATCAGGCACAAATTATGCTGGGAATGGTGCAAGCACCTCAGCTGGTATGCATTTTACTTTCTTTTGATGTCTTCTTCACTACCATCCCTTGGTGGAAATTTGGATGATAATAATTGTTTGCTTCCAGGTTCCAAAAGTTCAGCCAATGGTTTCACAGAACAATCAGCAGTCGGTACAACCAACACAGCAGCCAAATATTCAGCCTGCTCCACTGCATGGGCACGGTGGTGCACAGGATCAAGCAGGTGTATCTAAAACCCAGATTCCGATGAGGAAACACCAGAACCAACCTTCAGTGCCAGTTTCATCTGCTGTTTCTGGAATGAGTCATCAACCTCAGCCCATGGCTGCACATTCTTTGTCAACGCCACAGCAGCCTAAAGGACATCTGGCTCCCCAAGTGGCTCTAGCATCTCTTCCACAATCATCACATCTTCCAAACATACCTCCACCTTCTCTTCATTCATCGTCACAACCTCTTCATCCAACTCAAATGTCAACTGCTTCCGGTCAGTTACAGCAACCATTGCAGACGTCTGGATTTCCACATATGCCTCTGCAACCACCACTGCCACCACAGATTAGACCACCTGCAGGGCCAAACTTCCATCCCCAATATCCCCCACAAATGGGTGCAAACTTAGGTTTTCAACATGCTGGTGCTTCTCACAATCTTTTGCAGCCCATGTATCATGTAAGATGATTTTTTCAGTTTACAAGTCATAATCTAATAGCATGTTTCATGTAAGTTGAATAGTGTTATCGATGACATTTTCAGCCAGGTACAAAACCTCCTGCTAGTGTTGGATCCTCATTCCCACAGGGGCAGACACCACTTCCAAGTCAAAAATCATCTCAGCCACCTTATCAGGTATGTTGAGCTTTAATTGATGGTTAAGACTTAATGATTGTCTGTTGGTACCATGAATTCTAAGGGAGCAGTTAGGCTCTATGGCACCTGTATTATTGGTTCTTATAAGGCCTTCTTCTTACCATTATGAATTTATGATTCCTTGTTTCATTGGCTAGTTAATCCTAACTTGTCTGCATTAAAGCTAAGTCTTTTGTTTTAATTTTTAAATATAGGCCTTAACCCCTAAGTTATTAATCATTGAGATATCTGCTAGTAGTAATGACACTGTTGCTGGTGATGCTGGGTTATATAGTAGCTTTTACAAAAAAAAAGTTATATTTGTTTTAGGGTATATTTAGTAGTTGGGTTATTGAAGGGGAAATGGGAGGGAAAATTTTCCATTTATAATAAATATTCTTTAATTTATTAGTATTTGAAAATAAAATAAGTAAAATAATAGATTAGAATAAACTTAATTTCTTAATCTAAATAGCAGGACTTGAAGAGCAGTGTCCATTGTCATAACGCGTGCCTAATATTTGTGCTTTGTAGTAATTGGTTATTCAAGTGCTAAGTGTTGCTTGATAGGTTGGGAATATGCCTTTAGGGCCTGATTTTGGCAATCAAGCTGGAAATGCTATGCGAGTAGACAGAGGAGGGTCTTCTTTGATGCCTGGTCCCTCGGATAACCTCACACATCTTTCTGGTCCTCCTGGACCACCATATCAGATGGGTGCTTCTAATCAACCTCTTCGACCTCCTGGGGTAATTAATTGGTATTTTGAATTACCATTTAGTTTGTATAAATAGTTCTGCAATCTATTGATACTGTTTTCTTGTGTACATGTGCAGTTGACACCAGATATGGAGAAGGCACTGCTTCAACAGGTCATGAGCCTCACACCAGAGCAGATAAATCTCCTGCCTCCAGATCAAAGGAATCAAGTGCTGCAGCTACAACAGATGTTGCGTCAATGATGCAATACGCATACACTCCATGAGAGTTGTGTCATCATCGTCATATATATCCAAACTGATTTGCTGCCAAGTTTTGTAGAAATTAATACAAATTCATGTAACAAATTATAGACCATAGTATTCTTGTCTTCTGGATTTTGGCTCCAATTAAATATCAGCCTTTAGTTGGTGGAGGTATTTGCAAAATTTCTCACCATACTCCATATTTTATTGTTAATTGATTATCCATATCTATATGTATTTACTACGGCATGATCGAAGGAAAGATTCTTATTTTTCCTAATGGTCCATATGCTTAAGTCATATTTGGAGAAAGTTTCCCCCTCGCTCAAATAAAGAATAGTAGGCAACATGAATATTTTTATAAGCCTTCATATCCTTTTGTGCTTCTTCAGTTACCATCCCCCCAGTGAAATAGATCAATGCCAAAACATGTGTTTCTCTCTGTAAGATCAGAAGTTAAACGCCACAACCACTCAAATGTCAAGGAGTTTGATGCTCAGTTTACTAGAAGCAATGAACCTCTAATTGAATGCTCTTGATATATTTCTATCTTCTCTATTTCCATCTCTCTACCAAACAAAGGACAAAGTAAATTATTTATGAGAATATAAATTAAAAAAAATATTATAAAGACTCAAACTAAATAATAAAAACTAAAATAAAATAAGAATATTGTAAATATTATTTCAACATAATTTTATAAGAATTAAAATAAGAAAGGCTATAATGCATTTTTCATATTTCTATTTTCTTAAATTCAGGATATTTTAGCCATTTTATTTTTTAATTGAAACATTTTGTCATTTATTTAAAAAAAACTGAGTTTAATTCTCTTATTTTTTAATGAAACATTTTGTTTCCCGATTATCTTAAAAAAAATCACAATTTTGGTATCAGACTCTATGATCAATTTCAAACATTGATAGTGTATTTTTTTTAATTCTTTTTTATTTTACAAATTAAGTTTATAAATAATTAAAAAAATTCTTTTGTGTAGTTAATGACACATGACCATTAACATTAAATGAGAAAGACAAAAATATGTGGACAAAAAATTCAAATTTAAAAAAAATTGGAGGAAGAAAAATACATTTTAACCTAAAAACATATATATATATATATATATATATATATATATATATATATATATATATGGGGTGATTTGTATGATAACTGTGTCATCTATTGGATTAAATTAAATGGTAAGGATTAACGTAGTCTTTTAAAAATTAACATGCACCTATTTCATTTAATCTCTCTACATCCAAAATTAAAAAAAAAAAAAATCTTCTTTCTCTCTTTACTACATCCAAAATTTTTTAAAAAAAAACATTAATTCATAGTAGCCTTAAACCTTATATCCTAAACCTTACGCCCTCAATATAAGATTTCATAATATCTGTTCTCATACAAGTTATCTTATATATATATTAAAGAAATAAAAAAATATTTTTAAAAAATAAAATAAAAATGGATTCTCCGCATTTGTTTTGGTTCCTATTTAATTTTGACTGCGTAGTACAATATAGTTTCTGGTGTTTTGTAATAATTCAAAAGAAACTGAGAAAGAGTTATTATAAGCTTTGTCTGTGACTGGTGAGAGCCCATAGCCGCCGAAGAAAGTGAGGATGGCGCTATGGATGGAAAGGGGTTCAGAGCCCTTAACCGAAACCGAGAAAGCAGACCTTGAAGCCATTGCTGCACTCAAAGAGTCTTCTGCCTTTGAAGTCAAGGTATGTTGTTAATGCTTTTGAAATACTATAAAAAAAAAACACTCTTTTTCCCTGTTTGGCTTTTGATTTCACTTCACCCTTCAAATTCAGGAAAAGGGTAACCAATATGTGAAGATGGGTAAGAAGCATTACTCTGATGCCATTGATTGCTACAATAGGGCAATTGATCAGAAAGCCTTGAGTCACTCTGAGACCTCTATTCTTTCTTCAAATAGAGCCCATGTGATTTTGCTTCTAGGGAATCTTAGACGTGCTCTCCCTGATTCTCAGGAGGCCCTCAAGTTGTGCCCTTCAAATATAAAGGTGAGTTTTTTTGGTTGTTTTTGTTTATTGTTGCAATTATAATTATAACAAGAGGAGTGCTGGCGATACTCTCTCTCATTCTCTTTCAGAGACTCTGGTTGAAATTGATTGGAAATCATAATTTTTGGTAGATTTCATATACATTTAATAACTCACTTAACTTAACTGATAATTTCCAATACATTTGAACCAATCACAGGGAGACTCTCTAATAGAGAGTGATACAGAGGGTGTTGCTACTTTCTAGCGATCCTCTTATAATAATTGCTTGGTTTGATGCCTCAAAAGTGATGCCAACTGTGATTAGGCAATTTATAGAGCTGCCAAAGCTTCTCTTTCACTAAACATGTTGGCTGAAGCAAGAGAGTATTGTCTCAAAGGCCTTCAGTTTGATCCCAATAATGAGGACTTGAAGAAGCTTGACCGGCAGATTGGTCTCAAGATATCAGAGAAGGAAAAGCATGAGGCTGATGTCTCCAAGGCTGTTGCAGAGACAAAGGTATGAAGTTTGAACTGTTTTCTTATGTGTTTGGTTGGTGTTTGTTTTGGTTGTATGGTGGTGTTAATGTAATAATGTCCTTGTTTATTGAACAAATACCATGAAGGAACTTGTGTCTGCGATTGAATATTGAGGCTTGAAGATTGGAAAGGCAATGTTCCGAGAACTTACTGGATTACGGAAACCTGTGTTGGATAAAAGTAATATCCTTCATTGGCCTGTTGTTCTTCTGTATGCAGAGGTTATGTCCAGTGACTTCATTGAGGATTTCTGCGAGACCAACATGTTTTCGGTTCACCTTGATATGATATCCTTTTCTGTGAAGTGCTTTATGGTATATTCATTATATGTAAGTGAGTTTTTATGAATATGAATGTGTTATAGCCTTAGCTATCAAACATGTTTGCAGAAGATCAGCCATTATCATGGGATGTTGAGAACAACTACAATCACGAATTTATTGAATTATACTATGAGGTAAGCTATCGTTGAAATTTTGTCATAGTTTGACTTTGTTCAATTTCCTCAAATGTAATGTAGCCACATTTTGTTGTTGAGAGATGTGTAAGTTGTAATGTTGAATTTCACTTAGGGCAAGGCCATACCCAGTAGTATCCTTCATTCATAAACAGTTCATCTGTAGTTTCTCTTACTTGAGGATGGGGTACTGTCGGGCATGCCAAGATTTATGGTGTTGGCAATTGGGGATTTTTGGCAGACAAAAGAAATTGTGATTATTTACGTAAATGCTAAAAGTTTGTGTGCTGGATCTAAATCATATCAAATGTTGCTTCAGTTTGCACATGTTGATCTCAAAATTATGAACTGGTTTGATTGGTGATCAAAATTGAAAGGGAGATTGTAAATAAGCGCAAAAATTGGCTTTAGATACCACTTAAGTAGATAATTGGAGATGTCATAAGCCTAATGTTTCAATTCATTATTTTGACTCTTTGCTGAGTAGTTATCACCATATTCCACTTTTTCTTTTATAAACATTTTACTAACTTGGACTTCTTAAATGATATTTACAACATCAATTTTTGGCAGCACAGTCTTATTGACGTATTTTGTATAAAATATTTGACAATTTGTTCTTTAAAAGCTTTTTTTTTTCTCACTCTTGGTCTTTGTTTTATCAGGCTGGTTCTGGACTTTGTCTATCAAAGGAAAAACTTCTTCATTGTCTATTAGAGGGAACTGTAGCTGCTCACAAGGAAGGTGCTGGTGATGAAGAGAAAGACGCAGTTGAGGATTATAAGCAAAACATGGGTATGTTACTTCTGAAATTCTTTTCCTCCTTTGCAATTGATGTCTGGTTTCTTTGTATGACTCCATTCCCCTTCTTTAGTAATTTATAATGTGTTATGTTATAACCTGAGTAATCAGGAGCATATAAACAATGAGGAAAGCATGTATTGACTCCATTCATTACCGCTGTTTTTGCTGTCACCACCAACAGGGCTACCATCACCACCAACGGAGACAACAACCATGATGGTGACCTTGTTGGTGGTGGCGATGGTGGTCGTGGTGATGGCGGCGTCCATACAAAAAAGACAATGTTACGAGATTAGTGAAATTTTCTATGGAGAATGACATTCCTATTTGGATTCCAGCAAATAATGGTAAGCTCACCTCTCATGAGGCTTTCAACTTTCTTTCTCCGGCTCCTCAGCATGTTTCTTGGGCCAAGCTCTTATGGTCTTCATCAATCCCACCATCAAGAAGCTTTGTTGTATGGAGAAGTCTTCATCGGGCTTTGCCCACGGATGATTTACTTCTCAAAAAGGGATGCATCACTGTTTCGATATGCTGTCATTGCCTCCAACAAGCTGAAACCTTGGATCATCTTTTTCTCCAATGCACCCTTGCTCAGCACATTTGGCGCTGGCTGCAGGGGACCACACCCATTCCTTTAGACTGCTCATCTCTTTGCAACATCTTGCTGTCTTCAAAATTAATTAAAGGTACACAGGCCCGTGACGTTCTCATTTCTGCAATCACCCATTGCATTTGGATTATCTGGCAAAATAGAAACAAAATCAGATTTAAAAATAGGAGCACTCCTCTACCCCAACTTATTGATGAACTTAAGTCTCACATTGGTTTAACTGGTTTGCTGTCCCAAGGCTGTGGTACTAATTCTATTTCAGAATTTTCCTTCTTAAAATCATTCAACATCTTGCTCAAGCCTGCAAAGTGCTCTATTATTATTCCTGTGGTGTGGGTTCCTCCCAAAAAGGATGTTATTAAATCTAACACTGATGGGGCTGCCCTTGGTGCTCCCGGTCATGCTTCTATTGGAGGCATTTTTAGAAATCACCTTGGCAGCTTTATTGGTGGCTTCACTGAATACATTGGTATTCACAATGCCCTCTTTGCTGAGCTTACTGTAGTCATTAAAGCAATTTCTATAGCACATAATAAAGGCTGGTTTCAACTTTGGTTGGAATGTGATTCTGCAATCATTGTGCAAGCTTTTAACAATCCTGACCTTATTCCTTGGGTCCTATGACAACAATGGACACATATGTTGTATCAATGTGCCGACTTCACACTCAAAATATCCCACATTTTCAGAGAAGGGAACACATGTGCGGATCAACTTGCAAACCATGGTCTAGCTAATAAGGACAATTTCATTTGGTTTCCTTTACAGCCAAGTTTTATAGCTTAGTATGTTTAGAAATCAAGCTGGCCTACCTAGCTATAGATTTAGTTAGATTGCTCTCTGTTTTGGGCTTTGCTTTCAGCCTTTGTAATTCAACTCTTGTATGTTACTCTTTTTTTTTTTTCCAACAATAAGATGCAGCTAAGGGTTGGTTTTGGCTAAGTTCGGTGCCAACATAGTTGAGATGCTTCTTACCTTAATCTTCTCTTGGACTGAAATTTCAGTTAAAAAAAAAAAAGCTAAGGATCTCTCGGATGAAAAGGCAAAGCAAACTTGAATCTGTTTGGATGGCTTTCTTGTAGTTGCTTTGTAGTTGGATGATCTTGAAGATGAATAGAGGCATCTATTTATAGACTGAAGCTAGAAGGTAGAAAGCTTAAGAGCCAACTGTCACGAGCTGTAAAAAGGAGAGGACAACTGTTAAAGCAGAAATACAATTGTTATCTCTTCAGTTCTGAATATAGTTTTTGAACAATGCTTTTGATTGGCTTTCTGAATGAGCTTCTGAATAGTGTTTCTAAACATGCTTCTGATCATTGCTTCTGAGCTTGCTTCTGAACAATCTTCTGAACATGTTTCTGATCATGGTTCTGAACAGTGTTTCTGTATGAGCTTCTCAGCAAATGAAGAAATTCTATCTACAACACTTAACAAAATACTTAAAGGTTTTGTCAAGAATTAAAATCAGGGTTTTGGACCTTACATTATTCCCATTAGTTGAAGGTCTCTTCGAGCCTTAACATGATCTTTAATCTTTTTGCTATCATTCATCAAAGTAAATAAAACATTATTACACACATTCTTTTCAATATGCATTATGTCAAGACAATGATGCAAACAATTATCTTTCCAATAAGAAAGATCAAATAATATACTCTTCTTTTTCCATTGTCATGAACCACGTTTTTTTATTTCTTGCATCATTTTTCTTCCTTTTTCTACCAAATGTAACTTTAATATTCTGAATTTGTTTAAGAATTTCATACTCAGTTAATGTTTTTGGTGGATTACGCATATCTTGCTCACCATTAAAACAGACCTTGTTCAATCTAAATTTATGTCTCAGAGGAAGAAAACGAAGAAACCCCTTAAAAGACGATTTGTGGTTGGAATCGAGATAAGTGCGTTCAAAGTCAAATTTACAAGATGGACAAGTAAGTCTAATATAAGTGTTCCAACCAGAGAGTGTTCCTAATCCTGGAAAAATCACTAATTGTCCACATCAAAGCTACATGCAATTTAAACATCTCTTGCTTGAAAGAATCATAAGCATTCACAACTTATTCAACTCTTTGATAAGAGGTTGCAAATAGACATCTGTATCATTTCCTAACATTTTTTTACCAGAAGTTATCATTGAAATTATAAAAGATGTCTCCTTTATGTACACCCATGGAGGTGTGTTGTATGGAATGAGAATAACAAGCCATACACTATGACTTGTACCTATGAAACCATAAGGATTAAAACCATCAGTAGTTAGGGCAAGACGAACATTTCTTGGATCTGATGCAAACTAAGTGTGTATCGAATTAAAATGCTTCTAGCTTCAGCATCTCTAGGATGTCTCAACATCCCATCATTGTTACCATCTCTAGCATGCCATCTCACATCCTTAGCTATTTTTTATGACAAAAATAATCTTTGTAATCATAGTTTGAGTGAAAAATATTGAAGAACTTTTTGTTGGTATTTTTGTCACATTATTGTCCTCACTAGAAACCCCTGCCACACTAGCTTTTGGCTTTGATTTTTTCCATTTTGACGTATGACAAATTATGCATGTCTCCCTCTCCTCATCCTCCCTATTACCCCATTACAACATACAATTATTTAGACATGTGTGTATCTTTTCATAATTCAAACTAAATTTGGTGATTGTTTTCTTGGCCTCATAAAATGAACTTGGAGTCTTTACATGTTCAAATGCATCTCTCAATAACTCTAAGATCATAGTCATGACCTTGCCACTCATTCCACACAAGCATTTGATATGATACAACTTCACCAAAACAATACACCCTTCATACAAAGGTTGTTCTCCATCCTTAGCTAATTCAAAGTACTCTCTAGCTTCCTCACCTTTTTGAATTGCATTTGGCATCACATCTTCATCCAAGTTATCAATTGCATTTGATGCAACATCTACCTCATTTGCATGGTGCCAATCAACTCCAAAAGCATCATTGATCATGTTTCAAATAAGATCTTCGGCAACACTATCTTGAACTCGGTGTTGTCTATGGCGGATGGCAGTCCATGACGGTTAGCCAAAATTCCGCCATAAATTTATGGCAAATGGTGTAGCGAGAAATGACGGATGCCATGGCGGACAAAAAAAATAAATATATAAATCACTTAAAACTGAAACATAGTGCAAACTCCAAATTCAAAACATAATTCAATCATTTAAATATTGTTTAAATTCAAAACAACAAAACTAAGAACTCCAAAATAACATAATGCAAACACCAAATTCCAAAATAATGCAAACAGCCAAATATAAACACTCTAATCATCTTCTGGAACTCCAACATAATAGTTATTTGTTTATCTTTCTAGAATACTCTAGATATGTCTCTAGTAGTATACTCTAGAAATCTCTACTCTAGTCTAGAAGTTTCCTTATCCTTCTTTTTTTTGTACTCTTGTTTCACATATATATAAATATAAGTATTGCTGGTGTTGGGTGGAACTTTACACTCGAACACTATTATCCAAAACCTCATTCTCAACTTGGTATCAGAGTGGGAAAGGTCCCGTTTTGTAGTCCCGTTGTCATCTGCCGTCATTCGCTGCTGTCCATCGCTGTCCAATGTTGTTGATTGTCATTGACTGCCGCGTTGACCATCGTCTACCGCCATTGACCGTTGTCTGCCGCCATTGACCGTCGTGTTGACCACTGGAAAATTTCGCCAGTGCTCTCCTTGACTTTGTTTAGACCTTGGGTCATTCGTTCTCATTGGGCGAATAGTGGGTCCCCATATTTTCCTTTCATTGTTTGTCTAGAGAACATTTGTGTCTTTGCAAACATGGCATCCACGGGTCTAACACCTTCTGTCTCTTCAACACTCCCTATTCCTACTGAGAAGCTTAATGGAAAAAATTACCTTTCTTGGTCTGCATTTGTTGAGCTTTGGTTTCTTGGCCAAGGACACCATGAGAATTTGGAAAAGGATGTTGATGATTTAGTAGGGGACCGTGAACAGTGGAAGAAGATTGATTTTCAACTTTGTGCTTTGTTATGGCAGTCAGTAGAACCAAAAGCTGTTCTTTTTGGAAGAAAGTTAAGAAAATCTATGCTAATGATATTCAACGTTTGTATGATTCTACTAAAAAACTGGCATCTCTTAAGCAAACTGATTATAATATGGTTTCATTTGTTGCTGAAGCCCAAGCTGCTGTGTAAGAGTTAAAAATGCTTTTAAAGGCCGATTCTTTGGAAGAGGTAAAAAGGAAGCATGATAATCTGTATGTGGTTATGATCCTACGAGGGATGAACCTAGCCTTTAATCACATTCGTGATCAAGTTCTGATTGTGCATGATCTTCCCTCAATGGAAGATTTAGTCACTCGACTCCTTCGTGTTCCTACTCTAAAAGATAATGATAGTGCTCTTGAAGTTGCGGAATCATCTGCTATGGTATCCTTTAGAGGAAGAGAAGGTCGTGGAAATCGAGGTGGAAGAGGTGGTTGTCCTCAATGCACCTATTGCAAAAGAATGGGCCATACACAAGATACTTGTTGTTACTTACATGGGTTTCCTCAGAAGACAACTAATGTATCTAAATCTAAAAAATTTGATCAGAAAATTCCTAAGGAAATTTTTGAGGAAGAATATCAATAGTACTTACAGTTGAAGGCAAACAACAAAGTTCATACATCCTCCATACCTAGTGTCTCAACAGTTTGCATCTCTCAATCTGTGGAAAGTCAAGGTGCATGGGTAATTGATTCAGGTGCTTCTGATCACATTGCTGGTAAGGATTCTTTATTCACTTCAATATCCTCCCAAATTTCCTCATCTAATTACCCTAGCAAATGGTGCTAAAGTTGCTGCCAAAGGTGTTGGTCAAGTTTCTCTTTCTTCTTTTCTAAACCTAAAACCTGTCCTATATGTTCCTAATTGTCCTTTTAATTTAATTTCTCTAAGTCAATTAACTAAGTCTTTAAATTGTACAGTAACATTTGATGCTCAATCCTTTACAATACAGGAACGTGGTACGGGCCGCTTGATTGGTGTAGGACATGAATCAAGAGGTCTTTATTATCTTGAAACAAATCCCTCTGTGTCCTGTTTTGCAGCCTACTCTTCAAAGATTTTGCATGACCGTCTAGGCCACCCAAGTTTAGCAAAATTGAGGATGATGGTTCCTAGTCTCAATAAACTACAAACGTTAGATTGTGAATCATGTCAATTAGGCAAACATGTTCGGTCTTCTTTTCCTAAACAAACTGAAAAAAGATGTAACTCGATTTTTTCTACCATTCACTCAAATATTTGGGGACCAAGCCGAGTAACATCTTTTGGATTTATATATTTTGTTACCTTTATTGATGAATATTCTCGATGTACTTGGGTCTATTTAATGAAAGATCGATCATAACTTTTGTCTATTTTCATGTCTTTTTTCAATGAGATTAAGAATCAATTTGGAAAAACCATTAAAATACTTCGAAGTGATAACACCAAAGAATATTTCTCTTTGGATTTTTCTTCCTTTTTATCCTCACAAGGCATTTTATATCAGTCTACATGTCCTCACACACCACAACAAAATGGAATAGCTGAAAGGAAAAATAGGCATTTAGTTGAGACTACACGAACCTTATTGCTTAGTGCAAATGTCCCTATTTATCATTGGGGTGATGCAGTTCTCACTGCCTGTTTTTTAATAAATAGGATGCCCTCATCATCTCTTGAAAACAAGATTCCTCACTCAATCATTTTTCCCAATGAACCCTTATATCATATTTCTCCCAAGGTTTTTAGTTGTACTTGTTTTGTTCATGATGTCTCTCCAGGTCTTGATAAAATTTCTACAAGAGCAATTAAATGTGTGTTTCTTGGATATTATCGTCTTAAAAAAGGGTACAAATGCTACTCTCCAACCAATAGAAGATACTACATGTCTATTGATGTTACATTCTTTGAAGAAACTCCTTTCTTTTCTTCTTCTGTGCAAGATCTTAATTCTATACAGCAAATATTGTCCATCCCATCCTCTAGTCCAGTGGGTTTCCTCTATTTGTGAGAGTACCAACCAAGAAGAAACTCAACTTCATTCTCCAACTAATAATCCACTTGAGTTTTCATCACCTCCTCTTATCACAGAGTTACACAGGACACAGAGAGCAAACCCTGTACTGCAAGAAGATTCTCCTGATTCATGTCCTCCCTCAATAGCCCTTACTACGGATCCTTCTCCATCCTCACCTTCTCATGATGGAAACTTAGGCCCTTCTCCATCCTCACATTCTCATGATGAAAACTTAAGCTGGCCCAGTACTCTTAAAAAAGGAATTTGTTCTACTCGAAACCCTCATCCCATATATTTGAGTTATCACCGTTTATCTCCTTCATATTTCTCTTTTGTTTCCTCCTGATCTCCCCTTACTATTCCCAGAATTGTTCATGAGGCACTTGATCACCTAGGATGGTGACAAGCCATGATTGATGAAATGTAGGCTCTTGAGCATAGTGGTACATGGGAGTTAGTTCCACTTCCTCCTGGGAAGAAGACAGTTGGTTGTCGGTGGGTATATACTATCAAAGTTGGCCCTAATGGGGACATTGATCGTCTGAAGGCCCGATTAGTAGCCAAGGGCTACACTCAAATATATGGTCTTGATTATGGAGATACTTTTTCTCCAGTGGCCAAAATCACTTCTGTTCACCTATTTCTTGCCATGGCTGCTATTCGTCACTGGCCACTACACCAACTAGACATTAAAAATGCCTTTCTTCATGGTGAGTTGGAAGAAGAAATTTACATGGAGCAACCTCTTGGGTTTGTTGCTCAGGGGGAGTCTAGTCTAGTATGTAAACTTCGTCGATCTCTTTATGGACTCAAACAGTCTCTAAGAGCTTGGTTTGGAAAATTTAGTCATATTGTATAGAATTTTGGGATGAAACGCAGTGAAGCTGATCACTCTATTTTTTTTATCACACTTCTCCTGCCAAATGTGTCTATCTGGTTGTTTATGTTGATGATATAGTCATTACAGGTAATGATGTTACTAGAATCTCTCAACTGAAACAACATTTATTCAGCCACTTTTAGATCAAGGATCTTGGCCACTTGAATTACTTCCTTGGTATAGAGGTGGCTCAATCCAAGGAAGGTATTGTTATCTCACAAATAAAGTATGCATTGGATATTCTAGTAGAGACGGACATGACTGATTGTAGGCTCACTGATAGTCCCATGGATCCAAATCATAACTAATGGCAGAACAAGGTGAACTATATTCAGATCTAGAGATATATAGAAGATTGGTTGGAAAACTTATCTACCTTACCATTACCAGGCCTGATATTTCCTTTGTAGTAGGAGTTGTCAGTTAATTCATGCAGACCCCTTATGTTGACCATTGGAATGCTGTGATTCGTATTCTTAGGTATATCAAAAAATCTCCAGGACAAGGTCTATTGTATGAGGATAAAGGAGATACTCAAATCTCTGGGTATTGTGATGTTGATTGGGCAGGATCGCCTATAGACAGATGCTCTATTACAGGATATTGCGTGTATTAGAGGAAATGTTATTTCTTGGAAAAGCAAGAAACAAAATAATGTCGCTTGATCTAGTGTGGAAGCTGAATACAAGGCTATGGCCTCAACTGCGTGTGAATTGGTGTGGATCAAACAACTTATTCAAGAACTAAAGTTCTGTGAAATTCAATTAATGAAGCTATATTGTGATAACCAAGCAGCTCTCCACATTGCTTCTAACCCAGTGTTTCATGAAAGAACTAAACATATAGAGATTGACTGTCACTTTGTTAGGGAGAAAGTATTGTCTAAGGAGATTAGTACTGAATTTGCCAACTTAAATAATCAACTTGTAGATATTTTAACTAAATCCTTAAGAGGTCCTCGAATTTAGTTTATATGTTCCAAGTTTGGAGCATACAATTTATATGTTTCAGCTTGAGGGGGAGTGTTAGAATAGTTATTTGCTTATCTTTCTAGAATACTCTAGATATGTCTCTAGTAGTATACTCTAGAAATCTCTACTCTAGTCTAAAAGTTTCCTTATCCTTCTTTTTTTTGTACTCTTGTTTCACATATATATAAATATAAGTGTTGCTGGTGCTGGGTGAAACTTTACACTTGAGCACTATTATCCAAAACCTCATTCTCAACTGTTATCATCAATTGGAGTATCTCTCTCCTTCTCAATCGGACACTTGAAAATTCATGATGATATCTTCTTCTTCTTCTTCTTCTTCTTCCTCTTCTTCAAATTCCACATCCTCTAACTCCTCATCCTCATCATTTTGTTGAACCACTTGTCGGTTCCTTGATGAAGATCCACCACCATCTAATTGTTGTCTTTTGGATGTTTTGGAACCAACTCTCATCGATTCCTTTCTTCCCCTTGTTTTTTTCCTAGTAGCTACCCTAGGCTCTCCAACCCTCGAAGCCTCATACATAGTTTCCCAATTTAGTCCATTATCATCATTAAATACAATGTCAGCTTCAACATTAACATTATCATCCATTTCTCCCACTAGCCATTCATTACATTCATCAATATCACAGAAAGAAATTGGATCAATCTCATCTTTAGCATTATATCTCTCTTTGAGATGCTGGTTGTATTTTACATACACCAAATCATGCAATCTTTTATGATCAAGCCTATTCCTTTTTTTGAAATGAATCTGAAACATAACAACTAAATTTGCTTAATATAAAAAAAAGCACTCCAATTAAACTTGACTATCAAAATTCAATAAAAAACATACTTGCTCAAATACACTCCAATTCCTTTCACAACCTGACGCACTACAGGTCAAACTTAAAACCTTGATAGTTAGCCTTTGCAAATTAGGAGTTTGGGACCCAAACATTCGCCACCAATAAGCTACAATACCAACCAAAAGCATGACTTTAAATTCTAAAATTCTGATTCTAAATGTAGATTGCATAGCTAAATTAAAACAAAAAAAGGAATTTAAAACTTACTAAGAGAATGGGTTTTCCTTTGTATCATTGCTAATTTAGATCCAAAGTGTTGAGCACGAATCTTGTATAAATGCATCTTAGTTGTAATTTGTTGTTGCACATTAAAGTTAGCTACCAACTTCTTAAGGCAATCAAACATTCCATTGGTGACCTCAAAATCAAACTCTATTTTTGGGTTGTCATAAAAGAACTCAGGGTTTAAGAAGTGGGGAGCTGCATGCAATGGTCTATGAAGCTGACAAATCCACTTTTTATGAATGATTGCAAATACATCTTTGTATTTTTCTTTTTTGATTGTTGAAGGACTTCATAATTGTTTCCTTCGTCTTGTCCATCATTTCATAAATATAGCCCATCGCCAGTTTCCTTTCACCGTCTACAAGACGAAGCACTTTGACAAGTGGAGCCATGACTTTAAGAATGTAAATCACATTGCTCTAAAATGTAGGCGTAAGAACCACTTTTGCAGCTTCCTTCCCCTTAACCTTCTTAGACAACTTATTTAAGTTCCACTCATAAAAAATAAACATTTTTCTGATATTACCTTTCTCTTTGTGGAGCCTTTCTAAAGTTAGATAAAAAGTGGCAAATCTAGTAATAGCATGTCTCACCAATTCCCTCTTGTTTGTATAATTTCTCAACAAACTCAAGGTACTAAAATGGGCATAGATAAACCCAACAAGACCAATTGCCCTTTTAATTATCTTCTTTATCATGGGAAGCTTCCCAATGTCTTCAAGCATCAAATCAATACAATGGGTTGCACAAGGAGTCCAATAAATGTGTTTTCTTTTCTCCAAAATTTTTCCCGCTAAAACATAGTTGCTTCCATTATCGTAATGACTTGAAAAACATTCTTTTCTCCAACTTCCTCCACAATGGCATCCAGTAGCTCAAAAATCCTTTCACCGGCCTTCACAAAATTAGAGGCATCAACCGACTACAAAAAGAGAGTATCGGCTGAAGAGTTAACCAAAAAATTAGTTATGTATCTTTGCTTTCGATCTGTCCATGCATCATACATAATAGCACACCCAAACCTCACCCATTGCTCCCTATGGCCTTTCATCAATTCTTTAATGTACTCAACCTCCTTCTTTAAAAGTGGAACTCTAATAGCATGATAGGTTGGAATCGGCAAATTTGGTCCATATTGGCCAATTGGTGTAACCATATCTGCAAAGCTCTTCAATTTAATGATGTTGAATGACATACTAGCTTGGCACCAAAAGCGAGCAACAAATTGATGCACCTTCAAAACTTCATTCTTGTCCATTGCCTCCTGTATGTTTTTCTGCCTCAACTTCTCCTTATTCCTTCGACTGATTGCAGTTGTTGGATTCTTACAAAACTTGTCCATTGACCCCTTTTTAGTAGGTTTCTTGGCAGCCATGGATTCTTCTTCCTCAAACTCATCATCTTCACTTGCATCATAATCCATTGAATAACCAAACTCGTCACCTCTAAAATTTGCAGAAGAAATGCAGCTGCATCACTAGTGCTAGTGCTAGTGCCCTCACTCTTTTTCATGGTCATGTATCCCTTCAGCTAATGATAATGATGTTAGGTGGTGTTTAGGGGGAAGTGGTTGCTGGTTGAACATTCTGAGTAGTTGTAATAGACTGTGCAGTAGATTGAACAATGGGTTTCATTTGTGGGGTGATGGGTCATCCCGATGGGAGCAAACGCTGGGTTTTTTTACTATCTGAACAGTGGGTTCAGATAGTGGCTCTTGCTCAGTCTGTGCATGAGCATCAAACTGTGCAACCTCTATTTGGATTTCTATTGTTTGTGTAGGAGACGCAGACGATATGGAATATTCTTCCTTAGACATTTGTGGGTGGATGATCTGGGGTGAGTAGGGAGAGTGAAGGTTGTTGTTGGAATACTTGGATTAATGAATGAAGGAGAGAATGCAAATCTAAGCATGTTGTCTTCAAGCAATACCTTCCTTTTCATAGCAAGCTTCTTTGCTGTGGTGCTGGGTGGTCTAGCAGGCTATAAGCTTGGAGCGTCTACCTCTACAACAGCCTATTGTCTGGATGATCTCTTGAAGACCAATGCTTCAAACTTAGTGTCTTCCCCATCTTTTGAAACTGTAACAACTACTTTGCCAATCTTGGCAATCTCCTCCATTTGCACAAGAGGTTCAGTAGAAGGTTTGGCAACTCCTTTGCATTTTTGTTGTGCCTTAATCTTTGAAGTTGGTGGTCTGGTAAGAGCCCTTTGTCTGGTCTGCCTTTGCCTCTTGGTAGGTGGCTTGTCTTTAGACTATGTTGCCTGGGGTGTCGTTTGGACAACAACTTCCTCATGAAGGACTTTGGAGCCTTCTTCTTCTTGGGTTGTTGGGGCTAATCTTCATCATCAGACACAGAAAGAGAGGTAAATCAAGCTGATCTTTATAGCAAACCCCAAGTTGAGCTTACCCCAGGTTGAGCTTCAACAAGCTTGCAGAGGTTAGTTGCCTCTAGTGGATGAACAAACCTTCAGCATTTACATAGTCTCATTCCTCAGGTGCTTCTGACTGAATATCGTTGAATAGGCGGTTGTAACACTTGTAGTTCCATAACACCTTGTTGATCAATGCCATATAGTAGGTCGTTGTAGTAGTTGACAACGATTGAATGCGGCTCACCAAGTTATAGAAGAGAGTGTGTGGCAGGTTGAATGGGATCCCCATCATGACATGGTAGAGGATGAATTGGTGGAGGGCAAACACATGATCCCTGGACCCAACCTTGTGCAGGATGGTCTTGTTGAGGATATTCAACAGCAGCTTGGTCAATGGTGTGAACTTTGCAAGATTCAGCTTCTTCTTGTTACACTCCACTGTATAGTTGGGTCCTAGAGTGACCCTTTCAACTATCCTAGCTGACAGTCTGGAGTCCTACTTCTCCATGTAATAGTTGGGGTGCAACTCACACCCTATGGCTTGTGTGATGGTGGTTGGCAATATAGTGCCATCGTAGTCGTATACACTACTCACCATCTCGTTTCCCTTAATAGAAATGTTCTCCTAGAACTCCTTGATCAACCCAGGAGTGATCTTCAGTTTTTTGTTGAAATATCCCTTAATGCCAGAATGTTCAAAAAAACTTGAGAAGTTGAGACCACACTCCTCAAGGTAGTTGATGTCCACAAAGTACTCCAAATGAGTGTTGCCGGAGTAGGATCCTCATGGAGGTATGATGATTTCTTCATTAGGGAAGAGGTTGATGTCCCTCTGTGCTTCTTCACCTACTACCCTCGTTTTGGAACTCCTAGAGTCCATTGAGGAAGCGAGTAGAGCGTCTTCTATGTGCTCATCAATCGTGGGAGGGGTTTGGGTTGGTGGCTTGTAGGAGGAGGAACCCTTGGAAGAGTTGCCCTTGGCCATGGTGTTTGGTGAGATAAAGGTTTAGGGTTTCTATTTAGGGTTTAGGTTCAGAGAGGGTAATGAGAGAGAAGAGAGGTTTTGGTACAAAAGTTTGTAGAAGAAGTTTTAGTAATAGTTGGCATTCAAAGGCAATGAGTAGGCTTTATATAGAATTCGAACGGTCAGGGAATGTTTTGAAATGACACTTTAAAGAAATAATAAATGTGTGTTTTGGGCTTTATGACTTAGTGACCCATTAAATGCTTAAGTTACAAAATAAATTTTCAAAAACACATGTGGTCTGCTCATATATTGAGCACAAAGCATGTGACATGCATGTGCCCCACTTAAGTAAACACTAGATGATGGGTCTTTAGTTTACTCATAGACAACAGATAGTGAGAAAACATTACTCCACACTCAGACCATCCCATTCTTTTATCTCTATATGTTTGGCTTTAGAGTGAATGGTTGGATTTTTCAAAAGAGATATAGCAGCAATATTATTACAGAAAGATAGAAATGTTACTCTCATAGATGTTGTAGTCTTCAAGTTGATTCTTGATCCACAATATCTGAGAGCAGCAACTAGATGTTGATATGTATTCTACTTCTGTTGTTGATAATGTTATTGTTCCTTGCTTCTTGTAAAGCCATGACACCGTGTTGCCTCCAATGAAGTGGGAACCTCCACTGGTGCTTTTTGTTTCAATTATATCTCCAACATAGTCAGCATCACAATAGTCTGTCAATTTATATTCTTTCTACCTTTTGAAGCACAGACCAAGATTAGGTGTACAAAGCAGATATCTAAATATTCTTTTAACTACAGACAGATGTACCTCCCTTGGATCAGACTGAAATCTTGAGCAAAGGCAGACACTGAACATAATGTCTAGTCTGGATCCAGTCAAATAAAGTAGTGATTCAATCATTCCTTTGAATTGAGTTGTGTCTTCTTTTTTTGAAACTTCATCAAGCCTAAGTGATGTGGTTGGATGCATTGGAGTTTTCATTACTTTGGCATCATCCATCTTGAATTTCTTCAAGAGTTCCTTCACATACTTAGTCTAATGTATGAATATTCCTTTATTAGTTTGCTTGATCTACAATCCTAGAAAGAACTTAAGTTCTCCCATTATGCTCATTTCGAACTCAATATGCATCAAAGTTGAGAACTTTCCACACAGTTTTTCATTAGTAGCACCAAAGATAATATCATCAACATAAATTTGGACTATAATGAAATCAGACAAATAGTTCTTGTAGAACAATGTAGTTGTTGGTACCAAGACATTTGATGATGTCTAACCCCTAATACTTTGATAAGTTTTGATGATAACAAATATGATAATATTTGATCAACTAATGATTTCAGACTAAGTGATTTTAGGAAATCAAAGTAAGAACAGACAATGGTATAATCACTAAAACTCTCATTTATGTCTTAACTGTCTAATTACTCGTAACAATTAATCAAGCATTATAATTGCTTCTAATTAGACTAAAATAAGCTCTAGAATAGACCTTCCTAAGTTCATAAGATCAGACAGTACAGTCTTGGAACAAACTATGCTAAGTCTTGGGACAGACAACCCAAGTCTAGGACCAGGCTATACATATGTACTGGACCAAACCATGTATGGAACATAGTCAGACAACGCATAGTCAAGATAGACCATGATCAAGTCAAGCTAGACAATGTCTGAAGCTAAGCCAGACGATGTCTGAAGCTAAGCTAGACCATGTCTTTCATTCCAGACCATGCTTAGTCAAACAGACTATGTTTGTTAAGCCAGGCGTTGTCTGTGCAAGAATAGAACATTATCTGTCATAAGTGTTGAGGAATATGTGCTTTATAATTAAATCTTTACATAAATAAAGGCACTATTGTTACAAAAAGAAAGGGAGATACTTTTATGATCTTATGTTCTTCTATTCCTCGTATTTGTTTGCATGTCTTGAATTGTGTGAAGTGTATAGGTAAAGCTAAAAGACTAATCAGTATTAAAATACACACCTTAAGGTAAAGCCAACTATGACAGAGACAGAAACCTGCTCCAATCACATCAAGCATAGTCAAAGCAACTTCAACACTCTTTTGTGAGACAACATAAACCTATCTTCTCCAACGTTCAAATCCATGAAACTCATTATATAAAGATGCTTCCATGCAACAAGAAGACAAAGATGACAGATGATGAAATGCTAATGAACTGAAATGAACTCATTCAAAGCAATTTGTACAGCAAGCAAAACACTTTGAGAAAAATCCAGTGAGAGCACGAGCTAAAAAAAAAAAAAACCATCCTCTACAAGCTCACATAGATCAACACTTGTTAATATCCTCTCTCTGAGAGTTATTTGAATCTTATACATTTTTATATAGAAAGCCAGGTGTGACTTAGTGATAAAAGAATACTTAGGAAGTATAATCTTATGGGGAGATTCATATTTGAAACCAGAAGTGGTTTGGAATACTTGTAGTCAGTAGTGGCATAGAGAATACTTGTAGCAAGAAGTGGCAATGAAGAATACTTGTTTTGTAATCAGTCAATTATAATGGAACCCTTTAACAGTTGTTAAAGGAGAACTGGACGTAGCTCAGGTTGAGTGAACTAGTATAAAATAAGTTTTCATTTGTTGTCTTGTGATTACATATATTCATCTTGCCTAGTGTGCTCTTTTGGAAAGGTTTTCTAAAATTTGCTTTGCAAGGATATATTTGTTGGTTTAAACTTACATATATCCAAGAAAGCAATTTGTGAACTAATAGTGTCTCACAAGAAAGTTTTCTAACTCACTATTCAACCCCCCTCCCCCCTTCTAGTGTGTTCTTGTGTATTTCAATTGGTATCAGAACTCGGTCTCTGATAACTATCTTCACAGATGCAGAGCTAAAGATCCTACACAAGGATGGAGAAGGGTTTACACTATTAGGATGATGTATTTATTGAATGTACGTGGGAGAAAGCCACACCTCATCTCTATTTATATTGAGGAAACCCTCAGTAATTGATTATATCATATAAAGATAAAGAGAAATAATAACTAACAAGATAATATAAAGATAATATCTACCAAGATAATATAAGGATAATAACTACCAAGATAATATAAAGATAATATATATTCTAATAGCCCCCCTCAAGCTGGAGCATATATGTCATATGAGACAAGCTTGTTACAAATGTAGTTAACCTTAGGACCTGTGAGAGACTTAGTGAACATGTTTGCAAGTTGATCTTTAGAATTGACAAAATCAGTGGTAATTGCTCTTGAGAGTATCTTCTCTCTCACAAAGTGACAGTCTATCTCTATGTGTTTGGTTCGTTCATGGAACACCGAGTTTGATGCTATGTGAATGGCAACTTCATTATCACAAATTAGTTTAGTGGTTATAGTGTCTCCAAATTTTAACTATTGGAAAAGTTCCCTAAGCCATGTAATCTCACAAGCGGCTACTGCCATCGCACGATATTCAGCTTCGGCACTTGATCTGACAACTATCTTTTGCTTCTTGCTTTTCCATGAAATCATATTCCCTCCAATAAGAACACTATCCAGAGGTGGATTTCCTATCTGATGGTGATCCTACCCAATCAGCATCAGAGTAAGAAATGATGTTGGTATTGCCTTTGTCTTCATACAACAGTCCACGACTGGTGCATTCTTGATATATCGAAGGACACGGGTGACGGCATCCCAATGACCTTCACAAGGTTCTTTCAAGAATTGGCCTAGAACACTAACAGCAAATGTAATGTCTGGTCTAGTGACAATGAGGTAATTAAGCTTGCCTACAAGTCGTCGATATCTTCTCGAGTCTTTCAAAGGCACCCCTTGACCCGGAATAAGCTTAACATTAGGATCCATAGGAGTATCACTTGGACGACAATCAAGCATTCCAGTTTCCGTTAGAATGTCTAAGGCGTATTTTCGCTGGGAAAAGGCAATACTAGATGAGGATTGGGCAACTTCAATGCCCAAGAAGTACCTGAGTGGACCCAAATCTTTAGTCTCAAACTGAGTGTGGAGGTGAGACTTGAGACGAGTAATTCTAGCTGAGTCATTGCCAATGATGACGATGTCATCAACATATACAACGAGATAGATACACAAGCCAAACGGAGAATGGAGGGAAAATACTGAGTGGTCAGCTTCACAACGAATCATACCAAACTCAAGCAGAGCTGAGCAGAAACGACCAAACCACGCCCAAGGGGATTGCTTCAAACCATAAAGGGAGCGATGAAGCTTACAGACAAGGTGTGAGCCACCAGAAATAGTAAAACCGGGTGGTTGATCCATGTACACCTCTTCTTGCAACTCACCATGCAAGAAGGCATTTTTTATGTCCAGTTGGTGAAGAGGCTAGTGTCGGATGGCAGTTATAGCAAGAAAAAGCCAAACAGAGGTGATTTTGGCCACGGGAGAAAAAGTGTCACTATAATCTAGACCAAAAATTTGAGTATAGCCCTTAGCCACCAATCGAGCTTTGTAGCGATCAATGGTGCCATTTGGTGCAATCTTCACCATATAAACCCAACGATACCCGATAATGGATTTGTTGGGAGGCAAGGGAACAAGCTCCCATGTGTTGCTAGCATCCAATGCAGCCATTTCTTCCAACATCGCTTGTTGCCAATTGTGGTCAGCCATGGCTTTCACCTGTAGACTTAGGAATAGACACAGAATCCAAAGAAGAGATAAAAGAGTAATAGGAGGGAGATAAACGGTCATAGTGCAAAGTAAAGGCATATAAATGATTAGCATTACGAGTGGATCGAATAACTTTGCGAAGCACAATGGGAAGTTCAGGTGCAGGAGACGGTGGTGGAGGGACGTTTGGAGCAAGAGATGATGCTGGAGGATCCGGTGGCACTGCCAATGGTGCCTCCGTTGGTGGTATTTAAGTAATGAAGGTGGAGTGAGAGCAACAAGTGGTGCTGGAACAATAGGTGGGACCTCCAAAGGGACATTTTCAACAGTGGAGGAAAAGAAAGGAGTATTCTCAAAGAATGTAACATCAGCAGAGACAAGATATCACTGAAGTTGAGGAGAGAAACATTTATAACCCTTTTGAAGCGGGAGTATCCTAGAAAAATACATTTTAAGGACTTGACAAAGAGTTTATTTTTACCTGGAGTGAGATCATGGACAAAACATGTACTCCCAAAGACACGAAGAGGAACATGGTGAAGATTCTGTTTAGGATATAAGATGGAGTAAGGAATCTGATTGTTAAGAACCGATGAAGGCATGCGGTTAATCAAATGACATGCAGTAAGGAGAGCATCTCCCCCAAAAACGAAGTGGAACATTATAGTGAAGAAGTGTGCGAGCGGTTTCCACCAAGTGGCGGTTTTTGCATTCAGCAACACCATTTTGTTGTGGTGTGTGGACACAAGATGTTTGATGAAGAATCCCTTGCGAGTTTAAAAAGGACTGAAACTGAGATGACATATATTCTTTTGCATTATCAGTTCGCAAAATTTTAATTGAGGAGCCAAACTAATTTTGAATCTCAACAAAAAAACTTTGAAAAATAGAAAAAACATCCGAACGATTCTTCATTAGAAACACCCAAGTACAACGAGAAAAATCATCAATAAATGTGACAAAATAAAAATATCCTAATGTGGAACAAACTCGACTAGGACCCCAAATATTAGAGTGAATTAAAGCAAAAGGTGACGCAGCACACTTATTGACACGAGGACTATAACTAGTACGACTATGTTTGCCTAATTGACATGACTCACATTGAAAAGATGAAACTTTAGAAAGATTAGGAACTAAAAGACGTAATTTTTCCAGACTCGGGTGCCCAAGACGTTGATGTGCGAGAGCTGGAGAGACAGAGGAGACACAGGCAACTGGAGGCGTAAGCTGATATAATCCTCCAGACTCATGTCCTACTCCAATCGTTCATCCATTGCGTCGATCCTATACAAGAATAGAATTATTTTCAAACAAGCAGAAAAATCAAGAGTGCGGGTAAGTTTGCTAATAGAAATTAAATTAAAAGTACAACCAGGAACAAATAAGACAGAGTATAAAGAAAGTTGAGGAAAGGGATGGGTTTGTCCAATGCCTCGGACTTTAATTTGAGAGCCATCTACGAGAGTAATAGAGGGCAAGGAGTTTGAAAAGGTTAAGGAAGAGAAAAGGGATTGGTTACCAGTCATGTGATTAGAGGCACCGGAATCAAGTATCCAAGGTCCAACAGAGGTGGGCTAAGAAATAAAAGCCATAGGATTACCAGACTGAGCCACAACGGTGACAGGTGATGCAGGTTTGTTGGCTGCTCGAAGCTGATGAAGCTCATTATATTCCTCAGTAGAGATAGTAATATCGGAAGCAGAAGGGGTGACTATGGCCACATTAATTGACTGAGGTTGCACTTGAGCTTTTCTCTTACATTTGGCTTTGATATGACCAAAGATTCCGCAATAGGTGCAACGAATATTACGTCCAAAACCATTACCACATCTTTCACCACGATGAGAGGAGTGGGAGACAAGGGCAAAGGAATCCCCGGTAGACGTGGATGGGTGTCCAAAAGTATGCGGAGTGGAGATACGCAATAGTTGTTCATGTACCATGTCATAGGTAGGAACTGTAGGACCCGATAAAATTTGATTGCGGACTGCCTCAAGGTCCAGTGTGAGTCCAACAAGAGCAACCACCATGAAGAACTGCTCGCGTTGTTTGTAAAATGTATTTGCATCACTAGTAAAAGGCATGAGAGTGGAATATTCCGCAATCAAGTGATCAAGTTTACCAAGATATGTTTGCATGTCCATGTTCTCCAGCTTAATATTCATCAAGTTGGTGAGTACACTATAGAAACGATGAACATCGTTTGAATAAACTTTCTTGGCCTTGGTCCACACATCATAACAGGTGGTAAACGCTTGGAATTGAGTTTGGAGGTTAGGGGCAAGGGAGAACCAGAGAACGCTACATAATGAGGCGTCAATTTGCGTCTAATGTTGTTGCTCCGCAATGGGAATCGACACTGTCGGAGTGGTCAAGTGGGCAACACGGCCTGGGCCTTGGAACCACAACTGAACTGAAGCAGTCCAAGTACTATAGTTCACTGTCCTGGTTAATTTTTCGCACGGGATCAACGGAACAGTAGTAAAAGTCACTGCGGGAGTTGTGGCCATGAGAGAACTTCACCAAAAAGGCCAAATAGGAGGGTGGGAAGGTTCGCCAGAACAAGGCATACTCTGAAGGAAAGAAGAAAAAAGGAAAAAAAAAAATTTGAACCTAGCGCTCTGATACCATATTAGAATGATGTATTTTACTGAATGTGTGTGGGAGAAAGCCACACCTCATCTCTATTTATATTGAGGAAACCCTCAATAATTGATTACATCATATAAAGATAAGGAGAAATAATAACTAATAAGATAATATAAAGATAATAACTATAAAGATAATATAAGGATAATAACTACCAAGATAATATAAAGATAATATATATTCTAACAAACTCACACCTTATAACTTGTGCAATGGTGGTTGGAGTGTAGTGACATCGATGCCGTAGACACTGCTCAACATCTTGTTTCCCTTGACGAAAACGTCCTCCCAGAACTCCCTGATCAACCTAGGAGCAATCTTTAGTTTGTCGTTGAAGTAGCCCCTTATCTTAGAAAGCTCAAAAAATCTTGAGAGGTTGAGACCACGCTCCTCAAGGTAGGTGACATCCACGAAATACTCCACATGAATGTTGTCGAAGTAAGATCCTCATGGGGGTATGATGATTGCTTCTATGAGGAAGAGGTTGATGTCCCTCTGTGCTTCTTCGGTCACTTCCCTCGTTCTAGAACTCCCGGAGTCTGTTGAGGAAGTAAGTAGAGCATCTTCTACGTGCTCATTAGTTACTGGAGGGGTTTCAGTTGGTGGCTTGTAGGAGGAGGAGCCCTTGGATGAGGAACCTTTGGCCATGGTGTTTGGTGAGAGAAGGGTTTAAGGTTTCTGTTTAGGGTTTTATATTCAAAGAAGGCAATGAGAGAGAAGAGTTGTTTAGGTACGAAAGCTTGTTAAGGAAGTTTTAGTAACAATACACGATGATGAGTGATGAATGGGCTTTAAATAGAATTCGAACGACCAGGGCATGTTTCGAAAAAACACATTAAAGAAATAATAAATGTGCATTTTGGGCTTTATGACTCAAAATCCCATTAAATTCTTAAGTTGAAAAAAAAAAAATTCAAAAACACATGTGGTCTGCTCATATGTTGAGCACAAAACATGTGACATGCACGTGCCTCACACTTAAGTAAACACCAGACAATAGGTCTTTAGTTTACCCAAGAACAACAAACAGTGAGAAATCATTACTCCACACAGACCATGTCAATCTTTTCTCTCAAAAAGATTAGTCTATCTTCAATAAAGGGTCTTGTAAAAATATCAACAAGCTGATCATTTGTTTTAACATATTCCAAATTAATGGTTCCCTTCTGAACATGGTCTCTAATGAAATTATGTTTTATCTCTATATGTTTGGCTCTAGAGTGCATGGTTGGATTTTTTGAAAAAGATATGGCAGTAGTATTATCACAGAAGATAGGGATGTTACTCTCAAAGTTGTTGTAGTCTTCAAGTTGATTCTTGATCCACAATATTTGAGAGCGGCAACTTGATGCTAAGATGTATTTTGCTTCTACTATTGATAATGCTATTGTTCATTGCTTCTTGTAAGCCATGACATCATGCCTCCAATGAAGTGGCAACCTCCACTAGTGCTTTTTCTTTCCATTCTATCTCCAACATAGTTAGCATCACAATAGCCTACCAATTTGTATTCTTTCTGCCTTTTGAAGCATAGACCAAGATTAGGTGTACAAAGCAAATATCTAAATATTCTTTTAACTACAGACAAATGTACCTCCCTTGGATTAGACTGAAACCTTGAGCAGAGGTAGGCATTGAACATAATGTCTGGTCTATATGCAGTTAGATAAAGTAGTGACCCAATCATTCCTTTGAATTGAGTGACATCTACTTTCTTTGAATCTTCATCAAGATCAAGTGATGTGGTAGGATGCATTTGGTATTTTCATTGCTTTGGCATCATCCATCTTGAATTTCTTCAAGAGTTCCTTCGCATACTTAGTCTGATGTATGAATATTCTTTTGTTAATTTGTTTGATCTGCAATCCTAAAAAGAACTTAAGTTCTCCTGTCATGGTTATTATCGGGTAAAAGATATCCATCGTATACATAAAAAAGATCAATTTTTTTTTACTATTGTTTAAAATAATATAATGAAAATTAAACAATTGAAAGTCTAAAAATATATTATAATTAGAATGAAAATTAATCAAAAAATGTTGAACAAATAAATTAAAAGATATTTCTAAATTAATTATTAAAATAAACTAAGTAATAATGGTAACAAATTAATTAATAGTTTTTTTTTAGTACATTACATAAATTCTATATTAAAATAAACTTAAATTATAATATATTTAAATGTTTAACACATATTATTATAAATCATCTTTTAATTATTATTCTATAAAGTTAAAAATTATTATATATATTAAAATAATTTCACATTTTAAAAGTTATTATATATATATATATATATATTAAAATAATCTGATATTCTACATTAACGAATGATACATTTTGTATCTTGACAATAAAAAAATTTCTCTAAACAAATATAAAATAATAATAAAATAAAATTATTTATAATAATATAGATTTTATTTTTAAAAAATACATTGAAAAATCAATTCATGACAAACCGATTCACAATTATTCAAAACAAAAAATGGTGAGAAATTAAGATGGGGACCATTTCTCAATTGAACAATGATTTATATCATTTAGATAAATAATTTTTAAATGTATTATTTATGTAAATTTTTTTTTATTTTGTATTTGTTTTATCAAAAACTCTTTCACGTAAAATAGTCATATTTCAAAACACAATTTACTTATTTTTTTATAAAAAAAAAATAATTGTAGAAATCTTCCATTGAAACACCAATGGCAATTTTGAAAAAAAAAATTATCCTTTTTCATAAAAAAAGAAAAGAAAAGAAAAACCCACCTCTCTTGAATATCACTTTATTTATTATAACTTTAAATTTCATCCGTATATTTAAATCCGAGGGTTCAAGCTCTTGACCAAACACGCTACTTAGACTCACTAGAAGTAGGATTAGGAACAGCACTGGTTCCAAGGTTAACTAATTCGGCCATTAATTAATTGCGTCAAACAATGAGAGATCAGAGAAGACTGAAGCGAGAGGAAAGTGGTGTGAGTTGCAATTATTGACCCTCACAGTTACATCAACCTTTAATCAACAATTTAATTCAATAGACTCTGGTATTTCCGATAGACAAAAAAAAAAAGGCATGAAACAAGACTTTTTTTTCTTACTAAATTTTAAAGTATATATCTGTTGATTTCGGGCTGTAAAATGATATTCTGGTCAAAACCTAAAATTAGTAAAATATATTGCACGATTCTTTCCAAACTTGTGCTGCTGCACGCTGGATAAGGATTCCACTTATGACGCACTGAAATGTTGAATTCATCAACCTGTGTTCAACAGTTTTACTCTTTTCAATTCTCAAATATAATATAATACTCCCTGTTCTCTCAGATTTTCCAATGAAATACTATTCGCCCCATAAAACATTACTGTAATATTATGATATTGCAATTCAATTATTTGTCTACGAATAAATTTCTTTGCACACCTGTGATCCAAATAAATTTCTGTCTTTAAAATTTAATATTTACCACTTGTAGATCAATGAAATCATATATATTGTACTGAGTCTAGTCTAGTCTCTAAATAAAATCTCACTTCCTCTCGTCTTCTACGTTAAGTTGCAGGGCTGTGTTTTTTGTTTTTCCCGTAGAAAGTGCTTAATTTGCGTTGTTACTAGGTTCATTTTTCATGGATTTGGGGCTTGTTATATCTTCTCCTAAGGCTTGTTCAGTCACAACTACTGGTACTATTTCAATTTCGCATCACCCATTCATTACTTTCTTCTTTATTATTATTCCTCTTTTTTACATAAAGGGTTTTTTTTTTAAATTATCAAAATGGATAGATTAAATTAAAGGTTTAAATAACTTTTGAATTTCAAATAATATCTGTTTTGTTATTTGAGTTTTCGAATTTATTTGAAATGACGTGATCACAAGGTTCAAAGTAGCACCTTTCCACTTGCCAAAGAGTACCTAAATCATTGAGACATTAAACTGATTTGTTATATTTACGAAAACGTTTACATATATATTTGGTTTTCTTGTAATCTCTCCAAAAGAATTTAATAATTTGATTAAAAAATTAAAAGTGAAATATATATATATATAATACAATTAATAATAAAAGATGTTAAAAAATAAAAGAAAAAATAATTTAAATAACTTTTAAAATATTAAAGAGTAACAAAATAATTTTTTACATGTTTATAATTTGTATATATATATATTTTTTTAATATAGATCGGGTCATACACGTGAACTAGTTATTCACTAGTTCGATCATTAATATACTGATCCAGTGACGGGTTCAATTTTTAAAACTATGGTTTGAAAAGTAATTTTACAATTTCTTTTTTGAAAATTATTATTTGCACCTCTCTTTATTGATACACCTCTTTTGTTTTATTATTTAAAAAAAAAATCACTTTTATAGAAATAAACTAACCACTTTTATTTGTCTTGAGGTAATATTCTATTTCGGATAAATTTCTAAAGTTGTATTTCTTAAATTATATATTTTGAAGTTATATTCCGAATAAATTCAAGTTATATTCTTGATAAATTCAAGTTGTATCAACACAACTTCTTTAACACAACATCCTTATTGGAAGGTGTGTTTTAAAATACAGCTTATCCATATTTCATAATTTATTTAAAATCTATTCATTTTGATAATTTGAGAAAAAAATTACCCTTATTTGATGAAAAAGTAATATTATTTAGCTTTCGATATTTGGTCAATTTTTTATTACAAAATTTATTTTTGACTTAATTACACTTTTGATTTCCAAATTATAATTAAACATCTAATTTAGTTCCAAAGTTTTAAAATATTTTAATTTAGTCCATTTTTTTTTTCAGATTTTACTATTTTCAGCCCTCTTTTATTAATTACACCTCAATTTTTTTAGAGAGTGTATTTAGTACAAAAAGAATGTAAAAAGTAAAATCTAACAAAAAAGGGATCAAATTATTGCATTTTAAATGATTTAGGACCAAATTAAACAATTGTTATAAATTGGGGACAAAAAATTATTTCCTAACTAATATGATTGAGAAACCATTGATAATTATTGTAATTATTGTAGGTGGAAATCTCTCCCGGAGTAAACATTCCACAAAAAATATTTACTATGCAAGTATGTCTCACATATCCCGACCCTATTCATTTAACTAACCTCTTTTGTCTCTCAAAATTAATTAATTTATAAGTTAGAGTTGGTTTATTATCGATTAACTTCACATCTATAAGTATTGTAATCTAAAAGTATCATAAGAAATAAATACAACACACTAGAAGAACAATTTTGCATAACACATCAAGATTCAAATTATCAAATAAATAATTACATTACATGGGAGCATAATTGTCAATTATTATTATTATTATAATCTTTTTAAAGTTTTATATTTCATGGCAAAATATATTTTTGGTCCCTGAAATATTAAACATTTTTGTTTATAATGTCCAATGTTTCATTTGATCAATATTGATCTCTAAAGTATTTTTTTGTTTGCTTTTTATCTCTATAAACTCCGTTAATGAGTAATCTTACTTTGATAAATGTCACGTGTCTCATTAATTAACTGACACGTGACATTAATTTATATATATATATATATATTTTTAACTGTTTTTAGTTTATATTTTTTTTTTAATGTCACATATTTCATTAATTAACTCACATGACATTAAATTTTTTTTTTTTTGTTATAAAAAGTCCAGGTTAGCAACATGACATACTACAACCTGATAAGTTATTGAGATGCAAACCTAACCTATTAACGAAACTAACTGGTGAAGGAATCAAAAGAAAAATGAAAAAATATTTTAGGAACCAAGACCAGTTAAATAAAACATTAGAGACTATAAACGAAAATGCTAAATACTTCAAAATATTTGTTCATTTACTCAATTTCAAAGTTGTTAAATCTTGCATCATCAATTAGAGAAATTTTTACAAAGAATGTCATACATTATCAATAGTTTTTGCTATGTATAAATGACTTCACTTTGTTTTTTATTTATTTTTTTCTAATAAAATAAATTTTGGCGGTACTTTTCTTATCAATTATCATAGTCTTCAAATTGATTATTCTTACTTGATTCATTATTTCATCGATCGGTCCTCAAAAAATTTTTAAAAAGTTTGTTTTTCATGGCCACTTATACTACATCTAACACTTTGTGCTCTAGGTTCATGTGCATCAAAAGCTTCACAACACAAAAGGAGAACTCAAATAAAATATAATGTTTCGAGGTTCCAACAACCATGTTTGAACCATCATTACAAATGCTTTGAAGGAGCGTCTACATATCAAGAATCCAATAAAAAATATGTTATGGATGCAGTTCCTAGATCATCTTTTGATTCTGAACCTCATGCTTCTGCTCCCAACAACATTTTGGGCTCTGTAAAAAATTTCTTAGTTATTCTCTACAAATTTTGCTATCCATACGCATTGATTAGCATAGTAAGTTCAAACTTTCTAATATTACTCTCGGGTACAAATCCTTGAATGTTATGGTTAAAACTTAATTTATTTGATTTAAATAAATTTTGAGTCCCAATAAAATACATTTTTTTACTTGATTTTATAAAATTTTTACTATGTTTTGGGTCCTACAATATTTTTTTTTTGTTTTAGGTCCTTACTGATGACGTGACATCATCTCAACCATTGATATATATTAAGATGGTGTCATGTCATCACTTAATTAATGGTTGTGATGATGACACATCATCATATAGAGACCAAAAACCAAAAAATATATTATATGGGCCAAAACATAATAAAAAATTTATAGGGACACAAAACAAGAAGTATTTTATAAGAATACAAAACTTATTTAAGCCTAATTTATTTGTATTAAACACTTTTAATTTTTGATAATGGTAATAACTTCAATGATTTCACTATGACATCTTTATTTGTGTATGGACAGATATTAAGCACAATTTCTTCATCTCTTCTTACAGTAGAGAACCTATCAAATATATCTCTATCGTTTTTCACTGGTGTGTTACAGGTGAGACTCCAAATATGTTTTTTTTCTCTTCCATAACCATTTTTATGCTATCTTTAACGTCATTAATATTTTGAATTTTAAAATATTTCAGGCTGTGGTAGCTCAATTGTCTATCGCAATTTATGTTAGCGCTATAAATCAACTGTCTGACTTTGAAATAGACAAGGTATGAAACTTATTATTAAAAATAAATAGTCTATATCATTAATAAATTACTTCTTTTGAAATATAAAAAGACAAATTAGAAGTAGGGGTGACAACATGGGCAACCCGCTAAAATGGGACATTGCAGGTTGGTCTTTCTGGCCTGCCCCACCATTAGGTAGGTTGGCCTGCCAATTTAAGTTTTTTTTTTAAAAAAAAAATACTTATATCTATGTATTTTTTATTCTCAATTATTCAATTTCTAATTATTATTTTTTTGGTGCAATTCCCAATTATTATAATAATAAGAAAAATTAAATAGTAAATACAAAGTAATTTTTTTTTGTTAAAGGACTATGTCACTTTTCACTTCATTTTAATTAATTACTTTTTTTTATTTACAAGAAAGATTATTAATACATTTATTTCTTTAGACCATTTTTTTTATCATGTTATTAGTTGGTTCATCATTCATGTGTACTTTCAACTCCTACGTGATAATTTGTTTATTATCTATTGATATTCTTAATTTAATAATTATGAATACTATATATATAAAAAAAAAACTTTAGGGGTTAGGTTGGTTTGCGAGTTAGGTGGGTTAGGAACACTCCCCCGTCCTACCATTTTTTGGTGGGTTGGTGGATTGACCTGCAGGACAAAACTCATTTTGCCACCCCTAACTAGAACAGGGTTGAATAGTGGGTCAGTTAAAACACTTGTAAGATTTTCGCAACAAATATGATTTCTAAAGATGTTGTCTGCTGAGATATATGAATATTTAAACACAAACAAATATATCTCCTCAAGACAATGTTTTGAGATCTTTTCAAAGATGCATTGAGTGCAAAGATGAATAGTTGAAAGCTTAAGACAACAAGAATAAAATACTTGTTTTATACTAGTTCACTAAACCTTGAGTTACGTCTAGTTCTTCTTTAGTAATTGTTAAGGGTTCCACTATAATCAACCTGATTACAAACAAGTATTCAAAATTGTCACTTCTGTCTTACAAGTATTCTCTATGCCACTATTGGCACAAGTATTATCAATATCACTTCTGGTAACAAGTATCAATCTCCCCTTGAGATTATACTTTCCCAAGTATTATTTTATCACCAAGTCTTGGCTTTCTATTCAATGAATGAATAAGATTCAATAACTCTCAAAGAGAGGATATACAAATAGTTTGAATCTCTAAGAGCTTAGAAGTAACTAGGTTTTCTTTTCTCTTAGCTCTTTCTCACTTTTCTCAAAATGTTTAGGGCTTTGAATGTTGCTAAGCTTTTTCGTTGTATGTACGTCCGTTGTTCTTCTTGTATGTAAGCTTCTATTTATAGGGGAGCTTCATGGATTTGAACATTGAAGCTTTTAGATCCGTTGTTTGATGGTTGAGTGTTGAAGTAACTTTACTCGAGTAAGTCATAGGAGAACACGCTCTTGTCACTTTCACTACTCTATTGTAGCTCTTCATAGGTTTGCTTTATTGTACTTTTTTGAATAAAGTAGCCTTTAGTCATATCTATTCAAACTTCAACAATGTCAAGACTAATAGACAGATATACAAGGAATAAGTGAAAAGATATATAGTAATATCTTACTCTTTTTCCTTTAGGAGACAACAGTTTTAAAGTTAATTTATAAAATGATTAAGTTATTTTATTGTCTAGTGCTAACGTGGTACGTACTGTCTAACAAGAAAACTCAGTCTATCTAATTAGGATAAGACTTTGTTTATCTGTACTTAGAAATCTTTTTTCGTCTGTACATAGGAAATAGCTTTCGTTTATGCATTAGAAAAAGTTTTCTTCGTACATGGAAATATGTTTTGTCTGATTGACATCACTCTTTTTCGTTTGGTCACTAAGTGACATGTCATCTGATTTAAAGTGCTTTGGATGTTGATTTCTCTTTAAAACATTTTTAGACCCTTAATCATAATATTGATAATAGATGATTTTATCATTCATTTGTAGTGATTTTTGGTTCTCTAAAATTACTCAAGTATTAAACCATTAGTTTGATCAATATTATCACATTTGTTATCATCAAAATTAATCAAACCATTAGGAGCCAAACATCATCCAATGTCCTAGTTCTCTAACAATCTCCCCCTTTTTTATGATGACAACATATGTTATAATTTTGATAAAAAAGGATAAAAATCATACAGTCAAATAATTAGAGTATCTATATAGCATGTCATGTATGTACGCATAGTTATTGACATGAGGAACTACCCTTGAGTTGATCATGCATATGATAAACAACAAGTATATATGACAGTATAAGTGTGGAATAAGTAAAATTAGAGAAACCCTTCATTGATATTTAAATGAGTGTGCTAAAAAAATAGACAAGTGTTTAAGCAATTGAAAAGTCTATTGCATCCAAAATCTATAAGATGCTCCCCCTTTGTCATTAATAAAAAAATGGAGAGAAAAGAAATGGATGCAACACATCATGGTCATGTGGGTGGAGGGTTCAAAGGTGGTGGTTTCAAAACTCTAGCTGCAAAAGAACCATTAGACGGTGCAGAAGATGGAGCATTTGATCTTGTTGGAGATGAAGTGGGAGCCATGGGTCTACTGGCTATTGAAATATAGGGAGCAGAGTACGGAGAGAACGATTAAACGCCTTATAGACTTTTTCAATGGTCTTTGCATTCCTAAGGTTCATCTCACGAATGAGGTCAACTCTTAATTCTATCATAGAGTTCATAGCTGGTCTTCAAACACTGGTTGAAACAAGGGGCCACTTCCACTTGCAACATTGATTGTATCAACTCGAAGAGGAGAGCTTGATCTAGTGATAGTTGTGACTATGACTTGGCAAGTGGTGTCAGGTTGAGACTCTATTGTGTGTTCTATCAATTCCTCAACATAGACAACAATAACGTCATTCATAGCAGCTTCAACATCTGCCATGTTCGCTAGTTCTTGAGTTAATTCAGTAGCTCTAGCTTGGATAATAGCATCTTGCAGAGCAATCTCCCTAACCATTGCTTCTTTAGCCAATCTAGCAATCTCAACTACTTCAACAAGTGTTCTTCATGGTTGTCTTCAAATAGTATTCTTGTAAAGGCTTCATCACCAGGAGTGGGGGTAGTGGTGACAATTGGAACTGCCATGGTGTTGTTGATGTGATAGAATTTGCAGGGCTCAAAATAGCCTTCGCCAACTATCTTAATCTCCTTCTTCTCAGCTTGATTTAGGGAAGAAGACCTAATTAAGGGTTGGAGTGAGGACATGTAGTCTTGCTAGTAGCCATGGGCATTGTGTTCATTGCACTGGCGTTGACAAACACTTGTTTCCTAGTCAACTAGCCTCGCTAGTTTCTCAAACATGAGATGAGCCTTTAGAGGCAAGTGTGTTCTATTGATCATCTTACCCTTCAACTTGTTTGGATTAACAAGAGGTAGTCGTGGAGCAATTTGGTCTAGAGCCACAAGCAAAGTAGTCTTATCCTTGATGTGTAGACTAGGGGGATAGAATTGCCTTGGTGCTTGATTTTGCATTTTGAGTAGACCAAGGACATAAGTGATTTGGTTTAGAGCCACAAGCAGAGTAGTCTCGACTGATAGAATGTAGCTTGGGTTTGCTGGGCTCAAAGGATGCAGACGCAAGCACATTGGTTTGATTAGCATGGGTGGTCTGGCAAGTTGAAGAAGTTCGTTTCCATCTTTCTTGCTAACTTGAGCAACAAGTTTCTTCTTGACCGTTGTAGTGAGATGGGTAGGAGCCAGAGTGGAGCTAGAGGTGTGATCTTTGCCCATAAGTGCACAAGATAGTTGGTGAACTAACTGGTTGACCAAGCGTAAAACTGAGGTAAATTCCTCTTCCTACAGCCTAACAACATACAAAGCATCACCCTCCATAGAAGGTGCAATGCTCGTAGTCCGGAGAGGCTTGATGAATCGTATGACTTCAAATACTTCCTTCAGTGGGGTAGGTCTAGTGATAGGAGTGATGGAGTCATTCTGAACCCAAGTGGGATACTGCCACTGTATGTCATCATTTGGCAAAGCTTGATGATCTTTTGAAAGGGTGTGCTCATACTCATTATAGCATTCCTAGGGGCGTGTAGAGACGAATTCATGAGAGAGGTGAACAAGCTCAATTTGTCGAATGACCTTCGTCTCTTCTTGATATTGACTATTTTCACCATTTTGAATAGTTTGAGCAGAGGGAAGTGCTTGAATTGCGCGTGATGCCATGATGTAGGTGGAGGTGAGGGTGGTGAAGGTGGAGCAATGATGAGTTGTTCACCTCGTTCTGTTGGCATGTATGGATGGTCTAGCCATGTGTTAACAGGGATAAGGGGTGACTAATTCTCCTAAGTATGTTGGTAAGTGACTATTATGTTAGTCATTACTAGCATACTGATGGGGGATGGAGAAGTGGGTGGAAGAATGATTATGTCAGATGGTGTTTGTGGAGAGGTTGATGGTTGTTTTTCAAGGAATCAAACATAGAGGTAAATTTTTTTGAGTAATAGGTTTAGGCAATGGTTGAGTCTTAGTCTGTGAAGGAATATCAAATTGAGGGCCAAGTGTTTGGTTTTCCGTCTAAGTAGATGACATAGAGGGTGGGGGTGTAGGTGTCTATGTAATAGGAACAGATGGTAGGTTCATTGTATGAGTGAATGGTATAGATGAAGGTGCTATTTGTGTTTGTGTTTGGGTGGAAGAAGGTTCTTGAGTAGGTTTCCTCTTGAGTCTTTTGGTGATTTTGATTTTGGCAGGTACGGGTGCAATAGATGATAAAATAATAACAACAACAACTTCTAGGTGGGATTGGAAGGAAGGAGGTTGTGGAAGCCATGGGATGTCATCTTCTTGCAAAACTTTCCTCTTTACTACAAGCTTTTGAGGAGTAGACTTAGGCACTACGACCTTCTACAACTCCTTAGTTGGGAAAGACTAAAGTCTTTTCTATGGAACAACAACTTCAATTAGGTTGGTGGAACGCCTTGGTCGTATGACAACAAGACCTTCAAGGTCACTTTCTTCTTCTTCTTCAACGATTGTGACATCCTGTTTTCCAATCTTTACTACTTTAGCCAAATCAGCCTTAGCAGTGGTAAACGCTAGCGGAGTGAGTCTTGGTTGTCCCTTGCCTTTTTGCATTTGCTTCCCTTTTGTGGGAGCCTTAGATTGAGGCACCTCTTTAGCAACAATCAATGCTTTCTATCGTGTTTGTCTAGTTCATTTAACAAGTCTTTCCTCCTCAAGAGTTGGCTGAGCAACACTTTGAGTGGTCATCAACATTTGCTGGTTTGCTTTAAGAAATCTTTTTATCTTGGGGGAAGAGAGACTTTAGTGAGGCAGCCTCATTGTAAACTTATTTGCCCTTCTTCTTCTTTGCCTTATCTTGTTCGTTTTCATTGTTTGAAGGATAGACAGGTGATGTGAATCTTGAAGGATGACCTTCCTTAATAGAGAATCCAAGATTCAACTTGATTAGACTAGAGGAGGTCAGTTCCCTTTGAATGACATGTGGTCTATGTCTCTCAACATAGGACATTTCTTCAATGTCTCCTCGATGAATCCCACGCATTAGTCTGGTGTAGACATTCTACTCCCAGAGGATTCTGTTGATGAGTGTAGCATAATATATGGTGGTTGATGGTGACAGAGATTGGATGTTTCTCATAAGGTTCAAGAATAGAGTGTGAGTTAGGTTGAATGGTAAGCCTTCCACTAGATGGTATAGAACAAATCTGTGCAATGCTGACACATGATGTTGAGACCCAACCTTTATGAAGGATCGTCTTGTTGATGATGTTCAGCAATACCTTAGCCAAAGGTGTGAAGGATGGTGGCCAAAACTTCTTATTGATAGACTCTTCAATGAAATAAGGTCTAAGAATGACCTATTGTCTTCCATCCAAGAATCCCAATCTTTAATGAAATAGTTGGGATGCAACTTGCAGTTGAGAGTTCTTGCGATAGTTGTTGGAGAAATCATTATCTTGATTCTATGAACGATGATTATCATCAGAGTTCCTTCAAATGTGGCATTCCTCGACAATTGCCTT
This sequence comes from Amphicarpaea edgeworthii, assembly GCA_014843725.1. Classification (NCBI taxonomy): domain Eukaryota; kingdom Viridiplantae; phylum Streptophyta; class Magnoliopsida; order Fabales; family Fabaceae; genus Amphicarpaea; species Amphicarpaea edgeworthii. The sequence goes on from CM026326.1 coordinate 13,561,778, forward strand.
ATCATGTTAAGATATATCTTCTGCTTTGTTGTTGAAGAATCCCCTTATGCTTGACAGTTAGAAGTATCTTGTGACGTTGAGACCCTTTTTCTCAAGGTAGTCCATGTTGATGAAGTATTCCACATTGATGATTCTTGTGTTTGGGCCACGAGGAGGAATCATATTTACCTTGATTGGGTCGAGGTCCATAAGCCTTCTAATCTCCTTCTGTTCTTCGATTTCTAAGATTGGAGTTGGTGGTGAGTCAGGGTGGTCTTTTAGCGATTCTAAGTCAGTCGAAGTAGGAGAGGAGGGTTGTTGGTGAGAGGATGATCCTTTGGCCATTGTTAAGAGAGGTGAGGTTTCAGTTTCTAGGTTAGGGTTTCTTTATGAGAGAGAATGAGAGATGAGAAAGTAGTGTGTTTGTGAGACTTGGAGGGTAAGTTTTGAAACAGAGGTTATAAAATGTAATGAATATGATTTAAATAGAGCTTAAAAGGACAACATAATGTTTCAAAATGGTTAATAAATGGTATTTAATGTGTTGTTTGGGTACGAGACTTAGCGACCTTTAATTGCTTAAAAATCTTGAGTTTAATGAGACATGTGTCGTTTGTCCATACATTAGACTTTAAATCACGTGTTATGCACATGTTGTCACTTAACTGATCATTAGATGATATGTCCTTTGGTTAGTTAGTGATTACAGATGGAAATAAAACTCAATCTACAAAGATCATTCCAATCTTTTCTCTTAAAAAGATTAGTCTTTCTTCAGTAAGGATTTTTGTAAAAATATCACCAAACTAATAATTTGTATGAACATACTGTAAATCAACAATTCCCTTCTAAACATGATCTTTTATAAAGTGATGTTTTATTTCTATATGTTTAGTTCTAGAATGTATGGTTGGATTTTTAGAAAGAGATATAGTAGTAGTATTATTACAAAAGATAGGAATGTTACTCTAAAAAATATTGTAGTCTTCAAGTTGATTCTTGATCCACAAAAGTTGAGAGCAACAACTTGAGGTTGATATGTATTCTACTTCTGCTATTGACAATGCTATTGTTCTTTGCTTCTTATTGAGCCATGACACCATGTTGACTCTTATGAAGTGACAACCTTCACTAATGCTTTTTCTTTCGAGTTTATCTTCAGCATAATCAACATCACAATAGCCTACCAGTCTATATTCTTTCTATCTTTTAAAGCACAAACCAAGGTTAGGTGTACCAAGTAGATATCTAAAAATTCTTTTAATTGTTGATAAATATACCTCCCTTGGATCAGACTAAAATTTGGAACATAGGCAGACATTGAAAATAATGTCTAGTTTGGATGCAATCAAGTAGAGTAGAAAGCCAATCATTCCTTTGAATTGAGTGTCACCTACTTTCTCTGACTCCTCATCAAGTCCAAGTGTAGTGGTGGGATGCATAGCTTTTTGCATCTTCCATCTTGAATTTCTTCAAGAGTTCCTTCACATACTTGGTTTGATGGATATATATTCCTTTGTCAATCTGCTTGATTTGTAATCCTAAGAAGAATTAAGTTCTCTCATCATGCTCATTTCAAATTTAATCTGCATTAAGATAGAAAAATCTCCACATAGATTTTCATTAATAGCACCAAAGATAATGTCATCAACATATATTTGGACTATAATGAAATCAGAAGCATAGTTTTTGTGGAGCAGAGTAGTATCTATCTTTCCTCTTGTAAAATCATGTTTTGTTAAAAATGAACTTAATTTTTCATACCAAGCTCCAAGAGCTTGTTTAAGACCATAAAATGCTTTATTAAGTTTGAAAATATGATCAAGAAATATAGTACTCTCAAACCCAAGAGATTACTCTACATAAACTTCTTTAATAATGTCATTGAGAAATGCACTTTTTACATTCATATGATAAAGTTTCACATTTTTATGAGCAACAAATGAAAGTAAAATGTGTATTGTCTCTAGTCTATCTATAGGAGCGTATGTCTCCTTATAGTCTATACCTTCCTATTGTGAGTAACCTTTGACCACTAATCTAGCCTTGTTTCTCACAACCTTACCATTCTCATCTAGTTTGTTTCTAAATAGCCATTTTGCACCAACAACTTCCTTGTTGTTTGGCAGTTCTACTAGCTTCTAAGCATCATTTTTCTGAAATTGGTTCAGCTCTTCTTGCATGGCTTGGACCCAACTTTCATCTTTCATAGCATCATCAATGTGCTTTGGTTCTATTTTTAAAAGGAGATATGTTTGTTGAAATGATGATCTTGTTTTGACTTAATCTTCCTTATCTCCAATGATCTAAGATGGAGGATGATTCTTGATCATCAGTCTATTGCTTCCTGATGGTTCTCTAACTTCTTCATCTGATGAGATAGTTTGTTGCCTAGCAGATGGACATTGAGTAGATGGAGAGACTTCTTCGATAGACTAATCTCAGATCTGTAGGAAAGTCTTCTAACTTTGATAATTCCTTATTAGGTTTTGTGTCATTAAACATAACATTGATTGCTTCTTCCAAACACTTGGTTCTAAAGTTAAATACTTTATTAGCCTTGGATGTTTTAGAATATCCAAGCAATATTCTAGTGTCACACTTAGAATCAAACTTACCTAGATTGTCCTTAGTGTTGAGAATGAAACATTGACATCCAAAAGGATGGAAGTATGATATGTTTGGTTTTCCTCCCTTACATAGTTCATAAGGAGTCTTTTTCAGAATAGGCTTGACATAAATTCTGTTTTGTAAATAATATGAAGTGTTTACAACTTTAGCCTAAAAGTTTAGGAATTGAGTTATCATTCAACACGGTTCTAGCCTTTCTTGCAATGACCTGTTCTTCCTCTCAACAACACCATTCTATTGAGGTGTTCTTGGTGTTGAGAAGTTATGAAGAATTCCATTTTCTTCACTGAACCTTTGAAAACTTTTGTTTTTCATTTTGAACTAATTTACAGAATTTATAAAATGCCTTAAAAGCCCCATCCTTGTAGTTTAGGAATAATACCCAAATCCATCTAGAATAGTCATCTACAATGACAAGTTCATATCTCTTTCCTATGATAGAAGTTGTCATTGTTGGACCAAATAGATCAATGTGTAACAACTCTAGTGGTCTTGAGGTGGAAACAATATTTTTACTTTTAAAAGAGTTTTTCACTTGTTTCCCCTTTTGACAAGCCTCACAAAGTAAATCATATAGGGGACAACTCATATGAGAATTGCATTTTTATGTGAGACATTCTCATTCATTAGATTAAATTAGACGTTTAGGATTAAAGCACTCATTTAAAAAAAAATTAACATACACCTACCTCACTTGATCTCTTTGCTTCCCCAAAATTTTAAAAAAAGATTTATCAAATATTCAAAAGATTTATTTTATCACGTCTTAAAATATCCAAGACTTATCATTACCGCCACCAAGAGTTGCCTCCATCATCATTACTACCAACTCTTGGTGGGAAGCAGAGAGATTAAGTGAGGTAGGTGTATGTTAATTTTTAAATTAGTGCTCTAATATATATATATATACCAACAAGTCGTAGGTTCGAGTGGTTACTGGACTCGGTCCTCTTAAGCAAGGTCTCGCCACTAAAAGTGGTTAGTCAGGTTCCCCAACGGAGATTAGTTATCGATGAAGCCTGTGGAGACTTTGTAAAAAGTGAAATATATATATAAAAGATTACAACTAATAATAGGAGATGTTAAAAAATAAAGGAAGAATAATTTATATATATATAAATGTTTCACAATTATTATCAATCAGACAATTGATTTAGTGGTTGTTCTAGTCTTTGAAAACTAAAGAAGTGCCGCTTTAAATTCTAATTTTGCCAAAATTTATCTAATTTTTCATTTAAATTAATTAATTAAGCTAAAGTGTAACTTAGGAATATAAAAAGGGCAAGGGTGTCATTAGTGAAAAATTAAATAATTAATTTTATTTAAATAATTATTAATTACATTAAAAAAAGTCAACATTAAATATAACGGTCAATGCCTCTAAATTAATGGATGAACCAAAAATGCCTGATCTTGAAAGTAGGGATCAAAATTATTGATTTGAAAAAGTAAGGGACTAAAAATGTAATTAAGCTTTTTTTTTTTTTATATGGACTTATCGAGCTTACCTAATTATTACAACATTTGATATGATTAAAATAAACACATATAATAATTTATAGCTTACAAACATTTTTTTTTTCTGGAAAAGCACCATACGCACTTTATCTTATTACTAATTTATGTTATATGTGTTATTGCAGATAAACAAACCATATCTTCCATTGGCATCAGGGCAATTATCATTTACAACTGTTGTCATTATTGCTACATCATTTTTGACTCTGGTGTCATATAAATTCACTATTTTTTACAATTATATCATTTTTTAACATAAGTTTAATTCATTAACAAAGTAGGAGAAGGCTTATTGTTTTATTTTCTTTTATAGGGTTTTTGCCTTAGCTGGATTATAGGTTCTTGGCCATTGATTTGGAATGTTGCATTGACCTCTTCAATATGGACAGTTTATTCAATTAATGTGAGTTCTTCTTAATTGCATAAAAATTCATTTTTCCCTTTAAAATGTTTAAGACATGAGTATGGACTTATTTGTATAAAATTTCCCAAAAGACATGTAAGAGAAGAAAATAAGATGAAAAAAATGAAATAAACTTCTTTATAAGCTAATTAGTAAAAACTTTAGTAAAAGAGGGAAACAACAGTTGATTTTTAAAGTTGTTTTCTTAAAAATAATTGTATTATTGAAAATTCTTTTTCAAGTTTATTTTTTCATTTTATATAAGTGCTTAGGGAGAAATTGATCAAATTCTCATTTAGAACACTCAAAAATCCTATTTATTACATACTCTTAAACTATTTAAGAGAACCTAGCCTATCCAAATTTCCATTTATAACACTCAAACTAAGATGAAGTCTTTCTTGATTATTTGTAACATTTCCTCTCTCAAATCCAAGTATGAAGTTTCTAGTGGTTGTAGAAGATCAACAATAATACTTGAGAACCCAAGTTCCTCGATGTGAATTGTTAAATGTTAATTTTATATATTTTATATTGTGTTTGAAGTGTGGAACAATGCATTAATGAACTTTCTTGTTCTAAAATTAAACTTTACTTATTATAAGGAATATATTAAATTGTATGTCACTTAGGCATGTTTGAATAAATATTTTTAGGTGAAAAAATATAAAGAAAAAATAAATTAATTTTCTCTTAAGCTAAAATTAGTTTATCTGATAGTTAATTTTTAGAAGTCACACATCATTTAGGGGAAATTATATGAAAAAACTTCTACAAATTAGTTATTGGAAAAGTCAATTTTAACTTCTAGAGAAGCTAATTTCATTTTTTCTTCATATTTTTATACTCTAGAAGTCCTTCATATTTCATTGGACACACTACTCTAGAAGAGAAAAATATGAAAAAAAAAAGAAATTATCTTCTTTAGAAGTTAAAATTGTCTTTTCCAATAGTCAATTAGTAGAAGCTCTCTCAAATAGATTCATTTAAAAGATGTGAGACTTTTGCAAATTAGCTATTGGAAAAGACAATTTTAATAGAGAATCTAATTTCATTTTTTCTTCATATTTTCCTCTCCTATAAGTTCTTATGGAGTAGTGTGTCCAAATAGGCCCATAATATCACGAACCTACTATTCACAAAGCATGAGTTATTTTGATTTTTAAACATAAAGAAAATGAATTGATGCAACATGACTACTTTGATTTATCAAATATTTTGTTTGGATAACAAGATAGGTTGTGAATTTAATCATTCACTAAAAGATTGATTAATTCTCAAAGGCACATTTTGAAAATATCTTTTAAAATAGTTAAATTTCAAAGAGTTTCGTTAATTAAAATTTGTTTGAACAAACACATTCATTCATTAAAATTCATTATTTAGATATCTAAGTTATTAGATGAAGACACATGAATATTTTCTAATAAACACACGAAAAAAATTGTTTGTTAGTGCTTGTAATGTTTTGAAACTTTTTAGGTACCCTTGTTGAGATGGAAGAGATACCCGCTGCGTTCAATAATATGCCAGATTTCTATTATGGCATTTGTAATTCCAATTACATGTTTCCTTCACATGCAGGTTCTGTTTTATAACTAAAAGTTCTTTTTATATACATGCTGTTCAAGACAAGCATGCATTAACTTATATGCACATATATAACAATAATAAGCATATTTGACTTTTTTTTTCGTTAAATTCATGATCAATTATTTGCATTAATCCATAAGAATTATGTGAGAAAGTTGAAAAACAAAAACTAAATATGTAAAGAGAAATATGTGCTCCACTTTGATTGCTTTAGTCCAGTACTACCAACTATGAGTATCTCACTTGAATAATAGAGAACCTATAACTAACTAATTATCAATAAGTTGCAAATAGTTATATATGTAAGTCACAAGATATCACCTAAGACCATATTCTATGTTATTAATATATTTTTGTCATATAATTAGTCCTTGGAGTTTTATACTCCCTTATAATCTTCTGCATAATATTAATTAAAGTAAGAAACATTAAAGGTAGCTTAATTTTATTTTATTACTAATTCATGTAACAATGTCCAGACTTTTGTTTTGAAGAGACCCCTTGTCTTTCCAAGATCATTGTTTTTTTTTGTTGTAATCTTGAACTTCTTCGCTATGGGCATCGCATTGGCAAAGGTAAATGCCTCTTGTTTCTCAAAATGTATGTTTCTTTTCAACATCAAGTTTTTGGTTCAATATTTGTACCTAATGTAAAACCTTTTATTGGACCTGTATAGGATATACCTGACGTTGAAGGAGATAAAGCATATGGTGTTGATACTTTTTCAATAAGTTTAGGTAAAAAACGGGTATGTTTTTCAAATCCAACTTATTGACATAATTGGTTGTGCTCTCTTATATATATATATATATCCATTGATTGTTCTTAAGTAATCTTTGTCAGGTATTTTGGATTTGTGTTTCCCTTTTTCAAATGGGTTTCGGAGTTGCCTTTTTGATAGGAGCATCATCTTCTTACCTTTGGATTAAAATTATCATGGTAATATGTTTATTACATGTAGATGTTGTAATTATAGGTGTGTTGTACCATTGTTCCACCTAAGAATTTATTTGTTTTGAAAAATGTTGAGTATTTTAACTAGTAGTGATAGAATATGTAACAAATGTCTTATAGTATATTGGTTGTGTCTGATTGAAACTTAAGTAAATTGGACTGACTTAGCTGAAATGAGAAAACATTCCTTTGTAAAAGTTGTCTCTATTGCAAATATTATTGCAACTTTATAATCTTGTTAGTAATGTCAATGGTAAAAATTGATCTATAAAGGATTCATTCTTTAGGTGGATGTAATGTTTTTATTTAAACTTTCAAACAATGTTTGAAATTTATTTGGTGCTAATGTTTTAGGGTTTAGGACATGCTACTCTTGCTTCAATTCTCTGGTACCAAGCTAAATCTATAGATATAAGCAGCAAAGCATCCACTGGATCCTTCTATATGTTGACTTGGAAGGTAATCATTTCAAAGATTATTTACTGTTTGAGGAGTCCAATATAGATATTATTATTTTTAATGAAGTAATTGTTCGATTACTTTTCCTTTATTTTGAGAAACAAGAATGTTTGATTTTAATTAACTTTCAATTTCAATTAAAGTTTAAAACATGAGATAAAGTAACTAAATAAAAATTATTTTTTGTGAACAAGAATTTTTATAACTAAATTAAGCTAATTCACTTAATCATATTATATATCAATCTTATTATGTGTTTGGGTGGACAATTCAACACCGTTTAAAGAGCAAAACATTCATAGATATGTGGATTAATGTAGTTTATCTATATTTTATTGTTTTCAAATTGTTTGCACTAAATTTGTTGTCTTTATTCATACGAAGTGAAAATACTCATGTATAAATGTCTTGTTTCTTTTTTTTGCAGTTGTTGTACTCATCGTACATCCTGATGGCTTTAATAAGATAAAGATGTCGTGGTGTTAAAACAATGATAATAACATATGATGGAATTAAAGGATATGGTTTGCATCTAAAATATATTAAAACAATAAAAACTATATAGATGTGTGTACCTAAATATTTTAGTAGTTCTTTTATAATTCATATATTTCTTTAAATATTTAAAACAATAAAAACTAGAGATGTGATCCTTGAATATTAGTTCTTGTATCATTGAGTGATTTTTATTTTGTCTTATTTATTCTTTATTGTAATACATAAAATGCATCAAGTGCCTCTCTTTTATAATGAGTTACAATAAAGAATAAATCAAACAAAATAAAGAGTTTAGAGTAAGTCTATTTTGAATCACGCAATGCACTATCTTTTAAAAAAAAAAAATGTCCTACCGAAATAGGTAAGAAGATTTCATATGCTCCTCTCCCAAGATACCAAGATAGATAAAAGATTCCCAAATCAATGAACACCAACTTCAAAATATATCTTTAATATAATAGAAACTTTACAAAAAGTAATAGATAAAATACTTAATTATCTATACATAAGTATATATGTCTATGCTTGTCATCTATACACACCGAGAGGTAAATAGTAAATATATATAGTCAACAAAAGACAACTAACAACGTGTACCAACAGAAAGAGAGAATCTGAAACTACCTAACAATCTCTTAAAGAATAAAACTACCAAACTTAGTCAAAATAGAATCACTCAAATATAGGAGCTAACAAATAGTGAATAGATAACGGTAAATAATAGTTTTGAGAAAGCAAAATCAATAAATTAATAAATATACTTTAAAATATTTACTTTACATTTTAAATTAAATTGGAAAGTGTTTTCCAAGAATCCCCCTTATGATTTAAAATATAAAGTAATAAAATAATTAATATAATAATTAAGTAAAAATAGAAAATATATTTAATGGAGCATAAGATATTGTATTTTTTAGTATTTCGGGTTTGAGTTTTATACCTAGTGTTATGATCTTCCACTCAAGGAAATATAGAGATTAGATTGTCTTGAGCTACATCCATTTAACCAGACTTTAGAACACATCACAATACAACAAAGGTATTCATTTGAGTTCTAATCGGTGGTTGCATGTTACACGACCATGCGCATGTATCTTGTTTCATGGGTTTCAATTAGAGATTTGTCTATATTTCATAGTAGCAGCCCCACCACTGCACTCACTAGGTGAACCCTCCAAGGGTGGTTTGTGAGACACCCCTACAACCATTGTATCGAGTTCATTAAAAGATATTTTAATTTAAACACTATAATTAGATGTGTAAATACCTCAACCTTTATTATTGTCACAATTTAGAGTACACCTCGCCATAGGAATGAGACATAAATTTACAAAGTAAATTGGTGTACTTTAGTCAACAACAGCTGTTACCCATTGAACTCCATTCATGGGATCGTCATTCATTTGGAGTTGGATGTCCATTGTTGCAACTATAAAATAATAGGCTTAAGTCTCATTCCTCTCGACGTTATAAGATATCTTGATTTTACTCATGCCAAAATCAAGAGAAGTAGCACCGTGAGATATAAAATCTCTAATATACTATTGTCTTATTTAGTTATTTTCTAGGTGTCTTCTTTTTCTCATTTAAATATTGCTAGAAACTATAGCAATAAGAACTTGATTATCACAATGCTTTGATGAGATACATATGGAAACATTGTTTGACCAGCTTTTATCATTAGATCATGTAATTGCTTTTTAATACTTTGTATCATACTTCCAATCTATGAATTCTATAACATATACTTAAAATATGTACTTGATTAAACTTTATAAACCTTCGAAGTTACATTGATGAGCACATTAAAATCATCAAATAGAAGAATGCACAACGTACCAATTTAACAAATATTATAATTCAACTTTCAAAAATAGAAAGAGTATCATAAAAAACTAAATAATTAATAAGTTATTAAATTAAAAAAACACCAACTTTCTATTCAGGTTATCTTGGCTAGCAAATTTGATTATGCTTTTCTCATGACTAAAAATCCTTACCACTCCTTAAAAGAGTCTTTTAGTACTCCTTTTGTTGTCAAATGTAGTCTTTGTGATATGAGCTTCAAACTTCAATGAATTCATTTCGTATGCAGGGAAGCGAAACATTGTCATGGAATTTTCACAATATAGATGTTGGTACAAATAGGAGTCATAAGTCTCAATTAAAGTGTTGATGAACATGATTAAGAATCAGACAAATACTTCACATAAGAAAGTGTGGAAACAATTGAAACATTAGTGAGAAAGTTAAAAGTCTCAAGAAAAAAATTCACTCATATATTCAATGCATGTCCTTTATCAATTCCCATTCATAAATAATGATTATAAACACATACAAATATAAATATAACCACCACAACATTTTAAGTATAGTATGCTTATAATGAAAAAAATACAATTACAAGAAAATAATTCCACCATCTATAATTCATAATAAAAAAAAACATCAACATTTAAATATAGCTCTACTAAAGTACTTAGAATACCATGCAATTTTTTCTCAAAAGAAAATGGTTTAATCCACGAGTACATACATGCTAATCATATTGTTCAAACAAAAGAATAAAAGAGTTTTTATATAACATGAAATAATACCACTCTAATTTTTCTTTTATTCTCATGGATAACATATTATCAAGGAAATATAAAACAAAACAAGTTTTTCTCTCTAAGATTGTTAGATAAATAATTGGGAAACCAAAATAGTAGTGGTATTATTTTACATAAAACATTAATACATAAAGTGCTCTTTAATAATGAATTACAATAAAGAATAAATAAGGCAAAATAAAGAGTTTAGAGTAAGCCTGAGTTGTAGGAAGATTACATATGCTCATCTCCCAAGATTTCAATCGGTTGCAGCAAAAGATCCCCGAATCAATGAACACCAACTCCAAAATATATCTAATATAATAGAAACTTTATAAAAAATAATAGATAAAATAACTTAATTTTCTATACATAAGTATTGAAATACACAAGAACACACTAGAAGGGGGGAGGGGGGGAGGGGAGGGGAGGGGGTTGAATAGTGGGTTAAAAAAAACTCTTTCATAAATACTATTAGTTCACAAGTTGCCTTCTTGGATATATGTAAGTTTAAATCAGCAAATATATCCTTGCAAAGCGAAGCTTTGAAAACCTTTTCAAAAGAGCACAGTAGGCAAGATAAATATATGTAATCAGCAAATGAGAGCTTGTTTTTATACTAGTTCACTCAACTTGAGCTACGTCCAATTCTCCTTTAACAACTGTTAAATGGTTCCACTATAATCAACTGATTACAAAACAAGTATTCTTCACTACCACTTTTGGCTACAAGTATTCTCTAAACCACTACTGGCTACAAGTATTCTAAACCACTTCTGGTTACAAGTATGAATCTCCCCCTGAGATTATACTTCCCAAGTATTCTTTTATCACTAAGCCACTCTTGGCTTTCTATACAAAAATGTATAAGATTTAGATAACTCTCAAAAAGAGGATATAAACAAGTGTTGAATCTGTGTGAGCTTGTAGATGGTGGGTATTCTCTTTTCTCTCAGCTCATGTCTCTCATTGGGTTTTTTTTTATTTTTTTTTTATTTTTATTTTTTTATCAAAGTGCTCTGCTTGCTGTACAGATTGCTTTGAATGAGTTCATTTTAGTTCATTAGCATTTCATCATCTTCTTCTCGTTGCATGGAAGCATCTTTATATAGTGAGCTTCATGGATTTGAATGTTGGAGAAGATAGGTTTCTGTTGTCTCACAGAAGAGTGATGAAGTTGCTTTGACTGTGCTTGATGTGACTGGAGCAAGTTTTTGTCTTTGTCACAGTTGGCTTTTAGCTTAAGGTGTGCATCTCAATGTTGATTAGTCTTTTGGTTGTACCTACACACTTCACATAATTCGAGACATGCAAGCTATACGAGGAATAGAAGAAAGTAAGAACATATAGTATCTCCCTTTCTTTTTGTAACAATAGTACCTTTATTTGTGTAAAGTTTTAATTATAAAGAACATATTCCTCAGCACTTATGACATATCATGTTTTGTTCTTGCATAAACAACATCTGGCTTAACAGACATAGTCTGGTTTGATTAAGCATGGTCTATTCTTGCATAGATAGCGTCTAGCTTAACAAACATAGTTTGGTCTGACTAAGCATGGTCTGTTCCTACACAGACAGTGTTTGGCTTAACAGACATGGTCTGATTTGACTAAGCATGGTTTGGAATGAAAGACATGGTCTAGCCTAGCTTTAGACATCATCTGGCCTGGCTTGATCATGGTCTGTCTTGATTATGCATTGTCTGACTGTGTTCCATACATGGTTTGATCCAATACATATGCATAGTCTGGTTCTAGACTTGTGTTGTCTGTCCCAATACTTCACATAGTTTGTCTGAGACTGTTGCATGGTCTGGTCTTAGACTTTGCGTGACTTTCCAAGACTTAACATAGTCTATTCCAAGATTGTACTGTCTGATTTTATGAACTTAACATCGTTTGTTCCAGAGCTTATTTTAGTCCGATTAGAGGCAATTATAGTGCTTGATTAATTGTTACGAGTTATTAGATAGTTAAGATGTAAGTGAGAGTTTGAGTGATTATACCATTATTTGTTCTCACTTTGATTTCCTGAAATTACTTAGTCTAAAATCATTAGTTGATCAAATATTATTACATTTGTTATCATCAAAACTTATCAAAGTATTAGGGGTTAGACATCATCAAATGTCTTGGTTCTAACAATCTCCCCCCTTTTGATGATGACAACATATGTTATAATTTTGATTAACAGACAATAAATCACAAACATTTATATATCAGAGTGTAAATTATTTCATTTCAGATAAATATGTGTAGTTATTAACATGATGAACTCCCGCTAAGTTTATCATGCAGATGCATATGACTGATTAAGGCATGAATAATTAAAGCGGATAATAACAGAAAGTGAATGAATTGAGTAAAAAAATTAGTGAACTAATCACTATTTTATTAAAGAACTCAAGCATTTGTCTGAACATTTTATATATCCAAAATTCTCTCTCCCTTTGTCATTAACAAAAAGAGTAGGAGATGGAGTTGAAAATGCCATCACAGTCATGGGTTGGAAGGTGGGGTTGATTCTTTGGTTGAGGATTTTCTAGCTTTTGATGGAGCAATTGTTACAGGAGGATCTTTTGGCGGTGGTGGTGGAGTTTGAGTGGCAACAGGGTCGTGGATTAAGAATAGCAGCAATGGAGGTGTTGAAGGCAATTGTTCGTTCTTCTATCTGCTGACTAAGTGATAGTTGTAGACCATTGAGAGCGGTCTATAGCATGTCTTCAGTGACAGTTGCAGCGGTAGATGAAGAACTTCCAGAAATTGTCTTGGTGCGAGGTCGCTTCCTAGTGTTGGGAGGGAGCTCAGGTCTGTTGGGATCAGCCTCATTGTAGCAGAAAGTACAGATGTACTTGAAAGTGATTGGAGGGCTCAGCTTAAGCAAGACTAGAGTGCTGGAGCTAGCCCCTTTTGCGTTGCACAATGTCGAAAGGAGAGCCGGAAAACCCAATCGGCTGATGTTGGAGTGAGCCATGACAGAAATCTGATTGGATATGAAACTACCCACATTCATATCCATCTTCATAATAAGGGCATATATCCATTCGGGCCTCTCCACTGTAACGTCAGAGGTGTGCGAGGTGGGCGCCAATGTGTAGTAGGAGAAAGCAGACCACGCTTGAGTCAGGGTGGTCATATCTGGCTGCACAATCTTCGTAATGGCTCCCTCTTTGTTCTTGACATATCCCTTGCCTGGTATGCACAACAGCGCTGTGATAACCTTGGGGTCTTTGTATTGGCTGAGGAAAATGTCAAATTGAGTTTTCCCAGTGTTGCCTACGAGGATCGGAGGGGTTTGCAGAAGGCGGTTGATAGCTACACCATCCTAGCGAATGGTCTTCCCCCGAACCTTGCATTGCTGGTTGGCAACCTTGTATTCTCCCTCCGTTTCATAAATGTTGGCATAGAATTCCTTGACCAGAGGCTCATCAATGGACTTATCCGGCAGGGAACACAGCTTTTTGAGCTAGCCACGGCGATGCAGCTCATTGCGGAAGACGTCATAGTCACCCGGAGCAATTTTTACAGGCCGCTCTGCCAGGAGTCCCCGACCCATGAGTTCATTCTCAAATCTCTCTTGGGCTTCAAATAAAGAGAAATGGTCAGCGTCATATGGATAGATAACCCTTTCGTGCATTGCAGCAAGTGCAGGAGATGCAGGTGGTACAGGTGGTGTAGGTGGTGTTCTAGAAGAAGAAGCGCCGCGGTTGTTGCGAAATTTAGGAGCCATCTGTACTCAAAATGAAAATTAAAACAACAAAGCAAATCAATTAGAAACAAAGGTGTTTGCTAAGCGTTGTGTCGCACTCAGTGAACACCCATCACTACATGAAAATTGAAAGCAAAAAGGAAAGGATACATAATAACACAAAGCAGAGGTGAAAAGGAAAATAGAGTAAAAATAGAACAAAAATTGAAAGGAAAACAGAGCAAAATAGGGCTCCAGCGCTAAGCGCAAGCTTGCACTTAGTGAGCCTCAAGTTCGAGGCAAACTTTTGTTAAGCGCTGGTGTGAGCTTAGCGAGAAACCTAGATGCTTTAGTTCGAAGCAAATGTTCGCGCAGCGAGACCTTCCGCTAAGCGAATTACAAAAACAATATTCGCGCTCAGCGAGAAGACTCGCTTAGCGGCGCATGAATCTGGAAAATTCCCAGATCCATGAACATAGAAACATCATGAAGAACATCCAATGAGTTTGCGCTGAGCGCTAGGTAGCGCTGAGCGCGGATCAAGCAGCGAAGAGAAGCGCTAAGCGAACTATGCAGAGATTTATTGATGCCAAAAATTGATAAAATGAAGAGACAAACCTGGGTTGCCTCCCAGCTAGCGCTTCTTTAACATCAATAGCTTGATGGTTGACAAGATCAAGGATCTTGTAGATGTATGATTGTTGTAAGCCTCTCAATTTCTCCACCATGATAGCCTTTGAGTCTTTGGCCATTCACCACCCAGCTTGTGTGTGGGTTTTCCGCTGATGGATCCATGATCTCAATTGCTCCGTAAGATTTGACATCTTTGATGGTGAAGGGACCGGACCACTTGGATTTCAATTTCCCAGGGAAAAGCCGGAGTCTTGAGTTGAATAGGAGCACTCGCTGCCCTATATGAAATTCCCTCTTTAGCAGCTTCTTATCATGATATCTCTTGGTTTTCTCTTTGTAGAGCTTTGAGGATTCATAGGCCTGAGTTCTCATTTCCTCTAGTTCTAATAACTGCAACTTTCTCTTGTCGGCCGTCAATGTTGGATCAAAATTTAGCAATTTAATTGCCCACCAAGCTTTGTGAGCCATTTCCACTGGAAGGTGACAAGCCTTGCCATATACCATCTAAAATGGTGTAAGACCAATTGGAGTCTTCAATGCAGTCCTATAGGCCCAGAGGGAATCATCCAGCTTGTGTGCCCAATCCTTCCTTGATGCTGCCATTGTCTTTTCCAGGATTTTCTTGATTTCTCTATTGGAAACTTCTGCTTGGCCATTGGTTTGCGGATGATAGGGCGATGCTACCTTGTGTCGCACTTCATAATGTTGGAGGACTTTTGAAAGAGCTTCATTGCAGAAATGTGTTCCTCCATCACTTATCAAGACGCGAGGTACTCCAAACCTTGTGAAAATTTGTCGCTTTAGGAATTTGATGACGGTCTTGGCATCGCTTTTCTGACATGCCATAGCCTCAACCCACTTGCTCACATAGTCTACGGCTACCAATATGTATTCATTTGAAAATGAAGGAGGGAGAGGGCCAACGAAGTCAATGCCCCAACAATCAAAGACCTCTACTTCAAGGATATTTTGGAGAGGCATTTCATGCCTTTTTGATATGCTCCCTGTCCTTTGGCATTTATCACATGCTTGAGCATGTTCAAAAGCATCCTTGAACAAGGTTGGCCAGTAGAAGCCTGATTGAAGTACCTTGGCAGTTGTACGTCCACCATTATAGTGACCTCCATAAGGTGAATTATGACAATGCCATAGAATATTCTTGGCCTCTTCTTGTGGAACACATCGCCTTAGAAGTTGATCGGCCCCAATCCTAAACAGGAAGGGATCATCCCAGACATAGTAAGTGCAGTCCCTCAAGAATTTCTTCTTTTGATGCCAATTCATCCCTTCTGGCATCACATGGGCAGCTTTATAATCGGCGATGTCTGCAAACCAAGGTCTCTCCTGTACCATCATGAGGAATTCATCAGGAAACTCCTCTCTGATCTCCAGCTCTTTGTTGGTGACTTCTTCATTTATTAGGCGAGATAGATGGTCTGCAATTGAATTTTCGCTCCCCTTCTTGTCTTTGATCTTAATATCAAATTCTTGCAGAAGTAGCACCCATCGAATCAGTCTGGGTTTGGAGTCTGGCTTGGTAAGAAGATATTTTATGGCTACATGGTCAGTATAAATAACCACCTTAGATCCTACCAAATAGGATCTAAACTTTTCTAGAGCATATACTATGACCAACAGTTCTTTTTTGTAGTGGCGTAGTTGAGTTGAGCGTCATTGAGCACCTTGGAAGCGTAGTGGATGGAGCGAAAGACTTTGTTCCTCCGTTGTCCTAGAACAGCTCCTACTGCATAATCACTGGCATCGCACATCAGCTCAAAATCTTGACTCCAATCAGCAGCAATTATCACTGGTGTAGAGATAAGCTTGTCCTTCAAGGTGTAAAAGGAGGTTAAGCATTTTGTGCTCATGCTAAATTTGACTTCTTTTGCCAACAAGGAGCTAAGTGGTTTGGCTATCTTGGAGAAATCCTTAATGAATCTTCTGTAGAAGCCGGCATGACCAAGAAAACTCCTCACCCCTTTCACGTTAGCTGGTGGTGGTAGCTTGGAGATCACATCAATCTTTGCCTTGTCCACTTCAATTCCTCTTATTGAAATTTTGTGCCCAAGCACAATTCCCTCTTGAACCATGAAGTGACACTTCTCCCAATTCAGCACCAAGTTACTCTCCTTACATTTTTTCAATACCAACTCCAGGTTAGAGAGACATAGGCCAAACGAAGCCCCAAAGACAGAAAAGTCATCCATGAATACTTCAATGCATTTCTCTACCAAGTCGGCAAAGATAGCAAGCATGCAGCGCTGGAACGTGGCCGGAGCATTACATAATCCAAATGGCATTCTCCGGTAAGCAAAAACTCCAAAAGGGCAAGTGAAAGCAGTCTTCTCTTGGTCCTCCGGGTCTACTGCTATTTGATTATATCCAGAGTAGCCATCAAGAAAACAATAGTAAGCTTGCCCAACTAACCTTTCTAGCATTTGGTCCATGAAGGGCAAGGGAAAATGGTCTTTTCTTGTGGCATCATTCATCTTCCTGTAGTCTATACACATTCTCCACCCTGTGACAGTTCGGGTGGGTATCAACTCGTTTTTATCATTGCGGATCACTGTCATTCCGCCTTTCTTTGGCACTACTTGCACTGGACTCACCCAGCTATTGTCGGAGATGGGGTAAATCATCCCAGCCTCCAGAAGCTTCAGCACTTCCTTCCTTACTTCTTCCTTCATGGTGGGGTTGAGTCGCCTCTGAGGTTGTCGCATTGGCTTGTAGTCAGCTTCCATCATGATTTTGTGCATACAATAAGATGGACTAATTCCCTTGAGATCAGAGATGTGCCAACCTACAGCTTCTTGATAACGCTTGAGAAGTTCCACTAGCTGCGTTTCTTCCTCAGAAGACAAAGAATTGCTAATGATTATTGGTTTGCCTTCCTCCTCATCCAAAAAAATGTATTTAAGATGAGAAGGTAAGGTCTTCAACTCAAGCTTGGGCCTCTCCGCCTTGTCATTCTTCTACTTTTCATAGATATTATCATTTGGAGGAATTTCTTTTAGCTTTTCCAAATGATGTCTATACTCTTGGACTTCATTTTCTTCCTCTATAGTAAGGCAGTCCATGGAATTAACCAGGACTCGCTCAAGAGGAGAGTGTAAAGTCAGCTGTTGAGTAGCTTCTACCACTTCCTCTTCATATGCATCAATGTGAAGGCAATCCTTGGTGTCATTTTGGTGGTGCATGGCTTCAAAGATGTTAAAGGTGACCTTTTGATCGGCCACACTCAGCTGAAGATGTCCTTTCCCCATATCTACCACCACGTTTGCCGTCATCATAAAGGGTCTTCCTAGAATTAAGGGCACCTCCTTATCCTCCTCCATGTCCATGATGACAAAATTAACAAGGAAGGTGAATTCTCCTACCTTAACTATGACATCCTCTATGACACCATGAGGATATTTGATGGAGCGATCTGCAAGTTGGAGAGTCATTCGAGTTGGTTTCAATTCCAAGTCTCCAATCCTCCGAAGCACTGAGAGTGGCATTAAATTGATGCTTGCACCTAAGTCAATTAGGGCGTTCCCTATGGAAATCTCTCAAATGGTGCAAGGAATTGTGAAACTACCCGGATCTTTGAACTTTGGTGGAAGGGTCCGTTGGATGATGGCACTACAATTGCCCTGAACATTGATGGTCTCTTCTTCAGTGTACTTCCTCTTCTTAGTAACCAGATCCTTCATGAACTTGGCATATAAAGGCATCTGTTGTAGCGCTTCATTGAAGGGAATGGTGATCTCCAATTTCTTGAAGACTTCTAAAAATCTAGTGAAATACCTCTCCTTGTCTTTCCTTGACGGAATTAGAGGATAAGGTAAATTCTTGGTGACCTCTTGTTCTGGAGCTTCCTTTGCCTTCTTTGCCAATTGGTGTTTGGGCTTGTACATTGGTGATGCCTCTTTGGTCACAATTCCACCATTTTTGCTTGTGCCATCTTCCTGGTCAGTTGCTATCCCTTCTTCCTGACCTTTATTAGCCTCTTTCTCACTTAACACATCTTCTGTCACTCCACTGGGGGCATTAGCTTCTGTTGCTATCGGTTCTGGTGTGTCAAGAGCAGTGTTTTCTATGCATTTGCTTCTAGTCATTACAGCATTGCATTGTTCCTTTGGGTTCACCTCCGTGTTGGCAATGGATTTCCCATTGAATTTTTCGGCCACTTGATTGGCCAGTTGTCCCAATTGGACTTCTAAGTTCTTAATGGAGGCTTGAGTGCTCTTATGGTTGGAAGCGGTCACATTTAAGAACCGTGCGAAAGAGTCTTCCAGCTTGTTCTGCCTCTCATACACAAAGGGTCCTTGATGTTGAGGTCTATTTGACGGACCTCCTGAGTCCTTGTTATAGTTGTTACTGGGATGTGATTGCCATTCCTGGTTGTAGCTTCCACCTTGGTTTCCCCCTTGACCCTGATTGTACCCACTGTAATTACCTCCACGATTGTTGTTGTTGTTGGCCATGTAGTTCATTTCTTCATGTGGCCCTTCAGAGATCATACAAACACCATTTTCATGGTCTTCTCCACATACTTGACAGTAGAAATTCCTTGGAGAAGGGTGTTGGTTGTGAAGACTCTTCAGTTGCTGTGGAAGGTTGCTCAGTTGCTTTGTAAGAGCCTCGATTTGCTGGGTTAGGATTTTGTTTTGAGCTAAAATGGCATCTTGAGAATGTAACTCCAAAATGCCCTTCCTTGGAGGAATATGAGTCCTATCATGAGTGATAGAATGATCACCTGCAGCCATATTTTCAATCAGTGCTATGGCATCCTCCACGTTCTTCATCTTGACCTTCCCTTCGGCTGAAGCATCCAACAATTGCTTGGTATGGTTCTTCAACCCATCAATGAACATGATAATTTGTATTGGCTCCTCAAAGCCATGGGTTGGTGTCTTCCTTAGCAATCCTCTAAAGCGATCCCACGCTTCACCTAGAGATTCCTCAATCCTTTGAGTGAAAGAGGAAATCTCTGTCTTCCCTTGTGCAGTCTTGGACTCCAGAAAGTATTTGTTAAGGAATTTAGCAACAATTTCATCCCAAGTCTGGAATGTGTTACCCTTGAAGGAATGGAGCCATTGCTTGGCATTTCCTGCTAGAGAGAATGAGAATAAATTGAGGCGAATGACATGATCGGGAACCCCTGCCAGTTTAACCGTGTTGCAAATTTCCATATAGGTGGATAGATGAGCATAGGGGTCTTCATTAGGCAAGCCATGGAACACATTGGCTTGTATGAGCTGGATGAGAGAAGATGGATATGAGACACTTGCAGCTTGTACCTTTGGTCTCATGATACTCGTGAAGTGAGCCGGAATAGCAGGAGCCACATAGTCTTCCAAAGTGCATTTTTGTTGATTGTCTTCCATGATTGGTTCTTCGGCACTGGAAGGAATCTCAATGTGTGGTTGTAAGGAGGAAGAAGCTTTCTGAGCCGCTCGTCTTTCTCGTTTTCTTCTTGTGGCCTTGATCTTCCGACAGGTGTTTTCTATCTCCGAATCCAATGGGATTAGATCAGCTTCTGAACTCCTACCTCGCATACACTTCAAGTACTCGAAATTAGGTTAGCAAGCATTTAAGAATGACAATTATGCAGAATTTTCTACTGCAAAATTATGTAGCAATTGAAAGCAAGTTCTACCAAATCAGTGCTCCAAAATTATGCAGAATTTTCTGCTGCAAAATTATGCAGCAACTCCAATTATGCAGTAGAGCACATGCAGTAGTGTATTTCTAGATTATGCAGCAAAAAATATGTAGAACAGAGGCAGAGGCAGAGGCAGAGGCAGATTCTTTGAAATAACAAAATATAAACAAAGCATACAATGAATATAAACTAAGTAAAATTATACAATAGACAAAATTGAACTAATGATTAAGATTGACATAAATACTAATCGCCGAATACCATGAACAACTCCTCGGCAACGGCGCCAAATAACTTGATGGAGTATTTTGGCAAGCGTACCAAATATCGCACAAGTAGTTTAAAAGGGAAGATCCCAGTATCAAATCCATAGGGAATTGTTCGTATTTGACTATTAGTAAAGTAATCAATTCCTAAACACTAGTTTGGTTTTTAAAGTTGGTTGTTCTTGAAACATAAGTAATAATAGAAATTAAACTAAACACTACAGTTAACACTAACGATAAACAATAAAAACGACAATGTTGATTCAGGACTATGATCGAACAGTTGGCGTGCTTGAGTTTTAGAATGGAATAATGGATATGTTGAGGATTTGGTTCAATCAGTTTGCTTCCCATGTAAACATATAAGATATATTCTCCATTCAGAGTAATAGTTTAGATTAACTTCGATCTAAAAGTGCTCAAAACGTGATCTCTTATCAAATCAAGCCTAAATTGCTCAACCTCACTTCCGATGTCTCGGTAAGTTCAGTTGAGTGGTTTGATGAAGCTTAGAGATCTTTGCGAAGCTAATGGAGTCTATCCTATGTCTAGAAATACACTCCATTCGAGTTCAAACTCAGTTCCAAGTTCAACAAAGATCTCACAATGGCAGGTAAACTCTAAAACATGCATATATAACTGATCTAATCATATAACAAGAATAAAGATAGAGAAATGAACATTAAACTGAATATTTCAATGAATAGATATGAAGAAAAGTGTTTACATGGTCAGCACTTAGTTCCAAGTCCTTAACACTAATAGATTAGCCTCTCATTGTCATGAAAAGCTTTGAAAAGGTTACAAAAATGGAGGAAAGAGAACAGAGGAAACAGGGGAAAACAGAGGAAGCAGCTCAACAAAATCCACCAAAGTCTGAATGCTTCAAAATTATTACAAGTGCAGCTTATATAGTCGAAGTCTCGCTTAGCGCAACCTTCCGTTAAGCACAAGACATTGCATAATGCATCTCAGAATAGGTGTTTCGCTAAGCGCAATCTTCCGCTAAGCACATATTTAGTTTGAAAGCAACTTCCGCTAAGCGTGATGTCCCGCTAAGCGAGTCTTCAATTCGAATGAAAACGTCGCTTAGCGCAATATGGCGCTCAGCGCGTAATAGACCGCCTAGCTCATGTAGCTTGATGTTGCGCTCAGCGAGTGGAGCGTTGAGCGAGATGTGTCGCTTAGCGAGATCTGTCTTCTTCTTGTATTCTCCCTTTACTGTTGAATCTAGGCCTGCACACATAAATTAGAGTATATTTCTCACAAAATAACTTCCTAGTGTTAGAATTATCAAACTATACAAATCTATATTAAATGATTTCAAACTAAGCTAAAAACCCTGAGAACATTAGATAATCACTACAAAATATGATGCAATATTTACGTATATAAAGCGATTATCATGATGCTAGCTTTATGCTTGTCTAATTTGGCGTTAAGTTGAGCTTGGACTTGAGCAGCAACTTCAATTGATATTCTTGATCCCAGCTTGGATTCCAATGCAGTCTCAAGGGCAGCTAAGTCAGGTTGAGGGTTTGACTGTGCTGCAACACTTAGTGGTATGGCTACAATTGAAGTGCTCGACCTTGACTGAGTGGACACTGAATCAGTGCACTTGTGGGTTGTGGTAAATTTTGTACACTTTTCAACCAAGTCTACAGCTTGCTTAGCAGCAAGTGCAGTAGCCTGAGCTGCCTCAGCCTCTTGCTTCAGGGCCAACTCCCTGAGCCTTTTGTCTTCTTCTTCCTAGGCCTTTGTATAGTCTGCTGTAGCAATGAGCATCCCAAAGAATTTTGTTAATTAGGGCTATGTAGTATGTGGCCACAGGAGTTGACAGATATTGGATGTGGCTGAACAAGTTGTAAAGGAGTGTGTGTGGAAGGTTGAATGGAATCCCTTTGATGATGTGGTAGAGGATGAACCTATGGAGGGCAGACACATGATCCCTAGACCCAATCTTGTGCAAGATGGTCTTGTTAATGATGTTCAGCAGCAACTTGGAAATGAAATACATAAGAACACACTAGAAGGGGGGGTTGAATAGTGGGTTTAAACTTTTTCGTAAATATTATTAGTTCACAAGTTGCCTTCTTGGATATATGTTAGTTTAAAACAACAAATATATCCCTGCAAGGCAAAGCTTAGAAAGTCTTTCCAAAGGAGCACAATGAGCAAGATAAATATATGTAATCACAAGACAGCAAATGAGAACTTATTTTTATACTGGTTCACTCAACTTAAGTTACGTCTAGTTCTCCTTTAACAACTGTTAAAAGGGTTCCACTATAATCAACTGATTACAAAACAAGTATTCTTCACTGCCACTTCTGGCTACAAGTATTCTCTATGCCACTACTAGCTACAAGTATTTTAAACCACTTTTGGTTACAAGTATGAATCTCCCCCTGAGATTATACTTCCCAAGTATTCTTTTATCACTAAGCCACTCCTACTTTCTATACAATTATTTATAAGATTCAGATAACTCTCAAAGAGAGGATATAAACAAATGTTGAATCTATGTGAGCTTGTAGAGGATGGATATTCTCATTTTCTCTCAGCTCGTGTTCAAGACTTTTTCTCAGAGTGCTTTTGCTTGCTGTCTAGATTGATTTGAGTTATTCCGTTCTCGTTCATTAGTCTTCTTGTTGCATGGAAGCATCCTTATATGGTGAGCTTCAAGAATTTGAACGTTGGAGAAGACTTCTTTCCGTTGTCTCACAGTAGAGTGTTGAAGTAACTTTGACTGTGCTTGATGTGACACAAGCAGGTTTCTATATCTGTCACACTTAGCTTTTAGCATAAGGCGTGCATCTTGATGCTGGTTTGTCCTTTAGTTGTACCTACACACTTCACATAATTCGAGACATACAAGCAATACGAGGAATCAAAGAAAGTAATGTCAAAGAGTATCTCCCTTTCTTTATGTTACAACAGTTCCTTTATTTGTGTAAGGAATTAATTATAAAGCACATATTCCTTAGCACATATGACAAATTATGTTCTGTTCCTGCACAGACAATGTCTGGCTTAATAGACATAGTCTGGTCTTGATTAAGTATGGTCTATTTGTGCACAGACAGCGTTTGGCTTAATAGGCACATTCTGGAATAAAAGACATGGTCTGTTCTAGCCTTAGACATCGTCTGGCTCAGCTTCAGACATTGTTTAGCTTAGCATCAGACATCGTCTTTCTTAGCAATGCATTGTCTGACCGTGTTCCATACATGGTCAGGTTTAATACATAAACATAGTTTGGTCTTGATTAAGTATGGTTTGTTCGTGCACATACAGTGTCTAGCTTAACAGACACATTTTGGAATAAAAGACATGGTCTGTTCTAGCCTTATACATCATTTGGCTTAGCTTCAAACATTGTCTGGCTTAGCATCAAACATCATCTGACTTAGCAATGCGTTGTCTGACCGTGTTCCATACATGGTCTGGTCTAATACATAGACATAGTCTGGTCTTGACTAAGTATGGTTTGTTCGTGCACAGACAACGTCTGGTTTAACAAGCACATTCTGGAATAAAAAACATAGTTTGTTCTAGCCTTAAACATCGTCTGGCTCACCTTTAAACATTGTTTGTCTTAACATCAGACATTGTCTATCTTAGCAATGCGTTGTCTGACTGTGTTCCATACATGGTCTGGTCTAGTACATATGCATAGTCTGGTCTTAAACTTCACATAGTCTATCCGAGACTATTGTATGGTCTGGTCTTAGACTTTGCATGAGTCCTTCCAAGACATTCATGGTCTTTTTGAGAGCTTTATTTTAGTCTGATTACAAGCATTTATAGTGCGTGACTTA
The DNA here is from genome assembly GCA_014843725.1 of Amphicarpaea edgeworthii. Lineage (NCBI taxonomy): Eukaryota > Viridiplantae > Streptophyta > Magnoliopsida > Fabales > Fabaceae > Amphicarpaea > Amphicarpaea edgeworthii. The sequence continues at coordinate 13,586,465 of CM026326.1, forward strand.
ATCATCATCAGTTATTAGATAGTTAAGACAAAAGTGAGAGTTAGAGTGATTATACCATTGTCTGTTCTCACTTTATTTCCTGAAATCACTTAATCTAAAATCATTAGTTGATCAAATATTATCACATTTGTTATTATCAAAACCTATCAAGGTATTAGGGGTCAGACATCATCAAATGTCTTGGTTCTAACAGGAAAGAGGTGGGAAGTTGGTTGGATGCAACTTCTTGACGTTCTTTGCCACTTCATAGTTAGGTCCAAGAATGAACCTTTCTACTGTCCCCTCAGCAATGTCGGAGTCTCATGCCTCTGTAAAGTAGTTGGAGTGCAGCTCGTACCCTATTGCTTGAGCAATGGAGGAGGGAGAGTTGGAGATGTCACAGCTAAACACCTTGCTGACAATCTCGTTTCCTTTGATTGTAGCATTCGTCCGAAACTCTCTATTCAGTCCAAGAGCGATCTTTTGACGATCTTTAAAGAAGCCCTTGATTCCCACATATTAAAAGTACCTTGAGATGTTAAGACCACATTCCTCAAGGTAGGGAATGTCAATGTAGTATTCCACGTGAATGTTCCCAATGTAGGAACCTCGTGGCTTGATCAGAATGTTCTCCACATCGTTGAGGTTTCGTTCTCTCTTGACTTCTGGATCAATGTTGGACACTAAGCTGTTGGTATCTGTGGTAGACTCTGGCATTACATCTCCAAGATGCTCATTAAAAGCTCGAGAGGATGAGGGTGAGGCAGGTTGTTGGGAGGAAGAGAAGCCCTTGGATAGGTTTCCTTTGGCCATGGCAAGGGTTTGTGTTTATGGTTCTTGGAGTTCTTGGTTGTAGAGAGGAGAGGTGAGAGAGATGAGTGTTTTCAAAAGCTTGGGGTATACGTTTGCAACTGTAAGCTAGAATAGGTAATGAGTGTGCATTAAATATGATGGTACGGTTAGGGAATGATTGAAACAACACATTAATGACAAACTTGAATGTGTGTTTTGGGTTTAAATGACTCAGACCCCATTGAATGGTTACGTTACAAAAATGTTTTCAAAAATCCACATGGTCTGGCTCATATTTTGAGTGCGAAACACGTGGCAAGCATATGCCTCACTTAAGTACAACGCCAGGTGATGTGTCCTTAGTTCCACTAGTGAACATTAGACAGTTGTAAGACATTAAGTCACACAGACCATCCTAATCTTTTCTCTCAAAAAGATCAGTCTCTTCTCAGTAAGGGATTTTGTAAAAATATCAGCAAGCTGATCGTCTGTCTTAAGAAATTCCAAATTAATGGTCCCCTTCTGAACATGGTCTCTTATGAAATGATGTTTTATTTCTATATGCTTGGCTCTAGAATGCATTATTGGATTTTTTGAAAGAGATATAGCAGCAGTATGATCACAGAAGATAGGAATGTTACTCTCAAATATGTTGTAATCTTCAAGTTGATTCTTGATCCACAAGATTTGAGAGCAACAACTGGCAACTGATATGTATTCTGCTTCTAAATTTGATAATGTTATTGTCCCTTGTTTCTTGATGATGTGTTCAATTAAGAATGAACTTAGTTTTTCATACCATGCTCTAGGAACTTGTTTAAGACCATACAATACTTTTTTAATTTAAATACATGGTCTGGAAAGATAGTACTCTCAAACCTAGGGGGTTGTTCTATATAAACTTCTTCTTTGATTATACCATTGAGGAATGCACATTTTACATCCATTTGATAAAGTCTCATATTTCTGTGAGTGGCAAATGAAAGCAAAATCCTAATTGCCTCAAGTCTAGCTACTAGAGTGTATGTCTCTGTATAATCAATACCTTCTTGTTGTGAGTAACCTTTGGCCACTAGGCTAGCCTTGTTCCTCACAACCTTACCATTCTCATCTAGCTTGTTTCTGAAGACTGACTTAGCACCAACAACTTCCTTGTTGTCTAGCAGCTTCACAAGTTTCCAGACATCGTTCTTTTGAAATTGGTCCAGCTCTTCTTGCATTGCTTGGACCCAACTTTCTTCTTCCATGGCATCATCAATGTGCTTAGGTTCTATCTCAGACAATAAAGCTATTTGTTGGAAGGATGATCTTGTCTTTATTGGTGCTTGAACCTCTCCAATGATCTGAGAAGGAGGATGGTTCTTGATCATCATTTTGTTGCTGCTTTGTGGTTCTCTGACTTCTTCATTATCTAAGATGGTCTGGTAGCGAACAAACAATCTAGGAGCAGACGATGGTATGCTAGGCGCAAAGATGGTGTATCAGACGATGGTCTGGTCTTTGTTATTGCATCTTCTAGTCTGATATCTGCAAATGAGTCTTCTAACTCTGATAGTTTCCTATTAGGTTGAGTGTCATTAAATCTCACATGAATGGCTTCTTCAACATTTTTGGTTCTAGAGTTAAACACTATATATGCCTTAGATGTTTCAGAATATCCAAGTAAGATGCCTATATCACACTTTGAATCAAACTTACCTAAATTATCTTTTGTGTTAAGAATGAAACATTGACATCCAAAAGGATGGAAGTATGATATGTTGAGTTTCCTTCCTCTCCACAGTTCATATGGAGTCTTTTTAATAATAGGCCTAATATAAATTCTGTTTTGCAAATAATAGGAAGTATTTACAACTTCTGCCCATAAGTGCTTAGGAGTTGAGTTATCATTCAACATGGTTCTGGCCATTTCTTGTAATGACCTAATAATGTTTTTTATTCCAATTTTGTTACACTAAATGGGAAAAACTAAACAAAGGGCTTGTTATTGCTTAGGTTGCTTGCAATGTGTTTGATGAAATGTCATATTTCTTCTCTACTTTTGAGCACTTCATCTCATTTTAATTTCAGTTACTTGCTATGAATTTTGAATGGCAAGGTGCAACCCATTAGCTTGTTGCCTTTTTCCATTGCTTATAGAACCAGCTGCAAAGCACAAAGAAAGCTCTTGTTTCACAAAGTTAACCTTGATGCTGTGAGTTCAGAATAACTTTCTAATGTTCAGCTCTCTTTAATTTCTCACAATGTGGTAATCTATAAATTACTTTAGATTATATTTATTGTTTAGAATATAATTTTAATTTTGGAATTTTGATCTTAATTGAGATAATGTTTTCCTTGTTTTGGTGGTTATATGCATATTACCATATATTAAGTCCCAGGGAGCAAAGAAAATGAGTTGCAACCAAGTTGCTTGATGATCCTAAAAAGGAAATAACAAATGGTCATCCACTGATAGCTAACTTCTAGGTAAGCTTAAACTTTTTTAACTTCTTTGCTTTGCATGAACTACCAAATTGTAATTTCTTTGGTTATTAAGTTTTATATAGCTATATATGTTTCTATAAACCTTTGATCTGATCACTGCATTTGTTCTTAACCATCATGATTAAGAATATGTAAGTTGTAAATTCCCAAATATACAAGCGCATACACCTAGTCATTTGTAGCCTGTCAAATGCTCTGCTTTGATATTCCTAGATCTTGGTAGAAAATCAGTTGTGTTTTATTGTTCATTGTTCATTTTTATTGTACAGTCAATGTTGGGGGTTAGTAGGTGGAATTTTGATGTGTTCACTATTGGTAAATGATTCTCTATGGATGACTATAAGATACTCAGTAGAATCTGACTTTATGATGCAATTAAAATAACATTTTAACATGAAAATGCTTTTATGTAAAGATGGACTTTAAAGAGATTGTTCAATAACTAATCATATGATATTTGTCATTTTGAATTTTAAAATATTATGATTATGATATGAATATACAAGTTTACAATTCAAAAATGGAAATTCATCTGGAATCTAAATTGCAGGTCCTAACATGTGGAGATGTATGTGGTAACATGGTTATGTTCCATTTGCTAAGAAATCTGGTATTAGGTGTATCGACTGCACAAGAAATAAAGATATCTCAAGTAAATCATTTCAAAGGAGTTCATGGGATTTCAAGTGTCTCTAGTGTTTCTATGACTAAGCTTGGTTATAATCAGATTGAGATATGCTCAGTATGTTCAACCATAAACCCTTCTAAGTTCTAATTTCTAATTGTGGTCTACCTTGAAAGAATTATCTTTGATTGAATATGTTTCTGTGAAAGAATTATCTTTCATTAAAGTTGTTAGTTAATGAGAATAAGGAAATTTTCTTACCTTTTCTCTTTACTTTGCTAAGTCAATGTTAACATTCCCTTATGCGTTGTTGCATACCATTACCACCTATTGTAGATGTGATGATAATGTATGGTATTAGCAGGTGGTGAACATTCCATGTGGTGGATGGCGACATCCTCATTTCTATTATCTAGGTGATATACTAGATATGAAGAACTATTTTGCCTTTGTCAAGGTTTGCTTTCTTCTTTGAACCCTTAACTATTGAAAAATTTAGTATGCATTTTGCATTTCCTTAAGATTTATCCATTCTAAAGCCTATTTACACCTGTTCATTCTAGATCTAGCTGCTCAAACTTAAAGTTGTTAAACTCTTGTTAGAAAATCTATGTTGTTATTGCTTCTTTATATTTGAGATTATTTTATGGATTGGACTTGTATATGAGCTCTATAATATTTTCATGGCTTAATCACTTGAATCTGATTTCGTTTTTGACATGTGCTTAATCTTTTAGATTTCAACAATTTCCTAATCATATGTAAGGGTATCTAGAAGGAACATTTGGTCATCTTGTTTAGCTTCCCTTTGTTCTATTGCTTCAAAACATGGGTGTAGGTAGAAGTTAAAAAGTACTAAAATGAGAGTTGAATTTTAGCATTGCAATTGTAGCATTAATCTAATTTCATTCTGGATGATTGATTTTTGTTACCACAAACAATTTTCATGAATAACCCTAACAAATAAGGGCAATTATTACTGGATGAAATGATACATGTCATATAAATAGACACTGGACTCATAATAGAAAGGGGAAGGTATACCCTCAATGTTTGCACATGCAATTCAATGGTAGAGAGATACATTCGTTGTGCTTTATCTCTAATGATGTGCTTGTTGGAGATAATGATAAGTGTGCCTTATTTTCTAAATCAAGTTGGATTGCGATTGGATATGAAGATGGAACTATGAGGTTAACTTGGTAAGACCATTGGTGTCTGTTGCCTGTAGAACTTGCTTGAATGTTTTGTTAATACCTAACTTGTCTTTTTGATTTAGGTACTCTCCAGGTATTGAAAATTGGTCTGCATCAAAAACTGCTTGGTGAACATGTTGGAGGATCGGTAGTAAGATCAATTTGTTGTGTGTCAAAAGTATACTCCTTTTCATCAGATACGGGTGATGTACTTGATGAGAAATTTGAATTGAATGCTGCTATGTGTCAAAACTACATGTTTATTATTTTAGGATCAGGTTTGAACTTACTTTTCCTTATTTTTCCAATCATGTCAAAACATTTCATGACAATTCTTGAGAGAGTTTTATCTATTGTAGGTGGTCATACAACTGAGATGCTTAATCTACTGGCATTGTTAGAGTGAGATAGACTCAAACCAAGATTCTATATTGTTGCTACTGAGATTATAATGAGTCTTCAAAAAGCTCAATTGTTGGAGAATTCTCTAGTTGTTGAGATCCAATTTTTGCTTTTGTATGTAGAAATACCTTTTATTTAATGAGTTCTATTTTTCTTTTTCACGGAGGTGGTTCTACAATATTGGATAGTTTTTGAATATGACAACAATTAGCTTTGATAGATGATTGTAAACATGATTGCTACTAATGATTCAATATTGATGATTGATATTAATGATTAAATGAGTAGTTTCAAAGTAATGTTGATATACTTTTATATTTCAATTCAATATGCAAAATTATTCTTTCTTACCTAATGCTAGTGGATCATGATAGTGAAAGACAAAAATAAAACAACACAAAAATTGAATAAATTATGATATAAATTAATTGCATTTATTTTTTAAAAAATAGTAGATGCATTTTCTGGCGGCTATTAACTGTTAGTAAATGTTAAATTAACACTTTTAGACTTCATTTACTAACGGCTACATATTGTATTTTTTGGTAGCTTTAACCACCAGTAAATCTTGAGTTGTTTGTGAGGTTTATGTGTGTCAATACCGTCAGCTATTTTAAAACAGTAAAAAACGGTTTGTGACTTGCATAATTCTGACAGCTATTTTAGCTGTCAGAAATGTCATTTGTGGCAATTTTTAGCCGTCAGAAACTACTTTTTTTAGTCGTCACAGAATACCATTTTTGTTTGTAGTGTGAACTCTAGTTATAATCAAATATCCAAACTTTGAGATCTAAAAGCATAAAGGAGGCAAACCCACCACTTTTGTCTGCCAATACGAAATTTATAGGAGAAAAGAAGACTCATATATATCGATGTATGATGTGTCATTATTTTCTCCTATTTCTTATCCCTTTCTGTCATCATTTTAATTACTGATTAGCCTTAATTGTCAAATTAATTATGCAGTTTTATCATTTGGGCCTTTTTGACTAATTCTGTATTTTAATTTGATTTTAGGAGAATTATAAGCAATTGGGCTTGGATCTGGAATTGGGCTGAACCAGCTTGGGCTTGAAGAGAGGAGACTGTTTTAGTTTTATTTGTCGTCCAATTTTATTTTATTGCTGTATTTTGTAATTGGGCCGCATCAGATTTTTATGGGCCCAAATCAGATTAGTAGCCTAGGGTTTTGTGGGCCTAAGTGACTTTTAGTGAGACAAATAGAAGGCCCAGTCGTCATTGAGAGGGGGCTGTTAGGTTTAGTTTCATTTTTACTGTTGAGAAAAGACTGTTCACGTCCCCAACATGCTACTGTTCATGTAGAGCAGTGTTTTTTTCATTCTCCGTTTTCCAGTTCGTTTTCAACTGCAATTTCATTTTTCTGCTTCTGTTTCCATTTTCGTTCTTCATTGTTGGTTCGTTTTCAGTTTCCATTTCTAGTTTCGTTTTTGTCTTCTATTCTTGTTTTCATTTTTGTCTTCTATTCTTGTTTTCGTTTCTGTTTTCTAGTTTCATTTCCGTTTTGCAATTTCTGTTTTTAGTTTTGTTTACAGTTTGTTGTTTACGTTTTCAGTTTGCTGTTTAATTTGAATGGAAGGTTAAATTTCCAATGTTGTTTTCTCTTGAGGACTAAGCACTAGCTCTCTTTGAGGTTTTGTTATTAATGTTAATTTCTGATCAGTTTTTCCCCTTCACCAATTATTCTGTGTTTGTTGCTGATATTAATCCATGCATGTTTAATGCTTGATTAATTGTCTCTTGTGCTTAATTAATGTTCATGCTTAATGGACCTATGAGAGGAATTAATTGGTGTATGTGTTGCTTAATCACATAATGAAAACCTTGTATTAATTTTCGCTTAGTAAATTAATTCCGGGTTGGATTAAGTGGCTGAATTGATTAGGGATAGATTCTCGTAACCTAGGATAAGAGGCTTGTTTTTGAATCAAGGGGAAACAACACGTTTTAGTTCTGTTATTTTTAATTCAAGTTGCTTGCTGTTTAAATTATTAAAACAAAGAACCCCCCCATTTGTTACTGTTTTATTGTTGTTAAGTGTTATGAACGTTTGTTTGATCACTGCTCACTGGGAGACGACCTAGGATCACTTCCTAGTTACTGCATTTAATTGTTTTTATTTGGTTCGGGTACGGCCTTGACCAATGTATCAATGTTAACAAGGAAAATTATAATAGGATTTATATATGATGGAGACTTTTATAGAATAAAATGAATCATGAAAAATAGAACTCTTTTGCCATGACATGAAATGACGAGGCAAGGTTGTTTTCTACTACCTTCGTTAATAAGAAATGGAGGCACTACACTAAAGTATGCCGTTTCCCACTAGCAATAGCAATAATGGTAGAGCACAGAGTAGAATCAACAAAGCTCTTGCTTCTCCTGAATGGTTTGATGAGTGGCCTAGTTGTATGATTCAAGCATTGGATAGAAGTTTTTCAGACCATTGTCCAATCCTATTGTCTAATATGCAAGTTGACTAGGGGCCCAAACCCTTTAGGACTCTTGATTGCTGGTATTCGGAGCCTGGATAAAAGAACCAAGAAGTTCATTTAAGAGCTTAACGATTTGGAGAAGAAGGAAGACCATGGCGAATTATGTGATGTAGATAGAGTGATCAAATTGGGGCTACAACAGGAGTTCTAGAAGGTGGCCACGTGTAATGAATCACTTATTAGACAAAAATCCAGATCTAAGTGCTTGGTGGAAGTTGATAGAAACTTAAGTTATTTTCATAGGAGTTTTGTGTGGAGAAGAAGGAAAAACTCGTTGAAATTGGTGGAGGTAGATAGGGTGTGGGTTTCGAAACCATCAGTGGTTAAGGTACAAGTGAAAAAAAATTTTAAGCTAGGTTTTTCTGAATCAACTAATTGCAGGCCTAAATTAAATGGGGTTATATTCAAATCCTTGGCTGATTTTGATAATGTTTCTTTGCTCGCCTACTTTGAGGAGTTAGAGGTTAAATCTACAGTTTGGGAGTGTGGGAGTGCCAAAAGCACGGATCCGGACGGTATAAATTTTAGATTTATCAAATCATTCTGGCATTTGCTGAAAATTTATGTCATGAGATTTTTTATGGAATTTCATCAGAACGGTATCCTCCCCAAAGGTAGTAACTCTTCTTTCATAGCACTTATTTTGAGGGTAGAGGACCCATTGAGTTTGGGGGATTTTAGACCCATCTCACTGGTAGGCTGCATGTATAAAATTCTGGCGAAGATTCTATCTAATCAATTGAAAAAGGTGTTTGGTAAGGTGATCGATGAACATCAAAGTGCTTTCTTGAGAGGACGTTAGTTACTAGACAGTGTTCTCATGGCGAATGAGGTGATAGACGAAGCTAAGAAAATGAATAAGAACTACCTTATTTTCAAAGTAGATTTTGAAAAGGCATACAATTTGATGAGTTGGGAGTTTCTGTTTTATATGATGCATTGGTTGGGTTTTCAAGAAAAATGGATTTTGTTGATCAAAGGGTGTTTGGTGATTAGTAGGGTGTCGGTCCTTGTTAATGGCAGCCACTTGGAGTAAGGGTGACAAAACGGGCCAATCTGCCAAAAATGGGGCGAGGTAAACCATACAGGACAACTTGCCCTGCCATTAGGCAAGTTGGCGGGTTGACCCACCAACTTAAAGTTTTTTTCTTAAAATTTTAGTTTTTGTAAAAAAAAACTTATATCTACATATTTTTTGTTCTCAATTATTCAATTCCAATTTTTTTTTGTTAAAAGAAGACTATGTCACTTTTTGGATTTCGCTTCATTTTAATTAATTACTTTTTCTTTTTACAAGAAAGATTATTAATATGTTTATTTCTTTAGACAATTTTTTACCATATTATTTGGTTCATCATTCATGTATAACTTCAATCCCTACATGATGATTTGTTTATTATTTATTGACACTCTTAATTAAGTAATTATGAACATAATATACTAAAACATAATTTTAGGGGTTAGGCGGGTTGGTGGGTTGGCTTGTACGAGTTGGCAGGTTAGGCGCGTTGGTGTGTTAGGAGCACTCCCTTGCCTCGCCATTTTTTGGTAGGTTGACGGGCCGACTCGCTGGCTACAACCCGTTTTGCCACCCCGACCTCAGAGGAATTTTTGGTGTCAAAAGGTTTGAGGCAAGGTGACCCACTTGCACCATTCTTATTCACTATGGTGGCAGAGGGACTTAGTGGACTTATGAAGGAAGCGGTTGTCAAAGGGCTATTTTCCAACTACGAAATGAGGAAGAACAAGACTAAGGTGGATCTTCTTCAATATGTGGATGATACTATCTTCCTTGGCGAATCATCTCTCAATAATGTTATTTTTATTAAGAGCATGCTTACAGGTTTTGAATTGGTATCTGGTTTGAAAATCAACTTCTCCAAGAGCAATTTCGGTGCTATCGGTGTTGACAAGAAGGTTGTGGCTACGTACACTTATTCCTTAACTGTAAGATTTTGAAAACTCCGTTTGTTTATCTCGGTATTCCTATTGGTGCAAGCCCTAGGCTTGCCTCAACCTAGGCTCCGGTAGTTAGAAAATTCAAAAACAGGTTGTCCATTTGGAAACATAGACTACTGTCATATGTTGGTAGAGTTTGCCTTATCAATTTTATTTTGTCATCTATCCCTCTTTTTAACCTGTCCTGTTTAGATTGTCTTCTGGTAGATTAATTTCGATTAGTGACGAATTAAGGGAGCAACAAGGGCTTTAGCCCCCCCTCCCTCCTCCCCTTCCTTATATATATATATATATATATATATATAATGAAAAAATTAATAAAGAAAAAATTATTAAGAAAAATAGGTTTTAAGTTAGTATTTATTTAATTTTCTTTCATTAGCAGATCATATCTTAGTTTTATACATACATTTAGTAATAAATATTTGGCTTAATTGTATATTTATTTCATTTTGTTTTATTGTTGGCAAGTTTTACTCTTAACAAATTAATTTGATATTTTTATCTTTAATTTTTTTAAATCTTGCAAATTTTACACTATCATTTTATCCTTACATCACATGATTGTATATTTTACTCCCTAATTTTTTTACAAATTTTATAATAATTTTTTTAAAAAAACTTTTATCCTTAATTTTTGTAAAAAAAAATTCTTCCCCCCCTTAACCTTAACTCTAGATCCGCCCTTGATTGCAATTCTGAGGAATTTCCTGTAGGGGGGGGGGGGGGGGGGGGGTTAATAAGGTGGCGTGGGTGAGTTGGGAGAGAATTTGTCAACCTAAATGTTTGGGGGGTTTGGGCATAAAAGATATCTTCACTTTCAACAAGGCTCTCTAGCCAAGTGGAGATGGAATTTATTTAGCAAGTTAGGGCGAACTGGTGTGATTTACTCTTGTCTAGGTATGACGAGTGGCGAGGGTTGGAGAGTGAAGTGGAGCTTAGTAAAACATCTATTTGGTGGAGGGATCTATCTATGGTGTGTGGGGGCAGATCTGACCCTAATTGGTTTGATAGGGCCTGGAAGTGGAAAGTGGGTAATGGTAAATGTATTAAATTTTGGAGTGATGTTTGGGATGGGCAACCAATCCTTGGCTACTAGATTTCTTAGATTATTCAATAATGTTGTTAATGCTAGGGGATCCATTAGCTCTTTTGGGTGATGGATGGAGGGAGTGTGGAGGTGTGATTTAACTTGGAGAAGGGAGTGGTTTGTTTAGGAATCGAATATGTTCAACGACTTCTCATGGGAAATAGATGGTCCAAGCCCGTCTGGTGATATGGAAGATTGTTGGTCTTAGGAATGGGAGGCTTCTGGTTGCTTCTCGGTTAGGTCTGCATACAAGGTGGTTGACCTTGTTGGATTACCGAATCTATTGGAGAAATAGGATGTTGTTGTGGAGATATGGAAGATCAATATACCGCCTAAGGTGAAATTCTTTATTTGGAGGTTGATGCACAATAGACTTCCAATCGGTGATAATCTAAGCAAGAGGAATATTATGCAACAAAACGTGGCCTACACATGCCCTCTTTGCAATGTAGAGGAAGAGACTTTGGATCACTTATTTTTTGGTTGCAATTGTAGTAAAGTTGTTTGGGATTTCTTGTGGTCCTCTATGGATCTCAAGGTGGTACTCTCGCGAGATGCAAAGGCACATTTTCTGCAACACGAGCTTCCTGGATGTAATAAGAGCATGAATAGCAGATGGAAAGTTATCTGGTGTACGCCAATATGATTGTTGTGGAGGTGTCACAATGACATTATTTTTAATGATAAGTCCTTTGATGTGGATAATGTCATAGACCAAGTTCTATTTAACTCATGGTCTTGGTTGAGAACACTTAATGCTGGCTTCACTGTTATATATACAATGGAGGTTGAATTTTGATACATGTATAGTTAATTAGGTAGATTCACATGGGTGTTGTGTACAGTACAGGGTCATGCCTGTTGGGTGATGGCGAGTTGCTGATTTTTTTGTTTATATGCCTACTATATAGCATTTTATAGCTTATGGTTGGTGTTATTGATACATTGGTTTTATATATATACTTTGTTTGAGGGGTAGATATATCTAAAGAGTCCCGATATTTCCCACCCTCAATTAATCTACCCCCATCCCACACTTGCCCATGGGCATTTTTATATATATTTTTAATTAATTATATTCATAAAAAGAAACTAAATTATTGAAGGGACTCTAGCCTAACTCTGTCTTCCTATTCATTTTCTTCCCTTTCTTTTTCATTGTGCCGTGTGTGCAACAATGACACCACCACACCATCCACCGCCACCATCGTCGCTCCTCAATAGCCACCGCACTGCCCTAAAACCAAACACCTCTGTCACCGTAAACCCCACATTGGCCCGCCAACACCTTTGTTGTGCATCCTTTCTCCAAACCAAACACACCATCCAGCACCACCACAAACCACCATCATGCTCCGCCACACCGTGCATGCATTCTTCTTCAATCGCATTGCCAATGACGCCATCCACCACCATTGCGCGTTCTTCTCATTTTCTCCAAATCAAACACCTTTGTTGTGACCCAACCATCCTCTCTCTCCACCTCAATGAGACAGGTTCATCATCTCTTTTACTTTGCATTTTAGGATTGATGTTTACATTTGTTGCATTGCATTTAATTTAGCATTTGCATTGTTATAATTTGGAATGACACATTACAAGGAATGCTTGTTGGTTTTGGAATAAATTAAATGTGTCACTTTTACATATTTGTGAAGTTTAAATTTGTTCTTTATTTTCTATTGTTGTGTTTGGATTAATGTCATTGTTGACATATAGTGGGAGATTGAACAATTTAAAATTTTCAACTAATGAAACTTTCAAAGTGAGAACCATACTTGGGTTGCTAATATTTTTTGCTGCCCTGTTGTCACTGTGCATAGTGTTTATGTGTGAATAACTTAATGTAAAATTCAGGGGTTGCCAATCTAGTATTCTTAGTGTCTGTTCCTATATTTAAGTCTGACATATGGAAGGAAATGTAATTGTGAAAACCTTCTTAATTGCAAAACTACCCAATGTATAATAGGACTCTAATGTTCGTGACTTGTGAATCACAATTCACAACCATTAAAGGTGTGATTAAGAATTTACTTGTTGTAGCTTAGTTGGTAGAATGGTTATGAAATACCTTTTTTTTTTATGATAGGTTGTACTATATAAAGCCGAATACAATTATGTTTATTATATAGAATAAGGTTGGATTTGGGTAAGTAACTCAATTAAGTACTTTTGAATAAGTATTTATCATATAAATTCTTAAATGTAAGTTAATTTTATAATTGAAGAGGAATTCAATTTAAACTATTTTCACACAAGATATAAGTTTTTATTAGTTATCCTAGTAAGTTTATTCAAATAAGTTACAAACAGCTTATGGACATATCATAAGTTATTTTCATAAGTTTTTTCAAACACATATCATAAGCTATTTTTGTAATTCCTCTAAGCAAGCATTAGTTATTCTGATTTACAAACTTGAAGATTGGTTTTATTGAGCTACTGCACAAGGGGTAGTTTGCCTACTGTTAATTTTTTGTTGCAGCAACAACTTTTGTAAGGGGCTACTACCTCAACTCTTTAGTGCATTTTGGTTCAGCAATTCTGATTTGTCGGGCAATAGGAATTTGGTAAAAATTGGTTTTATTGAGCTGTTGCACAAGGGGCGGCTTGTTATTAATTTTTTGATACAACAACATCTTTTGTAGGGGGCTGCTGCCTCAACTCTTTAGTGCATTTTGGTTTAGCAATTCTAATTTTCCGAGCAATAGGAATTTGGTTAAAACTAGTTTTATTGAACTGTTGCACAAGTGGCAGCTTGCTGTTAATTTTTTGCTGCAACAACATCTTTTGCAAGGGGCTGTTGCCTCAACTCTTTATTGGTAACAATGGTTCTTTTTTCAGCAGCTTCAACAGCAAATAAGTTGGACATCAATTTGTAAAATTATGTTTTACATGGCTTTAATTGGCTTGTCCAAATTGTGGTAAGCTTTGTAATTCTGTTTTTGAACTTGGTTGTAGGTATTCTAGCTTTATAGTTGGCCATTTTTGCTTGCTAGTTTTTCTAGTTGTATCAACTTGATGGGTTAGGTTTGCCCCCATCTTTCCTTGTATTTTTTCTTTTCCTTATTAATTGAATTGCAGCTACCTTGATCATATGATAGGAAGCCTTGGGGGCAATCCCCTTGGTCCTTCTCTTAAGGTTTGGGTGATCTGAGCCTTTAGATAAAAAAAAAAAAAAAAGATAAGCCCAAATAAATTTTAAATAAACTATTTTAAAAACACCTTAATTTGATCATGGCTTAGGCATGTGAATGCATGGCTTAAACATTAATTTTATCCATAAACCCCTTCTTTCTTTGTTTTTCCACTATAGTTTATGAAAATATAGTGATCTAAATTCATGGAGTTTACACTTAATTCTTGTTATTCGTGTTTTTAATTAATTATGTAAAATTAAAAGTTTATAATATACCTTTTTAATTTGTTTTTTTTAGGTTGATCAATGGCGCATTTGGATGCATCCAAAAAGAGGATCCTTGAGTCAAAGGAAGAAAGTTGTAATGTAAAATTTTATAATATTTGTACTAGTTTAATATATAATTGGTCAAATAAATTATTTTTAATTTGTTTATTGATTTATTTTTAGGTACGATTAATGCATAGGATGAATATTATTAGTTTGGCTAAAATTAATGCCAATCTAATAGATCTACCAAGAACAATGTTTCAGGAGACACCTTTTAAATATTTTATTGGCATTAACGAAAAATTGAAAATATCAGCTATTGTTCTTCATGAACTAGTTAGTAGGTGGGCTAAGGGTCTTAACTCGTTTAGGATAAGGCACAATTTTGTTTTCGTTTAGGCTAAGGCACATTAGTTGATGTATGTTTTGCATTAGGATTGAAAATTTCTGAGCAACTCGTGTCCTTAGTAGATGATTTAGTAGATGATGGAGATTGTAAAGTCAAACGTTTGTTTGAAGGAGGAGAAATAACAGTGTTAAAAATAGTTTCTTTATTTGAGAAAAAAAGAAATGAAACGTGATAAAAATGTGCTTAACTTTTGTAGGCTTTATATATATTCTTCTTGCATTTGCAGTTTTTTATTTTCCTCATGCTAGTGCCACTGTAAGAAATGTGTTAGAACCAAGACATTGGATAATGTCTAGCCCCTAATTCTTTAATGGGTTTTGATGATAACAAATGTGATAATATTTGATCAACTAATGATTTGAAATTAAGTAATTTTAGGGAATCAAAATTGATCAACAAACAAATGGTATAATCTCTCCATAGCACTCTCTATCTTAACTATTTGATAACTCATAATAATTTATCAAGCACCAAAAACACTTTTAATTAGACTAAAATAAGCTCTACAACAAACCATGCAAAGTTCATGAGGTCAAACGATACAATCTTGGAACAAACCATGCTAGGTCTTGGAAAGACTTATGCAAAGTCTAGGACCAGACCATACAACAGTCTTGGGACAGACTATGTGAAGTCTTGGGGCAGACAATACAAGTCTAGGACTAGACTATACATATGTACTAGACCAGACCATGTATGGAACACAGTCAGACAATGCATCGTCTAGATAGACAATGATTGAGCCAGGCCAAACGATGTCTGAAGTTAGGCCAAACCATGTCTGTCGTTCCAGACCATGCTTAGTCAGACCAGACTATGTCCGTTAAAGCCAAACGTTGTTTGTGTTAGAATAGAACATGATCTGTTTTACATGCTAAGGAATATGTGCTTTATAATTAATTCTTTACACTAAAAGAGGCACTGTTGGTTACAGAAAGAAAGGGAGATACTCACTGAACCTACTTTCTTCTATTCCTCATATTGCTTGCATGTCTCGAATTGTGTGAAGTGTGTAGGTACATCCAAAAGACTAATCAGCATTGAGATGCACACTTTAAGCTAAAAGCTAACTATGATAGAGACAAGAACCTGCTCCAGTCACATCAAGCACAGTCAAAGCAACTTCAACATTCTTCTATGAGACAATGGAAACCTATCTTCTCCAACGTTCAAATCCATGAAGCTCACTATATAAAGATGCTTCCATGCAACAAGAAGAAATAATGAATGAATTGCAATGAAACCATTCAAAGCAATTTGTACAGCAAGCCAAGCACTTTGAGAAAGAGCTAAGAAACACAAGCTAAGAGAAAAGAGAATACCCATCTTCTACAAGCTCACACAAATTCAACACTTGTTCATATCCTCTCTTTGAGAATTATGTGAATCTTATACATATCTGTATAGAAAGCTAAGAGTGGCTTAGTGATAAAAGAATACTTAGGAAGTATAATCTTAGGCGGGAGATTCATACTTATAACCAGTAGTGGTTTATAATACTTGTAGTCAGTAGTGGCATAGAGAATACTTGTAGCCAGAAGTAGCATTGAAAAATACTTGTTTTGTAATGAGTTGATTATAGTAGAACCCTTTAACAATTGTTAAAGGAGATCTGGTCATAGCTCAGGTTGAGTGAACTAGTATAAAAATAAGCTTCTATTTGCTGTCTTGTGATTACATCTATTTATCTTGCATATTGTGCTCCTTCTATAACCAAAATGCACATTCAATTCTATCATTAATGTGTCGTTTCAATCATTCCCTAACCGTACCATCATATTTAATGCACATTCATTACCTATTCTAGCTTACAGTTGCAAAACGTATACCCCAAGCTTTTGAAACTCTCTCTCTCACTTTGCCTTCTTTGCAACAAAGAAATCTAAGAACCCTAAACACTCAACTCTTACCATGGCCAAAGGTAACCTCACCAAGGGCTCTTCCTCCTCACAACAACCACCCTCACCTTCTACCTCTCGAGCTTCTAATGAGCACCACGAGGAGGTAATGCTAGAGTCAACAATGGATACCAATAGTTCTGCCTCAAACATTGATCCTAAAGTTAGAAGAGAATGCAACCTCAACGATGTGGAGAACAATCTAATCAAGCCACAAGGTTCCTACACTGGGAACATTCACATGGAGTACTACATTGACATTCCCTACCTTAAGGAACGTGGCCTTAACATCTCAAGGTACTTTGAGTTTGCTGGTATAAGAGGCTTCTTCAATGATTGCCAGAAGATAGCTCCTGGTCTGATAAGGGAGTTTTGGAGGAATGCCACAATCCAAGGGAACGAGATTGTCAGCAAAGTATTTGGATGTGATATTTTCATCTCTCCCTCCTCCATTGCTCAAGCAATAAGGTGCGAGTTGCACTCTAACTACTTTGTAGAGGGATGGGACTCCAACCTTGTTGAAGGGACAGTAGAAAGGTTCATTCGTGGACCTAACTATGGGATGGCCAAGAACAACAAGAAGTTGCATCTAGCCAACTTCCCACCTTTGTCCAAGTTGTTGTTGAATATCATCAATAAGACCATCTTGCACAAGATTGGGTCTAGGGATCATGTGTCTGCCCTTCATAGGTTCATCCTCTACCACATCATCAAAGGGATCCCATTCAACCTTCCACACACCCTCTTTTACAACATGATAAGCCACATTCAATATCTATCTACTTTTGTGGCCACCTACTACACAGCCCTAATAAACAAGATTCTCTGGGATGCTCACTACTACAACAGACTGTACAAAGAAATTCAATCAAGAAGACTTGATGAACTAGACTATGTCAATGTAGAAGGTCCATTTGTTCATTAGAGGATGCTTACATCCTCTAGTCTGCTCAAGTTGAACATGGGATTTGAAATCACCAAGGGATCACCTAACAAGTTCCCTAAACTTTCTGATAATGAAGATGAAGGTCAAAAGAAGTAGACTAAGAAGAAGAAAGGTGGAAAGGGAAAAGCTCTTGTCATCTATGATGATGGGAAAATCACATGCTTGGTTCGAATTGGATCTTCTAGGATGGAATTCGCGCACCAAGAGCAACCCAGAAATGAATATTAATTCTTGATCGAAATGGGAAATGCGAAAACAAAGAATAATACGAATTGGGAAAGAACGAAAAACAGGATAGGCGCCACAAACAATGATGTTTGATAAGCCTAGGGATCGCCACAAGAATTTAGGGAATTCTTGATAAGATCAACTGGTTCAAGGAAGAACCCTAGCAGAGACAATTCTCTCTTTTTGACAAAACAATCAGCTCTGCATTTTCATTCAGTTCCAAATGATTTATACAAATTTGTTCTCAATAAAATAAGAGAAATGTAAAATCCCAACATTACAAGCATAGCTAATATGTCCTAGTGGTTAAGGCGAGGCAAAGTTTAGTTTGAGGTCAACGGCTCAAAACTGGCTGCAAGCACTTTAACATTATTATTTTTTTAATTAAATGACTAAGTCTGTAAGTGGGCCTTCATTCCAAGCAATCAATAGACAGGACTAGCAACTCTCCCTTGTGGGCCTCCAAGTGTTGGGCCTCTCCTTGCATTTAAACTGCCCTCAGAATAGTCACCATATGTTCCAAAGCTTCTTGGGCCTTTTTAGCTCTTGCTCTTGTCATGGACCCTCCTATGCCTTGTATCGGGTCTTGGGCTTCCATCTGGTCATGGGCTTGGGCTTTGATGTCCACATCATTCCCTCCTTCTTGAAAAGCATTTGCCCTCAAATCTTTGAAATCAACACCTGCATCAAAAAGAGTGAGATCAGCCACATTAAAAGTAGCACTTACCCCATACTCTCCTGGCAAATCAATTTTGTAGGCGTTATCATTGATCCTGGCCAGTACTTGAAATGGACCATTTCCTCTTGGCATGAGCTTGGACTTCCTTTGGGAAGGAAACCGTTCTTTCCTGAAATGTACCCAAACCCAATCACCTGGTTTAAATGTTACCTTTTTCCTTCCTTTGTTTGCATATTTTGCATACCCTTCAATTTTCTTCTCAATTTGGGACTTGACTTTCTCATGCATCTTCTTGACATATTCTGCTTTAACTTGCCCAGACTTATCCTTAAATTGTGAAATGTCAGGTAAAGGTAACAAATCCAAAGGAGTCAAAGGATTAAAACCATAAACAATTTCAAAAGGTGACAATTGAGTAGTACTATGCACAACCCTATTATAAGCAAATTCAACATGTGGCAAACACTCTTCCCAAGTCTTAATATTTTTCTTAATAACAGCCCTAAGAAGAGTAGAAAGAGTTCTATTGACCACAGTTTGCCCATCAGTTTGAGGATGGCATGTAGTTGAAAACAACAGCTTAGTACCTATTTTTCCCCACAAAGTCCTCCAAAAATGGCTAAGAAATTTAGAGTCACGGTCACTTACAATACTCCGGGGTAACCCATGCAATCTTACTACTTCCTTGAAAAATAAATCAGCAACATGGCAAGCATCATCCACCTTCTTGCAGGGTATAAAATGAGTCATCTTAGAAAACCTATCAACCACCACAAAAATTGAGTCCTTTCCTCCCTTGGACCGAGGCAAACCTAAAACAAAGTCCATAGAAATATCAATCCAAGGATGTTCAGGAATAGGTAATGGAGTATACAAACCATGTGGCTTGACTTTAGATTTAGCCTTTTTGCAAACAAGACACTTATCACACAATGAATGCACATCAGATTTCATGTGAGGCCAGTAAAAATGCTCATGCAAGATATCATATGTCTTTTGCACTCCAAAGTGTCCCATTAACCCCCCCTCATGAGCCTCTTTAACAAGAACTTCCCTAATTGAACTCTTAGGCACACAAAGTCTCTTATCCTTAACCAAATAACCATCATGTTTAAAATACCCATTAGATGCAGTATGAGAACATGTTTGGTAAATATGTGAGAAATCAGCATCATGTTCATATAATTCCTTAATGCACTCAAAACCAAGAAACTTAGCTTCAAGAGTAGATAGTAAAGCATACCTGCATGACAAAGCATCAGTAACCACATTGGACTTACCTCTCTTGTGCTTGATCACATACGGAAATTGCTCAAGGAACTCCACCCACTTGGCATGTCTCTTGTTCAACTTACCCTGCCCTTTCAAATACTTTAAAGATTCATGGTCACTGTGAATCACAAATTCTTTAGGCAGAAGATAATGTTGCCAAGTTTGTAATGCTCTAACTAATGCATACAACTCCTTGTCATATGTGGGGTAGTTAAGGGCAGCCCCATTCAATTTCTCACTAAAATAAGCAATTGGGTGCCCCTCTTGCATTAAGACAGCTCCTATTCCCACCCCAGATGCATCGCATTCAAGTTCAAAAGATTTAGCAAAGTTAGGCAAAGCAAGTATGGGTGCATGTGTTAATTTCTCTTTCAAGACAGAAAATGCTTTCTCTTGTTTCTCTCCCCCATTTAAATCCTGCATGTTTCTTAACTAGCTCATTAAGAGGTGCAGCAATAGTACTAAAGTCCTTCACAAACCTCCTATAGAAACTAGCTAAGCCATGGAAACTTCTCACTTCACTCACATTCTTAGGAATTGGCCACTCTTGGATTGCTTTTATTTTCTCTTTATCTACATGCACTCCACTAGAATTAACCACAAATCCTAAGAACACAACATGATCTTTACAAAATGTGCACTTTTCCAGATTAGCATACAGCCTTTGTTTTTGAAGAACATGCAAAACAGATTTCAAATGTTGCAAATGCTCATCCAAATTTTTGCTATACACAAGAATGTCATCAAAGTACACAACCACAGATTTTCCTAAGAACTCTCTCAAAACATGATTCATTAACCTCATGAAAGTACTAGGGGCATTTGTCAAACCAAATGGCATTACCTTCCACTCATATAAGCCATACTTGGTTTTAAAAGCTGTTTTCCATTCATCACCTTCTCTAATCCTAATCTGATTATATCCACTTTTCAAATCTATCTTAGAGAAGTAACATGATCCATACAATTCATCAAGAAGATCATCTAACCCGGGAATGGGATGCCTGTACTTAATGGTGATGTTGTTGATGACTCCGCAATCCGAGCACATCCTCCGAGCTTCTATCCTTCTTTGGCACCAATATGACAGGAACAGCACATGGGCTCAAGCTTTCCTCTACCCAACCTTTAGTCATCAAATTAGTGACTTGCTTTTGAATCTCCTGGGTTTCCTGAGGATTACTCCTGTATGCTGGCCTATTAGGCAACACAGCTCCTGGAACCAAATCAATTTGGTGTTCAATGCCTCTTAATGGTGGGAGTCTTTGTGGTATCTCCTTTGGAAACACGTCCTGAAATTCCTGCAAAATAGATTTAACTCCACTAGGAAGTTCAAAGTCTGAATCAAGGGCAGCAATCTCCTTATTATAAAGTATATACATAGACTTCCTTGCCATCAAAGCTCTCCTCACCTCTCCACTTTTCACAAATAATCCATTCTTTCTCAATTTCTTTTCTCCACTTTTTCTTTTTTCTCTTTTCTCTTTTTCTTTATCTTGTGGTTCTCTCTCTTTCTTTTTTCTCTCTTTTTCATTTTCTTTTCTCTCTTGCTCTCTTTTCTCTCTCATGATACTCTGATCATCACAAACCTCTTTTGGAGATAATGGAACCAAGGTAACCTTGCGGTTTTCATGATAAAAAATGTATTTGTTTTTGTGACCATCATGGTGAGCTTTCCGATCAAACTGCCATGGTCTCCCAAGAAGCATATGGCTAGCCTCCATAGGAACCACGTCACACAGAATTTTGTCCTCATACTTCCCAATAGAAAACTGAATCTCCACTTGCTTATCCACCCTCAATTCACCTTCCTCACTAAGCCATTGTAGCTTATAAGGTCTAGGATGGGGTTTAGTCTCTAAGTTCATCTTCTTCACCAACCTAGCACTAGCCACATTGGTGCAACTCCCTCCATCTATGATCAAAGAGCACACCCTCCCTTGGATAAGACACCTAGTATGGAATATGTTTTCTCTTTGGCTTTCCTCACTCTCCTTGGCTATCCCTCCTAACATCCTCCTCACAATGAACAAGTCTCCTTCAGAAATCTCCTCCTCTTCTGCACTCTCTTCTTCACTTGATGGTTCAGAATGAGAACTCTCACTTATGATTTCCCCATCATCTTTTAATATCATAACTTTCTTAGTAGGACACTCAGAAGCTATGTGTCCTCTACCCAAACACTTGAAGCACTTTATGTCTCTAGATCGGGAATTGTTGGCCACTTCCTTGCCCCGATTTTGGGTGGGCTGTGGTGCAGCCCTTGGGGTCCTATTAGATAAAGCTCCCTCTTTCTTAAACCCCTCCTTCCACCTAGAGTTATCAAAATTAGATGAACTCTTCCTCACACTTTTTCTCTTTAATTGCTACTCCACTTTCATAGCATGATGGACTATATCCTCTATCTCCACATAATTTTGCAGCTCCACTACATCTCTTATATCTCCATTCAGCCCACTAAGAAACCTTGCCATGGTTTCCTCCCTATCCTCCTCAACATTGGCTTGAATCAAGGCTATTTCAAGGTCTTTATAGAACTCATCTACACTCTTACTCCCTTGGGTCATTCTCTGGAGCTTATTGAGAAGCTCTCTATGGTAGTGAGATGGAACATACCTCCTTCTCAGCACTCTTTTCAACTCCTCCCAAGTCTCCAACATAGGCTCTCTATACCTCCTTCTCTCCCTTTGGAATTGATCCCACCAAACTAAGGCATAGTCAGTGAATTCCAAGGTAGCTAGCTTGATCTTCCTCTCTTCAGTTAGGGTGTGACAAGAGAAAATTTGTTCTACCTTCAACTCCCACTCAATATAGGCTTCAAGATCACTTTTACCCCTAAATGGTGGAATGGTAACTCTTCCTCCCTCATCTCGGTTTCCTCTTAGTTCTTCCTCATTTCCTCTCCTTCTTCTCCCTTCAGGCCTCTCATGTCTACCCCTATCTCCATGTTGGTCATTCTCCCTATTCAGATTTTGGGTTTCTAAATTCTCAAGCCTCTCATAAATTCCCTCCGTATGCTCCCTCAAAACTTGGTTCATCCTTTGAGTTAAGGCATCTAACAACACCCTATGATCTCTAGTAGGGGATGGAGGTCCCTCTCTCTCAGCCATGAACAAAATCTGAAGTAAGAAAACCTCACCAAAGTGTTTCACTCAAGTGTTTCACACAGTTAGGCTTTTCAGCAAATGTACTCTCTAGCCTTTTTCCGCTCGTTCTCTAACTTAAGGTTCTTACAAGAATCAACAATCTATTATCAAGAATCACTTTCAAGAGTAGCAATCACAAGGCTTGACACAGAATTTTGAACACCAACAAAAGGGAAGTAGCAAAGAACAATTTCACTACCAACAAACAAGAACAGATTCTATGGAAAAACAAGGATTAGAGGAGACACTTGACACTTAGGAATTTTATCAAACAAGTGGGGTGCAAGGAAATTTAATGACTATAGCTGCTGTACTCTTTGTTTTTTTTTTTTTTTTTTGCTCTGTTTTTTTTTCTTCTTCTTGCTACTGAATTGAACAAACAACAGCCACAAGTTGTCAAATTTTTTTTAACACAAACTACTTCTAATAATGAAATTTGTAACCTTGCAATCAAACTTTTTTTTTTTTTTCAGTTGCAGCAACTGAATAACTAGATTAGCATTCCCCCCCAAGACAAGCTAAAGTTTAACACTCAACAGAAATCAACACCAAGAACAAAATATGCAGCAGAGTATGACAGAACAAGAAATTGAAGATAGCAAACAACCAAATTGCAGAATCCAAATTTCAGCAAACAGAAATTAGGGGTTTAGGGTTACCAATGGTGTGACTAGAATTGATTAAGAGAATGGAGAACAGGTAACTCAATTCCAACCCTAGAATTGAGCTCTGACACCAAATGATGGGAAAATCACATGCTTGGTTCGAATTGGATCTTCTAGGATGGAATTCGCGCACCAAGAGCAACCCAGAAATGAATATTAATTCTTGATCGTATCTCAGCCTATAGAACTCGGATTTGAGCGATTCCAAATCGAGGAGAAAGATGACGTTCTGAACTGCAATTTAGGGTCAAGAAACACTCGAAAGGGATACGTAAAACGTACAGAACGAACCTGGGAAAAATGGGGCTGAAGGCACAAATGGGAAATGCGAAAACAAAGAATAATACGAATTGGGAAAGAACGAAAAACAGGATAGGCGCCACAAACAATGATGTTTGATAAGCCTAGGGATCGCCACAAGAATTTAGGGAATTCTTGATAAGATCAACTGGTTCAAGGAAGAACCCTAGCAGAGACAATTCTCTCTTTTTGACAAAACAATCAGCTCTGCATTTTCATTCAGTTCCAAATGATTTATACAAATTTGTTCTCAACAAAATAAGAGAAATATAAAATCCCAACATTACAAGCATAGCTAATATGTCCTAGTGGTTAAGGCGAGGCAAAGTTTAGTTTGAGGTCAACGGCTCAAAACTGGCTGCAAGCACTTTAACATTATTATTTTTTTAATTAAATGACTAAGTCTGTAAGTGGGCCTTCATTCCAAGAAATCAACAGACAGGACTAGCAACTCTCCCTTGTGGGCCTCCAAGTGTTGGGCCTCTCCTTGCATTTGAACTGCCCTCAGAATAGTCACCATATGTTCCAAAGCTTCTTGGGCCTTTTTAGCTCTTGCTCTTGTCATGGACCCTCCTATGCCTTGTATCGGGTCTTGGGCTTCCATCTGGTCATGGGCTTAGGCTTTGATGTCCACATCATATGATGAGGCTACTTCAATTCAGCCTCTTGCAAGCAAAATGAGAAGACTTTGCAGACCAACAGACTGTCCAAACAACACACAAGGACACAACACAATCTGCTGAGGAGTCACTTGCTAAGAGGACAAGGTAGACAGTTCAACAAGCACCACCCAAACCGCCTACTGTAAGGGTAAAGACTAGGGCTCAACCGAAAGGCAAGGGTGTTGCTAGAATGTCTGTTGAACCACAAGTGTCTCTAAAGGACATATCAGACATTGGACAAGCAGCTGTCTCAGTTGCTAAAGTTGAAGAGGAAGGCTCAGATGAAGGATTGATCTTCAAGAGACCAAGTAAACAGTCCAGTGGAGCCTAAACCATTGATTCAACACTCCAGACCATCAAACCTCCAAGCACCACAGCTAGGAAATTGACTATCAAGAGGAAAGTTGTTCTGGAAGATGACAGACCTGGATAGACCACAACCACATCTTCCATCAATCTAGGTATCACCATCCCTACCTTCACACTTCCTACTCACCCTCGCTCAACCCATAAACATCTAAGGAAGAATATTTCTCAGACTACACCATCTCTAGTGCAAAAAGAAACCACAACATACACATTGTCCGTTAAACCCCTATCATTTGTGTCACTTACACAAACCTTAGTAAGCCAAACAGTAGTTACACAGTTTGATGCCCAAGCACACTATGCAAAGGCCACTGTCTAAACCCAATGTTCAGACAAAAGATCAACTTGCGTCTGCCCCCACTAGACAAACGGTTACCCAACAGACTAAACCCACTGGTCCATCTAAGACACAGTCTAA
Organism: Amphicarpaea edgeworthii; assembly: GCA_014843725.1. Lineage (NCBI taxonomy): Eukaryota > Viridiplantae > Streptophyta > Magnoliopsida > Fabales > Fabaceae > Amphicarpaea > Amphicarpaea edgeworthii. The sequence continues at coordinate 13,611,912 of CM026326.1, forward strand.
ACCCACAACTCAGACTGTTGTTCCAACAACATCCTCACTTGTAACCATTCTTGAGATGTCAGACGCAGTGGTTTCTTACAACCACATTGAGTCTATTATCATCTCCTCTGGATCTGATGTGGATGAAACTATTGTCATCTAGTCTCCTAAACAGTCTGGTGCTCCATCTTGGGACAACAGACCATTCAACCTTGATAGAACCACTCCTCTATCAAGATTTAGAGAAGACACTCCTCCTCCTCCTTCTCCTTCAAGCTCCTGGCATCAGAAGATGATGCAAAGATTCTCCCTGTATTATGTAAGAGAGAATGCTGAGTCTGCTACATATAGAGAAGACACTCAGATGGAGCCATCTATAGAGCATGTGAATGAAGGTGCTCCCAAGGAAGCTAAGGTGCTAAAGCTTCCTCCTCTATAGATAGAGCAAAGGATCATTCCCTATTAGAGGCCAATCTGCAACACCACTCTTCTAGACACTACACAAGATGATGCTGAACTTGCAAGGAGACTGCAAGAAGAAGAGTATGCTTATAAGAATTAATTTATTCCAAACATTAAAATGATTTAAATCATTAAATCACTAAAATAATTTTATAATTTTATAAAATTAATTATAAAATTACATATCCTATTAATAATAATATTTTATTTAAAAATTATTATTGTTAAATAGACTGATCTATTAGACCTAGTAGGATTTTTTAATGCCCAATACATGACCTATTTAACTAAAGTCGTTGGTCTAAGTGGTAATGAACTCAATCTCTTTAAGTAAGATCGCGGATTCAAATCTTGTGAATGAAAAAAATAAACGTAATTAGAAAAAGAGAACCTCACTAAAAGTGGCTAGACAGATACTAAATAAATGAATTAAAAATTATGGTTTGAAGGAAAAATAATTTGAATATTTTAATGTAAAGACTATTTAAATAAAATTGAGGTTTTTTCTTTTTTCTTAGAAAGTTGAAATTGTTGGTATCCACATACAAGTTGTAGAAGGCCACATATTAACATGTATTAAGATGAAATAATAACAGGGATCAACTAAAAATTATGGTAGGAATGGAAAATAATTTAAAGAATTGGTACTTGAATGGTAACAGGCTTGATGTACTAATAACAAATATATAAATAGTAAATGTTTGAAAGTGAAGTGAAGTAGTTGTTGTCATTTATAGCATTTTCATAAAGTAAATCCTTAAAGAACTTAATTTTTATAACTCATAATTTTTTCTTCAATCAAATTTTTATTTCATAAATATTTAATTTTTTTATTCTTACATTTAATGCATGTTTATTTTATAAATATTTTATTTTTTATTTTTATATTTAATATAAAGTTAAAAAATTATAAGTGAGAGTTGTTTATGTAAATAATTCCTTTTAATTTTAAACAAATCAAAATTTTAGACACAATAAAATAAATAATTGTGAATGTTGACATTCTTACTTAAAAAAAGAAAAGTATTTAAGTGAGTGGTGAGGAAGGCAATGAGAGAAGAGAAGAAGATTATTGCAATATTGAATTTGTCAAAGTACGATGTATTTTTGAGCTTCAAAGGAGAGGACACCCGAAGTAGCTTCACTAGCCATCTTTACAAGGCTCTGAAACAGAAATCGATCAACACATTCATAGATGACAAGCTGATCAGAGGAAACCATACTTGGCCTTCACTTGAACATGAAATCAAGGGGTTAGTTGTGGCCATTGTTGAGAAAATTATGCTTCGTCAATGTGGTGCTTGAAGGAGCTGGTGCAAATACTTGAATGCAAAAGAGAGGTGGGGCAAATTGTTATAACAGTCTTCTATAAAGTAGATCCGTCAAACATAGGGGCAGTTTTGAAAAGGCATTTGCAAAGCATGAGCGAGATCTTGTGGGCAAAAATACCTCGTACCCAACTGTTCGGAATGAAAGAAATTATAATGTGATAGAGTAAGAGTGAAAGGAGCAAAAAATTTATGCTGGTTCACCCTTAACCTTGGGCTACATCCCCACTCATCCAAGTTAGTTTTCCACTAAATCAATTAACAATCTCAATTGAGACAGAGTACACCAATTTCCAACACCTTGTTGGTTTTTGTTTTACACAAAATTAGTCACCTACTAATTCCAAATTAGTTATCTGAAGATTGATGCCTCTTCATTCAGATTTTTGGTATCTTCATACCTTAAGTCTTCTCCATTCATCTTAGTCTAGTGTTTTTTATTTTAAGCCATAACATGTATGGATGATGGCATTGTATTGTTTATTATAGACTAAGCTAGAATTTTCATGCTAGATGTTTGATTTGCTTTGTTTTCCTTTATCTCTAGCATCACTAGATGATTTTCTTTCTTAGAAACTTATTTTAAGAATTTCAATCGATTACAAGCTTTGGGAATTGATTACCAGATGACCCAAATCTGCTTTGAACCATCTCTAGTATCGGGTTAATCGATTACCAACAATTGCAATCGATTACAATGCTGTTTTCGAATTTTAGAAATTGCTCGTTTCAATTGCAATCAATTACCATCGAGCTGTAATCGATTACAAGTCAATCTCTGAAACTCAAAATTGGCTCTGTCTCAATTGCAATTGATTACAATAGATGACAACAAGTTTAAATCATCTTCTGATACACGGGATAATCGATTACACTTTAATTGCAATCGATTATGAAATACACAAGAACACACTAGAAGGGGGGGGGGGGGGGGGTTGAATAGTGGGTTTAAAACTTTTTCGTAAATACTATTAGTTCACAAGTTGCCTTCTTGGATATATGTTAGTTTAAATCAGCAAATATATTCTTGCAAGGCAAAGCTTAGAAAGTCTTTCCAAAAGAGCACAATGAGCAAAATAAATATATGTAATCACAAGACAGCAGATAAGAGCTTATTTTTATACTAGTTCACTCAACCTGAGCTACGTCAAGTTCTCATTTAACAACTGTTAAAGGGTTCCACTATAATCAACTGATTACAAAACAAGTATTTTTCATTGCCACTTTTGGCTACAAATATTCTCTATGCCAATCCTGACTACAAGTATTCTAAACCACTTTTGGTTACAAGTATGAATCTCCCCCTGAGATTATACTTCCCAAGTATTCTTTTATCACTAAGCAACTCCTGGCTTTCTATACAAATATGTATAAGATTCAGATAACTCTCAAAGAGAGGATATAAACAAATGTTGAATCTACGTGAGCTTATAGAGGATGGATATTCTTTTTCTCTTAGCTTGTGTTCAAGACCTTGTCTCATAATGCTTTCTCTCGCTATCTAGATTGATTTGAATTACTTCGTTTTCATTCATTAGTCTTCTCGTTTCATGGAGGCATCCTTATAAAGAGAGCTTCATGAATTTGAATGTTGGAGAAGACTTCTTTCCATTGTCTCACACAATAGAGTGTTGAAGTAGCTTTGATTGTGCTTTATGTGACAAGAGTAGGTTTTTGTCTTTGTTACAGTTGTCTTTTAGCTAAAAGTGTGCATCCCAATGTTGATTGGTTCTTTTGGCTATTGATGTGTCATTATTTTCTCCTATTTCTTACCCCTTTCTGTCATCATTTTAATTACTGATTAGCCTTAATTGTCAAATTAATTATGCAGTTTTATCATTTGGGCCTTTTCGACTAATTCTGTATTTTAATTTAATTTCAGGAGAATTATAAGCAATTGGGCTTGGATCTGGAATTGGGCTGAACCAGCTTGGGCTTGAAGAGAGGAGACTGTTTTAGTTTTATTTGTCGTCCAGTTTTATTTTATTTCATTTTATTGCTGTATTTTGTAATTGGGCCGCATTAGATTTTTATGGGCCCAAAATCAGATTAGTAGCCTAGGGTTTTGTGGGCCTAAGTGACTTTTAGTGAGACAAGAATAAGGGCAGCCGTCATTGAGAGGGGGGGCTGCTAGGTTTAGTTTGATTTTTTTACTGTGGAAAAAAATACTGTTCACGTCCCTAGCATGCTACTGTTCATGTAGAGCAGAGTTTTCATTTTCGGTTTTCCAGCTTCGTTTTCAATTGCAATTTCATTTTCTGCTTCTGTTTCCATTTTCGTTCTTCATTGTTGGTTCGTTTTCAGTTTCCATTTCCAGTTTCGTTTTTGTCTTCTATTCTTGTTTTCGTTTTTGTCTTCTATTCTTGTTTTCGTTTCTGTTTTTCTAGTTTCGTTTACAGTCTGCTGTTTAATTTGAATGGAAGGTTAAATTTCCAGTGTTGTTTTCTCTTGAGGACTAAGCACTAGCTCTCTTTGAGGTTTTGTTATTAATGTTAATTTCTGATCAGTTTTTCCCCTTCACCAATTATTTTGTATTTGCTGCTAATATTAATCCATGCATGTTTAATGCTTGATTAATTGTCTCTCTGTGCTTAATTAATGTTCATGCTTAATGGACCTGTGAGAGGAATTAATTGGTGTATGTGTTGCTTAATCACATAATGAAAACCTTGTATTAATTTTCGCTTAGTAAATTAATCCCGGGTTGGATTAAGTGGCTGAATTGATTAGGGATAGATTCTCGTAACCTAGGATAAGAGGCTTGCTTTTGAATCAAGGGGAAACAACATGTTTTAGTTCTGTTATTTTTAATTCAAGTTGCTTGCTGTTTAAATTATTAAAACAAAGAAACCCCCCCCATTTGTTACGGTTTTATTGTTGTTAAGTGTTATGAACGTTTGTTTGATCACTGCTCACTGGGAGACGACCTAGGATCACTTCCTAGTTACTGCATTTAATTGTCTTTATTTGGTTCCAGTACGGCCTCAACCAGCTATACCTACACACTTCACATAATACGAGACATACAAGCAATACAAGGAATCAAATAAAATAACATTAAAGAGAGTTTCCCTTTCTTTTTGTAGCAGCAGTGCCTTTATTTGAGTAAAGAATTAATTATACAACACATATTCCTCAGAACATATGACAAATTATGTTTTGTTCCTACAAAGACAAAGTTTGGCTTAACAGACATAGTCTGGTCTTGATTATGGTTTATTCATGCACAAATAGCGTCTGACTTAACAAACACATTATGAATTAAAAGACATGGTTTGTTCTAGCCTTAAACATCGTCTAGCTCAGCTTCAGACATCGTATGGCTTAACAAACACATTCTTAATTAAAAGACATGGTCTGTTCTAGCCTTAGACATCGTCTGGCTCAACTTTAGACATCGTCTGGCTTACCAAACACATTCTTAATTAAAAGACATGGTCTGTTCTAGCCTTAGACATCGTCTAGCTTGGCATTAGACATCGTCTGGCCTTGCATCAGACATCATCTGGCCTTGAGACTTTGCATGATCCGTTAAGAGCTTATTTTAGTCTATTTATAAGCAATTATATTGCGTGACTTAATCATCATCAATTATCAGACAGTTAAGACGAAAGTAAGAGTTAGAGTGATTATACCATTGTCTGTTCTTACTTTATTTCTTGAAATCAATTAACTAAAATCATTAGTTGATCAAATATTATCACATTTATTAACATCAAAACCTATCAAGGTATTAGGGGTTAGACATCATCAAATGTCTTAGTTCTAACATATTATATCTGGTATAACGGTCATTTTGAAAGATTTCCAAGATTCATTCTTTGTCTAACAAACTCCAAATCTTTTTGACCCATCCTATATATTTGAACCCATAGCATCTTGTGCAGAGAGACAATCATTCATAATATCTTTTCTATCTTTCATTTGTTAAAATCCAAATCCTTTGATTTGTTTCTTAGATTTGATATTACTTTAAAAAGATTTCTCTTTGTTTCTGCACATTAGTTAATCTCTTTTGAGTTTCTGAAAACTCATCTTGCTCATATTGCTATACACTTTTTGAGATTAAACCTCTGAGTCCATACAACTATATTCCTCTCTTGTTCTTTTATGAATTGAGGTTATTCAACGCTTGATCTTGTCTATTATACTTACTTAAATTGGAGATCTTCAAATGATCCTTACATCAGATTAATCAGCACATCAAAGTGTTTTCGTTCTTAAATCTTTTTCTATTTGATATTGTTTGTTTAGCATTGTAGGAAGAGAGTTCCTAAATGCTGTGTTGATATTAGGAAAGGTTTTCCTAATCTTGTTACTAGAATGGTATTGTTCTAGTGTTTAGAAATTGAATGTTGATGGTGTGTTCACATTCAGTTTTTTGGTTCTTGTTTCGGGTTGTGAAATCAGGATTTGCTGTGAAATGTGTGTGCATGGTGTTTGTAACAATTTCATAGTGGAACTCCTTGTTATAAGGAATAACTAGATGTAGATCGGTGGTTGATCAAACTAGTATAAAATCAACAAGCTCAATCTCTCTATCCCTTCATCTCTTTCAATTCATATTTTGATCTTTATCAAGTTTATCTGTTCTAATGAAATCTGTCATAGTTGAGGTTGTTTTGGTTTATTCATTCAATAACATATTTCTGAAAATGTTTTGTTAAAACTTCAAGAGAGGTGATGAAAAGTTTTTATTGGAAAAAGAATTTGAAATTTTACATTGTATCAATTCACCCCCCCCTCTCTTTCTTGATGTGACCGGCTGATCTAACATTATCCATTGGAATGAATCTTTCTCTTAATCACATAGCAAACATACCAACAATCTTGCTGGATTTCAAAACTCAAGGTATAACACTACCTTTCAAAGACTAGATCTAAGCTTAAGTGAAAGTTAGATCTTTACAAGATATTTCAGTAATGGTTTTTCTCCAATACAAGATTTTCCTTACAAGGAAGTATATTTCTCAGAGTTGTTTAGAATGTGATTTGAAATACTAAAGACAGCCAAGGATCTCTCTTGTTTGAAGAAGGGAAGCAAACTTTGATCAGTTTGTTTTTTAATCTCTTTTGAAGTTGCTTTATAGTTGGATGATCTGAGAAGGTCAAGAAAAACTTATATTTATAGACTAGACATTTGGGAGCAAGTGGGTCCTTTTCTTTGGTGAGTTGTCAGGGGAGAGAGAAGCCTTTAAAAGTCCCCTGTTTTGGATAAGAAAACTGGAGGCCCTCTTTGAATCTTTGTTCTGAACTCGCTTTTGAACTTGCTTTTGAACATCTGTTATGATCTTGCTTCTGAGCATGCTTCTAAGCATTGCTTATGAACATGCTTCTAAGTAAGCTTCTAAACACAACTTCTGATCATCACTATTTTGGTTTTGATATGCTTCTGAACATGCTTTTGAGCATTGATTTATGATATTCTATCTACAACACTTAACAATATACTAAAAGGTTTTGTCAAAATTAAAATTAGGGTTTTGGATCTTACAATACCCCCCTTTTTGATGATGGCAAAACTTTTAGATTGAGAGATAGAGATTTCATACCTTTTGAGAGTAAACACTCCCCTTGAGAGAGAGCATGTGCTCTTGAGGGGTTTAAAAGTTCCCTTTAATTTATGCACAATCTTTTTAATAAATATAAGGATGAAATGTTCATAGACAGATAGAATACTAAGAGGAACTTTCATTGATAACAAAAGGGAGTAATCAAAACATGAATCAGATCAGAGATGAGTTTGATTTAGGATAAGTTTCAAGCATAGGCATGAGCAGAAAAACTAAAATTAGCAAACAAGCTAACTTAAAACAGTTAAAGACTAACTAAGCGTAGTTATCAATTAACACAAAAGCCTCCTAAACTAAATCTTCCAATTCTCTCTCTTTTTGTTATTAAGCAAAAAGATGAAAGGGACAGTAGTCATTGTTTAGTTGGGGAGGAGTTTTCTGAAGAGGAAGAAGATGATGACATGATGGTGCTGAGGAGGTAGAGGAGGTTCATGAGTCATGGGAGGAACCTCTAAAAAGACGATAGGTCTGACAAACAGAGTGAACCATTCTTCAAAAAGCATAAATCTATCAAACATATCATTCATGGTCTATTGTAAGGTGTCCATATTAGTGAAAATCTTCTTCTGGTCAACCCTTATTTTCCTAACTTGCTTTTAAAGAGAAGAGAGTCTGTTGTCAACAGACCTAGAGCAAGAAGGAATATTAGATGGAGGAGTTGGAATGAACACAAGAGGTGGTTCAGAAGGGAACTGAGGAGCAATTGTGGCAGCAACATTAGTAGCAGTAGCAACAGTGGTAGCAGGAGATGGTGGAGGGGTTGGTTGAGGGTGAAGAGGGGGAAAAGGAATTGAAAAAGTTGAGGGTTCACCCATCAAACTTGAGATCACATGATTTTTCTTCACAAACCTTTCACCAATTGGAGAGCTGAAAAACTTCTTCATATTCTCAATGTTGAAGAATGAATTAGCTTTTTCTCCAATAGTTTCCTTCCCAACTGGATTGGATTCCTTCATTTGGCTCAGTATAGTGGCAACAAAAACATCAAGTTAAGAGGTTTCATTTTGATTGTCTAGATCTGCATTCTGACCGTTAGAAGCTTCCTTCTCTGTCTCAACTACTAGTTCCTCAGATTGGATTTCTAGTTCAAGTGGCACCTCAGAATTCCATTCAGGTGCTTCATCTTCAAAAATATTAAGTATTTTTGTTTTGTCTGAGACTACTTTCTTCTTAGGTGATTCTAAGAGTTTCTCAGTCCTTGCTAAAGGTGGTTCCATATCAGTTTGTGCTTCCAGATCTTCTCCTTGCAAATTTTCAAGCAACTCTACTAATCCAAGATCAGCTAGATCTTCATAAGAAAGTTTCTCAAAAGGTGACTTGCTTTTTATTGTAGAGTGCTTGGTTTTCTTGCCTTTAAGGATGAGATCTGCAATGGTAGGAGACACCTTCTCAGTAGGTGGAACAGATGCATCAGCTAGGTTATGATTTTCTTCTTTAGGGCATGTACACTTGGTATTGACCTCAAGTTGAGGTTGCAACTTCAAAGCAGTGACATTTCTTTCTTCCCAAATAGAAATTTCCTCTTCAAGGGGCTCTTCACTAAGATTGATTTTAAAAAATCTGAACACCTTGGTTAAGAGCATTCCATAAGGAACACTTGAAGTGGATTTTACAAGCTTAGTTTCTTTAATCATATCATGGATAATCAAATGACCAAGGTTCAAAAGAATCATCTTCCGTAAATAGAAAATGAATAACATATCAATATCTATCACATCCTGGAAGGTTCCAGCTCTTGGCAAAACACATTGCATTGCCATCCAATGTGCCGTTCTCCCAAATGATGAGAGTGATTTTGATTTCAAATTCTTTTTTGATGGTGACATAAGGCTTTTGATGACATTTTCCCTTGTTTGATTGAGTGATTTAAACCAGTCTTCGAAAAGATTGTTCCCATTTAAAATAATCTGTAGAATAGAGTTAAGTACAGATTCAAAGATTACCATATTTACCCATTTTATGGTAGCTTTGATTGTAAGGGAGACTTCATCTACCTTAGTAGAATAGTAGAAGGCTTTAACCAACCTAGGGTAGATTGGTTTAGAAATTTGGAAGAAGTCTTTCCATCCTTGCTTTTTCACAAAATAGAGAATATTCCATCAACACTGTTGAATCCCTTCGAAATCAATTTTCTTGCCATTAACAACTTTCTTGCTGACCCAACTCTTCTGAAATTTATTTAGAAGCTCCTTGTTCATAAACAAAGGCTCTTCTTCTAATGCATTCCTCTTTCGTTTTCCCATAGTCAAAGGGTCTTCTAATGCAAACAAGACCTAGTTCCTTCACAATCAGATGAATCAAGGTGAATGGTTGTCGCCTTTTCCTTTCCTTTTCTCTAAACAAGTGGTGAGGGTGAAGAGGTTTTTTGGGTTTAGAATCAAAGGAAGAAACAAGGGCTGTGTGCATTTTTGCTATAGCTGTTTTGATTCTTGGCATGGTGATGACAAAGAAAGGAGAGAACTAGAGAGAAAACGAAAAGAACCCATGGGTGTGTGAGATGCAAAGTGGTAAATAGTGCAGACCCAAACTTATATATAGATTTTTGAAAAATGTAACTATTAGGAACAGTTACTTTTTACTGACCCAAGGTTAGAAAAGCATTTACCACATAACTAGCCGTTGGAATCACACTCCCAACAGATAGAAACAGAAATATTTTACCCAAATAATAACATAAAGATATTTATATGCAGTTATCTAGGTAGATAATATTCAAAAATTTGTTTTATAAAATTGAACCTATCTTCTGATAGAGGTTTTGTGAAGATATCTGCTAGCTGGAATTTTTTTTTAAATAAACTACAAATCAATATCTTCTTTCTGCACATGATCTCTAATGAAGTGATGCTTGATTTCAATGTGCTTTGCTTTTGAGTGCTGAATTGGATTTTTGATATATCAATTGCACTTATGTTGTCACACGTAATTGGAATTGATGGCATGGCAACTGAATAATCCATTAATTGTTACTTAATCCATAAGACTTGAGAACAACATGTAGCAACAAAAACATATTCAGATTTTGTAGTAGATAGGGCAATTGTGCCTTACTTCTTCAATGTGCATGAAATTAGGGCATTTCCAAAAAATTGACAAGCACCACTGGTGCTTTTTCTTTCTACTCTATCCCCTGCATAATCAGCATCACTATATCCTACAAGATTGAACTCAGACCCTTTCTTATGCCACAGACCATGATTAGTAGTACTAATTAAGTATCTTAAGATTCTCTTTACTGCAATAACATGAGATTTTTTATGGCAAGATTGAAATCTAGCACAGAATCCTACTGAAAACATTATATCACGTCTACTGGCAATTAGATATAATAGGGATATGATCATACCTCTATATGCATTTTCTGATGTATCCTTACCTTCTTTATCAGTTAAGATGACATTTGAGGAATGTATAGGTGTGCTCATAAGCTTAGCATCTCCCATTATGAATCTTTTCAGAATGTCTTGTGTATTTTTCTTGATGAATGAAAATGCCTTCATCTTTCTAAACAATTTGTAATCCAAGAAAGAGTTTAATTCCCCCATCATGCTCATTTTGAATTCTCCTTGCATGAGATTTGAAAATTTTGTGCACATTTGTTGAGAAGTGGCTTCAAAGATTATGTCATCCACATAAATTTGAACAATGAGCAGATTTGTCTTTTAAGTCTTTCTAAAAAGTGTGGTGCCTACTTTTCCTCTTTCAAAACCATTATGAGTTAGGAAAGAGCTCATTCTCTTATACCATGGTCTGGGTGCTTGCTTTAAACCATACAAAGCTTTGACAAGCTTGTAGACATGGTTTAATTTTTGTCTGTCTTCAAAACCAAGTGGTTGTTTGACATATACTTCGTCATTTATAAAGCCATTCAGAAAAGCACTTTTGACATCTATCTGATAAAGAGTGATGTCTTTATGTGTTGCATAGGCTAGAAGAATTTTGATTGCCTCCAATCTCACTATAGGTGCAAAAGTTTCTTCGTAGTCAATACCCTCTTGTTGATTGTAGCCCTGAGCTACTAGACATGCCTTGTTTCTAACCAAATTTCCTTCCTCATTCAGTTTGTTTTTGAAGACCCATTTACTTCCAATAACAGACTGTCCTTTTGGAGGAGGAACAAGGTACCAGATTTCATTTTTCTTGAATTGATCCAATTCATCTTCCATGGCATCAACCCAAGATTCTTCCTTCAAAGCATCTTTTATGTTTTTCGGTTCAATTTGAGATAGAAGAGCCATTAAATTTTTATCTTTATTCAGAGAGGCTCTGGTTTTTACTCCTAAGCTAGTTTCTCCAATAATTTGAGTGGAAGGATGTGATGTTGTGTATTTCCAGTTTCTAGGAAGAGGAGGGCATTGTTCTTTCTTAATTACTTCCTCTTTTGAATGCTTTGAGTGGTTTTTGATGGGTTTTGATCTTCATTCTAAGGATTGGAATTAATCTTCATCTCTAACTCTTCTTCTAAATCCGCAATCTTTCTCTTTTCAAGTGTATTATCATATTCATCAAAAGATATTTGCATACTCTCTTCTAAAACTTGTGTTCTCAAGTTATAGACTCTGTATGAAGATTAATGCTTCTTCATTTAGATTTTTGGTATCTTCATACCTTAAGTCTTATTCATTCTCTTAGTCTATAATTTTCTATTTTTCATGCCATAACATGTATGGATGATGGCATTGTATTGTTTGTTATAGACTAAGCTATATTGTTCTTACTTGATGCTTGACTTGCCCTGTTTTCTATTATCTCTAGCATGATTAGATGATTTTCTTTCTTAGGAACTAATTCTGAGAAATTGCAATGGATTACACATTGTGGGAATCGATTACCAGATGGCCAAATCAGTTTTTGAACCATCTTTGGTATCGAGTTAATCAATTACCAACTATTGCAATCGATTACAATGCTGTTTTTAGATTTCAGAAATTGTCCTGTTTCAATTGCAATTGATTACCATTGAGCTGCAATCGATTACAAGACAATCTCTGAAGTTCAGAAATTGCCTTGTTTCATTTGCAATCAATTACCAGATGATCCTTGAAACTCAGAATTGGCTCTGTCTCGTTTGCAATCAATTACAATAGATGACAGCAAGTTTAAATCATAGTCTGATACACGGGATAATCGATTACACCCTATTGCAATCGATTATATCTGGTATAACGATCATTTTGAAAGATCTCCAAGATTCATTCTTTGTCTAACTAACTCCAAATCTTTTTTACCCACTCTATATGTTTGAATCCATAGCATCTTGTGTAGTATGACAAACATTCACAACATCTTTTCATTCCTTATTTTGTCAAAGATCCTTTGATTTGATTTTCAAATTAGATATTACTTTGAAATTTGTTCTTTGCTTTTTTGCACATCACATAATCTCTTAAGTTTCAGAAAAACTCATTCTTGTTCATATAGCTAAATCTTTTTGAGATTAAACCTCTGAGCCTATACAACTATATTCCTCTCTTATTCTTTCATGAATTGAGGTGATTCAAACGATTGTTCTTGACTGCTAAATTTACTCACATTGGAGTTTCTCAAACTGATCTTACATAAACTATATCAGCACATCAAGGTGTTTTTGTTCTTGAATCTTTTTCATTGATCTTGTTTGATTAGCATTGTAGGATTTTCGTTCCTAAATGTTGTGTTGAAATTAGATGGTGTTTTTAATTTTGTTTCTAGAATTGTGTTGTTCTAGTGTTTAGAAATTGGATGGTGAATGGTGTTTTCACATTCATTTTTCTAGGTTCCTGTTTTAGGTTGTGAAATCAGGATTTGTTGTGAATTGTGTGTGCATGGTGTATGTAATCAAATTCATAGTGGAACCCATTGGTGAAAGGGAGAACTGGATGTAGATCGGTGGTTGATCAAACCAGTATAAATCAACAGGCTCAATCTCTCTATCCCTTGATTTATTTCAATTTAGTATTTGATAAAATCTCAAGAGTGGTGGTGAAAAGCTTTTATTTGATAAAAAGAATCTGTCATTTTATATTCAATCAATTCACCCCCCCTCTTGATTGTCACCTAGCTTATCCTAACACTGTATGCTTTATAAGAAGTAAAGTAGCCAAGAAAGATAGCTTGATAAAGTACAAATTTCAAATTGATGGTTTAAAAATTTCAAATTCTTTTTCGAAGATAAAACATTTTTGCCACCTTTCTTGAAGTTTTCAATAAAAGTTTCAAAGATATGTTGTTGATAGAATAACACAAGATAAACTTAATGAAAAACAAAGTTTTGTTAGAACAATTTCAACCAATTGATAAAGTACAAAATAGTATTAAAGAGATGAAAGGAAAAAGAATATAGCTTGAGGATTTATACTGGTTCAATCATAAACTGATCTACATCCAATTTTTTCTCACATCAAGGAGTTCCATTATGACTTTGAGTTACAAACACTATGCACACACAAATCACAGTAATCCTTGTTCACACCCTAAACAGGAACCTAAACGAGAATGTGAAAACACCTTTACCATTCATGCACTACCTCTAGGAAACACCATTCCTAGAAACAACTGATTAGGAAACCCTTTTCCTAACACATTACAGCACTTAGGAAACCCTTTCCTACAATGCCAAAAATCAGAATCAAGAAGAAAAGATTTAAAGAATGATAACACCTGGAATGTGCAGATTTCGCTGATATAGAGATCAATATGAAAACACCAATGTGTGCAGATGTAACTAGTAAAGAATGTATTTTGAACACCTAAATGTGTAGATGAAGAAGAAAGAAAACTTTCTCTACAGAAAAGATTTAACTGGGTAGTGGGCTCAAAAGATATTCACACAAAAAGATATAGTTGTGTAGAAGAGAATGAATATTCTATAACTAAGTTCTAATCTCCAAAAATGTAGAACCAAAAGGTTGTTTAGAATGATGTTATCTAATCTGGAAAATCAAATCAAAGATTTGGATATGACTTGTAGAAGAATATGAGAAAAGATATTTAGATAAATGTCATGCTGCCAACTAAATGATTTGGGTTAAAAAGATAGAGATTGGGTTCGAAAGATTCGAGGGTTGTTAGATAAAGATCAGTTCTTGGAAATCTTTCAAATTGACCGTTATACCAGATGTAATCGATTGTTCATAGGTGTAATTGATTATCCCGTGTATCAAAAGATGATTTATACTAGCTATCATCTATTGTAATTGATTGCAGAAAAATGGTAATCAATTGCAATTGAAATAAGCTAATTCTGAGAATCAAAAATTGAATTATAATCAATTGCAAGATCCTGGGTGTCGATTGCAATTAAAACAGAGCAATTTTTGAGATTGAAAACTTGTAGTGTAATCGATTAGCACTTCTTGTAATCGATTAATACAATGCCAGAGATAGTTCTAAAAAGTGTTTGGCCATTTGGTAATTGATTCTAAGTTTGTGTAATCAATTGTAAAACTCAGAATATGTTTTCTAAGATTGCAAATCATCTTTTGATGCTAGAATAAAAGTTTTAAAAGAATTTGCAAGCATCTTAGTAGATATGTCTAACTCAGTCTAAAAACACACAATACAAAGCCATTATCCATACATGTTATGGCTTAAGAAAAAAAATAGACTAAGACAAATGAACGAAAAAGACTTAAGATATGAAAATACCAAAAATCTAGATGGAGAGGCGTCAATCTTCATCCTAGATTCACTAATAACTGTTTTGGCCATCTCTTGTAAGGTTCTATTTTTCTTTTCCACAAAACCATTTTGTTGGGGTGTTCTTGGACAAGAAAAATTATGGGAGATACCCTTTTCATTACAAAAGTTTTCAAAAAGAGTATTCTCAAATTCTCCCCCATGATTACTTCTTATAGGGAGAATTTTTAAATCTTTTTCATTCTAAACCTTTCTGTAAAAGTTCCTAGATGCATTAAAAGACTCATCCTTATGAGAAAGATATAGTACCCAGGTAAATTTAGAGAAATCATCTACTATCACAAATCCATATCTCTTTCCCCCATGGCTAGGAGTTTTGGTTAGTCCAGAAAGGTCTATGTGAAGTAGGGTTTTAACTTTGGTGTATATTATAAATAGTATACATCGGTGTATACTTATTCATCATCCAATCAATTAATGACACGTGGCAATACCTTGCCACATCACATATTTAATATTAATTTTATTATTTTTGCTATTAAAGTCTAGGGACCTTTCTACAAATCTTATTTATTTTTTATTTTGAGCAAATTACATGAACCCCCTTGAGGTTTGCTTCAATTACACATGCACCCCCTCCACTAAAAATGAAGTTAACTCTGTTAACTAACTTTTTATGTCATGTGACTAGCACATGACTTTTATAATATTTTTTTTCTAAAAAATGTCATTATCTTCTTTTTATGTCGTCATAGAGTTGCGAGATGTAGATGAGATTGTTGTTGCCATAGACAAAGTCATCATTGGGGTTGGAAGTTGTTGCGAACGTGGTTATTGAGCATGAAACAAAAAACTCGCATATAAGAAAAATATCTCTCCTTTGAAAGAACAGTAGCATGAAACAAAGGAAGAGGAACAGTTCTCTCCCCTTTGAAAGAATAGTAGCAAAAAACAGAGGAAGAACAACCTTTCTCTCCCTTTTAAAAGAACAGTAGCACGAAACAGATGAAGAGAAGTCGTTCTCTTTTTTGGGTCACTTAAGTATAAGAGTAATTATGGGATTTTAAATAAATTAAGGATTAAAATTAGGATTTAGAATTAAGGATTAAAGGGTCTTTTCAATAAAAATCAAAATTAAAAACCAATATAATTAAATTGTATTTTTTAAAATATAAAAAAAAATTACAGAAAGGTCCCTAGACTCTAATAGCAAAAATAATAAAATTAATATTAAATATGTGACGTGGCAAGGTATTGCCACGTGTCATTAATTGATTGGATGATGAATAATATACACCGATGTATACTATTTATGATATACACCAAAGTTAAAATCATGAAGTAGTTCCAAGACTTTTTGAGCAGACACGATGTTTTTAGGATGGAAGCTAGATTTGGTTTGTTTTCCTTTTATATAGGCTTCACAAATTCTGTCTTTTTTGAATTTGATTTTGGGTAGTCCTCTCACAAGGTCATATTTAGAAAGTTTGGATAAGGTTTTTATGTTGAGGTGACCTACACTTCTATGCCACAACCATTTGTCATTTTCGAAAGAGGCTAGACATGAGTGATTTGATAAGGATTCTAGGCTGATTTTGTAAAGGTTTCTCTCTCTAATCCCTGAGAATAAGACGATTCCAGTAGATGCTTCCTTAATCAAACATGCGTTAGGCTCAAACATTACTTCACGACCATTCTCACATAACTGACTAATTCTTAAAAGATTATGTTTTAAACCTTCTACAAAATAAACATTTTCAATCTGTACAAAGTTAGGTTTACCAAATATTCCAACTCCTTTGATGAGGGCTTTTCTGTTGTCTCCAAAAGTTATAGACCCTCCATTCTCCCTTTTTTCAAGATTAAGAAATTTGTTTTCATCTCCAGTCATATGTCTGGAGCATCCACTATCTAAGTACCACAACTCTTTCTTGTTGTTGCGGAATTGACATTCTTGCATCAAAAAATAGTAAGGCTTTTGGTACCTAGATTTTCTTGGGTCCTCTGTTGTTAGTTACCCTTCTTCAAAGAATGCTTCTCTTTCTGTAACAACTTGAGGCCAGGTGTCCCCATTTGTTATAGTTTAAACATTTCCTTGTAGCCTTGTGTTTCTTGACAGTTTTTTGAAAGATTTTCTTAGGTTTGTTAAAACCCAAACCAGTTATGTCAAAAAAACCTTTTGTATTCCAATAAGTTTATCAAGAATTTTTGTTCCATCAACAAAATTTGCTAGATCTTTTGTCAGCTTCTCAACTTCTTTTTGTAGCACTTTGTTTTCATTTTTGAGATTCTCTTCTATGCTTAATTTGTTCAGATAATTTAAAATGAGATTCTTTAAGACAATGATTTCTTTTAGATAGGAATTCATTTTTGGTTCTCATTTTCCATTTCAACTTCATAAAGTTCTGAAATGCACAAGAACACATTAGAAGGGGGGGGGGGGGGTTGAATAGTGGGTTAGCAAATTACTTTGCAAGTTGACTTTAGAGATATACGCAAGTTTAAACAAGCAAATATATCCTTTCAAGGCAAAGCTTTTAAAAACCTTTTGAAAGTGCACAACATGCAAGATGAACAAATGTAAACCCAAGACAGCAAAGGTAGAATGTGTGTTTTATACTAGTTCATTCAAACTGAGCTACGTCCAGTTCTCCTTTAATAACTGATTACAAAACAAGTATTCTTCACTGCCACTTCTGTCTACAAATATTCTCTATGCCACTACTAGCAGTTGGTATTCTAAACCACTATGGTTACAAGTATGAATCTCCTCCTAAGATTATACTTCCTAAGTATTTTGAGTCACTCCTAGCTTTTAATTCAAGTACAGAATAAATTCGAATAACTCTCAAGGAGAGGATATGAAAAAGGTTGAATCTTTATGAGCTTGGTAGAGGATGAATTGCTCTTTTCTTTAAGCTCACTTTTCTCACAGGTTTTGGCTTTCTTTTGCTTTTTTCTTATGCTTGCTTGTTCAGATTAGATTGGCTTGGAATCATTCTCCTTCTCGTTGCATGGAGGCATCTATTTATAGTAGAGCTTCATGGATTTGAATGTTAGAGAAGAAAGGTTTTCGTTATCTCTCAGTTGAGTGCTAAAGTTGCTTTAGCTTGAGCTTGATTTGATATTAGTAGGTTCCTGTCTTGTCACAACTTGCTTTAATTGTAAGTGTGCTTATAAAAGCTAATTAGCCTTTTTTGTTGTACCTACAAGACTTCACATTTTTTGAGACATGCAAGCATTCATACGAGGAATAGAAGAAAGTTATTCAGAGAGTATCTTCATTTCTTTCTATTTCGGACAAAGCATTCTCAAAGTCAATAGGTGATAATTAAGTGCATAGTCCTTAGCACGTGAATCAACGCATGGTTTGGTCCAATACAAACATGGTCTGGTCACACAGACTTGATCTATTCCAACACAAACATGGTCTAGTCCAGCTATCACATAGTCTGGTCCTAGTTCCATGTGTGGTCTGGTCTAGTACTTATACATGGTCTTGTTTGAGACCTCACATAGTTTGTTCCGAGACTTTGCGTAGTCTGTTCCAAGACATCCATCGTCTGTTCTAAGAACCTTTATATGGTGTGTTCTAATAATTAACTTAGTCCAATTAGAAGTACTTTGGATGCTTGATATATTATTAACGCATTGACGGAAAGTTAAAGTAATATTGTGAGATGGAGAGTTTATACCATTGTCTGTGATCATTTTGATTCCCTGAAATTACTCAATTTCAAATCATTAGTTGATTAAATATTATCACATTTGTTATCATCAATATCCATCAAAGGATTAGGGGCCAGACATTATCCAATGTCTTGGTTCTAGCAATCTCCCCCTTTTTTATAATGACAACACATGTTATAATTTTGATTAATAGACAATAAATCACAGAGAATAATATATTAGAGTACATATTATTTCATGTCAAATATTTATGTGTAGTTATAAACATGATGAACCCCCCCTGAGTTTATCATGCATATGCAGATGACAGTTCAAAACATGAAATGATTAAAGCGGATAACAATAGACAATATATGAAAGTAAAGAAAATTAATGAACCAATCACTGTTTTACTAATAATGCATTGTCTGGGTCAAAAATTTCTATACATCTCTTTCTCCCCCTTTGTCATCAACAACAAAAAAATGGAGAGAAGAGTAGAAAATGCCATCACAGTCACGGTTAAGAAGGTGGGGTTGACTGTTTAGAGGAGGACTCTCCAGCTTTTGATGGAGCAGTTGATGCAAGAGGATCTTCTGTTGGCAATGGTGGTGCAAGTGGTGGTGGCACGTCCGGTGAAGGTGGAGTAGTAGATCGTGGAGCTAGGAGAGCAATAAGTGATGCATTAACTATAAGAGTCACTTCCTTGATAATGCTAGCTTGATGTTCTTCCAACTTGGCATCAATCCAGGTAGTAATTTTGGCTTTGAGCTTATCTTCCAATGCAGTTTCAAGGGCAACCAAGTCAATTTGAGGGTTTGACTAGGCTGCAACATTCAATGGCACAGCTGCAATTGGGGAACTTGATCCGGATTGAGTGGACACTAGGTCTGTGCACTCCGGGGCTAGTTGAGATTTTGTAGACTTTTCAATCAAGTCTACAGCTTGCACTGTGGCAAGTGCAATAGCCTGAGCTACCTCAGCTTCTTGCTTCAGAGCTAACTCCTTAAGCCTATGTTCTTTTGCCTCCTTAGCCCCTTTTTTTTTTTGGCAAGAGCTTTAAGTCTCTTTTCCTCTTCTTGAACATAGCTTCTAAACATTTGTTCTGAACTTGCTTTTGAACTTCTAATCATCACTATCTTGCTTCTGATATGCTTCTGAACATGCTTTTGAGCATTGATTATAATATTCTATCTACAACACTTAATAGTATACTGAAAGGTTTTGTCAGAATTAAAATTAGGGTTTTGGATCTTATAAAAGCTAGATTTACTAACTATTCTGCAACCTTATTAACAACTCTATTTACATAACAAAAAAAAGTATAATATGTAATATGGTATTTTAGTTTATGACTAATAAAATATATTGATTGATATATATTATTTTCAGTAGAAAAACTAATTAATAAATATATAATATATATTATTATTGATTATATATTAGTTAATAGATATGATCACAATATATTTTATGATTTTTCGTTAATTTTTATTATTTAGACTAATTATATTTTGTGCATTATTACTTATATATATATATATATATATATTATAATTTTTATAAAATTTTTCTAAATGTTTAATTAGCTAAAAAATAATAATTTTTATAAAATTTAATAAGTTTTGCCTTTTTTTTTTTTTTAGAGAATAAGGGACTTAGTACATTGACTTTTATAAAACTAATTTAAAAGTCATATAAATGAAAAATTGTGATTGTTTGACAATGTAAAACTATATTACACTGTTAATGCATTATCATTTTTCTCATTTTTTTAATTGTGAAATTATTATTGTTGGTGTCTTAGTTCAAAAGTATTTCAAAACTTGAAAAGAAAATAGTGCAAAAAATTATAAATGCATGTATTTTATTTTTGTATCATTTGTAATAAAAAAATATTTTAATTTTATGTGTAAAACTAATAAATAATTTCATAAAATTTATTATTTATTAAATACTTCAGAATGTGATGTCTGGATCCCGTCACTGAATACTCCTAGCTTTTCTCATTTCGTGTTAGTATAGATTTCGCTCTTGCTGGTGTAGTATCAGGGTAAAGACATCCTTATAAATCTCATGTGTTCCTAATCCTTTGTTTTACCTTTATCTAACTTTGGGATAGAACTATTTTCATATAAATCTTTTCAAGTATGCTTATTGTGTAAATCATCCGTCTATATTATTTCAAATATTCTCTTCTGAATGTGTTTTTTTATTAGATCTTTGAATGTTTAAAACAAACGATACTTTAATGCGTGTTTTATAGTACGAAAAACTTATAAAAATTATACAAAACACAATTCAACTTTTAAGTCTTGTGTTATTTTATCTTTACATAATAGTCTATATAAAAATCAACAAATATATATTATTTATTTGTATCTTAAATTATTTTAGAATATCATAAATAACTTTTAAAAGTAGTTTTCAAATTTCATAAATTATTTACTCAGGTAATTAAAATTAGGAGACTAAATGAACTACCTCTTTCATATTTATCGATGTTTAAAGTTAAAACACATAAAGACCATAATGAAGTACTAACAAATTATATAATATATTGTAAGTTCTAGCATCTGGAATCCTACAATTTACAATTCCCCTTCCAATTTAGCATTTTTTTCAGCTACAGATAATGGTTTCATCGAGGGCATCTGAGCCCCAGCTCATCTCAAAATACCTGTTCAACTAAGAATTGCTATATATTCTCTATCTGCTTTTCAAGCCAATATGCCAGAAACCGTTAATAAGAACAAAATAAATTCCCCCAC
This sequence comes from Amphicarpaea edgeworthii, assembly GCA_014843725.1. Classification (NCBI taxonomy): domain Eukaryota; kingdom Viridiplantae; phylum Streptophyta; class Magnoliopsida; order Fabales; family Fabaceae; genus Amphicarpaea; species Amphicarpaea edgeworthii. Next base: position 13,633,311 of record CM026326.1, read on the forward strand.
CAGAGAAAAGAAAAAATAATACCCTTCCCAAAAGAACAAAACGAATCATGGTAAACGATGTACATGACCCTAAATATTACAAGGAAAAGCAAAGCAGTAGATACGATATGGTTTCTGAGATGGCCAAAATTATTCTGCCAGACAGACAGACGCTATTTAGCACAAAACTCAGACTTGAATCTGGTCAGGTTCTGACAGAATTTATCTCTGTTCTTTCCATCCAAGCTCAGTGTCACATCTGTCATTAGCTTTGCAAAGCACAAAGAAAGCCGCTGGTGCTGATCTAGTGGCTGCAAAATAATTCAAGGAAGATTAAGATATTGAAACTTGAAATTATTATTATTATTGCGAGTAAAATATCTAAAAATGCTACTAGTGTTGACGATACAAGACTGGTTAACATCCTAACTTTGCCCTCCTCTTGAACGTTTATTTGATTTTGTATTGAAATCTTAAACTTCATATTCCAATTGATTTTTTTTCCCAAGAGTGGCGTTAATAAATATTAATGTGGGAAAAAAGGAACCAAATATTTAAAATGCATGGTATTCTAGATAGTTCTGTTCGGGTAACAAGCATAATTTCGCTAATTTCCGAAAAGATTACATATCTGAATTAGATTTATCACTTTTTGGTTTCCTCTACCTAGGAGTGGGCATGGTTTGCTTCTGAAATGTGTTTTAAAATATCGTTTTGATATGCTAATACACCACGTGAACCAATTCCCACCACTGGAAATAGTTGCAAATTAAGCTGATAATACTTCATTTTATTTGAGAGCTCAAACCTAGAGACCGGGTTGAGTCCAGAAAATAAATAAACACAAACATCTTCATGCAAAATCAATTGCATCTTAAATCTGTTGCCTGGCTGAGTACAGTAATGTGATGGGTGAAACTAGCATTTAAACATCCAATACGTGAACTAGGTATGTCCAATTCCTGATTATTGAAGCATGAATTCAGAATTTGAAGCTACTGCAAAAGGGTGCACACAAACCTACAGAATTGTCCATGCGGAAAAATGAATACGGTAAGAATCATTCTTTCCCCATACATGATATCCCTGGGGTACAAACAGAATCAAGGTGATCATACTCTCTTCATAAATCATTCCCCGGATGGTAAACTATATTTCTTCTAGTGTATATAGACGACATGATCATTGTAGGTAATGATTAAACAGAGAAACTAACTCTGAAAGAAAAGTTGGCAACTATATTTGAAATGGAGTTGAGCAAGCTAAAGTATTTCCTTGGAATATGTACTTGATCTTCTCAAAGAGACAGGACAAATTGGGATGCAAGACCCAAGGGGCACCCATTGAACAGAACCACTACAAAAGAATTATATATCTATCTCACACAAGACTTGATGTTGTTTATGCCATCAGTGTGGTAAATCAATTTATGCATGACCCCGAGAGAAACACCATCAAGCAGTTGATACGTCTCATGAGCATCAGTCTTATTCTACTTTTAGTAATCAATCTTAGAAAGAGAATTAGCCTTGGTGGTGATATGGTCAGAGTAATCATATCCCTTGAGACAAGATAATAGTCAAAGTCATCCAAGATAATAGAGCACAAACATAGTTGGCAAAAGTAGCAGGCCAAGCTTTAGAAGGGCCATCAGAGGTAGATCTTGTTGAAAATCAGAATTAGTATTCTGATTCTATTCAGAATTGCAGTTTATAAGAACATAATCTCTAATTTAGAGGAAACAAAATATCCTCTATTTATGTACCATTAATGCAATTAACCTATATAAACATGCACCCGCTATGTAATCTAACACAAGGTTTACACTCAACTATCCCTCTGTTTCTCCTATTTTAACATGGTATCTAGAGCCTAACAGTGGGATAAAATAAAATCGTGCCCCATCGGGGACCTACTGTCCCCACCGGTCCCCAGTGGACCTTTTAGTGTCGCCCTTCTTTCGCTGACCAATTTCCTGTTTCCGGCGACCCTTTCTTCTTCCCCACCTTTTTCGATAGTCTTTTCGATTTTCCGGAGACTTTCCAACATGTTTTCCGACCAACGCATTTTTCTCCCCGTTTATTTCCAGCAAAGAATATTCCGGTTACCATTCTTGGCGTCGTCTTTTTCCAGTGTGTTTTCCTGGCCACCACCTTTTGATCGCCGTTCATTTTCCAGCGAAGAACTTTCCGGTTGCCCATCATATCACTGTCCTTTTTCGGCATGCTTCTTGGTGACTTTTATGTGCTTTGCTGGTTTCATGTTTGTGCCATGGTTGTTTAGGACAATTTTCTCTCTTTCAAGTTTAAATAATTTTGGATTCCACTATTAGTTTGAAGCTTCCAAATGTTGGTTTTAAGTAAGTCGGAACTTGCTTTCTTAGGTTGATGTATATTCCAGCTCTCTCTTTCTAACAATATTCCCCGACTTCACCAACATCCCTGAGTTGTCTTTCATACACTTTTTTCAGTGGAACTCAAATGGTTTTATATTTTATTTTTATTAGTTGGGAAATTTTTTCAGCTTGAGGGGGAATGTTGAAAATCAGAATTAGTATTCTGATTCTATTCATAATTGCAGTTTATAGGAACATAATCTCTGATTTAAAAGAAACAAAATATCCTCTATTTATGTACCATTAATGCAATTAACCTATATAAACATGCACCCGCTGTGTAATCTAACATAAGGTTTACACTCAACTATCCCTCTGTTTCTCCTATTTTAACAGATCTGAATCTGACAATAGGTGAGAATGGGTAGCAAATATACACATTAAACAAAAACTAAAAGAACACAAATCAAGGGTACTTGACCAAATCATAGGCCAACTCAATTGAATGATCGATAGAATTTGAAAGGGGAGATATAGACAATGCCAAAGCTGGAAATGGTGCTGATACTCCATCACATTGAGTTTGCTCCTTAAGTGCAGAAATGTAGTACGTGAAAAGGGTTTTGTATGTGCTGAACCATGAGCTGTTTTGCTAAAAACTTTCTCCTTGACCAAAAAGACACATCAATTTCCATGTGTTTTGTCCTTGCATGAAGGACAGTGTTATGGGATAGTGCAACAACACTTTGGTTGTCACAAAATACAATAGGAGTAGAGAAGGGGGCACCCAATTCATCGAGCAGTGTTTGTATCCACAGGATTTCTACAGTGGCTTGAGACAAGATTCGATATTCAGCTTCAGTGTTGGATCTGGCTACCACCTGCTGCTTCCGAGACTACCAAGAAACCAGATTGGGACCAAAGAAGATGGTTGTGCCTGAGGTAGATTTTCTATCATCAATGTCAGAACCCCAGTCAGGACATAGAGACAGAGAAAGGCTGGCCTGAAACAGCAGGCCCTTATGATGGCCATGATGAATCCTTTGAGAGATCTCAAAATTCTCTTTGCTGCAGTCCAATGAGCTTCCAGAGGATTTGCCATAAATTGACAAACCTTATGACAATATTGACAATAAAGCTGATTTCAGGTCTGGTAATGGTCAAGTTTTGCAAGGCTCCCACTACAGACCAATATAAAGTAGGGTCAGAAAAATTATCTGAGCCTATCTTAGTTAGCTTGTAGGTTGATGTCACTGGAGAAGACATAGGTTGGGCTATAGTCATGTTGGTTTATTGAAGATCCATGACATGCTTGCTTTGAGTGAGGAGAATAGTTTGATTTTCCATGGATTTGACTTCAATTCCAAAAAAGTAATCTAGTTTCCCAAGTTGTTTGAGGGAGAAACTGGAATTGGGTTTCAAGATGAGATATTGAATCAATTGAGGAGAGCTGTCAGTGATGATAATATCATCCACATAGACCAACAAGTAGACAGTTTAGATGCCAGATTTATAGATGAATAAGGAGGGATCCAATTTACTAGCTACAAACCCAAACTATAGAAATGTGGATTGCAGGCGATCAAACCACTGTCCGGGGGCTTGTTTAAGTCCATAAAGGGCTTTGTTCAACTTACAAACAAGGAAAGAGTTGGTGCTCTCAAACCTAGGAGGCTGGGACATGTAGACAGTTTCAACAGGTCCCACTGATTAGTGAGAGCAAGAGTGAGGATAAGTCTAATAGTGACAGGTTTTACCACTGGAGAGAAGGTTTCAGTGAAGTCAAAACCATGAACTTGGTGAAAATCTTTAGCAACCAATCTAGCTTTGTATTTGTTGATAGAGCCATCAACATTTTCTCCTTGACTCTAAACACCCATTTGCAGCCAATAGCATATCAGTCAGTAGGTAAGGGAACAAGGTCCCAAGTGTTATTCTACACAAGGGCAACATATTCTTGGTGCACAGCAGATAGCCAATTGGAGTCAGCCAGGACATGTTTCACCTTTTTGGTCTCACAGTGGGTGAGGAGTAACGGCGGATGGATTCTAGGTTGGTGAATCCCAGAATTGGCCCTTGTTTGCATTGGGTGAATATTGGGGGATCTAGAAGGTGAGAGAATGTGATTGGAAGAGGAGGAAACAGGACTGAGATTGGGTATAGAACTGGCAAGGACAGACAAATCATTGGTAGCGGAAGAGTGGATAGGTGCAGTGGATTCAGTAGAGGCACACCAATTAGGAACATGACTGAGACTGAACAGGGATGGGAGGGATGGACTGAATGGGAAGCAAACTCAGCAGAAGGAATAGGTAGGTCAGAATTAGAAGATGCAATGGGAGTAGGAGAGGTGTTGGGTGTTGCAACTGATGAGGCTGGATGAGTCTGGCATTGTAGGTGAGACTATAGGAATGGAGCTGATAGGGAAGTGAGTGGTTTGGCCACCAAGCATCATCGTGCATAACTTGGTTCTTAACGTTAGAGCTTTCGCATGAGAATGTTTGTTGAAAAAATCCTGAATCTTGTCCCAAACCTGATAGGAGTGGACACTTCAGAGGATGAGAGGGTATCGATGAAGATAATGTCGATTGCAACCATGTCAAGAGAGCTTGATCCTGTTGTTCCCAATTTTCATACCCAGGGTACTCAGAACTAGCATCACAATCAGCATCTGTGAGGAACCTTGTCAAAATTGAAGGATTTACTACAAATTTCTGAAGGCAGTGTGATTTGATAACCGAAACCAGCTCAATTTCTTGCCTCCATAGAAGAAAGTTGGAGTCATTAAGCTTTTCAAAAATTGAAGTAGGAAAGGATAAAGCAGAGTGAAACGAAGAGTTTGAAGTGTTGAAAGCCATGGATCTAACTTTGGCCCACGATACCATATTGAATAAACTCAGATTTCAGAGAGAAAATTGAAGAAAAACAACTCATTCTCATTAACTAATTGTAATTGAAAGAGATTACAGCTTATATAGTATTGCAATATTTAACTATCTATATGTACAGCTGTCATATTGACAGCAGTACTAACTAACAGCTGCCGTTAAGTAACTGCTCCTTACACTAATACTCTAATACAAGAAAACCCATAGAGGGAAGCCCAAGATACTGCTAAATTACATAACAAGATATGCCAAAAAACAGTAAAGTTCGTAGACAGTTTTGGACTTACATAGGAAGACAAAATTTGAGCCTTGACATTTGTGAACATCTGCAACAAAAATAGCAAGTCAGTATGCTTGTTTATATTGAAGAATTTAGATATGGTGGAAGGAAAAGCACAAAGAATGCTCCTATAATATTAGATGGATATCAGACAGATGTATACTAGTGTATACAAGTAATACTAGTAAAAGCTTAAACCCAAGTCAATCAATACAATTAATTCTACGAACCATACCAAATAAGGAGAAGAAAAAACTCCTAAAATTGCTCCTCAATTACAGGACTAATTGAGTTGTCATAGATGACATTCAAAAGCATATCCAGATTGAAGAGTCGTGGGTGATAAATTTGAAATCGCTTACAAGCAATAAGATCAAAAGAGCATGAGTCCAAAATCTTGAAACCAATAGGCATTTTAATTTCTGAAACTCCTTATACTCACCTATTCTTGAAAACTGTTTTCTGATTTTAAAAACAAGAACTTGAGAACTTGAGTTTGAATGAGAAGCTTGGGTGAATCACTCACTCAGCTGAAATTTTCATATATATAAAAAATAAGACCAAAAGTCACAAATTACACGGAGGTGACAGTGTGCAGACTGCAGCCCCGTGACCAAACAGCTACAGCAGGGGAAAAAATGAGAAAAAAGTAGACATAAAAGTAATAATAAATGAGACATAAAAAAACATATTAATCTAACACCCTCCCTCAACCTGGAACATATAAATTGTATGGCCCAAGCTTGTAACATATAAACTAAATCCGAGACCCCCTGAAGGATTTAGACAAAATATCTGTAAGTTGATCATTTGAGCTGACAAACTCTGTACTAATCTCCTTGAACAACAATTTCTCTCTCACAAAATAACAACCAATCTCTATATGTTAGTTCTCTCGTGAAACACTGGATTAGAGGCAATATGGGGAGCTGTCTAATTATCACAATACAACTTCATTGATTGAACTTCACAAAACTTCAATTACTAAATAAGTTGTTTGATCAATTGGTCCACAGCCATAGCCCTATATTCTGATTCTGCACTAGATCCAACAACATTATTCTGCTTCATGCTCTTCCAAAAGACATCATTTCCTCCAATAGATAAAAAATATCTTGTAGTAGAGCGCCAAGCTATAGGAGATCCTGCTTCATCAGCATCACAATACCCAGAGATTTGAGCATCTCCTTTATCTTTACACAGCAGTCCATGTCCTGATGTCTTGATATACCTGAGAATGCGAAGTACAACATTCTAATAATCAATATAAGGAGCCTACATGAACTGACTAACAACTCCCATTGCAAAGGAAATGCCAGGCCTGGTAGTTGTTAACTAGATAAGTTTCCCAACCAATCTTCTATACCTTTGATTTGGATCCATGACAGACAATCATGTTTGTCTCTTCCAAAATATCTAAAGCATATTTTCATTGTGAAATAACAATGCCTTCCTTGGATGGAGCTTCCTCCATGCTAAGAAAGTATTTCCGATGATCAAGATCCTTGGCTTGAAGTGACTGAATAAATGGTGTTTCAACTGGGAAATTTTAGAACCATCATCCCTTATAACTACTATACCATCAACATAACCACCTAGACTCCCCCTAAGCAACAAACCCAGGAGGTTGCTCCATATAAATCTCCTCCTTCAACTCATCATGAAGAAAACCATTTTTAATGTCTCTCTATGAAGGAGCCAATGATGAATGGCAGCCTTGGCAAGAAAGAGGATCAGTAGTGATCTTGGCCATAGGAGAAAAGTATCCCCATAATCAAGACCATATATGTGAGTGTAGTCTTTGGCTACCAAGCAAGCCTTAAGATAATCAACATCACCATTGGGACTGACTTTGATAGTATATACCCACCTATAACCAATTGCCTTCTTCCCGGGAGGAAGAGGAACCAACTCCAATGTACCACTATGTGAACAAATGCTCCAAAAACATTCTTGGGAACAGTAATGGAAGGAAAGGAAGAAACAAAGGAAAAGTATGGAGACAAAGGATGGTAAGCTAAAAATTTGTTATAGGATGAAGGTTTCGGGTAGACCAAATACCTTTCCTAGGAGCAATAGGCACACCTAAGTTTGTGTGTGAAGGTGATGATTGAGAAGGATCTGTTGTTGGGCCGATTGTGGAAGGAGGACATGAATCAGGAGAATCTTCTCGAAATGCAACTTTGGGCATGCTAATGTAACAAGGTGAGGGAATTTAGGTGAAGAAATAGATGAAAACGAGGAATTATTACCTTATATATGATCAGAAACACCTAAATCAACTATCCATGGACCTTGACCTTCCACAGATTGAGAGATGTAGGCCATTGAAACACTAGGTACTAAGGAAGATTGGACTTGTCTACTAGATTTCAGCCTTTGATATTCCTGATACTCTTCATCAGAAAATTATGGTTCAACTTTCATAGATGTGGAGACATTTGTTGCCTGGTTAGGGAAACTATGTAGGTAGTAACACTTGTCTTTTGTATGGTCTGGTCTTTGACCGTATAAGCATGGGGGATGACCAACTCTACCACCAAGTCCCCCTCTATTACCATGAGATGCTACCATGGCTGAAGTTTCAACAGCTGCAGTTGAATTCTCACCTTTACCAAAGCAGGAACAGGAAAGAGTCTAGTGATTAAGCTGTTCATTGAAGGAATTTGATCATCGAACAAAATTTGGTCACGCACATGATCATAGTTTGGGAGCAGACTCTGCAAGATCAGAACCATGAATAACTTATCAAGTCTCTTCTTCATTTCCTCTAAAGAATCAAATACAAGAAACTTTCTAAATTCTTCAATTGCAGCTTTAGCCTTAGCCATGTGTGAGACCATATCATGGTTGGTCTGTTGGAGGGAAACAACTCTTTGGGTTGAATAAACAGACGTTGAATATCATTAGCAAATATATCATGGCTAAAATATGTTTTAGGTCCTTGATATATACCTCAATTTTGCATTTGGTTCCTCATAAAATTTTCCCTTGTGGTTGCTCCCTAATATATAAAAAAAATAAATAAATTTGACCATTGATATTTTGTTTTAGTCCTTGATAAATTAGAAAATTTTGTGTTGGGTCCCTAATAATTTTGTTCATTTTGTTTCAAAACCTTTGAAATTTTTTGACAAGGATAAATAACAAATTATTTGCATATATTAGGGACCTAAAAAATTTATTAATTTATCAAGGACTAAAACAAATATTCTAATGTATCAGAGACTAACCACAAAGGAAAAATTTATTAGGGAGCAAATACAAAATTGGGGTATATATTAGGAACCAAAAACATATTTTAGCCAAATATCATGGGCATTATTCCAAAAGGAGAAACAGATCTAGAATGACCTAAGTTTCTCTGGTAACCACTGAGCCCTATTTTCAGCTGGAACTTCACCAACTTTCTTCTCCAAATGATCATGGTGTCCTTGACCTGAGAACCACAACTCAACTGTGACAGACCAGGAAGGGTAATTTTTGCAGTTGAGTTTCTCAGTAGTGATAGTAGGAGTTCCAGACTAAAGAGGAGTAGAAATAGGTGTGGAATCCATAGGAGCCATCTTGAGAGAGACAAGAACAAAGAATGAAGGCACAACCTTTAATGGAAAAAAGTGAGGATGAAAACACACAATTGAGAATCAAATCAAAAAGATGATCTGAGACATGGAATAGGTTCAAAGAGTGCTGACGAACAAGACAGAGGTTGCATGGTGGTGTTCCAGTGATGGTTCGCTGATGCATGAACTACACCCGCCTAACAGAGCAGCGTGGAAGATCGAAGCATTAGAGAGTGTGGATGCATATCTGGGCTCAAAACCACATGGGTTGGGTTGCACATGACATGGAGCACCTAACCCTAAACTCGCATTAAATATGATTGTCGCAAGCTGTGGCCGGTAGAGATAGAGGCTGGTAAAAAGAGCGGGATCCTGCTCCGATACCAACTTGAGTTTGAATGTAAGAAGCTTGAGTGAATCACTCACTCAGCTGAAACTTTCATATATATAAAAAATAAGATAAACAGACATAAAAAACAGATATTAATCTAACACGAAAACAAAAAATCTCATTTGACAAGAGTAGTTTTTGTAAACTGTTTTAAAAAATAATACCTCCTTCAGTTTTTAGAATAAAATAAAATGAAAAATCATCTTTGCACTATCCCATCTTCTCCCATGCCTACTTTCTAAAAAGTAATTTTTAATTTTTTTTTAAAAACTAAAACAAGCACTCACTCAAACACACCCTTGGTTTCTTGAAAAGATTCGTCATTTATTGTCAAAATCACGCTTTGTGCAATGCTGATAGCTTAAATTTGAAGAGTTCTGATTATGTGTTCAGCTTAGCATGAACAAGCATTTGAGTTTATAGATTCTGAAGCAGCACAAACACAACAATAAAGTGAATCATTGTAACAATGGGATATTCAAATAATCACCTCTTCACTGATTAGTATCATGCTCAGTGTTGCTCGGCTAAGAGTCCACTGATTGCCACGGTCCTCAAATATAACAACTTCAAATAGGGTTCTCAATATCTAAGGAAAATTTTTAAGACAATTAAAAGATTAAGACATGCATATATCAGACAAAATACCAATAGAATTGAATAGAGTAACCCATATTAGTTCAAGCTATAACAAAATAAAAAATAAAAAACCTTACAGTAAGCTAATTACAAACTTACTCTAGAGAAAAGATCAGCGCAATCAGAAATTAGTCCAGTTACATTAAGAGCAGCAGGTGAGGTAACCAACTCTCCAAGAGTAACATGGGTAAAATAAAATGTAGCCAAGTTGTCAATAGCACAGGCACACTACATACACAGAAAGTTAGAGTTAGCAACTAGACAAATGCCATCTTATAAGAAATTGCACTTAGTTCTCAATTCATGAGCATATAAAAAATGATATTTAGTTTATGAATAAAAAACATTATCTAGTACTAATAATAACATTTATTGAATTATCATAACTGAAAAATGTGCCAAGCTATTACAAACCTGTGATGATATTTTCTCACTATCTTTGAGGCCTGATTCGAGAGACCCAACAAGAAGCTTAAATGCACTTTTATCCAAACTCAAAACAAATGACAGATGACTACTGAAGAGAGACTCCAAGAATGCAAAGTAAGCTGCTGCGACCTAGAAAATAGACCAGAAGAAAAAAATAAGCTTGTAACTTGGATAACTCATCAAAAGCTATAGCTGCAACATGCTGCGATCGGGACACAACATCAGTGTGAACTCCAACAATCATTGTTTCCTTTTTTAATTCACACTCAGCCACCATTAAATGTCAGTTGTTTTAGCTATATTTCAGAAACAAAAATTTAAACATCAGGTCTGGTCCATCCTATGTTAACAAGGAAAAAGGCACAAACCAAATGGTAATTCAAACTTGCTTGCACAAGCATTACAAAAATAATTAACAATTAAACACTTGGGTAGACAAACTGAAATATTACATAAAGGTTTACTAATCATTTATGTGCATAATAGATTTTACAGATATGTTGCAATTTACAACACAACTTGAACAAAACAAGGAAAGCACTTCTTTACATTGCTATTGCAACACATTAGAGAACATACCATAAAGGTAGAGTAATACCTTCCGAAATGCAAACAAATCAGCCAAAGGAATTGATAATATCATCTTTACAGCGATATCACGAGCATCAACAAGTGCTCTATCACCATAAAGTTCAAAAATACCAAAGTTGACAAAGTTCCCTGATAGTGCTGCCACAAAAAGGAAAATAACCACAATAAACCCATGGGAAATGTAAATATATATATGATACTATTACATTAAATGGTTACTCAATTCTTTTTTGCTTCAGAAACAAAAAAAAAGGGATAAAAAAATAATAGATAATAGAACAAATTACAGCAACACCCCTTGAGGTTTGCTTCAATTATACATGCGCACTCTCTTTATTTTGCCATTACTTTGGCACCCCCTAGTCTCACAATGTCATCTTTCCATTAGTTTTTAAAATTAATTTATAATTAGTTTTAGTGATTTTTTCTTAAATCCCACAATTACCCTCAAACTTAAGTGAACAAACAAATGTGTTTTGGGCTAGGGTTCAACCCTTTTCCCTTGTTCGTGTAATCCCCCTATTTGAATATATGGTCATGTAATATGACTACAAGCTGGCTGTGACGATTGGGGTGAATGATTGCCTGTCGGGGCTTATGTTCTTCTACCTTTGGTTCTTTTTAGTAATAAAAAAATTCACATGTGGCTGTCCAAAAGAAAAATCTATGTTTTTTTTTTCTATGTGCACAATTGTAATTATCAGAGTGAGACAAATGATCTAATTCATCAATTATGAAAACTCAGAAACAAAAACAAGTTTCACTTAAAAGCTTCAGCAAAGGGACCATTGTAAACAAAGAAGATGAGGGTATTTATGGGTTAATTTTTTTAAAAAATCATGTGTCAATCACATGCTTTATATTCTTAACAGAGTTAACACTGTTTAACAAAGAGGGGGTGCCAGTGTAATGGAAATAGAAAAGTTATGGGTTTTCTTTAGGGTGAAAAAAAAAAGGAAGGGGTGCATATGTAATTTAGGTAAAACTCAGGAGGTGTCTGTGTAACTTGCTCTACATAATATTATAAAATAACTGCTAGTGTTAATGAAGTAATCAATTATTGCAAAACCAACTCCATACTGCTAAAATCAGACATACTTATAAACAAACTCCATACTGCTAAAATCAATTGCACATAAATTATGACAAAATTACTCTAAAAAGGAGTAAGAAGGAAACCATTTTAACTGAGTGAAACCTGAAAAAAAAAAAAAAAGGATAGTAGAGAAAAGCAAGGTGGAAGGTGGTGTTTAGATCTACTGACAAAATGTTACCTAGATGAAAACCTAAATGACTTCATGCTCCTATTAGAGCAGTCCCATGGCTCCATGTCAACAAAAAAATAAGATAGACCGTTTTATAGTAATGTATCATAATATATACATACCTCTTGTAAGAATTATCAAACAAATTGATATCCCCTTGTATTTGGATGTGTACAAGTCTGCTTTATTAGGAAGAGGTAAAATTCTTGATCCATAAGCAACAATCAATTTACTAACTTCTCGGAAAAGTAGTATCCCATTAGGAGAAGAAGAATCAAAATTCAATCGCTGGGATTTGTTCAGCACTAGTTCAGCCATGAATTTCAATAATGGAGTTGTTACCTGCATTATGTTTTTGAAATTAAACATCCCTCCCAGTGTGACAATGATAACTATTTCTATTACATACTGGAAATGAATATTAGCATGCTTGTTGCGGATTTTAATTGTGTACTCAAGGGTAAAGGATAAGCTCTATAGAAATGAATTACTTAATACTTTCTTTTCACAGTGGTAAAATCAGCCAAACATTTTTTTATTAAGAGGGAATGAGGAACATCAAGAAAGTTATTGTTACAAAAATTGAGTGACTTATTCCCTTCAAGACCAGGCAATTGGATCTATGTAACAGTTTAACTTGAAATTCTCTAGGAGAGGTTAACACATCAAAGAGGCTTTGTTAGTTCTTAAATATGAGCAGTAGTCATATGGCAGTATAGCTAGTGAATCTTTTCCTCAATACATGTTACACCAATACTTCCTCATATATAATTATTCTATATTATGTCTTTTTCTTGTGTAGCCACACATCCATCTTAACATTCTCATTTCTAGTACTTACTTCTTTCTCACTATTCAATTAATGATTCACTATCATGGAGTATACATAGTCATATGGCAGTAAGATTGAACGGTGCAACAACAGCTCTGAAAATTACAGTAAAATTAAGAAAATACAATTACTTCTTCAATTGCATAGCAATTTTGTGATGACCCAATAACTTGCTTTAGAAGGAAAGGATGAAGCAAACCTCAGAAATATCAGCATAATGTGTAATTCCTTTCAAAAGAAGGGGCATGTGTGCAGGATAAAGCCAATCAAAAAGGAACCCATATGTTCTACGGCTGTTAACAAGCAATTAAGAACAATCAAAATAAATTAACATTGTTAACAACATAACAAGGCTTTGTAAACAAAACAGTTTATGACGTCTTAATCAGTGCCAACCTATTAGTAGCCATTGCTATTCCTCGAAGATCCCGCATCAATCCAATGAATGCATATTTTACAGCATCTGATTGGAACAATGCTTCAGGCGTTGATTCCAATCTAACCAAAACCTTACAATTAAAAAAACCAAGCAAATAATCAATTACAATGTTAAATAATCAACAGAACATATCAATAATCATTAATAAATTGACAATACAATGCTGTACACTGCATAACTTGTTAGGCACAATGTGATGGATGGAGATATGACAAGCATCACTTGTGATAAAAGAAGCTCATGAGAACATAACCTTCTTGTTGAAAATTAGAATTAATATTCTAATTCTATTCATAATTGTTGTTTATAGGAACATAATCCCTGACTTAAAGGAAACACAATATCCTTTATTTATATACCATTAATGTAATTAACCAATATAAACATGCACCCCGCTACGTACTCAAACACACCGTTTACATTAAATTATCCCTTTGTTTCTCCTATTTTAGCATGGTATCTAGAACCTAACAGTTGGGATAAAGAAAATCGTGCCCCACCAAGGACCTACTGTCCCAGGTGGACCTTTCACTATCGCCCTTCTTCCACTGACCTCTTTCCTTTTTATGATATTTTCTTCGTCTTCCATTTTATTTGTGATCTTTTCCGGTATTCCGCCTACTTTTCCGATCGCCGCAAATTCGGCATCCTTTCCAGCCGCTATCATTGTGTGGGCCACCTTTCCAACTGCCTCCTATATCGTTTGGTGCATCATCCGATCTACACGAAATTCGGTGGTCGCTTCCCTAGATGAAGCTTCACGTGCCCTTTCCTTAACGCACCAAACAGCGCACCACGTTCCTTCCAATTGCACTTCTGGCGACAAGGTCGCCCCCCAAGGACGATCCAAACCCTACAATTTTGCCACCATCGCCATTGTTTTGCGTGCCCAACTCTTTAACCTAGGTTTTACATATGTGTTTCTATTTCCATTTGCTCACGTACAGTGTCTTTCCCTTGCTGGCTTCAAAACCTAGTGTCGCTATTGCAGTTGCACGTGTGCTTGTTCGTCATTTTCTGGAAAATAATGTGTCATTAATCCTGCCGCTGTCCTTTTCCAGCGTATTTTCTAACCACTGTCTTCTGTCGTCTGCTCGCCGCTCATTTTTCGGTGAAGAACTTTCCAATCACCTATCTTGTCACTGTCCTTTTTCAGTGTGTTGCTCTTGTGACATTTCTATGCTTTGTCAATTGCATGTTTTGGCCATTATTATCCTTGCCAATGGCTATTTTCTTCTTTTCAAGTTTTAAATAGTTTTGGGTTTCCATTGATATTGATTTGAAGCTTCCAAATTTGGTTAAGGTTGGAACTTTCTTTGGTTAGGCGGATGGTTATTCCAGCTTTTGGCAATGTTATGTTTTCAGCAATATTCCCCAGCTTCGCCAACATCTCTAAGTTGTCTTTCAGACATGTTTTTCATTGGAACTCAAATTGTTTTATATTTTATATTTATATTTGTTAAATATATGATTGTTATGTTAGGGATATATGTTAAAGATATGATTGATATGTTAGAGATATGTTTAGATATGCATTATCTATTAGGATCAATTCTTGATACTTTCCATGTAATTCCTTTATTATAAATAAACCTCTCTACTGTGTGTAGAGAACACAACACATTAAACTAAACCCTTTTCAACATGGTATAAGAGTCAAGTTGAGGGATCCTCTCTTCCTCTCACGACATTTTCGTTCGCTGCTGTCGTCTTTCGGCAACAATTTCTCCGGTGACCCTACCACTAGCATCACTGTCCACCGATCTACACAGCAGTGGTGAAGGCCACCTCATCAGAGATTTAACGCTCTCTCAAATTAGGGTTCGATCACCTCTCACCACCATGTGAACAATACCGAGGCCACAGCAGCCTAGTAATTAGGGTTCAATCCCCTCTCACCACTGTGTAAACAGCACCGAGGCCACAGCAACCTAGTAATTAGGATTCGATCCCCTCTCACCACCGTGTGAACAATACCAAGGCCACAACAGCCTAGTAATTAGGGTTCAATCTCCTCTCACCACTGTGTAAACAGTACCGAGGCCACGACAGCCTAGTAATTAGGATTTGATCCCCTCTCACCACCGTGTGAACAATATCAAGTCCACAGCAGCCTAGTAATTAGGGTTCAATCCCCTCTCACCACTACGTGAATAATACCATGCCACTGTTGGCCTGTTTGGCAGCCACCATGCTGCCCCTTTGCTGACCTGCCCCAGTAACCACTGTCACCCTTCACTGGTGACCACCACCCCAGCAGCCGCTCCACCTAACTTCGCATGCGCTGCTCCCTCACTAGTGCTCTTGGGTTTACCACATTCATCTTCTCTTGGATTTACACATTTGTAACAATGTTGGATCATGTGACATATATACTCCAGCTTGAGGGGGAGTGTTAAATATATGATTGATATGTTAGGGATATATTTAGATATGTATTATCTATTAGGATCAATTCTTGATCCTTTCCATGTAATTTCTTTATTATAAATAAACCTCTCTAGTGTGTGTAGAGAACACCACATTACACTAAATGTTTTTCAACAATATTTAATAGTTGGGAAATTTTATTGTAACAAGCTGAAATTTAATATTCCGATTCTATTCATGATTGTAGTTTATAGGAACATAATCTCTGATTTAGACAAAACATAATATCCTCTATTTATGTACCATTAATATAGTTAACCTATATAAACATGCACCCCGCTATGTACTCAGACACACGGTTTACACTCAAATATCGCCATGTTTCTCCTATTTTAAAATTTCTCAACCAACTAATAAACTATTGATAAAAGGACTAACTAGACAACATTGATTTCCAGGATTTAATCGAATTACAAGTAGCTGATTGCAAATAACTCATGCTTAAGAGGGTAAACCAGTATATGTGTTTTGAGCTTTATTTAACCACATGACCACAGATGTCAACAGCATCTTGTGCAAGACACAAAAAAATTAAAAATTATAACTGTTGAAATCAGATGAATATCTTTCCAAGAGATTTAATTTAACCAGTTGGCTCAACTTAATGAAAACTGAAAAGAAGATTTAAATATCAAAAGAAAATCTATATGTTCAAAAATTCAACATTGCAATTTTTTTAATGTATGGCAAATCAAAACAAACACAGAATCACAACAGATTCGTTAAGATATTGCCGATAAAGGAAATTATAGAGGAGGATTTGGTGAATTGCTTGAGCCAGTATGCACTCAGTAGCTATTTATGTTTGTTATTTACACAGCCACTAAAAAAAAACTCTACTTCCCAAGTACATGTTTGCTACAATTACTCTACAAGACTACAATTTCTGAAGATTAAGGAGTCATAATAATTGTTGCAATTATGGGTCAGTATAATTTTTATTTCCACATTGCTTTATTGTGCAAATAAAAGCTACCAACCTGTAAAAAAGGTTCCATTGCGGATTTAAATTTCTGTAGGTTGTCATCCAAGAATATCAACATGCCCATAGTATAGTACAGGGTTGTTCTGCAGCGGAAACATTCCCAATTTTCTATGAAAGGGAATTGGTCCCTCTGAAAAGAGAAGAAAAATTTGCTGAGAAAAACAAGTATGCATATATACAGAAATAAAAAACACCAAGTCAATTACTCTGACTATTACACATATTCCTTTTTGCCCTAGCATTTTAAAAATACTACAGATTTCATATCCGGCTTCTAAAAATTGTGCAACACAAACTCTAGACTCAACTCATACTCAATACAAAACTTAGCACAAATGTATTTTCAAACCAGTTTTCATGTAAAAGATACACAGGAATTGCACAATTTTATCGTACCAATAAGCACATTTGATTATCCTAATATACTTTAGTCTCTGTTCTGGAGAAAATCTTAATCTCCCCTTTATTTGTACCATGTCATCTTTTATATATACATATTACACAAACACATAAAAGGTGGGTTCTAAGGTGAAATTGGGGCCAAAAGTAAAATTGAAACCTCTTTTTCAGGTTATACACATTTTTTAAAAAATGAAACATTGAATTGATGAAATTTAATCCCAAAAGTGGTCTAATCAAATTATAAGTGGATAGATTTTTTCATAGATGATTATCATAAATTTAAAATGATTAGCTTACAGGATAACAACTTAAATAGATCACTTTTATGAAGTCAAAACACAAACAAATTCACTAAATAAGGGAGCAAATGTCCTAATATATTGCAGGTGCCTCTTATATCATCATCTTCCACATCCTCCCTCATTAATTCCTCTCATCCAACGGACTGCATTCTCTTGTGAATTGTCAGTCATGCCTGGTGAGTGGTGAGTACCCAATGTATATATACAGAAATAATAATAAAAAAAAAAAAAACATTCTTGGAAAGAATGTTCTTCTCCCCAATGTATCTATTTTTAAAAACATTACTGGGAATGAATGTTTCCTGGGAATGTTTTTAGCTAGGTTTCCCATAAAAATATTCTCATAGGGAGAGGTGGGGATCTAACTTTTCCAAGTAAAAATAATTTTTTAGTTAAGTGAAAAATATCATGTTACTCTTATTAGATTATTTAATGTGATAAATAATTAAAGTAACTAGTAAAAATACTAGGTAACTCTTTGATTCCCATAAAACTTATGTAAATATTCTCAAGAATATTTATGACTAACCAAACAGATTTTATCATTCCCAGGAATCATGATTCCCAGAATAGAAAAATTTCTCCACTACCAAACGCTCCCTAAGTATTTAGTGATAGTAGCTGAATTCTTAGTAAGCTTTAGCTTGAGGGAGTGTGTTAAATATCTAATAAATATCTTAGGGTATGTTAGACAATCTATTAGTAGTGACTTCCATTTTCTCCTTATATCTAATATTTTGAGTACTGGTATAAATACGAATTAGCAGTATTTTCTAATACATTATTAAAGAGAAAATCATATTATTCAGAGTCTTTATTCTCTCCTTTTCTTCTTCCCTACATGAACTATATAATTTCAAACAGTATATAGCACAAAAGCAAAAGAGCAACAAGGAGGTCAAAAGTGCATCTCATCCTTATTGGTTTAGAGGCAGCTCACATTTTGATTCAAAATTATGTACTTAACAGTATCCAATTTAAGAAGCTGCTTTGCTGACGTGTATCTGCAAAAACAAAGTCCTTCCCAATAAAATATACATCAATCAAAATATAAAATTACATAAATAATGAATGATATCACTCCAAGGAAGTTGAGATGAACTAAACTAACCCAGATGCCATTTCCAGAAAGAGATTTAAGGTATGATCAATAACCTCCTTGCACTGCACATAGAAATTCTTATTCTCTGAGACCAATAATAACAGCAATGGAAAAGATTATTATGTCTACAATTTATCACCTTAGTGTAGTACTTTAGGTTAGCAATCATCTTTCCCACAATAACATTTAGTAGTAGTAGATGATCATGGAGACCAAGAAGTTCAGACAGCCGGGTATATAACTGCTGCAATTACAGTCACAAAAGGCAAGCAAATGAACAGACTTGACCTTGTTAATAATATTTCAAATTTGAAAGGAAAATAGGTTCCAATCTCCTACCTTGGAAGAATAAACAGCCTGGTCACCAATATAACACCTTCTAAGATGTTGAAAGAAAGTTAGTATAGCACGATCAAGTCTTTGCTTGCTCACATCTTCATACCTCTGAATTTATCCAAGGATATCAACAAATATCAAGATAAGAAGCTAAGGAATAGAACTAGACCAAGAAGGATGGCTCTTTAAAATAAAAACTACAACCTCATGCTAAAATCAATGCATGAAGACACAGGTAAGAATCTTTAAAATGCACAACTAAAAAGCAGGTAATTGGTGTATAAATCAAATTCTTAACCTAAACAACCTCGGTAAGTAATTCATCAAGGGCAAAAATATAAAGCAAAAGTCCTGAATGTATTAGATTGACAGATTTTACTGAATAGCTCTTTAACATAGGTAAAGGAAGACCTATGCAAATTTAGAAGAGATCATTAAAAATGAATTGTGAAAGCGCCTAATAACTAGAATTGGTCCACGTAGAAAATCCCATCTAGTGAGATATGGCTTTAATGTTGTTGTACTAGAGATAAAATCAAATGTGTTAAAACCAATGTTTTAAATCTTGAATAGTGGAGAGTAGCAGCAGGCCCAAAACCTGCGATAACAGGATGGCTGCTATTTTAAATTTTTATTATTACTATTATTATTTAATATATTATACTATGTGCTATGCATTAAATAGTTTATTGCATTATTATTATTATTATTATGGTTTAGTTTATTATATTTTTAGTACTGTTACTGTTTAATTTAATATATATCATATTATATGTTATGTTTTATTTAGTTTTTTTATCACTATTATTTAATGTATTAAATTATATATGCTATGCTTTAAATAAATTATGTGTTAATTACTACCATTAGTTACTCTCTTACATAGTAGTCAATTGCAGATAGTGGCACATAGCGGACACCCTCAAAAAACACTATAGCAGGATGACGGCCATTTTAATCCATAAGTAAATTTATATTTACAATATCTATTCAATATATGTGCTGAAAAATAATGAATAACACCTAAAAATTAAACACATTCTGATTAAGAATCATTCATATCATTCATAACCAAAAGTTCCAACTTCTGGTGCTGGACACTCAAAAATGAGAAGAAAATAAGGAGCATAAATCTGAACAGGAACTGTCACCAGAAGCACTGCCAGAAAGTTGTACAGTTGGGGGGCAGGGGTTCTGAGTGCAGGAGTATTGGGTGACAGTGGGAGATTGACAAAGTCACAAAAGTGTGTTTATTGCCTACTTCTCTATAATATTATCTGTTCTAGTTATTTAACAGTTATTTATATTAATTTAGTTTATTATTATTATAATTTAGTTTATGAGAAGGGATCAAGTTACACCAAGAGTAACTCTAAAAGAGTTGCACTCCATCTTCACCATCCATTTTCTTAAAATCTAATGATTATAATAAGTTACTAATTTTAACCAGTAGATCTTCAAAAATGAATGGTGAGGATGGAGTGTAACTTCTCTTGGAGTAACTTGATCCCTCTTAGTTTATTTATTATATATTGCATAAATTATATACTGTGCAAATTTAAAAACAGATAAAAAAGATAAGCTAAACTAAACTCAAAATGGCCTACCAAACTAAAACAAACAAATAAAGCAGAAAAAACAACTAAAAAGTGTTTGAGCCCAATGGCCCTATTGGAGTTTGGGAATTTTGTTTAGCATTCATCAGAAAGCCAAGTTATTACAGATGCAGTGAGCTCTTTATATAGAGCCACTGATAACTAACTCACTGTAGTTTACACAACCTAACTAACTACAGTAGAGTCTTAACTGACTACCAAACAGAAAAGATAAGGGGAATAGTAGTTAGTCTACTGTTCTCTAATACTCCTCCACAAGTTCATGGTGGGTAAACTTTGCACAAAGTAGAAGGTTTACTCAGTGTGAGCTTGTTTCTAATAATAGAAAAGGCAGTTGGTGAGTGTTAAAATATATATTATTTTTATATTAATTATTATCCTTATATTATCTTTATAGTTATTATTTCTCTTTATCTTCTTTATCTTTATATGATGTAATCAATTACTGAGGGTTTCCTCAATACAAATAGAGATGAGGTGTGGCTGTCTCCCACACACATTCAGTAAAATACATTATTCTAATATGGTACTAGAGCCTGGTTCAAATTTTTTTTGGCATTTCCTATATGGCATTTTGGTGAAGTTCTCTCATGGCCGCAACTCCCGCAGTGACTTTTACAATTGTTCCGTTGATCCCATGCGAAAAATTAACCGAGACAACGAACTATAGTACTTGGGCTGCTTCTGTTTAGTTGTGGTTCCAAGGCCAAGGCCGTGTTGCCCACTTCACCACTCTGACGGCGAGTGTCGGTTCCCATTGCGGAGCAATAACATTGGATGCAAATTGACGCCTCATTATATAGCGTTCTCTGGTTCTCCCTTGCCCCTAACCTCCAAGCACAATTCCAAGTGTTTACCACCCGTTATGATGTGTGGACCAAGGCCAAGAAAGTTTATTCAAACGATGTTCATCATTTCTACAGTGTACTTACCAACTTGATGAATATTAAGTTGAAGAACATGGATATACAAACATATCTTGGTAAACTTGATCGTTTGATTGCGGAATATTCCACTCTCATGCCTTTTACTAGTGATGCAAATACATTTTACAAACAATGCGAGCAGTTCTTCATGGTGGTTGCTCTTGCTGAACTCACACCGGACCTTGAGACAATCCGCAATCAAATTTTATCAGGTCCTACAATTCTTACCTATGACATGGTACATGAACAACTATTGCATATCTCCACTCCGCATACTTTTGGACACCCATCCACGTCTACCGAGGATTCCTCTGCCCTCGTCTCCCACTCCTCTCATCGTGGTGAAAGACGTGGTAATGGTTCTGGACGTAATATTCGCTGCACCTATTGCAGAATCTTTGGTCATATTGAAGCCAAATGTAAGAGAAAAGCTCGAGTACAACCTCAATCAGTTAATGTGGCCACAGTCACCACTCCTGCTTTCGATATTACTATCTCTACTGAGGAATATAATGAGCTTCTTCAGCTTCGAACAGCCAACAAACCTGCATCACCTGTCATTGTGGCTCAGTCTGGTAATTCTATGGCTTTTATTTCTCAGTCCCCCTCTGTTGGACCTTGGATACTTGATTCCGATGCCTCTAATCACATGACTGGTATGAAGATAATATAAAGATAATAACTACCAAGATAATATAAAGATAATATATATTCTAACAACTGGTAACCAATCCCTTTTCTCTTACTTAACCTTTTCAAACTCCTTGTACTTTGTTACTCTCGCAGATGGCTCTCAAATTAAAGTCCGGGACATCGAACAAACCCATTCCCTTCCTCAACTTTCTTTACATTCTGTCTTATTTGTTCCTGGTTGTGCTTTTAATTTAATTTCTATTAGCAAATTTACCCGCACTCTTGATTTTCTGTCTTGTTTGAAAATAATTTTGTTCTTGCACAGGATCGACGCAATGGACGAACGATTGGAGTAGGACATGAGTTTGGAGGATTATATCAGCTTACGCCTCCGGTTGCCTGTGTCTCCTCTGTCTCTCTAGCTCTCGCACATCAACGCCTTGGGCATCGAGTCTGGAAAAATTACGTCTTTTAGTTTCTAAAGTTTCGTCTTTTCAGTGTGAGTCGTGTCAACTAGGCAAACATAATCGTACTAGTTATAGTCCTCGTGTCAATAAATGTGCTGCGTCACCTTTTGCTTTAATTCACTCTTGATATTTGAAGTCCTAGTCGAATTTGTTCCACATTAGGATATTTTTATTTTGTCAAATTTATTGATGATTTTTCTCGTTGTACTTGGGTGTTTCTAATGAAGAATCTTTCGGATGTTTTTTCTATTTTTCAAAGTTTTTCTACTGAGATTCAAAATCAATTTGGCTCCTCAATTAAAATTTTGCGAACTGATAATGCAAAAGAATATATGTCATCTCAGTTTCAGTTCTTTTTAAACTCGCAAGGGATTCTTCATCAAACATCTTGTGCCCACACACCACAACAAAATGGTGTTGCTGAACGCAAAAACCACCACTTGGTGGAAACTGCTCGCACACTTCTTCTTCACTATAATGTTCCACTTCGTTTTTGGGGAGATGCTCTCCTTACTACGTGTCATTTGATTAACTTCATGCCTTCATCGGTTCTTAACAATCAGATTCCATACTCCATCTTATATCCTAAACAGAATCTTCACCATGTTCCTATTCGTGTCTTTGGGAGTACATGTTTTGTCCATGATCTCACTCCAGGTAAAAATAAACTCTATGCCAAGTCCCTAAAATGTATTTTTCTAGGATACTCCCGCCTTCAAAAGGGTTATAAATGTTTCTCTCCTCAACTTCAGCGATATTTTGTCTCTGCTGATGTTACATTCTTTGAGACTACTCCTTTCTTTTTCTCCACCATTGAAAATGTCCCTTTGGAGGTCCCACCTATTGTTCCAGTACCACTTGTTGCTCCCACTCCACCTTCATTACTTAAATACCACCAACGAACACAGGCACCATTGGCAGTGCCACCAGATCCTCCAGCATCATCTCTTGCTCCAAACGTCCCTCAACCAACGTGCCCTTAAGATACCTCAATATTCTCTTGATAGCTGTTCAATGATCCTCAAGAGGTGCATCCATGAACTAGCAGACCTTGTTGACAGAAGAAAAATTAATTTTAGGCCTTGTAATGGTGGCATACTATAGAGCTCCAACCACTGACTTGTATTGGGTAGGATCAGCTACAGGTGCAGACCTTGTTTTAGTCAATTTGCAGCCAGTGACCATAGGAGAGGAGACAGGTTTTACATCAATCAAGCCTATTTTGGTGAGTAGATCCCTGATGTATTTACCCTGAGAGAGGAGTAAAGAGCCACCAAGGAGAGACTTTACTTCAATTCCCAAAAAGTAATCTAGGGGACCAAGATCCTTAATAGAGAAAACAACATTTAACTTTTTAACCACTATTGTAGTAGAGGAAAATTATTTCCGATGATGATATCATCAACATAAACCGTAGATAGAGGTCTTGGCCTTGTTATAGATGAATAAGGAGTGGTCACACTTGCTAAACTGAAAATCTAGCTAGTGCAAAGCAGATTTTAATCTGTCAAAACATGCTCTAGGAGCTTGTTTCAGGCCATAGATAGCCTTGTTCAGTTTGCAGACCATGCTTTTATCCTGAGAGACAAACCAGGTGGTTGCTGCATATAGACCTCTTCCTCAAGAATGCCCTTGAGTTTGGCATTGTTTACATCAAGTTGCTGCAAAGGCCAGCCATGAGTAACAGGCAAGGTGAGATGGAGTCTGACAGTTATGGGTTTGAATACTGGAGAAAAGGTCTCAGTGTAATCAATCTCAAAGACTCAAACTGTTGATGAAAACCTTTGGCAACTAGTCTTTTTCTATTCTTTTTGTAGCCCTATTGCCATAGATGGCAGAGTTTACTTACTCTTTCCTTCTTGCTCAAGTGTTCTCTGAATATAAATAAAATAGAGCTTAGTGTAAATTTTGTCATTCTAAACTAACTTGTAAGTCTACAAAGGTGGGGAACCCATCCACAAGCTCCAGCGAATAAGGTTCAATCACATTCTTTTTATCCTAAGGGACTCTTCAAAAGAATTAAGTAATGTTAAGAATCCATGATTTAAGAGTAATTGGCACACTTTTATGTGGCAAGGGTATGGTAATAACATCAAAATAAATGCTAAACATGAGGAGGAAAAATAACTAAATTGTCATTTGAGGATGCTTTTGGACCAGGCTTACTAAAGAGAAAATGATTTTATGGTTATACCGAGTAATCCCACCAATCTCTCCTCAGTAAATTATATCACATGCACAAGAGATAAAATCTTAAATAATGAATCGGAACCCACCAAATAAACGCAAAAATGGTGTTAAAGTTTAAATAAAAGCTCAAGCATAGTGAACAGGCAATAACAAGAAAAAAACATAAACCACAACACAGACCATGCAGACTTTTTAATATTATAAGATATACCAATCTTATCCCCAAAAGAACATGCATATACCTTACTGCGAAACCCACTGTCAGAAATATTAATCAACTGCAGAACACATGCTGAAATCTCCCCATCAAGTATCTCATGTGATTCTCCACTGTGTAGTATAGAAGTAAAAGACAGCTTAACACTTTATTGTGCAAAAAGTTCTTATTTTCCTTCAATGGTTAAAGCAACTACCTAGAACCAGAAATCTGTTTTGTTTTCAGAATTGCAGCAACTATGTGTGTGAACCAAGCAAGTTTGGATTCCGTTACAGAGAGTTCATAACTATCCACATGGATTTGGAGATTTCCTTCATTCTACACAATTTATATAATCAAATTGGAATATTTTATTAACAGTGTAACAAAGTTAAATCAAATCATGAAAAACTACTAAAAATACCATATAGCTTTTCATGATGGGCTCAACTATCTTCATCAAATACGAACTGCAACTTTCATACTGAAATTCAATGAAACAATATAAATGCTAAAGGTATAGATGATTAATAATCATTAAAAGCATTCACTCCAAGATAACATGTAATTCTTCATATAATTTGAGAAGCATGAACCTGGAATCTACAGAGGAAAGGAAAAAATTCAAGTTGATCTTGAAGTACTTCAACATTGTCAAGAGGATTTTCACCCAGTTCATCTGATTGTTCAGACTGCAACAAATGGATGATTAAAAGATAAAAGGGAATAAATATTTGATTGACTTGGGTTTTTTTATGTGTGCCTATATGGAATATTAAAGCAGCTGACCTGCAATGAATCAAATCTTGATGATACAAACCCTTCTATAACTTTAGGCACATATGCATCTAGCAGGTTAGGTTTGTCACTCTTGAGATACCGCACAGATGTCACTGATCTAGACCATAAATTTAGAAGGTAGTAAACACTGCTGCCAGCCCACTGAAAGTGAAAACATATATATGCATTAATAGAAGTTACTTTTTATGTGTTAAAGATATGATTGATATGTTAGGGATATGTTTAGATATGAGCAAGTATAACATTATCTATTAGGATCAATTCCTAATTCTTTCCATGTAATTCCTTTATTATAAATAAATGTAATTCCCATCTACTGCGTGTAGTGATCACACAACATATTACAATAAACCCTTTTCAACATGGTATCAGAGCCAGGTTGAGGGGATCACAAAAGTTGTGCTTCATCAGGGACAATTTGTCCCCAGTGGACTCTCCGGTCAATCTTCTTTCAACGACCTCTTTTCGCTTTCCAACGATCCTCAATTACTCTGACTGTCTGCTTGGAGAGAACTTGATCTTTGACACAAAAGATGTTAATTTCCATGTGTTTGGTTTTGACATGAAGAACTAGGTTGTACCGCTGGAAAGGTTAATCCGGTGTATACTGCTTGGGAAATTCAAGACCAGATGCTCCTCACATGGCTTCAGTCAACTCTTTCAACCTCCATTCTAACTCATGCCATGGGAAGTGTTCATGCCTTCCAAGTTTTGGAGAAAATTCGAGATCACTTTCAGAAACTTACTCGCAAGAGAGCTCGACAACTTTGAACCATTTTTTTATTGATGACAATGGATACAAAGACTGTGACAGAGTATCTTCTCCGCATCAAATCCCTAATCCGTGCCCTAGCTTCTGTCAGAGAAACCACTCAATCGCACGAACACGTTGATGTGATACTCGAGTGGCTTCCTCAGCAGTAGTATGGCTCAGTTATCTCAATGATCAAGAGCCGACTTGAATTTTTCATGCTGAACATTGATGTAGAGGCACTATTGCTCGCATATAAGATGCGTTTGGAAAAAATTCACAAGAAATTGATTTCCAATTCACCTATGAATCTTTACTCAGACTCAGAATTCGACCTCATCTTCTCACCACACTTCTGATGACTCACCACAAGTCAATTCAGCCTCCGATGATTTCTCTAATAGAGATGGCAGCAACGGCCATGGTTCCCTGACTCAGGTGCTTCTTTCCATGTTACTGGTGAGCAGCAGAACATCCAACAGTTGAGTAGCTTTGAAGGACCAAATCAAATCTTCATTGGCAATGGCCAAAGTTTGCCCATTAATTTTTGTGGTTCCTATTACCTTACATCTACCTATAATCCTAGCGCTGAACTACAATTTACTGCATGTCCCATCTATTACCAAAAACCTTTTTAGTGTTAGCAGATTTGCACATGATAACAGAGTATACTTTGAATTCCACTATACACATTGGAAATCTGAGGCCACCAATGAAGTTTTGGTCCAGAGCTTGGTGGGTCCAGATGGCCTTTATTCCTTCTCTACTCTACATCTACAGCAGTTGCACTCACCTGCTTCAGCCAATGTCTCTTTGAATTCTGTATACACTACAATTTCCAATTGTAATAAATCAGTCTTTGGCATGCTAGATTAGGTCACCCTAATTCTCATGCTTTAAAACTAGTCATGCAGACATGTAACCTTCCTGTTTTCCCTATAGATGTATTTGATTTCTGCACAGCTTGTTGTATGGGAAAGTCTCATAGACTTCCCTCCACTATTTCTGATACGAGTGTATAAAAATCAATTGGAATTGGTATACAGTGATTTGTGGGGTCCTTCTCATATACCTTCGACAAATGATTTTCTTTACTACTTGACCTTTGTTGGTGCTAGTTCTAGATTCACATGGATTTATCTGCTCAAAATTAATCTAAAACTTTCAGTT
Source organism: Amphicarpaea edgeworthii (assembly GCA_014843725.1). Classification (NCBI taxonomy): domain Eukaryota; kingdom Viridiplantae; phylum Streptophyta; class Magnoliopsida; order Fabales; family Fabaceae; genus Amphicarpaea; species Amphicarpaea edgeworthii. The sequence continues at coordinate 13,661,249 of CM026326.1, forward strand.
TTTCAAACAATTTAAAAATATGGTTGAACTTCAACTCAATACTGAACTGATTGGGGTGGTGAATTCAGACCTCTCACTAAGTATTTGAGTGATCTAGGAGTCCAGCACAAGCTAATTTGTCCTCACACCCACCATCAAAATGGTGTCATTGAAAGAAAACATTGACACAGTTGAAATATTGCGATTTTGCCTATACAACTGCAGTTCATCTGATTAACAGGTTGCCCTCTGCATCCCAAAACTTTTCAATTCCCTATACCACCCTTTTCAAACACCAGCTAGATTACCTATTTCTAAAAACATTTGGTTGTGCATCTCAAAACTTTGATTTTCTTCCACCTATGCCTACTTCAGTCATACCCACTATCTCTCCCCCTATTCTCCCCACTCCAGTTCCATCCCCAATAGCTTCCTCTTCTACCCTTACCTGAACCTCAACAGTCTGTTCCTCATCAGTCATAACAGTCCAAATTCTGTCACCCACAACAATGCACTCATGAATTTGTCTATTTAGTAATCTTAGACATTAATTCCCTAGGAGGAGAAATTGTTTCCAACATATCTAACACATAGATCCTGTCATTTGCAGAACAAAATGTATAATCCAGTCCCTTCAAGGAACATATAAAATAGTCATAGTGCATACCTTCCAAGAATGCAAAGATTTTAATGTAAACTCTGCTACTAAGCGTATCCATTCACTATAGCCGTCAGCATTCACAAGTTCTGATAACTGCAGCAGAATCAAAGTGAGGGGATAAGAGAAAGCCTTTACTAACCAAGATAACTAATACAAGTACAAGTTCATGACAAACAAGTTCGGGTTAATTTATTTGTGCAAATTAAAGTGAACCAAATGAAAAACGAGAGACTAGGACATGGGCAGTCAAGAGAAACAAGGTTGCAATAGTTCCTCTATACCTATTTAATCTTGATCAAGAAAGAAAGTTAATCAGAAAATAATGATACAAAGAAAATGCAACATGGAAATAGTATGATTCCCTCCAAAACTGGGAAAAGATGATACAACACGAAACCGAAGAAAAATTTCAAAATGCAATTAAGCCTTCAGTAAAGTACTCAAAACCATAAACAAAATTTATCCACAACAAATAAAAGGGAAGGAAAAAAAGATGTCCTTAACTATACAAGCATTCTGTTTCAATCTGAAATTAAACATTCCCTAGATGTTTTAACATGAGTATAAAAGTAAGCCCAAAGTTAAAATAAGGCAAACATAAATAGAACAAATAATTTTAATGCCATTTATGCAATAAGTATTTTAAAAATTTCTACACAAGGGAGTGAGATAGGAAGAGAAGTATGTGATAATTGATAAGAAAGGTGATGTGATAAAGAGAGACAGAGAAGAAATTGTTGTAAAAATTGGTTTCAAGAGTAATATTGCTCAAATTTTAATGGTTGAGTAATCAACCTAGAGAGATAACATAATAGAGTCTGCAAGAAATAAACATTCTTGCAGGTATCACTTGTTGACAAACCATAATCAACATTACTTGGTGCAATTATCAAGCATAAGCTTCATACCCACTCTGCCACTAAAGTAACATTTTTAGACACCAAATTGCCCCTTCATTCTATGGCCTGCAACATGCATAATAAGCAAGCTAAAATTTCCAAATCTGAGGTTTAAATAGTATGTGGGATTGGGATCAATATTATTAAATGATAAAGAATTTAATGAGGACATCACGTAATATACAAGGGGAATGGCAAAAATGGAGAAATGCGCCTAAAGCTTTTTGTGATCACAAAGCTCAAAGAAAGGTCCGGATACAAGATGATTATATACAAGCTCACCTGATAATTTACTTTAAAGCGGCCAAGAAGACGGCAAAAGGCATGATAGTTATCATGATCAGCAAGACCTATTTTAAAATGAAATTATAGCATCAACAAAGATCTAAACAAATTAAATTTATATACAACAATAACAACAAAAGCCTTATCTCACTAAGTAAGATTAGCTTCATGGATCATACGACACCATTCAGCTCTAATAGTTATATATAATGAATGTAAAATTTAGCAGTCAAATCAATATTCATTAGATAGGCAAGGAGTACAAAAATTTAGCAATGTCCAAGTCATTTATTTTGCACAGTGATGCTTCAATAAATTAAGGCTTATATATATTTTTGGTTCTTCAATTTGCCACCAAAATTTTTTTTAGTTCCTAAAAAAAACCTCTCCAGATATGCAAGTTTGTAGGCTACATGTGGCACCTTCCTTTGATATGTGAGTAATGTATAATGTATAATGCAGTGCTCATTCATTTCAGAATCAATTCCACATTTTTTTCCTCTGACATGCAGATTTTAATTCGTGGAATTCCTTATTCGGCATCTTCCATGCAAGTTAGGTTCATTTTTTTTATTAGCTTTCAAAGTAACAGAAGTTGAGCAGAAAACTTTTATGGTGATATGAAACATGCTATTTCGGTAGATTTATTTCATGCATATCTGATATTTTTAAGGCTTCTATGATACAACACTAGATTTGGGACAATATTAATATTGATTCTTCTTAGCGTGTAGCATGTTACATTTTTAATTGGGTTCTCCTAACAGATATGGCATCTATTTTATTTAGTCCTCCAAATTAGAAGTTGATTTTTTTAGTCCTTTGATTTCAAAGATGCTCTTTTTTGTCCTTCCATCATAATACCGTTAACTCCGTCAAAATTTTAGTCATAATTTAAATTTTAAATACAATTTTTATTAAAAAAAAAAAAGACTCTTAAGCAACCTTATCTCTCTCTCCATCATGCCCCAATACCCAAAACATCCCAACTCCCCTCCACCATCTCCCTCCACCTCCTCTTCATCTCCTCCATCAATGCCGCCCTTGCCCGTCATCGCACTTCCTTCATCTAGAACAACCCTCTGCTGCTCTGAACCCATCCAGAGCCACCACTCTCGACCACAGAAGACCTCATGTTCTTTTGTTTCCGAGAATACACCCCATTGGTAACTATGAGACGTGAAAGCAGTGTTGTTAAATAGCCACTATGGCCCCGCCATGGCAGAATGGCATGGCTGATTTTTTGTCAACCACCATAAGCAATTTGTGAAGAAAGACCAGCCATGGCAGTGCCATAAAGCGCAATGGCATGTTTATATGGCAGAATTTCAGCCTTCCACCATTCGCCATTGATAACACTGCATGGAAGAGGGCATGTTTCATCATGGGCCATGTTGGGGTTTGTGTCATTTTGTGTGATTATTCAGTTTTAGAACCTTCCAAACCTTCCTCTTCCTTTGTTTGATGTTTGTTGCTGATTTAGCCTATGCATGATATGATCTTGTGTAAATTGCCGGGATAAAAAGATTAAGAGACCTTCATTGTTTAGATTTGGGGCTTATTCATCTGGGTTTGGGGATTTCTGCATAATGGGTTTTTATGTCCAGTGACACATTTAATTTAATTTTTTATTTACATCTTCTGGCGGTTTGTAGCCACAGAAATCGCAATATGGTTTGACATCTCACATTCTGTTAACGGTTTTAAGATGGAAGGAACATAAAAAGCATCCCTGAATTTTGAAGGACTCAAAAAAATACACTATATTTAAGGGACTAAAAACATGTTTAAGCCTTCTTTCAATACCTTATTAGGGAAGACTAACACCAATTCATAAAGACAAATTAGGCAACCAATGTTCCTAGGTCATCAAATTATACTGTTAGCTAATACACACACTAAGCCAGAGCCATATAACTATTAATCCAATTTACCTATTCCAGTTTGCAAAATTTCTTTGGTTCCCTGCATCAAGTGTGACAGAAACTTCTTTCGAGCAATATCATTGGGAAACAATGATCGTCTAGTAGAAGCAAGACGCAACAAGCACTCTAATGCCTACAATTAATAAAAAAAAAAAAATAATGAGAAAACACCTTAATATACAGTGGTGTGGTGAGACACCTAAATAGATCACAAGATGGATTCAAAATTTTCTTTGCATACTGATAGATAAATTGAGTACCATATTTTAACTCAGAATTTTTCCATCATAATAGAACTCAGGAAACAAAAGATCTAGTGCAAATAAACCTTAGAGAAGCTCATGCATTTATGTTTAAGTTCAAAAACTATTTGGCTAAGATATTAAATAAAAGGACAACACTCAAATAGTATATTCATTAATCAAATTATACAATGCCTCACAACTCACAAGTCAGTAAGCTTGAACAATAAAATACATATAATAGGATAAGTCAACAATAACAAATCATGACATGGTATCAAAAGCGATAACAATTTTTAAGCATACCAATCAGAAGCAAAATAAGGAAATCACCATGGCAACAAACTACAATACAATGTGTACAGCACTCTGCAAACATGTGTGATTTAGAATTTTGGGAAGATAAAATCAACTCTTTCAACAAGAAAGTTAAGCAAAGACATTTGTCATGAAGCTAAGCTGCAAAGGGCTGATAGATTACATTACTTGAGTGGAGGGAACACTTTACCACAAAGTAGAGCTTCTTGCAAAAGACAGGTTTATCACAGTCAAAAAGAAAAAATAGTATAGATAGGTGAGTCAAATCAACCAGAAAATAAAGTCTCACGCAGCATATATTAAAAGTCGGGGGGAGATATTGACCAGCAAGATTAGGAAAACTAAAATTTTATTTTATTTTCTTCTACCAAACACGTTATGTAATGCAAGTATTTAACATTTATCACATGAACAAAATGAACAAGTGGCAGAAAGAAAGAAAAATAAAGGAAAAGGCCAACCTTGCTTGCTCCACTAAAACCTGTGTTAGACACACTAGGGACTGCCATAGATTCCAGCCCCATTTTTCATACTTAAACATAGGCAGAATGAAAAGGCAGTCTTTTGCACTGTCCATACTCCGTACTTCAATCCCAAAGGACTATTCCATGATGAGGGGAGTTAAAGATATAAAAGTGTAAAACCATTCATAGACATCCACATAAAAGCTAAAGCTTTTTAGATAGCTGGTCCATGCTTTAGAATAATTCATATCTAGAAGTTCACAATTCTTTTTCTCTAATCTTGCATCATGTATTCAAACAAATTACATTTTATCCAGGAGACAAAATATGTTTAACATATGAAACAAAGAAAGGTCCTAAGATTTCAAATAATATTCTTTCTACACACAAAACAAAGGAAAAGAAAAACCCAAGTTAATAACCGTGAGGATAATCATTTATTCAGTGAAAAACAAAACTAATGAAGCACTGAAACAAAATAATTTATTATCAAAAGTTCTGAAAGCACTGACTCCCACATCAATCAAGTAAACTAACATAAACAAACCTCTTTTGAAAATATTTGATTCATTGCATAATAATCAAAAAAGACTTGCAGTGTTGAGGAATCCTCTATGGTAGGCTTCCAAGCAGATGGAACCTGTAAAACAAATGTTAATTCCAGATCAAGAACTGCACACTAGAGAGCAGCAAACAACCATCTATGTACACAGGAATATACCTGAACAGTTCCAATTTCATCTGAACTTTCATCATACGATGTCCCCATAAAATCAAATGATAAACAACTATGGGAAAGCATAAGAGACAGTTCCTGCAACTTGCTCCCAACTGGAAATTTTACATAACCAAAGCACAATTACTAAGTTCAAAGCATGACATCAGTTTAGAACTTTGAAAACAAATGTATAAATCTATGATTGCCATAACAAAAATATTATATACCATCAGATTTTAACTGGAAGAGAGAAGTTAATGATATCTGGAATATCTTGAAAAGTGAGTGATCCCTGAAACAGCTTGCTATCCTACGTTGACGAGTAGCAGGTAACCCAGGATTGTGCTGAAAATACATAATATAAAAAATACAACAACAACAAACTCAGCAATATATCAGTAAAGTTCTAAACAAATATAATATTTAGTTGGTTACCGAGGTAACATTTAAATTATACATATGCACACTAATTTTTCATCAGTAGATGGACAGTGACACCAAAGGATTCAAAAAGCAAAGGTGTCCAAGGAAATGGGCTAGCAAAATAAAAAGAAAAATCAATGCCATAAAACAAAATTCATTTTCCTTTACAGAATTTACTTCTAAAAAAAATTGCTCATTGACAGAAGAACTCAAACCTATACATTTTTAAGCAATCTAGATTTCCTGAAATTGTAAAGACCTCTAAACAACCATTTAATACCTAAAAATTAACCTAATGGGATTCAAGCATCTTTTTTCTACTAATTCCTTGTCAAAAAATAAATAACAAATCTCAATCTCTTGCAAAAGAACATATTAACCAACAGTTTAGAATTTATAGAATATTTTGTAGTACAAATAAATATCTGATAAGCTATGAATGAAACATTCCAACAAGAATTTAAACTTTCAAAGAAATAAAACAAGAAAATAAAAAAATAAAAAAAATCAGTGTTCCTATGGAAACTTAGTTCAGTGTCATATGACTCTCTAATGCATCATGTCTGCTCTATATGCATTAACCCTGGGGATGCCAAAGAAATGGTGGGCAGGGGTCAGAATGAGGACCAACTTCAGGTATTGATCAGTACTAACCCTGTAACAGTAATAATGTAATATGATGCTAATATTGACAATTCATATGGTTTTGATACCCTATGTCAGTGAGTCTACCAGATAGCAGATCAAAAAGCGGCAGCTATACCAAACATAGCAAACACAATGCAAACAAAAAAAATCCTAATATGCACATAATAGATTGTCAAATCTCAAAAAGTACTCAATCGTGAAACTACAGACATATTCATCACTAATACCTAAAAGTCATACCTTAAAATACACAACCATCATTAATTTAGGGCAAAGCAAACAATACCGAATCAACAGCAATAAAAAAAGCATAACAAAGTAAAAGTACATTGCTAGGAAGTGTGAAACAAAGGCTCTGAAGGCTGGAAGAGTAACACAGAGCTATAGCGAGTGCACTGCTTTTAATGGCAAGCTATTACTTCTTCATTGAAATATAAGACATTGACTCTGACCTGATTTATCTCGGAAACTAGCTGATTCAGTATCTTCAAACCTATAGCATAATGATGTTGTGCCTGCTAAAAGTATTGCATTTGTCAGATTAAAATTCAAAGCAATTCGATGCATAATATAAAAGAAGAAATATTAATAATTAGGGTAAAAACAAAACAAAACAAAAACAACAGGACAAAACAAAATGTATAATAAAAACACTACAAAAGCCTGAAACACCAAATGCCAATATCAAAGATACCAGTCAACATGGTGTCAGTTAATACCATCAATCAAAAACTTTTGGGTTATCCTATCCTAAAATGTTTTCATACTCCTAATAAAAATAAATATTTATTTTAAAATAATAATATATATAGTGGCTGTAACATGGATGGGTTTCAGACCTAGTTCCATCAAAGCCAATGGGATGTCGTGAGGCCTTCTTTGTGTTTTCTTATTAAGGTCCACTAGCAGAACTAATTTGTGATGGAAATATTGCCATTCCTTGGAAAAATAAGAAACAAATAAATAATTGTTATCCTGGTGCAACTTCAACCTCAAGGGAAAGAGAAAGTTGTTCAAGTTGAAGAAGAATTAGAATTTGAGGGAAACTCTGAGGAAACTGATGAATAATTGTTTAACTTTGAGGAATTGAATGGGAAAAGAATGAGGGATATGCCTCATTAGATAACAAATATATAATTATAAATGGACTAGCAAACTTCATCACTAATTACGTCCAGCTGGTTATTTTTTAAACCCCATGACTAGAGGGATATTCCTCACTAGATAACAAAAGGACAAGGAGTACTTTTGAAGAATAAAATGAGAAACCTAAACATGGTCATAAAGCCTAGAGTTTAATAAAATAGTAAATAAGCAATGTGTAAAGGTACTGGGAGTCTGGGTGTTCGGGGGGGAAGTTTTATTGGTTGAGGTTGAGGTAATGTGTGCATGAAGGATGTTACTCCTCTTGTTGGGATAGTTTCTGTATCTTTTTAGCACATCATGTGGCCTAATATATTTGATTTCTCTTTGCCAACCAAAAAAAATAGTAAAGCAATAAACCAAAGTTGTACAATATTCATTTATAGGTATTAAGGAGTAGTTTTACTCCTCTGTTTTCCTTATCAGTTGTACTAACTGCTGCTTAGTCCTGTTTAACTAAGGTCAGTAAGTTAGTTAGCCTATGGTTAGTTAGTTGGTTTAGCTAGCCTGTGTAACTCTATCAATATAGCTCACTCAACTGTCAACTGTATTCAGTTTTGTCTTTCTGTTTAACAATCAGATCAGTAACAGAATTTCCATTTCTCTCAAATCCTATTAATAAGAGTGTTAGAATAGTTATTTGTTTATCTTTCTAGAATACTCTAGATATGTCTCTAGTAGTATACTCTAGAAATCTCTACTCTAGTCTAGAAGTTTCTACTCTAGAAGTTTTCTTATCCTTCTTTTTTGTACTCTTGTTTCACATATGTATAAATATAAGTGTTGCTGGTACTAAGTGGAACTTTACACTCGAGCACTATTATCCAAAACCTCATTCTCAACTTGGTATTAGAGCGGGAAAGGTCCTGTTCTGTAGTCCCATTGTCATCTACCGTCGTCTGTCGTCGTCCGCCGCTGTCCACTGCTGTCCAACACCGTTGACTGCTGTGTTGACCACCGCCTGCTGCCATTGACCGCTTTCCACCGCCATTGACCGCCATGTTGACCACCGGAAAATTTCACTAACGCTCTCCTAACTCTGTTCAAACCTTGGGTCATTCGTTCTCATTGGACAAATAGTGGGTCCTTATATTTTCCTTTCGTTGTTTGTATAGAGAACATTTGTGTCTTCGCAAACATGGCATCCACAGGTCTAGCACCTTCTGTCTCTTCAACACTCCCTATTCCTACTGAGAAGCTTAATGGAAAAAATTACCTTTCTTGGTCTGCATCTGTTGAGCTTTGGTTTCTTGGTCAAGGACACCATGAGCACTTGGAAAAGGATGTTGATGATTTAGTAGGGGACCGTGAACAGTGGAAGAAGCTTGATTTTCAACTTTGTGTTCTGTTATGGCAGTCAGTAGACCCAAAAATCTTGGTGAATCTAAGAGCATTCAAGACCTGCTGTTCTTTTTGGAAGAAAGTTCAGAAAATCTACACTAATGATATTCAACGTTTGTATGATTCTACTCAAAAACTGGCATCTCTTAAGCAAATTGATTATGATATGGTTTCATTTGTTGCTAAAGCCCAAGCTGCTGTGGAAGAGTTAAAAATGCTTTTAGAGGTCGACTCTTTGGAAGAGGTAAAAAGGAAGCATGACAATGCAGACGTGGTTATGATCCTACGAGGGATGAACCCAGCCTTTAATCACATTCGTGATCAAGTTCTGACTGCGCATGATGTTCCCTCAATGGAAGATTTAGTCACTCAACCCCTTCGTGTTCCTACTCTAAAAAATAATGATAGTGCTCTTGAAGTTGCAGAATCATCTGCTATGGTATCCTCTAGAGGAAGAGAAGGTCGTGGAAATTGAGGGGGAAGAAATGGAAGAGGTGGTCATCCTCAATGCACCTATTGCAAAAGAATGGGCCATACACAAGATACTTGTTATTCCTTACATGGGTTTCCTCAAAAGATAGCCAATGTATCTAAATCTGAAAAATTTGATCAAAAACTTCCTAAGGAAATTTCTGAGGAAGAATATCAAGAGTACTCACAGCTGAAGGCAAACAACAAAGTTCATACATCCTCCATACCTAGTCTCTCAACAGCTTGCATCTCTCAATCTGTGGAAAGTCAAGGTCCATGGGTAATTGATTCAAGTGCTTCTAATCACATTGCTAGTAAGGATTCTTTATTCACTTCAATATCCTCTCCCAAATTTCCTCATCTAATTACCCTAGCAAATGGTGCTAAAGTTTCTGCCAAAGGTGTTGGTCAAGTTTCTCTTTCTTCTTCTCTAAACCTAAAACCTATCCTATATATTCCTAATTGTTCTTTTAATTTAATTTCTGTAAGTCAATTAACTAAGTCTTTAAATTGTACAGTAACATTTGATGCTCAGTCCTTTACAATACAGGAACGTGGTACGGGCCGCTTGATTGGTGTAGGACATGAATTAAGAGATCTTTATTATCTTGAAACAAATCCCTGTGTCCTGTTTTGCAGCCTACTCTCCAAAGATTTTGCATGACCGTCTAGGCCACCCAAGTTTAGCAAAATTGAGGATGATGGTTCCTAGTCTCAATAATCTACAAATGTTAGATTGTGAATCATGTCAATTAGCCAAACATGTTCGGTCTTCTTTTCCTAAACAAACTAAAAAAAGATGTAACTCGGTTTTTTCTACCATTCACTCAGATATTTGGGGACCAAGCCGAGTAACATCTTTTGGATTTAGATATTTTGTTACCTTTATTGATGAATATTATCGATGTACTTGGGTCTATTTAATGAAAGATCGATCAAAACTTTTGTCTATTTTCATGTCTTTTTTCAATGAGATTAAGAATCAATTTGGAAAAACCATTAAAATCCTTCGGAAGTGATAACACCAAAGAATATTTCTCTTTGGATTTTTCTTCATTTTTATCCTCACAGGGCATTTTACATCAGTCTACATGTCCTCACACACCACAACAAAATGGAATAGCTGAAAGGAAAAATAGGCATTTAGTTGAGATTGCACGAACCTTATTGCTTAGTGCAAATGTCCCCATTCATCATTGGGGTGATGTAGTTCTCATTGCCTGTTTTTTAATAAATAGGATGCCCTCATCATCTCTTAAAAACAAGATTCCTCACTCAATCATTTTTCCTAATGAACCCTTATATCATATTTCTCCCAAGGTTTTTGGTTGTACTTGTTTCGTTCATGATGTCTCTCCAAGTCTTGATAAACTTTCTGCAAGAGCAATTAAATGTGTGTTTCTTGGATATTCTTGTCTTCAAAAAGGGTACAAATACTACTCTCCAACCAATAGAAGATATTACATGTCTGTTGATATTACATTCTTTGAAGAAACTCCTTTCTTTTCTTCTTCTATGCAAGATCTTAATTCTGTACAACAAATATTGTCCATCCCATCCTCTAGTCCAGTGATTTTCCCTATTTGTGAGAATACCAACCAAGAAGAAACTCAACTTCATTCTCCAACTAACAATCCACTTGAGTTTTCACCACCTCCTCTTATCACAGAGCTACACAGGACACAGAGAGCAAACCCTGTACTACAAGAAGATTCTCCTGATTCATGTCCTCCCTTAGTAGCCCCTATTACGGATCCTTCTCCATCCTCACCTTCTCATGATGGAAACTTAGGCCCTTCTCCATCCTCACATTCTCATGATGAAAACTTAAGTTGGTCCATTGCTCTTAGAAAAGGAATTCGTTCTACTCGAAACCCTCATCCCATATATTTGAGTTATCACCGTTTATCTCCTTCATATTTCTCTTTTGTTTCCTCCTTGTCCCCCTTACTATTCCCAAAACTGTTCATGAGGCACTTGATCACCTAAGATGGCGACAAGCCATAATTGATGAAATGCAAGCTCTTGAGCATAGTGGTACTAGGAGTTAGTTCCGCTTCCTCCTAGGAAGAAAACAATTGGTTGTCGATGGGTGTATACTATCAAAGTTGGTTCTAATGGGGACATTGACTATTAGTAGCCAAGGGCTACACTCAAATATATAGTCTTGATTATGAAGATACTTTTTCTCCAGTGGCCAAAATCAGTACTGTTCGCCTATTTCTTGCCATGGCTACTATTCGTCACTGACCACTATACCAACTAGACATTAAAAATACCTTTCTTCATGGTGAGTTGGATGAAGAAATTTACATGGAGCAACCTCCTGGGTTTGTTGCTCAAGGGGAATCTAGTCTAGTATGTAAACTTCGTCAGTCTCTTTATGGACTAAAAGAGTCTCCAAGAGCTTGATTTGGAAAATTTAGTCATATTGTGCAGAATTTTGGGATGAAACACAGTGAAGCCAATCACTCTGTTTTTTATCACACTTCTCCTGGCAAATGTGTCTATCTAGTTGTTTATGTTGATGATATAGTCATTACAGGTAATGATGTTACTGGAATCTTTCAACTGAAACAACATTTATTCAGCCACTTTCAGACCAAGGATCTTGGCCACTTGAAATACTTCCTTGGTATAGAGGTGGCTCAATCCAAGGAAGGTATTGTCAACTCAAATAATCAACTTGCAGATATTTTAACTAAATCCTTAAGAGGTCCTCGAATTCAGTTTATATGTTCCAAGCTTGGAGCATACAATTTATATGCTTCAGCTTGAGGGGGAGTGTTAGAATAGTTATTTGTTTATCTTTCTAGAATACTCTAGATATGTCTCTAGTAGTATACTCTAGAAATCTCTACTCTAGTCTAGAAGTTTCTACTCTAGAAGTTTCCTTATCCTTCTTTTTTTGTACTCTTGTTTCACATATATATAAATATAAGTGTTGCTGGTGCTGGGTGGAACTTTATACTCGAGCACTATTATCCAAAACCTCATTCTCAACTAAGAGAAAAAAAACTAAGAACGTATACCATTAATGCATGAAGCATATGTTTGGATACGGGTTATTTTTCCTTGGACATGAGTCACAGCAGAAGCAACCATTTGTAGTGATGACGTAATTTTAAAATTTTTACGTGATTTTAATGCCCTACAATTTATGCGCATATTGTATGCTGAAACAAACAGATGGGAAATATATGGACTCCTATTTATTTAAACATCAAGGAAATGGAATGTACTAAATCAAAATAGCTGTGAGATGTACAAATTGCCTGTTCAGATAACTGTAGCTACATTATAAAAACATAACATGTCACCTGACTCAAGAAGTTCGTTGCCTCTTTAACAACCTCCCTAAACTTGTCATCATCAAGCCAACCAAACTTTGTAATGCGACAAAAGAGTTGGATCAAAGATCCAAGCACAAAGGGCTCCAGTTCAGGCCCTTTGCTGGCCAGATAGTTTATGAGATAGTTTCCTTCAAACAAAATAGCAATTTGATCATTTTTTTGTTAAAAGAAAAAGGCAACTGGAGCAACCACAGTATGAAAAAAATGACAGCAAGATAATCCAAAATAATGAACCCAAATTTCCCAAAAATAACCGGAAAAAGAAATGAGACAGTCTCCTCAGATAATCCGTAAAATAAGTTGATACCAATTTTGGAACAGATACTTCAATACATGCAAACTTAAGTCTACAAGTATTGGAGAATGTATTTCATAATGCCAAAATGTTAGTAAATTCTGTTCAGGAAAAAGGACAAATAACTTTCTTTTTTCACACAGACCCAAGACAAATACATAGAGCCCCTAAATACTCCTAGTCCTAATCATCTGCAAGCAAGAATATTACGAATATGAATCCGGAGCGGTAAAGGAAGGCTTTGCTCTGTCACTTGCTTCAATAAGCTCGAACTTGCCAACATCAATGCATATGGGGAGGATGCATTATCCAGAACATATTGGCACTGTGAAATGTAGTCAGTGTTTAAGGAAAAGCATTTCAGGGTTCTTTCCGCATGTGCTCTCTCAACAGAGTCCTGCGAGTTATAAAGCCTTTCACACATTGCTTCCAGTTGTGCTAAAGTCTCCATTCTTCACTGTGTACGAAATGTATCAACAATTCAAATGAAGAAGTCAGTTCTTCTCCTTTTTCCAAGTATAACCAATATAAATCTACAAGATTTCAAGTGAATTCAAGTATATTTAGAGATGGAAACACAAAAGAATCTAAAGCAAGAATTAGTTCAATACAAATCATCAGACACCACCAAAGTTGATCAAAATGGATATAGTAACACTAAAATGTTAAATGTTTACAGGTGTACAAGATAATGTTTTCAAATCTGCAACTGTCTGAATTACAAGAATACTCTAAAATACAAAGATAGCTCTGCATAAAAGGATCACAGCAGAATTCATCAGCAAATCCAGCTACAATAGCACTTGTCCAAGAAAATGAGCAGTGCAGTCCTGACAGGAATAAAAAAAGGAAAAGTCAATTATTTCAAAACTTCATGCATAATATAGAATATTTCAATTAAATAAGCAGTTGTTTCTATCCACATAATAGAAAAAAAAAAAAAAAACAGAAACCTATAAACAACTGTCATTCTCTTGATCATTCCTTTCTCAAGAAATTATTCTGAATTCTGAGCAAATCTTGTCAAGGCCTTAAGAGCAACGGCATTAAAGCAAGACAGACATAGCATGTGCCAATGACTATAAGGATGGATGCATGTAAATTACACAGCATGCCCCCCAAAAAAGGATATGAGGCCAGACTTTAACACCTTCAACAAGACTAAAAGAAAAAAAATATATTCACAATACAATGCAACTCATACTCAATGAAGAAAAAAATGATATCCCCACCCACTTTATTCTCATTAATGTTGTATATGGTAGTGGCGGGAATGTTCATTGTTCATTGGGTAATAAATAATTACATGCTATATAGGAACCCCTGCTGGCCTCTATTAGCAAATCATATTTAGGTCACTATGTCATACACACCTTATAGATAAATCCACAGTGAATGAGCAATTAGCAAGATTTGAACATGGCCTCTCCATAGGTTATCAATAGTGGAAAAATAGTGACATTGTCCCACCAGAGTGGTGCATCGCTGCCCATGGCCACTACTACGAGACTATCATGTCTCAGTTCAGTGGTGCAGCCATCGCAGCCACTATCCCAGAGTGGCGGAACAAGATTAATCAAGGCAGTGGATGCACCAAATAAGGTTTTAATGCTTCAAAGAGAGAGATGCCAAAAAGTGGATATTAACACCATATTTAGTCATATTTTACCTTTTCTAATATTAACAACTTCCTCTAACGGCACATTCACTTTTTGGCGCCACTCACTTCAAAGCATTAAAACCATATTTTACCTTTTCTAGGATACGTATCCGGGCAATATCAATGTCTAACACCAATACATTTGCTATTTTGGAGTATCCAGCTTCACAGATTACATCAAACCCACTACCTCTACACCAACATATCAGCAGCAATATCAAGCCAAACACGTGGCAGGAAAAAAATTGAATGCCTATAAATTAACTTATTGAAAATAGCATGCAATCACGTATGGAAAAGTTTTCATGTTTCCCGATAAAGCAAACAAACATAATTTACTCAAATCCTATTCCCTACTTCACAATGCTCCAATAACATCAATGTGCACGAAACACCGCCATCGTAAGCATTCCCCCTCCCCATTTCTTTAGTCCATGGACAATCACTTTTCACCAAGCAGCACATCAACGTCAACGTGTAAGGTGACAACAAACTAAGTTCTTCGCTCAGGTCTAACATAATCCTAATTCCTAACACAAAGCTAGCACACAGTTATCATCAAGTGCAAATAAAGCCACAGAAAAGCAAAAGTTCATCAAACACAAAAGCAATAAAGAAACATATTATTAACACAACAAAATTTGTCAGCACTACGCAGAAGCAAGTTTCCGAACATAGCAATGAACACACATTTACAATTAGGAATCGATCAAGAAATGACGGAAACATGTTTAGATTCAACTAGGTAAAGTGTTTGCACAGTCGATCATCGATTATAGCGATTAACACATATCAAAAGCGCAGAAAAAATCAAAAAGAAAAACCTAACAATTCAAGTACAAACACACACACACAAACACCGAGCGTTGCAGGAAAAACCGTACAAGGACTTTATGCAATTGAGAAATTCTCACAGAAAACAACAATGGCGATTGCGAGAGCGAGTTTGCAAAGATTTCGAGGTCAAACGCCGCGTTAGAACATAGCTGTGAGTGTTGTGTTGAGAGGGATAAGAGAGAGGAGCGTGAGTTTCAGAGTTTGGGAGAATGAGGAAAATGTAGTGAGGCTTTTGGTTTCAATAAGCTTTTATAGCACGATTAGCCCACGCTCTTTGTTTTTATTTCAACTTTTCACTCTCTTTCTTCGTCTGTGTGGACCCGATGCCACGGAATTTCCTTGAGACTTGAGGTTGGACTGGACGCGGACAAGGAAAAACCGCTTGTTCTTGTTTTTATTACTTTTGGTTTATGTAATTTACTTATATTTTTATTTTGATTTTTTCTTCTTTTTCTTTAAATATTCCCTGTTATTAGTAAATTTTAAGATTATACAGATTTTTAGTCCTCCGTGTAACTTTTTTTCAATACTTAGAATTCAAAACTGTTTTTTTTTTTTCCTAAAACTCAATAATTGTTCAATTTTATTCAATAATCAAATACACAATAGACACGCTTAAAGTCAAATTTATAATTTGTGTTGGTTAAAAGTCATTAGAATTCTTACTTTATATCCTCTCACAAAACGTTCAATTTATTAGTTTTATCATTTTTCTCTTAAACTTTGAAATTTGATGTCTCTACAACATGGTCAATGACATATGCAATATAATATACTAAATAAAAAAAATGTAAATCAATGCAATTAAGATCTTTTAATTTATTTTGTTTACAAATTTATATATATATATATGTATTAATAAATATAAAATAAGTTACCTTTGAAGAAAGTCTCATCTATACCTTTAATTATCTCACGAAATGGTGTAAACGAAAATGATTTTACGAAATATTATTTTTATCAATCTTAATATACACGTTATTTCTCAAGAAATTAAGTTTATATTCATGTTTAATAGCTTTGTACTATTTTCATTAATCAATAATGTATGCATAAAATACCATGTCCCTTCTTCAAGAATCGAGACAAAATCATTGACAATGTTATCCCTCACATGTGCTTGTATTTTAGAACACTAAAAGAATATAAGCAACAAATTATTAAAAAAATTAAAATTGTATTTTTAAAGTCTTTAATAAGCAATAAATTGGCATATCGGAGTGAGTTAGTCTTTAATGGAGAGTTTGTTATCACGACATACAATTAAAAAGTTTCCACAAAAAGTTATCGAGGTTGAATTGTTTTATATGCAAATTTACCTCTTTTTAATTTAGTAGATTAGCTTGTATACAATTTAGAATGTTTAGATTGGAATGTGTGAAATCAGGTTATAGCTAAGAATGAAAATTGTTTATGCTTGTGAGTTGCTCCAAAAGAAAATTGTTATGTTCTTGTTTTCATTTTTTTTTTATTAAAAACCTTTTTCAATGAGTGTTAGTATGCTTACGCAAATAAGTAAGAACAAATGTTGAAAAGTAAGAGGTTAAGGGAAAGAGTGGACAAAAGAATTTTATATTAGTTTACCCACAACCTTGGGCTACATCCAATCCTCACTTGATCAAGTGAGATTTCACTAAAAAACAACAAGCACTCTACTAAATCAAAACATACACAACCACCTCCAACAACTTGCTAGATTACACCACAAACTAGTCACTTGTTGATCTTCATAGAAACCACAATTACAATCCAGTCACCTATTGGATTTTTGTAGAACCCATTTTTAGCTATTGCTAGATCAACTACCTGTAAAATTTCAACAACTAGCCAACTGCTAGACCAGTCAAACATACTGGGTTTTCTCAAGAACATAAGATGTTAGCTACCTATTAGACTTTTACAAAAATGGATGAGTTTTTTTGCATAGAGAAATAGGTCTCTCCCTAAATAGAGATTTTCCTCACAGGAAAATGTTCTTGCTAAGTTGTTTAAGAGTATGTTAGGTATTACAAAAACTACAGTAGTGGATATCTCTCTTGACTTAAGAGGTGGAGCAAAGAATATGAACTTTTGAGCTTTCTTTCTCTTGTAGATTGCTTCAGTTTGGGGTGGTTGAAACACACCCATGGAGGCTCTATTTATAGTTAAAAACTAATCGTTGAGGGGCTATTGATCCTTCCATCTTTTAGCTGGTAAGAGACTTTTCTTTGGAGAAAGTGTAACACCCATAAAATTACACTCGATTGTTAATTATAGAGGGGGTACATTTAGTAATTTTTATTTGTTTGTGTGCGTAGTTAGATTTTTAATGCTTCCAGAGCATGGTAATTACAATTCTAATGTTGATTGTGTTTTTGCATATAAAAAATGAATTTTGATTTTGTCGAGCTATTTTCACAATTTTCCTGAAAATGGATTGTTTTTGCAATTATCATTTTTCATCTACAAATGATATTTTTAATGATTTTAAATCATAGAAATTTTAATTAGGAAGGTTTTTAAGTGAAAGATTAGTTTTGAGAATGTTTGAAACACAAATGATGATAATCGCAAAAAAAAAAAAAAAAAAAAAAAACTTGACTCGAACCCAAAATGGATAGGGGAATTGGAGAGGAGAGGGTAATTCATTTTTTTAAGGAATTTGAAATATTCTAAAGTAAAATGAATTGTTTGGATAGAGTAATTAAAAAGAAATTGAAATCCATGGATTCTTAACAAGTATTTTCAATAACTAAACTAGAGGTATTTGAAATATCCTAAAAAATTAAAGAATTTGAAATACCCAAGAACTCACTTTCTCTCTCTCATCTCAGCCCCCTCTCTTAGGCTCTCTCCCTCATCACAGCCCCTCTCACTCTCTAATGTGACTTTTTTTTTTGAATTATTAAATATTTAAAATTCACCAATTTGTTATTGTTTGGGTAAATTTAATTTTGAGTTTTATATTTTAAAATAAATATAAAAAAAACTTTATTAATACTAGGAAATTAAAATACAAGAACTTAATTACCTGTTTTAATTAATTATTTTGAAATATATTTTAAATAAATGCATCTGTTTTAGTTTTAAAATGAGTTTATAAATGTATTTGTTTTAATTTAAAATAAGCTCATAAAATATATTAACATTATTTTTCCTCTATAAATTTACATCATAAATGTTTATATGTAATCCTAAAATATCATGTAAATTTATAGAGAAAAAATAATGCAAATATATTTTTATAGAGGAGAGTAATGTTTTTTTTTTCATAAAGTTCAATATTCAAATATTATATTTAAATTGAAATTTTATAAATAGAGAAAATTGAATTACTCTATCCAAACAAGTAAATTTAAATACAATGAATTTAAAATACTTCATCCAAACAAATTATTTACAAAATGAAGAGATTCAATTTAAAGTAATCCTAATGGGCCTTTAATTGGCCCAACCTAAATTATGTAAGTGAAGGTGACCACATCCATATGTGAGTGTCGGCCTTAGTTTAGGAGATATAATGTCATAATAAAAAAAAACTTTGCCTTATATTAGGGGAGGGAGAGAAATGAACCATTTAGTTTAAAAACTTTTTTTCCCTTGATTCTTTTTTCATGAAGCTCTATTTCTCTCTAAAATCCTCTACTCTCTATCTAAATTTCTGAGTTTGTTTGTTTGTTTCCATTGTTTAAATTTGAGTATGTTGTAGGAGAGAATACAAGCTCCATTTAAGCTCACTGTTTATGCATTTTGAAACTTTTGAAACTAAGGTATGGAGGAGTTGTTCCATTCTAACCTTAAACCATTTTTTTTTGTTGAGTTTTACTATTTCATTGAGCTTAGTGAACTGATTTGGTGGTGAATTGGTTTGAAATATTTGTTTTGGATGAAAAATAGTCATTGTTGTATATTGGGCTAAAACTGTATTTTTAATTTTTTAAATTATTTTTTGTTGTGTTATAAGGTTGAGAGACCATCTTGATACTCTAGGATACCTCTGGATGCTGTGGTAAAAATTTCAAAAGTTTTGGAGTTAATGAATTATTTTTTAAAAGTCAAACTTTCATTTAGAAAATAACTAAGTTTTGGGCTATTTTGATTTTGGAAATTATTTAGAGGCATTTTTAAAGAAATTTGGAAATGTTGTTTCATAAATCATTGGTAACGTCCATGATTTTATTTGGAATTTTAGAAAGCTGCTAGGTATTTTTGCAAAATAAGTTTAGTAAAATTGAGTTTACTTAGTCAGTAGGGTTTTGGAATAGTTAAAATTATCTTTTATGTATATTAAATTCTAATGAATTTACAATAGTTACTATTTGTGATTTTTTATTTTTGATATTTTTCTTAATTTTATTGAAGGTTTTTATAATTATAAAGGTTTATTTTGTCATAATAATGTTGATGAACACTATAGACTCTTTAATTCAAAAAGGGGTTTTATGGTTGTTTTAAAATTCTAAGAAATGCATATGTCTTAACTAAGACCTATGAGAATCTCCCAATGAGAGGATTTATAAAACGGACTATGTTTACTTAGGTAAATAAATAGTGAATCATAGATTCTTGAGTTGGTCTAGAAACACCTTTTAAATTAAAATAAATATTTACACTTATAATTTTGAACTGCAAAAATTAAGGGCTGAAAAAATAATGATGGAGAGTATCTGTACCAATTTTCATGATATTATGAGTTTTGTAAGTATGTCAAATAATTTTTGTAATAGGGTTTTCAGCTTGTATTACTTGATAAATATGACATGAATTGTTGGAAATGCAATATGAGGGGACGTTCTACCTTAGAAGGAGAACCCCTATTCTTATTGTATACTATGTGATGTTGATATGTGATTAAATTTCTTTTGTGAACCATGCATTTTATAACTGATATCTAAGACCTAGGGAGTGTGACCCTTAGGTACCAATTGCTGAGGTTGGTTGTATTTATGTAATTTAATTGGTTATGTTTTGTGATTTGATTGTTTGCTTTGGGAAACAAGTATGTTGATTGATGAGTCCTTGTGGGAGTAAATGGATTCCAATGGAGTGTATTTGTGAGATTAAGACTTAGTCTTAATTAATAAATACATTCATTAAAGAATTAATCAATAAATTAATTCTAAGAGTGGGAATTTAATAATAAATTAATGTAATGAAACATGAGTAAATAGACCATTTGACCCAGACCTAAAGAGTATGACCCTTGTAATAGATTGAAATAGTGTACTTAATTGAAGCATAATACTTGAATACATGTGAAAATTACATAAGATTTAATAAGCTTAATGGGGTCATGAAGCGGTGTTCATGACAGGCGTGCCAAGTTTAATGCACACATTGAAGATTGACGCCTCACCTTTTCTTTTAGATTTTTGGTATCCTCATACCTTAAGTCTTTTCCGTTCTCTTAGTCTAGTATTTTCTATTCTATGCCATAACATGTATGGATGATGGCATTGTATTGTTTGTTATAGACTAAGCCATATTATTTTTGCTTGATGTTTTGATTTGATCTGTTTTCTATTATCTCTAGCATCACTAGATGATTTACTTCTTAGGAACTAATCTGAGTGATTGCAATCGATTACAAGTTGTAGGAATTGATTACCAGATGGCCTAATCAGTTTTGAAACCATCTCTGGTATCAGGTTAATCGATTACCAACCATATTACCAACCATTGCAATCGATTATAATGTTAATTTCAGAGTTCAGATATTATTCTGTTTCAATTGCAATCGATTACCATCGAATTGCAATCGATTATAAGACAATCTTTGAGATTCAGAAATTGCTCTGTTTCATTTGCAATCGATTACCATCTTGTGGCAATCGATTACCAGATGATCTCTAATATTCAAAATTGGCTCTGTCTTGTTTGCAATCGATTACAAGTCTATTGCAATCGATTACAATAGATGACAGCAAGTGTAAATCATATTTTGATACACGGGATAACCGATTACACCTTATTGCAATCGATTATATCTAGTATAACGGTCATTTTTAAAGATCTCAAAGATTCATTCTTTGTCTAACTAACTCTGAATCTTTTTGACCCATTCTATATATTTGAACCCATAGCATTCTGTGCAGAGAGACCAACTTTTTACAATATCTTTTCATTCCTTCAATTGTCAAAATCCAAATATTTGATTTGATTTTCAGATTTGATATTGCTTTGAACATTCTCTTTTTTCTTCTGCACATTCTCTAATCTCTTGAGTTTTCAGAAAAACTCAATATTGCTTTTACTATTATACCCATTTGAGATTAAACCTCTGAGTCTATACAGCTATATCTCTCTCTTGTTTTTTCATGAACTGAGGTGATTCAATATTTGTTCTTGACTGCTAAATTTACTCATATTGGAGTTTCTTGAACTGATCTCATATTAGCTATATCAGCACATCAAGGTGTTTTTGTTCTTTAATCTTTTTCATTGATCTTGTTTATTAGCATTGTGGGAATTTCGTTCCTAAATGTTGTGTTGAAATTAGATGGTATTTCTAATTTTGTTTGTAGTATTGTGTTTAGAAATTGGATGGTGAATGGTGTTTTCACATTCAATCTTCTAGGTTCCTCTTTCAGGTTGTGAAATCAGGATTTGCTGTGAATTGTGTGTGCATGGTGTATGTAATCAAATTCATAGTGGAACCCCTTGGTGAAAGGAAGAACTGGATGTAGATCGGTGGTTGATTGAACCAGTATAAATCAACAGGCTCAATCTCTCTATCCCTTGATTTATTTCAATTTAGTATTTGATCTTTATCAAATTTAATTGTTCTAATCAATTCTATCATAAGCTGAGGTTGTTTTTCTGGTTTATTCAATCAATATAACATTCTTTGAAAACGCTTTTATTAAAACCTCAAGAGCAATGGTGAAAAATCTTTTTGAGGAGAAGAATTTGTCACTTTACGTTAAATCAATTCACCCCCCTCCCTTTTGATTGATTATCCGGCTGATCCTAACACACATTGCTTTGTTTGGTGTGTTTAGTGAGATGCGAAAGGAAAGGATTTCCTTCAGCGTCGGTATAAGTGAAATTGACGTGTTTGGACGTGATCATGATGTCAATGACACATTTTATGAGAAAGGAGTTCTCGATGAGAGTTGGTAAGAGGAACCAACTAGAATGGGACGTGCATTAATATTTTCAATTGCATGTGTGGTGACAAACAGGGTGACAAAAGTTACTCACTTAGTGTAGTGAGGGAGATGTGTTGGTCTTGTGGATGAGAAGTTTTCGAGGCACTTGGTGGACCATCGTTAAGTGTTTGCAGCAATAGAAAGCGCACAACCCATTAGGTATGTAATCCCTGCTGAGGGAAGCATTGTTGAGGAATCAATCCTCAGAGTGTGGATGAACATAGAGTGGTATATGAGAAATGGTCGTAAGCATGGTGTCCTAGGGGGTATGGTGTTGGGTCATGGCTTTGGATCACATACGTGGCTTAGTGATCTCTACTAAGTGCGATGCATTTTCAATTGGTGAGAGTCTTGTCAACCAATGACAAGAGGGGTGTACACCCAACAGTCATCCACTTTAAGTGTAAGACCACTATGTTCGTGGAATTCTAGTGAAAGGGCCTGATTTTTTGGAAAAAGTTGTACAAGTGTAGAAACGCATAGGTTTCCAATGAGATCGTGAGTGTGCCACTACAATGTGGATATTGTTTGTGTATGTGGCCAGGAGACTGTTTGAATTTTGGTTTTTAGGAGGAGCAGAAAACTCACTCGATACACTTTGTTTTAGATGAAAATGAATGTTGCATTTAATCAACTAAGATGAAATGGAATAGCTACAACTAACATAAATGATGTGGAAGGACTTATTCGGGAATAAAAGGCCTTCGAGGTTACCTTTCAAGTTCTTAGTGTGGGTTGGGAGTTAGTTTTCTTTTAGTTACTACCTTGAGTTTTAGTCTAGTTTCTTGTATAATAGATGGTAGATTAGATCTTAATTTTATGGTGCGTATGTTGTTGTATGCAACTCAGATGGCTTATGTCTCTTTTACAAAGATGTAAAGGTGTAATCATGTTTCTTTTTATGAAATTGTTTAAGGCAAGATTTTGGCATTGAACATTTCATGTTTACTGGTGTTTTAGTATCATTTGGAATCAAACATTTTATAAAAAGTAAGGGATTTCTTATAAATGATATTTGCTAATGAATACTTATTTTTAAGAGAATAATAGGTGTATTGAAAATGAATTTCGTTGAAATTCTTGTAATAAGTTTTAAGGCAAAGGCAAAAATATATTTCATATTTTGATAATATGTTAACAGATCAAGTTTTTAATTAAATCCATATTTTTGAATAATAAACTACAAAGTTTATGAGTTTAGTAACTTAGGGGGTTACAAATTGGAAAGTGTAAGTGTATGATGAGTTGTAAAAAAAAAATCTTTTGATCTTCAATTCTGAGATTCTATTATGGAGTATGCTTCTGATCTTCACTTTTGAACTTTACTTCCTCACAATCTTATCATATGTTCTGAACTTCACTTCCTCACATTTGATCATTTGTTTTGTTCTTCAGATCTAAACTTATGTTCTGAGCTTCATATCTAATCTTTGGTTTTGAAATTCTGTTTTGAATTTTACTTTTGAACTTCTATTCTAAGCTCTACTTATGATCTTTGGTTCTGACCTTTTGTTCTGAACTTCTCTTCTAATCTTAGGTTTTGAACTTCTATTTTAAACTTCTATTCTAAACTCTACTTCTGATCATCTATTTTGAACACATTATACTTGCTAATTGAGTTGTAACACTTGACAAGTTTGATAGACAAACAACTAGCAGAAAATAATTTGTATGTAAAGGTTTTGTCAGAATTAAAATCAGGATTTTGGATCTTACAATTAGTCTATCACAAAAGGAGATGCTGAATTGGTTGTGTTTTTTAAAATTGGTAAATTAGTAAATTATTTTTTAATTATTTAATCTTAATTATTTTTAGTTTCAAGATATATATAACATTGTCAAAATTTTGAAATTTTAGTAAAGTATTTATATGAGTTTCAAAAAATTAAAGCTAACAAATATAAAATTACTAATTTAACTAATTTAAAATGACTAATTCAACTACTACTATTTTCAATTTTTTTAAAGAGAGAAAATTATACCTTACTTTTGATTGATCCTAAAATACATATAAAAACTTTCTTTTTATACTAAAATAAATAATGAAAAATAATTTTTTTTTATTGAAAAACTAGAGAATACAAACAACACAATAAATTAATAACTCAAGAAACAAATATATAACTACTGAATTTGTCAACTTAGAAATTAGTCAGTTTTCTATTATTTTATTTTTTAAATCTATTTTTTTTATATATTTTAAATTTATTAAAAACACGAAAAATTAAGTACTAAAATTTTCAAATTTATAATAAATTTAATATTCAACTTTAGAATTATCATATAAATTGTTGATAATGTTGATTACAAACTATGTTTTTACTTCTTAAACTTTTTAGAATTTCAATTTTGTAGTTTCTAAGCTTTTGTTTGATTGGTTAAAGTACTTAAACTTTTTTTTGTTAAGCTTTTTGGTCCCGAAACTTTTATTTGACTAATCAAAGTCTCTAAACGGTTTTACATTAAGGTTTTTATTCTGAAACTTTTTAAAAATTTAGTTTTTAATCCCTAAAAATCCATTAAATAAATAGAAAAACAGGGTTCAAATTTTTGTTTAGGGACTAGAAACCATTTTTTTAAGGAAATTGAAGGACTTTGACTAGTCATACAAAAGTTTAAGGACCAAAAACCATAATAAAAAAAGTTTAAAGACTTTGACCAATCAAACAAAAATTTAGGGACTAAAAAACGAAATTCCAAAAAGTTTAAGGACTAAAAACATAGTTAACCAGTATAAATTAATATAAAACTTAAACAAATAAATTATATTAATCATGACTATTTTTATATGAGTTTAATGATGGTCGTTAATAGAGCATATTTAAGCATTGTCTAATGCTGTAGTTGACCCATCTTTGGCATGTTTTTATTCTTGATTTTGAGCATTTTAATTGAATTTTGTGAGATTGGGCATCTTTGGGCACAAGTGTCAACTTTTGATAATTGTCACATTTATTTTCATTTTGACATTATGTTTTCAGATGATAACTTTTCACACATGTCTTTGATTTTGATGATTCATATCTTGATTGAAAGCTAAGGAAAAGATCTGAAATTTCACACATCACAAACTTTGGCTAATTCGAAAGTTTCAGAGGTCAAAATAGAGCTTCAAGGTTGTGGCCCTGCACTTATAATTTTCAATTTTAGTTTTGGGATTAATTTGTAATTAGGAATCCAATCACATTTATAATTAGTTTGTTTTAAGATTTTTTTTATAGTTTCTATGTGCTTATGAGAGACCCATTTTAATTAGGTTTATTTTTGGATAACTGTCTCTACTTTGTGGAGACACACATTACACTATTATCTTGCATTTTATATTTGAAGAGCTCTCTTCTTCTTCTTCAAATGTTATTAAATCAGATTAATAAATTATATCATAATTAAAATAACAAGGTGATGAAGACCAAGCCTAAAACACTTGGATCGAACCGTTCTGAAAGCAATTCTCAAGATCTTCATTGATGAATCTTCAAGGAAAACAAAAAGGAAAAAGATGAAGTAGAAGAGAAATGGAATTGAAGACGCCAAGATCTGATAAGTCGATGGAGGATTTGCAATTGAGTATTTTTAATAAATATTAGGACCCAATTGAGTACAAAAAACAAGTAAAGGACCTAATTGATTAGATAAATAATACAAGGACTCATTTGAGTACAAAAAACAAAGGCTTATTAAATAAAAGATAAAAGAATAACAAATTAGTAAAAACTTACTTAAATAATGTTTACAATAACCAATTCTTGAATCCTTCAATTATATGAGAATCTTTAAGAATAATAACAATATTTGGAGAACTACTACATTTTGATAGTATTCAAAAATATAATAATATCCTATTTATTTCACATTTCTTTTGGGTTTTTATAAATGAATAACAAATCTTTGGAACTAATTACTCAATTAATGATTATATATATATATAGGAAACACACAAGAACACACTAGAAGGGGAGTTGAATAGTGAGTTATAAAAAATTTTCTCAAACAATATTAGTTCACAAATCATTCTAAAAGAGTACAGTATGCAAGACAAATAGATGTAATCACAAGACAACAAGTAAAAGCTTGTTTTTATACTGGTTCATTCCAACCGAGCTACGTCCAGTTCTCCTTTAACAATTGTTAAAGGGTTCCACTATAATCAATTGATTACAAAACAAGTATTTTTCACTACCACTTCTGGCTACAAGTATTTTCTATGCCGCTACTAGCTACAAGTATGAATCTCCCTTGAGATTATACTTTCAAGTATTCTTTTATCACTAAGCCACTCCTGGCTTTTTATACAAATATGTATAAGATTCAAATAACTCTCAAAGAGAGGATAGGACTATGTATTGAATTTGTATGAGCTTGTAGAAGATGAATATTCTCTTTTCTCTCTCAGCTCGTGTTTCTTAACTTTTCTCAAGGTGCTTTGCTTGCTGTTCAGATTACTTTGAATGGTTTTTGTTTTAGCTCATCAATCTTCTTGTTACATGGAAGCATCCTTATATAGTGGGCTTCATGGATTTGAACGTTGGAGAAGATAGAAGTCCGTTGTCTTATAGTTGAGTATTGCAATTGCTTTTGCAGAGCTTGATTTGATAGGAGTAGTTTCCTATCTTGTCATAGCTGGTTTCTAACTTTTAGGTTTGCTTCTCAAAGTTGATAGGCTTTTTAGATGTACCTGCAAACTACACACATTTCGAGACATGCAAGCATACATACAAGGAATAGAAGAAAGTAACTCAGAGTATCTTCCTCTCTTTTTGTTATAGACAAATGCATTATTAAATGATAGGCATATTAAATCAATGCATATTCCTCAGCACGTGCAATAGATTCAATACAGACTTAGTCTGAATTAACACAAACATCGTCTGGCTTGACAGACATGGTTTGGTCTGGCTTCAAACATAGTTTGGCCTGACAAACATGGTCTGGTTTGGCTTCAGTCGTGGTTTGGCTTTAGTCATGGTCTGGCCTGACAGATATAGTCTGGTTTGGCTTCTAGACATAGTCTAGCCTGACAGGCATGGTCTAGTCTAGCTTTAGACATGGTCTGGTCTGGCTTCAGAGATGGTTTGGCCTAACAGACATGGTCTGGTCTGGCTTCAGACATCGTCTGGCTTGACTACTCGTTGTCTAGTCCAGGTTCCACACATGATCTGGTACAGTACATATGCATAGTCTGGTCCATGACTTCACATAGTCTGTTCATAGATTGTTGTATGGTCTATTCCAAGACTACTCGTAAGTCCTTCCAAGACTTCGTGTGGTTTGTTCTGTTAGGATCAGCCGATTACATCAAGGGGGGGGTGAATTGATACAACGTAAAATGACAGATCCTTTTTCCCAATAAAAGCTTTTCACCACCACTCTTGAGGTTTTAATAAAAACATTTTTCAAAGATATGATATTGAATGAATAAACCACAAAAAAAATCTCAACTTATGACAGATTTCATTAGAACACATAAGCTTGATAAAGATTGAAAACTGAATTGAAAGAGATTAAGGGATAGAGAGATTGAGCTTGTTGATTTTGTACTGGTTCGATCAACCACTGATCTACATCTAGTTCTCCCTTTCACCAAGGGGTTCCACTATGAATTTGATTACATACATCATGCACACACAATTCATAGCAAATCCTGATTTCACAACTTGAAACAGGAACCTTAAAACTGAATTTGAAAACACCATTCACCATCCAATTTCTAAACCCTAGAACAACACAATTCTAGAAACAAAATTAGAAACACAATTCTAATTTCAACACAACATCTAGGAATGAATTTCCTACAATGCAAATCAAACAAGATTATTAAAAAGATTCAAGAATGAATACACCTTCATGTACTGATTAATCTTGATGGAAGGATCAAATGAAAAACTCCAATTTGAGTATGTATGGCAGTCAAGAACAATTGTGGAATAACCTCAGTTCATAGATGAACAAGAGAGGAATATAGCTGTATAGGCTCAGAGTTTTAATCTCAAAAAGTGTATAGTAGTAAGAGCAAGATGAGTTTTAAGAAACTCAAGAGATTTGCTAATGTGCAGAAGAAGGAAAGAGAAAGTTCAGAGCAATATCAAATCTGAGAATCAAATCAAAAGATTTGGATTTTACAAGTGAAAGATAGAAAAGATATTGTGAATTAGTTCTCTGCACATGATGCTATGGCTTCAAATATATAGATGTTTGAAAAAGATTCAGAATTAGTTAAACAAAGAACGAGTCTTAGGAATCTTTCAAAATGATTGTTATACCAGATATAATCGATTGCAATAAAGGTGTAATCGATTATCCCGTGTATCAGAATATGATTTAAACTTGTTGTCATCTATTGTAATCGATTGCAAAAGACATGTAATCGATTGCAAATGAGATAGAGCCAATTCTTAGTTTCAGAGATAGTCTTGTAATCGGTTGCAGCTTGATGGTAACCAATTGCAATTGAAACAAGGCAATTTCTAAAATCTGAAAACAACATTGTAATCAATTGTAATTGTTGGTAATCAATTAACCTGATACCAAAGATGGTTCAAAACAGATTTGGCCATCTAGTAATCAATTCCCATAGTATGTAATCGATTGCAATTCTCAGAATAGGTTTTTAAGAGAGTAAATCATTTTGTGATGCTAGAGATAAAAGAAAACAAAGCAGATAAAAACATCTAGCATGTAAAATATAGCTTAGTCTATAACAAACAATACAATGCCATCATCCATACATGTTATGGCATAAAATAGAAAATACTAGATTAAGAGAATGGAGAAGACTTAGGTATAAAGATACCAAAAATCTAAATGAAGAAGCGTCAATCTTTATGTTCTAACGCTTATTTCAGTCTGATTAAAAACATTTAGGGTGCTTGATGATTTGTTTATAGTTATTAGACAGTTAGAGCGAAAGTGAGAGTTTGTAGTGATTTATTCCATTGTCTATTCTCACTTTGATTTCCTAAAATCACTTAGTCTTAAATCATTAGTTGATCAAATATTATCACATTTGTTATCATCAAACTCACCAAAGAATTAGGGGTTAGACATCATCAAATGTCTTGGTTCTAACAATCTTCCCCTTTTTGATGATGACAACACATGTTATAATTTTGATTAACAGACAATAAATCATAGACATTTATTTATCAGAGTGCAAATTATTTCTTGTCAGTTAAGTATGTGTAGTTATTAACATGATGAACTCCCCCTGAGTCTATCATGCATATGCATTTGACTGATTAAAGCATGAAATAAATAAAGTGAATAACAGTAGACAATAAAAAATTAGTGAACCAATCACTATTTAACGCAAGCATTGTCTAGTAAAATATTTTATACATCCAAAATTTTCTCCCCCTTTGTCATTAACAAAAAGGTGGAGGATGGAGTAGAAAATTGCCATCACAATCAAGGTTTGGAAGGTAGGGTTGACTGATTGGTTGAGGATTCTCCAACTTTTGATGGAGCAGTGGCTGTAGGAGGATCTTCTTGTGGCAATAGTGGAGTTGGAGTTGCAGCAGGGCAAGGAAGTAATAGAGTAGCCATAGACGCATTGAAAGTAATGGTCATCTCCTTGATAATGCTAGCTCTATGCTCTTCTAGTTTGGCATCAATTCTACCATCAATCTGGGCAATAATACTTGACATTATTTTAGTTTCCAATGTAGCATCATGGGTAGCCAGGTCAGTGTGAGACTCTAACTATGTTGTAGCACTAAGTGGTATGGCTGTAATTGGAGTGCTCGACCTTGATTGAGTGGATACCAAATTTGTGCACTCGTGGGTTGGAGTGGATTCTATAGACTTTTCACCCAAGTCTGCGGCTTGCTTAACAGTAAGTGTAGCAGCTTGAGCTGCCTCAACCTCTTGCTTCAGAGCCAACTCCCTGAGCCTTTTTTCTTTTTCTTCCTTGGCCTTCTTTTCTTGTGCCAGTTTATTGAGTCTTCTATACTCTTCTTGAGTAGCTAACATAACTCTTAGTCTGGCAGCCTCCTCTAAGATTCTTGCTTCTTCAGCTGCTTCAATTGCTGCCTTGGCTGCAACTATCAGTGCCTGAGCAACTTTGTACTCAGCAAACATCTTCTCAGCTTATGCTTCATATCTAGGGGTATAAGGAGTAAGCAAAGTGGGGATAATCACCGTGTTTGACACATGAATAAAACTACTAGAGGAAGAGGTGCCTTCACCAACAGTGTCAATCTTCTACTTCTCTTCATTAGTAAGATTGGATGACTCGGTGATGTGGAACATGTTACTCATCATTGAGGTAATGGCTCAATGTCTGGTATGTGTGGTGGAAGATTGTCTGCTCTTACAACCTTCTTCCCCTTCAACTTGTTGGGGTTGACAGTTGGTAGCCTAGGAACTATACGGTCTGGAGCGACACATATATTAGTTTCCTTAGAAATGTGTAATGTGTAGGCTTGGAGGACACAACTATCTGGGGACTGTACCTTGAAACTTTAGATTTCACAGAGTCCTATATTTAGCACACGTGGCCTGGAAGGTTGGATGATTTGGGGCAACTCCTTGTGTTGTCAACTGAGGAAGTTGAATTGAGACCTTTGGTCTCGATAGATAATGCAATGCATCACGATGCATGGTTCTGACAGTGGCCTCCAGTTGCTTTTTCTCATTTCAGTTAACTCAACTAGAATTATTAGTTCCAATATGAAGTAATCCAATCCCTCTTGTACACAGTTGTACCAGTGTGCAATCTCATGCACTAGCTGACGCATCTGACGGATGGCAGAGGCATATTCTTCATGTTGTAGCCTTCTCGTAAGATTTGCATCATCTTCAACAGCATCCAGAAGAATTGTATTGTGAATGGGCCTCTAGAAGGGAATGATCCCTTGATTGATCTGCAGAGGAGGAAGCTTCTTGAGCTTTGCTTCCTTGACAATAGCTACAACCATGTGCTTTGCAAGTGGCTCCATTTGAGTCTCTTCTCTATAAGCAGCAGACTCAACATTCTCTCCCACATAGTATAAGGAGAATCTCTGCATCATTGTTTGATGCTAGGAGCCCAGATGGTGGAGGAGGAGGAGGTGTGTCTTCTCTAAATCTGGATAGAGATGTTGTGGCATTTAGACTGAATGGTCTGTTATTCCATGAGAGAGCAATAGACACCTCAGGAGATAAAATGACTATCTCTTCATCTGAATTAGACCTATAAGAGATGTGAACAAACTTTGAGTGGTGCTAGGAGACCATTATGTCTGTCATCTTTGGAATGGTGACAGGTGAGGGTGATTGGAAGGGAGGAATGGTGGTGTTTGGTGGTGTTTGAGGGGATGTTGTTGGACCAACAGTTTGTCTTGTAAGTTCAAATTGTGTCTCAGACTGAATAGTGGGTTCAGCTTGTTGGGTTACCATCTATTTAGTGGGGGCAGACTCAGGTATATTTTTTGTCTAAGTAGTGGGTTCAGACAATAGCCATTGCTTAGTCTGTGCTTGGGCATCAGACTGTGTAGCTACTATTTGGCTAGCTATCTTCTGTGTAGGTGACACAGATGATAGAGGTGCAATAGACAATGTTTATGTTGTGGCTTCTATTTGGGCTTGGACTGGTGTAGTCTCGAGGAATATTCTTCCTTAGACGTTTAGTTGTTTGAGGGTGAGTAGGAAGTGTGAGTGGGGGTATGGAGATACCTGGATTGATGGAAGAAGGGGCTGTGGTTTGATTAGGTCTATCTTCTTTTAGCACAACTTTTCTCTTCACAGTTAGCTTCCTAGCTCTGGTGCTAGGTGGTTTAATAGTCAGATTGATTGAATCAGTGGTCTATTATGCATTGAGTTGTCTCCTTGGCCTCTTAAAGACCAATCCATCATCAGACTCTTCCTCTTTGTTAGAACCAAGACATTTGATGATGTCTGACTCCTAATACCTTGATAAGTTTTTATGATAACAAATGTGATAATATTTGATCTCTAATGATTTCAGACTAAGTGATTTCAGGAAATAAAGTGAGAACAGACAATGTATAATCACTCTAAATCTCACTTTTATCTTAACTGTCTAATAACTAATAATGATTAAATCACGCACTATAATTGCTTCTAATTAGACTAAAATAAAGCTCTAAAAAAACCATGAATGTCTTGGAAGGACTCATGCAAAGTCTAAGACTAGACCATACAACAGTCTCGGACAGACTATGTGAAGTCTAAGACCAGACTATGCATATGTACTGGACCAGACCATGTATGGAACACGGTCAGACAACGCATAGTCAGGCCAGACGATGTTTGATGCTGAGCCAGACGATGTTTGAAGCTAGACCAGACCATGTCCTTTATTCCAAAATGTGTCTGTTAAGCCAGACGCTGTCTATGCAAATAGACCATACTTAATCAAGACCAGACTATGTCTGTTAAGGCAGACATTGTCTCTGCAGGAATAGGATATAGTCTGTCATATGTGCTGAGGAATATGTGCTTTATAATTAATTCCTTACACAAATAAAGGCACTACTGTTATAGAAAGAAAGGGAGATACTTTTTTATCTTACTTTTTTCTATTCCTTATATTGCTTGCTTGTCTCAAATTACATGAAATGTGTAGGTACAGCCAAATCTGGCTCCTGTCACATCAAGCACAATCGAAGCTACCTCAACACTCTTCTATGAGACAATGGAAACAAGCCTTCTCCAACGTTCAAATCCATGAAGCTCACTATATAAGGAAGCTTCCATGCAATGAGAAGATGATGATGAAATGTTGATGAACAATAACGAACTCATTCAAAGCAATCTATACAGCAAGCAAAGCACTTGAGAAAAACCTAGTGAGAGACACGAGCTGAGAGAAAAAGAGAACACTCATCCTCTGCAAGCTCACATAGATTCAACACTTGTTCTTATCCTCTCTTTGAGAGTTATTTGAATCTTATACATATTTGTATAGAAATCCAGGAGTGGCTTAGTGATAAAAGAATACTTGGAAAGTGTAATCTTAGGGGGAGATTCATACTTGTAACCAGAAGTGGTTTAGAATACTTGTAACCAGTAGTGGCATAAAGAATACTTGTAGCTAGAAGTGGCAGTGAAGAATACTTGTTTTGTAATCAATTGATTATAGTGGAACCCTTTAACAGTTGTTAAAGGAGAACTGGACGTAGCTCAGGTTGAGTGAACCAGTATAAAAACAAACTCTCATTTGTTGTCTTGTGATTACATATAATTATCTTGTCCACTATGCTCTTTTGAAAATGCTTTCAAAGCTTTGCCTTACAAGGATATATTTGCTGATTTAAACTAACATATATCCAAGAAGGCAACTTGTGAACTAATAGTATTTACGAAAAAGTTTTAACCCACTATTCAACCCCCCTTTCTAGTGTGTTCTTGTGTATTTCACTCTTCAGCCTTAGCAACATTAATAGTTGCTTGTCTAATGTCTACTATGTCCTTCAGAGACACTTGAGGTTCAGCAGACATTCTAACAACACCCTTGCTCTTCTATTGAGCTCTTGTCTTTATTTGCATAGTGGGTGGTCTGGGTGGTGCTTGTTGGACGATTTGCTTACCCTTCTTGGCAAGTGACTCCTCAGAAGACTGTGCTATTGCCTTGTGAGTAGTCTGAATGGTCTATTGGTCCATGACTGCAAGTCTCCTCATCTTGCTTGCAATGGGCTGTATTGAAGCAGCCTCATCATAGATGACTTGGGCCTTTGCCTTTCCACCCTTTCTCTTCTTGGTCTACTTCTTCTGACCTTCATCTTCATCATCAGACAGTTTAGGGAACTAGTTAAGTGATCCCTTGGTGATCTCAAATCCCATGTTCAACTTGAGCAAATTAGAGGATGTTAGCATCCTCTGATGAACAAATGGGCCTTCTACATTCACATACTCCAGCTCATCAGGTCTTCTTGACTGCAGTTCTCTGTACAATCTATTGTAGCAATGAGCATTCTAGAGAAT
Source organism: Amphicarpaea edgeworthii (assembly GCA_014843725.1). Lineage (NCBI taxonomy): Eukaryota > Viridiplantae > Streptophyta > Magnoliopsida > Fabales > Fabaceae > Amphicarpaea > Amphicarpaea edgeworthii. The sequence continues at coordinate 13,695,963 of CM026326.1, forward strand.
CTTGTTGATCAAGGTGGTGTAGTATATGGCCATAGAGGTTGATAAATACTGAATGTGGCTGATCATGTTATAGAAGAGGGTGTGAGGAAGGTTGAATGGGATCCCTCTGATGATGTGGTACAGGATGAATCTGTGGAGGGTAGACACATGATCCCTAAACCCTATCTTGTGCAAGATGGTCTTGTTGATGATGTTGAGCAACAACTTGGACAATGGAGGGAATGTGGCTGGATGCAACTTCTTGTTGTTCTTGGCCACCTTGTAGTTGGGCCCAAGAATGAACCTTTCTATAGTCCCTTCACCAAGATTTGAATCCCAGGCCTCAGTGAAGTAGTTTGAGTGCCGCTCGCAACCTATTACTTGAGCAATGGAGGTAGGTGAGATGGAGATGTCACAGTTAAACACCTTGTTGACAATCTCGTTCCTTACGATGGTGGTGTTCCTTCAGAACTCTTTGATCAGTCCAGGAGCAATCTTCTGTTTATCATTGAAGAAGCCCCTAATCCCAGCAAACTCAAGATACCTTGAGATATTCAAACCTTGTTCCTCAAGGTAGGGAATGTCAATGAAGTACTCCACGTGAACGTTCCTAGAGTAGGAACCTCATGGCTTGATCAAATTGTTCTCCATGTCATTGAGGTTTCATTCTCTCTTGATCTTTGGATCAATGTTAGAGGTGGAGCTGTTTGTATCAATTGTAGACTTTCGCATTGCTTCTACCAGACACTCATTAGAAGCTCAAGAGGATGAGGGTGAGGTTGGTTGTTGGGAGGAGGAAGAACCTTTGGACAGGTTACCTTTGGCCATGGCGTGAGTTTGTGTTTAGGGTTCTTGGTTGCAAAGAAGAGAGGTGAGAGAGATGTGAAATACACAAGAACACACTAGAAAGGGGGGGGTTGAATAGTGGGTTAAAACTTTTTCAGTAATACTATTAGTTCACAAGTTGCCTTCTTGGATATATGTTAGTTTAAATCAACAAATATATTCTTACAAGACAAAGCTTTGAAAGCCTTTCCAAAAGAGCACAGTCGGTAAGATAAATATATGTAATCACAAGACAACAAATGAGAGCTTGTTTTTATACTGGTTCACTCAACCTGAGCTACATCCAGTTCTCCCTTAACAACTATTAAAGGGTTCCACTATAATCAACTGATTACAAAACAAGTATTCTTCACTGCTACTTTTAGTTACAAGTATTCTCTATGCCATTACTAGTTACAAGTATTTTAAACCACTTCTGGTTATCAATATAAATCTCCCCTCGAGATTATACTTCCCAAGTATTCTTTTATCATTAAGCCACTCTTGGATTTCTATACAAAAATGTATATGATTCAGGTTACTCTCAAAGAGAGGATATGAACAAGTGTTGAACCTGTATGAGCTTGTAGAAGATGGGTATTCTCTTTTCTCTCAACTCATGTTTCCTTTTCTTTTTCTCAAGGTGCTTTACTTGTTGTTCAGATTGGTTTGAATGGTTTCGTTATTGTTCATTAGTCTTCTTGTTGCATGGAAGCTTCCTTATATAGTGAGCTTTATGGATTTGAATGTTGGAGAAGGTTTGTTTTCGTTGTCTCACAGAAGAGTGTTGAAGTAGCTTTAACTGTGCTTGATGTGACAAGAGCAGGTTTTTGTCTCTGTCATAGTTGGCTTTTAGCTTAAGCTGTGCATCCCAATGCTGATTAGTCTTTTGATTGTACCTACACACTTCACACAATTCGAGACATGCAAGCAATATGAGGAATAGAAGAAAGTAAGATCAAAGAGTATCTCCCTTTCTTTCTATAACAACAGTGCCTTTATTTGTGTAAAGAATTAATTATAAAGCACATATTCCTCAACACATATGACAAACCATATTCTGTTCCTACACAGACAACATTTGGGCTTAACAAACATAGTCTGGTCTGACTGACCATGGTCTGGAATGAAGGACATGGTCTAGCCTAGCTTTAGACATCGCCTGACTTAGCTTCAAACATCGTTTGGTCTAGCTTCATGTTGTTTGACCGTGTTTCATACATGGTCTGGTCAAGTACATATGCATAGTTTGGTCCTAGACTCGCATTATTTGTCCCAAGACTTCACATAGTCTGTCCGAGACTGTTGTATGGTCTGTGGTTTTAGACTTTGCATGAGTCTTTCCAAGACTATACCATCTGATCTTATGAACTATGCATGGTCTGTTCCAAGGCTTATTTTAGTTTGATTAGAAGCAATTATAGTGCTTGATTAATCATTATGAGTTATCAGACAGTTAGGATGTAAGTAAGAGTTTGAGTGATTTTACCATTGTCTTTTCTCACTTTGATTTCCTGAAATCACTTAGTCTAAAATCATTAGTTGATCAAATATTATCACATTTGTTATCATCAAAACCTATCAAGGTGTTAGGGGTTAGACATCATCAAATGTCTTGGTTCTAACAATCTCCTCCTTTTTGATGATGACAACACATGTTATAATTTTGATTAACAGACAATAAATCATAGACATTTATATTTCAGAGTGCAGATTATTTCATGACAATTAAGTATGCGTAGTTATTAACATGATGAACTCCCCCTGAGTCTATCATGCATATGCATATGATAGTATAACACATGAAATAAACAGAGTGGATATCAACAGACAATAAAAAATTAGAGAACCAATCATTATTTGTATTAATGAAACATAAGCATTGTTTGGTAATATTTTATACATCCAAAATCCTCTCCCCCTTTGTCATAAGCAAAAAGGTGGAGGATGGAGTAGAAAATTGCCATCATAGTCAAGGTTTGGAAGGTGGGGTTGACTGTTTGGTTGAGGATTCTCCGGCTTCTAATGGAGCAGTGGTTGCAAGAGGATCTTCTTGTGGCGGTGGTGGTGCTTGAGTTGCAGCAGGGCGAGGAAGTAATAGAGTAGCTATAGACGCATTGAAAGCAATGGTCATTTCTTTGATAATGCTCGCTCTATGTTCTTCCAATTTGGCATCAATTCTAACATCAATCTGGGCAGCAATACTTGACATTATTTTGGTTTCCAATGCAGCATCATGTACAGTTGGGTCAGTGTGAGACTTTGATTGTGCTGCAGCACTGAGTGGAAGGGCTACAATTGGAGTGCTTGACCTTGATTGAGTGGATACCAAATCTGTGCACTCATGGGTTGGAGTGGATTCTGCAGACTTTTCACCCAAGTCTGCAGCTTGCTTAGCAGCAAGTGTAGCAACCTAAGCTGCCTCAACCTCTTGCTTCAGGGCCAACTCCTTGAGCCTTTTGTCTTCTTCTTCCTTGACCTTCTTCTCTTTAGCTAGATCATTAAGTTTTCTTTATTCTTCTTGAGTAGCTAACATAACTCTCAATCTGGAAGCCTCTTCTAAGATTCTTGCTTCTTTAGCTGCTGCCTTGGCTGCAACTATCAGTGCTTGAGCAGCTTTGTACCCAGCATAGTACTCAATAAGCATCTTCTCAACTTCAGTTTTTTCTCCAAGGGTGTGAGGAGTCAGTAGAGTGGGAACAACCACTATGTCTGTCTGACACATGAATGAAGCTGTTGGAGGAAGAGAAGCCTTCACCAACAGTGTCAATCTTCTGGTTTTCTTCATCTGAGAGTTTTGATGACCTTGTGATGTGGAGCATGTTACTCATCACGTTCTGCCAATAGATGCCAGCGTTTGATTCTATGTTCTCTAGTGGCAGTACATACTCTTGTTGAGGCAGTGGCTCAATGTCTGGTATGTGTTGTGGAAAATTGTCTGCTCTTACAATCTTCTTCCCCTTCAGTTTGTTGGGGTTAACAGTTGGAAGCTTGGTGACTATATGGTCTGGAGCGACATGTATATCAGTTTCTTCAGAGATGTGCAGGCTTGGTGGATGCAACAGTTTGGGGGTTGTGCCTTGAAACTTCAGATTGCACAGGGCCCTATAGTCAACACAAGTGGCTTGGAAGGTTGGATGAATGGGGGAAACTCCTCATGTGATCAGCCGAGGAGGTCAAATAGAGACTCTTGGTCTTGATAGATAGTGCAATGCATTACGATGCATTATTCTGACAGTTGCCTCCAGTTGCTTCTTCTCTTCTTCTATTAATTCAACTAGCAGTGCTGGTTCCACTGTGAAGTAGTCCAATCCCTCTCTCATACAGTTATACCAATGTGCAATCTCATGCACTAGTTGATGCATCTAAGGGATGGCAGAGGCATATTCTTCTTGTTGTAGCCTTCTTGCAAGATTGGCATCATCTTTAGTAGTATCCAGAAGAATGGTGTTGTGCATTGGCCTCTAGAAGGGAACTATCCCTTGATTGATCTGTAAAGAAGGAAGCTTTTTCAGTTATGCTTCCTTGACAACAACAACCATTGAGTGCTCAGCAGCGGGTTCCACTTGAGTCTCTTCTTTATAAGCTGTAGACTTAGCATTCTCTCCCATATAGCACAGGGAGAATTGTTGCATCATCTTCTAATTCCAGGAGCTTGAGGGAGGAGGAGGAGTGTCTTCTCTAAATCTGGACAAAGGAGTCGTGGCATCCAGACTGAATGGTCTATTGTCCCATGCGAGAGCAGCAGGAGATAGAATGACTATCTCTTCATCAAACCCAGACGAGATGTTGACAGACTCAATGTGGTGGTAGGAAACCACTGCATTTGACATCCCAGGGATGGTTACTGATGAGGGTGATTGATAGGGAGGAATGGTGGTGTCTGGTGGAGTTTATGGGGATGTTGTAGGTACACTAGTCTGAGTTGTGGGTTTAGATTGTCTCTGAGACTGAACAGTGGGTTCAGTCTGTTGGGTGATTGTTTGTCTAGTGGGGGCAAATGTAGGTTGATCTTCTGTCTGAACAGTGGGTTCGGACAGTGGCTCTTGCATAGTCTGTGCATGGGCATCAGACTATGCAGCTTTTGTTTGGCTAACTATAGTCTGTGTAGGTGACATAGACGATAGAGGTTCAACAGACGGAGTGTCTGTTGTGGGTTCTGTTTGGGCTAAGACTAGTATGGACTGAGGAATATTCTTCCTTAGACGTTTATGAGTAGAGTGAGTGTGAGTGGGAAGTGTGAAGGTAGGGATGGTGATACCTGGATTAGTGGTAGAGGTGGTTGTGGTGGTCTGTCCAGGTCTGTCTTCTTCCAACACCACTTTTCTTTTCACAGTCAGCTTCCTAGCTGGGGTGCTGGGTGGTCTAATAGTCAAATTGTCTGACTCAATGGTCTGTTGTGCATTGAGTTGTCTTCTTGGCCTCTTGATGACTAATCCATCATTAGATACTTCCTCTTTAGCTTCAGCAACATTAATAACTGCTTGTCCAATGTCTACTACCTCCTTCAGAGACACTTGAGGTTCAGCAGACATTCTGGGCCAGCACCCTTACCCTTTTGTTGAGCTCTTGTCTTGATCCTCAAAGTGGGTAGTCTGAGTGGTGCTTGTTGGACCGTTTGCTTAGCCTTCTTAATGGGTGGCTCTTCAGCAGGCTGTGTTGAGGCCTTGCGTGTTGTCCGGACGGTTTGTGTTTAGGGTTTCTTGGAGTTCTTGGTTGCAGAGAGGGGGTTTGAGAGAGATGAGAGAATGCGAAAGTTTGGGGTATACATTTTGCAACGTAGGCTAGAATAGGTAATGAGTGTGCATTAAATAGGATGGTACAATTAGGGAATGATTGAAACGACACATTTATAACATACTTGAATGTACATTTTGGGCTTAAATGACTCATAACCCATTGAATGCTTAAGTTACAAAAACGTTTTTAAAAAATCCACATGGTCTGGCTCATATTTTGAGCGTGAAACACGTGGCATGCACATGCATTACTTAAGTATAACACCAGACGATGTGCCCTTAGTTTTACTAGTGAATAGTAGACAGTAATAAAACATTAAGTCACAGAGACCATCCCAATCTTTTCTCTCAAAAAGATTAGTCTGTCCTTAGTAAAGGGTTTTGTAAAATATCAGCAAGCTGATCATTTGTCTTAACAAATTCCAAATTAATGGTCCCCTTTTGAACATGGTCTTCGATGAAATGATGTTTTATTTCTATATGCTTGGCTTTAGAGTGCATGATTGGATTTTTCGAAAGAGATATAGCAGCAGTATTATCATAGAAGATAGGAATGTTACTCTCAAATATGTTGTAGTCTTCAAGTTGATTCTTGATCCACAATATTTGAGAGCAGCAACTTGCAGTTGATATGTATTTTGCTTTTGTTGTTGATAGTGCTATTGTTCCTTGCTTCTTGCTGAGCCATGACACCATGTTGCCTCCAATGAAGTGGCAACCTCTACTGGTGCTCTTTCTTTCAATTCTATCTCTAGCATAGTCAGCATCACAATAGTCTGTCAGCTTATACTCTTTCTGTCTTTTAAACCAAAGACCAAGATTAGAAGTACCAATTAAATATCTAAATATTCTTTTAACAGTAGAAAGATGGACTTCCCTTGGTTTAGACTGAAATTTGGAGTAGAGGCAGATGCTGAACATTATGTCTGGTCTGGATGCAATCAAGTAAAGTAGAGACCCAATCATTCCTTTGAATTGAGTGACGTCTACTTTCTTTGAATCCTCATCAGGTCCAAGTGATGTTGTTGGATGCATTGGTGCCTTCATAACTTTGGCATCATCCATCTTGAACTTCTTTAAGAGTTCTTTTACATACTTAGTCTGGTGTATGAAGATTCCTTTGTTGGTCTGCTTGATCTACAATCCTAGGAAGATTTTCAATTCTCCCATCATGCTCATTTCGAACTCAGTCTACATCAATTTTGAGAACTCTTCACAGAGTTTTTCATTAGTGGTACCAAAGGTAATATCATCCACATAGATTTGAACAATAATAAAATTAGAGGAGTAGTTTTTGCGAAACAATGTAGTATCTATCTTTCCTCTTGTAAAATTGTGTTCTATTAAAAATGAATTGAGTTTTTCATACCATGCTATGGGGGCTTATTTAAGACCATACGGTACTTTGTTTAATTTAAATACATGGTCTGGAAAGATAGTACTCTCAAACCCAAGGGGTTGTTCTACACAAACTTCTTCTTTGATTACACCATTGAGAAATGCACATTTTACATCCATTTGATAAAATCTCATATTTCATGAGCAGCAAATGAAAGCAAAATCCTAGTTGCCTCAAGTCTAGCTACTGGAGCGTATGTCTCCGTATAATCAATACCTTCCTGTTGTGAGTAACCTTTGGCCACTAGTCTAGCGTTGTTCCTCACAATCTTACCATTCTCATCTAGTTTGTTTCTGAAGACCCACTTAGCACCAACAGCTTGTTGTTTGGTAGCTTCATAGTTTCGGAAACATCATTCTTTTGAAATTAGTTCACTCTTCTTACATTGCTTGGACCCAGCTTTCATCTTCCATGGCATCATCAATGTGCTTGGGTTTTATCTCAGACAATAAAGCTGTTTGTTGGAAGGATGATCTTGTCTTTACTGGTGCTTGAATCTCTCCAATGATCTAGGTAGGAGGACGGTTCTTGATCATCATTTTGTTACTGCTTTGTGGTTCTCTTACTTCTTCTTCATCATCTGAGATGGTCTGATAGTGAGTAGACGATCTTGGAGTAGACGATGATGTGCCAAACGCAGAAGGTGGTGCATCAGACGCTGGTCTAGTCTTTGTTATTGCATCTTCTAGTCTGATATTTGCATGAGTCTTATAACTCTGATAGTTTCCTATCAGGTTGAGTGTCATTAAATCTCACATGAATGACTTGTTCAACATTTTTGGTTCTAGAGTTAAATACTCTATATGCCTTAGATGTTTTAGAATATCCAAGTAAGATGCTTGTATTACACTTTGAATCAAACTTACCCAAATTATCTTTTGTGATAAGAATGAAACATTGACATCCAAAAGGATGGAAGAATGATATGTTGGGTTTCCTCCCTTTCCACAGTTCATATGGAGTCTTTTTGATAATAGGCCTAATATAAATTCTATTTTGCAAATAACAAGAAGTATTTACAACTTTTGCCTAAAAGTGCTTAGGAGTTAAGTTATCATTTAACATGGTTCTGGTCATTTCTTGTAATGACTTGTTCTTCCTCTCAACAACACCATTTTGTTGTGGTCTTCTAAGTGTTGAGAAGTTGTGAAGAATTCCATTCTCTTCACTGAACCTCTAAAAACTTTCGTTTTCGAACTCTCCTCCATGGTCACTTTTGATAGAAGTTATATATACTCCTTTTTCGTTTTGAACACGTTTGTAGAATTTATAGAATTCCTTAAAAGCCTTATCCTTGTGAGTGAGGAATATAACCAATGTCCATCTAGAATAGTCATCAACTATAACTAGTCCATATCTCTTCCCTCTAAGAGAGGCTATCCTTGTTGGACCAAAGAGATCAATATGTAATAGTTCTAATGGTTTGGAAGTGGAAATAGTGTTTTTACTTGTAAAAGAGGTTTTCACTTGTTTCCCTTTCTGACATGCCTCACAAAGCAAGTCATCTTTATATGACATTGTTGGCAGTCCTCTTATGAGGCTAAAATCTTTGCAGTTTTGAGATTAATCTCAAACTTGCATGACCAAGCTTCTTATGCCATAACCAGTGACTTTCTTTGACAAATAGTAAACATGATACATTTTGATCCTTTAGTTCACCAAGGTTGATCTTAGAAAGATTGCCTTGTCTCTTTGCAGAGAAGAGATGTGAACTAGTAGAGTCTTTGACTATGCATGATTCCTTGTTGAAGGAAACATCATATCCACTGTCGCAAAATTGACTTATGCTTAGTAGATTGTGTTTTAGTCCTTCAACAAAAAAGACATTCTCAATAGAGAGATTAGGAGGAATACCTATCTTACTAGTACACCTTATTCTCCCTTTTTGATTACCTCTAAAAGTGACTCTATCACCATGCAGTGGTGTTAGGTCTAGGAACATAGACCTTGCACCTATCATATGATGTGAGCAGCTACTGTTTAGGTACCATGATTGGTGTCTCTTTCTTGCCATCAAGGACATCTACAACAGTAATTATTTTGCTTTTAGGTACCCATATTCTTTTGGGTCCTTTGGTGTTAGTCTCAGAAGCAGATGATTTGCTACTTGTAGGCAATTTCTTGTTGTTGGACTTTATATGTCCATTTCTAGAATATGATTTACTAGAGGAAGCTTTGTTCTCAGTTGCTTCTTTCTTTTCTGTGAATCCAAGGCTTGACTTGTCATGTGGATGTTTGTTGTATGAAATGATTTTCTTCAAATTTTCAGACCCATCGACAAATTTTCTTAGAGTGGTCTTGAGAGATGCAGCTTCTTTACGCAATTGAGCAATTTTAGCTTCATCCTTACTTAAGGCTTTAAGCTTGTTCAATTCATTAGTTTCCTTAATCAATTCATTCAATTGCCTTTTATGTTGTTCCTTTTTTATCCAGAGTTCACTTTTGCTTTTGATTAAGCATTGGTGATCTATGGTTAGTTTTTGAAAATCATTAGTTAGAGCATTACTGGCTGTGACCAATGTGGAACATTTGTTAGAATGTTCAGTAAATGAAAAATCAAGTTCTTCATGCTTTTTTGAAAGTTTTTTTTAATTTCTTTTTCATAGACAAGTAGGCTTTTGAAAGAATAGATGAGTTAGAAAGAAGTTCTTGATAGGCTTCTTGAAGAGAGATAAGATCATTGAGGTCTACCTTTAGTTCTTCATCATTTGAGGCGTCAGATGCAGACGCTGTGGAAGTGTTGTTTGTCCTTTGGCCTTGTTCATTGTCTAGTGTATCTTCCTCACTAGATGCAGATGATGTGGAGGTTGTGTCTGCCATCAGGCAAAGATTTGCTTCTTCGTCTGATGCTTCAGAACCTTCTTCGTCGTTGAATCATCTAGATCTTCCCACGTGGGCATCAGTCTTTTCTTCTTTTTAGGAAATTTCCTTTTGATATTTTCTTTCCCTTTGTAGAGCTTTGGACATTCTAACTTGAAGTGTCTAAGCTTCTTGCACTCATAACAAATGATAGGATTCTTTTCTTTCTTCTCATGGTCTGTTGAGTATTTCTTGTTGTAGTTATTCCATCTTGAACCACCTTTCTTTCTCCACATCTTATGGATTCTTCTTGATATGAAGTACAACTCATCATCTTTTCCTGATTCCTCTTCACTAGACGATGTGGACTTTACTTCTGACTCTTTTACTTTTAGGGCTTTGGTAGTTCGTCCTTTGGGTGGTCTGGAAGACTGATTTTTAGATGAAGATGACTCTTTTGGTGTTGTCTGATTTGGCTTGTGAGCCCTCAGAGCCAGAGACCTGTCCTTTTTCAATTTGGCATCTCCTTGCAACTCTTGCTCATGCAGCATTAGAATTCTCACGAGCTCTTCGAGAGGCATATAATCTAAGTCTTTGGAAGCTCTAATGGCTGTGACCTGAGGTCTCCATTTTCTGGGCAAGCTATGAAGGATTTTATCAACATGCTCAAAGTTTTCGAAACTCTTACCAAGGTTTTGAAGCTCATTTAAAATGGTTTGAAATCTAGACATCATACTAGATATAGTTTCATTTTCTTCCATAGCAAAAAGTTCATATTCTCTGGTGAGAACACTTACCTTGTTCCTTTTTACCTGTGAGGACCCTTCATAGGTTATTATGAATGTGTCCCATATGTCTTTGGTAGATTTGAACTGACTTATCTTTATGTGCTCAGTTTTTGAGATGCATGCATGTATTGCATTTCTTGCTCTAGAGTTGAGGATGAATTTGTTATGTTGTGCCTTAGTCCATTCTTCCTTTAGGATCTCAACTTCATTTTCATCAACTGGAATGTAGTCTCCATTTTCTACAACATCCAGCATGTTTATGTGACATGACTCAAAGTATGTATCCATTCTTTGTCTCCATTATGTGAAGTTTTCACCCTTGAAGATTGGAGGTTTGTGAATATCCTTCTCCATCCTTGTGTAGGATCTTTAGCTCTATATCTGTGAAAATTATTATCAAAGATCAAGCTCTGATACCAACTAAAATACACAAGAACACACTAGAAGTGGGGGGTGGGTGGTTGAATAGTGGGTTATAAAACTTTTTTTCAAACAATATTAGTTCATAAATATTTTCGAAAGAGCATAGTATGCAAGACAAATAGATGTAATCACAAGACAACAAGTAGAAGCTTGTTTTTATATCCTGGTTCACTCCAACTTAGTTACGTCCAGTTCTCCTTTAACAACTGTTAAAGGGTTCTACTATAATCAACTAATTATAAAACAAGTATTCTTCACTGCCACTTCTGGCTACAAGTATTTTCTATGCCACTACTGGCTACAAGTATGAATCTCCCTTGAGATTATACTTCCAAGTATTCTTTTATCATTAAGCCACTCTTAGCTTTCTATACAAGTATGATTCGATACAGACTTAGTTTGGATTAACACATACATTGTCTGACTTACCAAACATGGTTTGGCCTAACAAACATGGTCTAGTTTGGCTTCAGTCATGGTCTCGCCTGATAGACATGGTGTGGTTTGGCTTTAGACATAGTCTAGCTCGACAGACATGCTCTGGTCTGGCTTTAGTCACAGTCTGGCCTGACAAATATAGTTTGGTCTGTCTTTAGACATAGTTTGGCCTAACAAACATGGTCTGGTCTGGCTTCAAACATGGTCTGGCCTGATAGACATGGTCTAGTCTGGCTTCAGACATAGTGGTGCTAGGTGGTCTGATAGTTAGATTGATTGACTCAGTGGTCTATTGTGCACTGAGTTGTCTCCTTGGCTTCTTAAAGACCAATCCATCATTAGACTCTTCCTCTTTGTTAGAACCAAGACGTTTGATGATGTCTGACCCCTAATACCTTGATAAGTTTTAATGATAACAAATGTGATAATATTTGATCTCTAATGATTTCAGACTAAGTGGTTTCAGGAAATAAAGTGAGAGCATATAATCACTATAAATCTCACTTTCGTCTTAACTATTTGATAACTGATAATGATTAAATCACGCACTATAATTGCTTCTAATCAAACTGAAATAAAGCTCTCAAAAAGACCATGAATATCTTGGAAGGACTCATGCAAAGTCTAAGACCAGACCATACAATAGTCTCGGATAGACTATGTGAAGCCTAGGACCAAACTATGCATATGTATTGGACCAGACCATGTATGGAACACAGTCAGACAACGCATAGTCAGGGTAGACGATGTCTGATGTTGAGCCAGACGATGTCTGATGCTGAGTTAAACGATGTCTGATGCTAAGCCAGAGGATGTCTGAAGCTTAGCCAAATGATGTATGAAGCTAGACCAGACCATATCCTTCATTCCAAAATGTGTCTGTTAAGCCAGATGATGTCTGTGCATGAACAGACCATACTTAATCAAGACTAGACTGTGTCTGTTAAGCCAGACGTTGTTTGTGCAGGAACAGTAGTTTGTGATATGTGCTTTATAATTAATTCCTTACACAAATAAAGGCACTACTGGTATAGAAAGAAAGGGAGATACTTTTTGATCTTATTTTCTTCTATTCCTCGTATTGCTTGCTTGTCTTGATTTACGTGAAGTGTGTAGGTATAGCCAAAGGACTAATCAACATTGGGATGCACACCTTAAGCTAAAAGCCAACTGTGATAGAAACAAATCCTGCTCCTGTCACATCAAGAACAGTCAAAGCTACCTCAACACTCTTTTGTGAGACAACGAAAACAAGCCTTCTCCAACGTTCAAATCCATGAAGCTCACTATATAAGGAAGCTTCCATGCAATGAGAAGATAATGATGAAATGCTGATGAACAATAACGAACTCATTCAAAGCAATCTGTATAGCAAGCAAAACACTCGAGAAAAACCCAATGAGAGACACAGGTTGAGAGAAAAAGAGAATACTTATCCTCTACAAGCTCACATAGACTCAACACTTGTTCTTATCCTCTCTTTGAGAGTTATTTGAATCTTATACATATTTGTATAGTGATAAAAGAATACTTGAGAAGTATAATCTCAGGGGGAGATTCATACTTGTAACTAGAAGTGGTTTAGAATACTTGTAGCCAATAGTGGCATAGAGTATACTTGTAGCCAGAAGTGGCAGTGAAGAATACTTGTTTTGTAATCAGTTGATTATAATGGAACCCTTTAATAGTTGTTAAAGGAGAACTGGACGTAGCTCAGGCTGAGTGAACCAATATAAAAACAAACTCTCATTTGCTGTCTTGTGATTACATATAATTATATTGCCCACTGTGCTCCTCTGAAAAGGCTTTCAAAGCTTTTCCTTGCAAGGATATATTTGCTAATTTAAACTAATATATATCCAAGGCAACTTGTGAACTAATAGTATTTATGAAAAAGTTTTAACCTACTATTCAAACCCCCCCTTCTAGTGTATTTTAGTTGGTAACAGAGCATAGTCTCGGATAACTATCTTCATAGATAGAGAGCTAAAGATCCTACACAAGGATGGAGAAGGGTCTACACAAACCTCTAATCTTCATGGGAGAAAACTTCACATATTGGAGACAAAAAATGGAGACATACTTTGAATCATGTCACATAGACATGCTAGATGTCGTAGAAAATGGAGATTATATTCCAGTTGATGATAATGAAGTTGAGATTCCAAAAGAACAATGGACTAAGGCACAGAAGATTAGATTCGTCCTATACTCCAGAGCAAGAAATGCAATACATGCACGCATCTCAGAAACCTGAGCACAAGAAGATAAGTAAGTTCAAATTTGCCAAAGACATATGGGACACATTCATAATAACCTATGAAGGGTCCTCATAGGTAAAAAGGAACAAGGTAAGCGTTCTTACTAGAGAATATGAATTCTTTGCTATGGAAGAAGATGAAACCATAGCTAATATGTTGTCTAGATTCCAAACTATTTTAAATGAACTTCGAAACCTTGGTAAAAGTTTTGAAAGTTTCGAGCATGTTGACAAAATCCTTCGTAGCTTGCCTAGGCAATGGAGACCTCAGGTCACAACCATTAGAGCTTCCAAAGACTTAGACTATATGCTTCTTGAAGAGCTCGTGGGAATTCTAATGTTGCATGAGCAAGAGCTGCAAGGAGATGCCAAGTTAAAAAAGGGAAAGTCTCTGGCTTTGAAAGCTCATAAGCCAAATTAGACAACACTAAAAGAGTCATCTTCATCAAAGAATCAGTCTTCTAGACCACCCAAAGGATAGACTACCAAAGCTCTAAAGACAAAAGAGTCAAAAGCAGAGTCCACTTCTTCAAGTGAAGAGGCTGGAGATGAGGATGAGCTTTCCTTCATCTCAAGAAAGATCTACAAGATGTGGAGAAAGAAAGGTGGCTCAAGATGGAAGAACTACAACAACAAATATTTAGCAAACCATGAAAAGAAAGAAAAGAATCCTATTGTCTGCTATGAATGTAATAAGCCTGGACACTTCAAGTCAGAATGTCCAAAGCTTAGCAAAGGAAAAGAAAAAGTCAAGAGGAGATTTTCCAAGAAGAAGAAAGGATTAATGTCCACATGGGAAGATCTAGATGATTCAATTGATGAAGAAGATTTTGAAGCATTAGATGAGGAAGCTAATCTCTATCTGATGGCAGATGCAACCTCCAGATCGTCTGCGTTTGATGGTGAGAATGCATCAGACAACACTACGTCTGTGTCTAAGGCTTCAAATGATGAAGAACAAGAGGTAGACCTCAATCATCTTATTTCTCTTCAAGAACTTCTCTCTAATTCATCTATTCTTTCAAAAGCCTATTTATCTATGAAAAAGAAATTAAGAAAAATTTCAAAAGAGCATGAAGAACTTGGGTCTTCATGCACTGAGCTATTTGATAAATGTTCCACATTGGTCACAACTAGTAATGCTCTAACAAATGATTTTCAAAAACTAACCACAGATCACCAATGCCTAATTAAAAGCAAAAGTGAACTCTGGATAGAAAAAGAACAACATAGAAGGCAATTGAATGAATTGATTAAGGAAACTGATGATTTGAACAAGCTTAGAGCCTTGAGTAAGGATGAAGCTGAAATTGCTCAATTGCGTAAAGAAGCTGCATCTCTCAAGACCACTCTAAGAAAATTTGTCAATGGGTCTGAAAATTTGAAGAAAATATATCTTTTGTGATAATACTGCTGCTATATCTCTTTCGAAAAATTCAACCATGCACTCTAGAGCCAAGAATATAGAAATAAAACATCATTTCATAAGAGACCATGTTCAGAAGGGGACCATTAATTTAGAATTTGTCAAGATAGATGATTAGCTTGTTGATATTCTTACAAAACCCCTTACTGAGGACAAACTGATCTTTTTGAGAGAAGAGATTGGGATGGTCTGGGTGACATAATGTTTTATCACTGTCTGCTGATCACTAGTAGAACTAAGGACACATTGTCTAGTGTGATACTTAAGTGAGGCATGTGCATGCCACATGTTTCGCGCTCAAAATATGAGCTAGACCATGTGGATTATTGAAAATGTTTTTGTAACTTGAGCATTTGTTGGGTTCTAAGTCATTTAAGCCAAAAACACACATTCAAGTCTGTCATAAATGTGTTGTTTCAATTATTCCCTAACCGTACCATCATATTTAATGCACACTCATTACCTATTCTAGCCTACTGTTGCAAAACGTATACCCCAAGCTTTTGAAAACACTTATCTCTCTCAACCATTCTCTCTACAACCAAGAACTTCAAGAAACCCTCACAAACCCTCTCCATGGCCAAAGGTAACCTGATCAAGGGCTCTTCCTCCTCCCAATAACTTGCCTCACCCACATCCTCTCAAGCTTCTAATGAGCATCTTGAAGACGTAATGCCATAATCTACCACAGACACCAATAACTCAACGTCCAACATTGACCTTGAGGTCAGGAGAGAACGAATACTCAATGACGTGGAGAATATCCTAATCAAGCCACGAGGTTCTTACATTGGGAACATTCACGTGGAATACTACATTGACATCTCCTACCTTAAGGAACGTGGTCTTAACATCTCAAGGTACTTTGAGTTTGTGGGGATCATAGGATTCTTCAATGATCGTCAGAAGATTGCTCTAGGATTAATCAGAAAGTTCTAGACAAATGCTACGATAAAGAGAAACGAGATTGTCAGCAAGGTGTTTGGATGTGACATCTCAATCTCTTCCTCCTCCATTGCTCAAGCAATAGGGTGCGAACTCCACTCTAACTACTTTACAAAAGCATGGAACAAAGACCTTGATAAAGGGATAGTAGAAAGGTTCATTCTTGGACTTAACTACGAGGTGCCCAAGAACGTCAAGAAGTTGCACCTAGCCAACTTCCTACCATTGTCCAAGTTGATGCTAAACATCATCAACAAGACCATCTTGCACAAGATTGGGTCTAGGGATCATGTGTCTGCTCTCCATAGCTTCATCCTCTACCATGTCATCAGAGGGATCCCATTCAACCTTTCACACACACTCTTCTACAACCTGATTAGCCACATCCAATATATGTCAACTTCTGTGGCCACATACTACACAACCCTGATTAACAAGATTCTCTAGGATGCTCACTGCTATAATAGACTGTGCAAAGAAATCCAATCAGGACATCTGGATGAGCTGGAGTATGTTAATGTAGAAGGCCATTTGTTCATCAGAGGATACTCTAGTCTGCTTAAGTTGAACATGGGATTTGAAATCACCAAGGGATCACCGGGAAGGTTCCTTGTACTGTCTGACAATGAAAGTGAAGGTTAGAAGAAGAAGTAGACCAAGAAGAAGAAGGGTGGAAAAGGGAAGAGTCTAGTAATTTATGATGAGGCTGCTTCCCTCCAGCCTTTGGCAAGCAAAGTGAAGAGGCTTGCTGTTGCGGACCAACAGACAGACCGGACAACATGCAAGGCCTCTACATAGTCTGTTGATGAGCCACTTGCTAAGAAGGCTAAGTAGATGGTCCAATAAGCACCACCCATACCACCCACTCTAAGGATCAAGGCTAGGGCTCAACAGAAGAGTAAGGGTGTTGCCAGATTGTCTAAACCTCAAGTGTTTTTGAAGGAGGTAGTAGACATTGGACTAGAAGTCGTCAATGTTGCTGAGGTTGATGAGGAAGCTTTTGACGAGGGAATAGTCTTCAAGAGACCTAGAAGACAACTTAGTGCGCAACAAACTACTAAGTCAGAGGATCTGGCTATCAGACCACCCAACACCACAGCCAGGAAGTTGACTGTGAAGAGAAAGGTAGTGTTAGAAGAAGACACACCTAGACAGACAACCACCTCAACCACCAATCCAAGTATAACATTCTCTACATTCATGCTCCCCACTCACCCTCATTCTACACATAAACGTCCAAGGAAGAATATTCCTCAGACCCGATACCAGTCTTAGCCTAAATAGAAGCCACAACAGACACACCATCTATCCCTATTGTCCGTGTCACCTACACAGATCATAGTAAGCCAAATAATAGTTGCACAGTCTAATGTCCAAGCACAGACTATGCAAGAGTCACAGTGGAACTAGCCTTGCTAGTTAAGCTATCAAAAGATGAGAAGAAGCAACTGGAGGCCACTATCAGAACAATGCATTGTGATGCATTGCGATATTTATCGAAACCAAGGGTCTCTATTCGACCTCCTCGGCTGATCACACGAGGAGTTTCTCCTGTTCATCCAACCTTCCAGGCCACCTGTGTTGAATATAGGGCTTTGTGCAATCTGAAGTTTCAAGGCACAATTCCCAGACAATTGTATCCTCCAAGTCTGCACATTTCTGAAGACACTGATATACGTGTCGCTTCAGGCCGTATAGTCACCAAGCTTCCAATTGTCAACCCCAACAAGTTGAAGGGGAAGAAGATTGCAAGAGTAGACAATCTTCCATAGCACATACTAGACATTAAGTCTCTGCCTCAACAAGAGCATGTACTGCCTCTAGAGAACACTGAATCAGATGTTGGCATCTACTAGCAGAATGTGATGAGTAACATGCTCCACACCATAGGGTCATCCAATCTTTTAGATGAAGAGAAACAGCAGATTGACATTGTAGGTGAAGGCTCCTCCTCCTCCAGTAGTTTCATTCACGTGTCAGACACAGTGGTAGTGCCCACTCTGTTGACCCCTCATACCCTTGGAGATAAAGTTGAAGCTGAGAAGATGCTTGCTAAGTACTATGCTGAATACAAAGCTGCACAAGCACTAATAGCTGCAGCCAAGGCAGCAACAGAAGCAGTAGAAGAAGCAAGAATTCTAGAGGAGGCTGCCAGATTGAGAGCTATGTTAGCTGCTCAAGAAAAAGAGAAATGACTCAATGGTTTGGCTCAAGAAAAGAAGGCCAAGGAAGAAGAAGAGAAAAAGCTCAAGGAGTTGGCCCTGGAGCAAGAGGCTGAGGCAGCTCAGGCTACTGCACTTGATGCTAAGCAAGCTGCAGACTTGGCTGAAAAGTCTGCAGAATCCACACCAGCCCAAGAGTGCACAGATCTAGTGTCCACTCAGTCTAGGTCAAGCACTCCAATTGTAGCCCTACCACTAAATGTTGCAACATAGTCAGACCCTCTACCTGACTTAGCTACCCTTGAATCTGCATTGGAAGCCAAGCTGGGATCAAGAATATTTGATGAGGTTGCTGCTCAAGTCCAAGCTTAACTGAATGCCAAATTAGACGAGCAAAGAGCTAGCATCATCAAGGAGGTGAAACTTGCCTTCAATGCCTCCATTGCTGCCATTCTTACTCCTAAATCTGTGACTACTCAAGCTCTACCACCGTCGTCAGAAGATCCTCCTACAACAGAAGCTCCATTAGAAGCTTAAGAATCCTCAACCAAACAGTCAACCCCACCTTCCAAACCATGACTATGATGGCATTTTCTACTCCATCCTCCACCTTTTTGTTTATGACAAAGGGGGAGAGAATTTTGGATGTATAGAATTTCTAGACAATGCTTAATAAAATAGTGATTGGTTCACTAATTTTTTATTCAACTTATTTATTGTCTGTTATTATCCGCTTTAAATATTTCATGCCTTAATCTGTCATATGCATCTGCATGATAGACTCAGGGGGAGTTCATCATGTTAATAACTACGCATACTTAACTGTCATGAAATAATTCACACTTTGATATATAAATGTCTGTGATTTATTATCTGTTAAATCAAAATTATAACATGTGTTGTCATCATCAAAAAGGGGGAGATTGTTAGAACCAAGACATTTGATGATGTCTGACCCCTAATACCTTGATAAGTTTTGATGATAACAAATGTGATAATATTTGATCAACTAATGATTTCAGACTAAGTGATTTCAGGAAATAAAGTGAGAATAGACAATGGTATAATCACTCTAAATCTCACTTTCGTCTTAATTATATGATAACTGATAATGATTAAATCACGCACTATAATTGCTTCTAATTAAACTAAAATAAAGCTCTCAAAAAGACCATGAATGTCTTGGAAGGACTCATGCAAAGTCTAAGACCAGACCATACAATTTTTTTGGACAGACTATGTGAAGTCTAGGACTAGACTATGCATATGTACTACACTAGACCATGTACGGAACACGGTTAGACAATGCATAGTCAGCCAGACGATGTCTGATGTTGAGCTAGACGATGTCTAAAGCTAAGTTAGACGATGTCTGAAGCTAAACTAGACCATGTCTTTCATTCTAGAATGTGTACGTTAAGCCAAATGCTATCTATGCATGAACAGACCATACTTAATCAAGACCAGACTATGTATGTTAAGCTAGATGCTGTTTGTGCAGGAACAGGATATAGTCTGTCATATGTGCTGAGGAATATGTGCTTTATAATTAATTCCTTACACAAATAAAGACACTATTGTTATAGAAAGAAAGGGATGTTAGAACCAAGATATTTGATGATGTTTGACCCCTAATACCTTGATAGGTTTTGATGATAACAAATGTGATAATATTTGATCAACTAATGTTTTCAGATTAAGTGATTTCAGGAAATAAAGTGAGAACAGACAATGGTATAATCTCTCTAACTCTTACTTTCGTCTTAATTGTCTGATAACTAATGATGATTAAGTCACGCACTATAATTGCTTGGAATTAGACTAAAATAAAGTTCTCAAAAAGACCATGAATGTCTGGAAGGACTCACGCAAAGTCTAAGACCAGACCATACAACAGTCATGGACAGACTATGTGAAGTTTAGGACCAAACCATGCATATGTACTAGACTAGACCATGTATGGAACAAGCCAGACAATGTCTAAGGCTAGAACAAACCATGTCTTTTATTTTAGAATGTGTCTATTAAGCAAGACACTGTTTGTGCACGAACAAACCATACTTAATCAAGACCAGACTATGTCTGTTAAGCCAGACGCTGTCTGTGCAAGAACAAAACATAATCTGTCATATGTGTTGAGGAATATGTGTTTTATAATTAATTCTTTACTCAAATAAAGACACTGCTGCAACAGAAAGAAAGGGAAACTCTCTTTAACATTACTTTCTTTGATTCCCCGTATTGCTTGTATGTCTCGAATTATGTGAAGTGTGTAGGTACAACTAAAGGACAAATCAGCATTGAGATGCACGCCTTATGCTAAAAGCTAAGTATGACAGAGACAGAAACCTGCTCCTATCACATTAAGCACAATCAAAGCTACTTCAACACTCTACTGTGTGAGACAACGGAAAGAAATCTTCTCTAATGTTCAAATTCATGAAGCTCACTATATAAGGATGCCTCCATGCAACGAGAAGACTAATGAACTAGAACAGAATAACTCAAATCAATCTAGACAGCAAGAGAAAGCACTTTGAGAAAAGGTCTTGAACACGAGTTGAGAGAAAAAGAGAATATCCATCCTCTACAAGTTCACATAGATTCAACATTTGTTTATATCCTCTCTTTGAGAGTTATCTGAATCTTATACATATTTGTTTAGAAAGCCAAGAGTGGCTTAGTGATAAAAGAATACTTGGGAAGTATAATCTTAGGAGGAGATTCATACTTGTAACTAGAAGTGCTTTAGAATACTTGTAGCCAGGAGTGGCATAGAGAATACTTGTAGCAAGAAGTGCCAGTGAAGAATACTTGTTTTGTAATCAGTTGATTATAGTGGAACCTTTTAACAGTTGTTAAAGGAGAACTGAACGTAGCTCAAGTTGAGTGAACTAGTATAAAAACAAGCTCTCATTTGCTGTCTTGTGATTACATATATTTATCTTGCTCATTGTGCTTCTTTGGAAAGACTTTTTAAGATTTGTCTTGCAAGGATATATTTGCTGATTTAAACTAACATATATTCAAGAAGGCAACTTGTGAAGTAATAGTATTTACGAAAAAGTTTTAAACACACTATTCAACCCCCCCCCGTTCGCTCTTCTAGTGTGTTCTTGTGTATTTCAAGGGAGATACTCTTTGATCTTACTTTCTTCTATTCCTCATATTGCTTGCTTGTCTCAAATTATGTGAAGTGTGTAGGTACAGCCAAAAGACTAATCAACATTGGGATGCACACCTTAAGCCATTCAAATCCATGAAGCTCACTATATAAGGAAGCTTCCATGCAACAAGAAGATAATGATGAAATGTTGATGAACAATAACAAACTCAGTCAAAGCAATTTGTACAGCAAGCAAAACACTTGAGAAAAACCCAGTAAGAGACATGAGCTGAGAGAAAAAGAGAATACTCATCCTCTACAAGCTCACATAGATTCCACACTTGTTCTTATCCTCTCTTTGAGAGTTATTTGAATCTTATACATATTTGTATAGAAAGCCAGGAGTGGCTTAGTGATAAAAAAATACTTGGGAAGTATAATCTCAAGGGGAGATTCATACTTGTAATTAGAAGTGGTTTAGAATACTTGTAACCAATAGTGGCATAGAGAATACTTGTAGCCAAAAGTGCCAGTGAAGAATACTTGTTTTGTAATTAGTTGATTATAGTGGAACCCTTTAATAGTTGTTAAAGGAGAACTGGATGTAGCTCAGGTTGAGTGAACCAGTATAAAAACAAGCTCTCATATATTTATCTTGCCCACTGTGCTCTTTTGAAAAGGCTTTCAAAGCTTTGCCTTGATTTAAACTAACATATATCCAAGAAGGAAACTTGTGAACTAATAGTATTTCCGAAAAAGTTTTAACCCACTATTCAACCCCCCCTCCCCTTCTAGTGTGTTCTTGTGCAGATTGTTGTATGGTCTGTTCCAAGACTACTTGTAAGTCCTTCCAAGACTTCGCATGGTTTGTTCTAATGCATATTTAAGTCCGATTAAAAGCATTTAGGGTGCTTGATGATCTGTTTATAATTATGAGATAGTTAAAGCGAAAGTGAGAGTTTGTAGTGATTTATACCATTGTCTTTTGTCACTTTGATTTCCTGAAATCACTTAGTCTCAAATCATTAGTTGATCAAATATTATCACATTTGTTATCATCAAAACTCATCAAAGAATTAGGGGCCAGACATCATTAAATATCTTGGTTCTAACAATATATATATATATATATATATATATATATATATGAATCTTGAATCTTTCGATCATGAGACATGCATAAAAGAAAAAAAAATGAAAAAAACTAATTCAATAATATGTTAATTTATCATAGTTAATAAATAGAATGTATGACATACCAAATATGAGTAGAAGAACATGGTTATAAAATCTGATGCATGCATGATGTGATTCCAAATCACACCAGCTTGGTTTGGATCGTCTAGAAGAAAATCAAAAGAGCTCCATTGAAGCTCGATCAAGAACTCGCAGAAAAAGGAAAAGCGAAAAAGAAGAAAGAAGAAAGAGGATGATCTAGAACGACGCCATGATTCGCAAGGGAATGATAAGCTGAGGTGGATTCGCCATAAGGAAAGGTTCCTTGATAAGAATCAAAGGTCTTCTCTCAAAAACCCAAGAAGAGGCTAAGCTCTCAACTAAGCAACAAGCTTATTTCATTCACCAATTGGTTAATTACAAATGAGGTTCTTCTCAACTATTTACAGAGCTAGGCCTTAGAAGAGAATTAAGTAACTAATCTTCACTAAAACGCATTGTTTTAAGGCCTAATCATTCAAGCATGAAGCCCCTTACACAAGTAAATAAGGTTTCAAAAAATTCTCACGTCAACTTCTACTAAGCTCAACCTTGCGCTTAGTGCCCCTCTTCTTTGTGTCTGCTGAGCTCAACGTTGCATTAAGCGAGCTACTTGCCAAAGTGAAACTTCACTGAGCTCAACGTTGCGCTGAGCGAGCTATCAGTTGATCTTCAAGGTGCTCCAGTTCAGCTCCTTGAGGCTTCCTCCTTCCTTGCCCTTGATGAGAAGTCCATCCTTGATTCTTTTAGCCATCTCTTCTTGTAGAAGTTTGGCTTTAAACCTAGTCATTGGGCCCTTCAACTCTTGAAGTGCTTCTAGGTCCTTATGCTCATTGGATAGCCCTCTATCATCCCCTCCTTCTTGAAAAGAATCCGACCTTGGATTTACATCTAAGACACTTGCATCACATGAAGAAAGATCAATGACATTGAAGCTAGAACTCACCCATACTTACTTGGTAAGTCAATCTTGTAGGCATTGTCATTTATCCACTCAAGGACCTTGAGAGGACCATCACCCCTAGGTTGGAGTTTAGATTTCCTTTGTGAGGG
Organism: Amphicarpaea edgeworthii; assembly: GCA_014843725.1. Lineage (NCBI taxonomy): Eukaryota > Viridiplantae > Streptophyta > Magnoliopsida > Fabales > Fabaceae > Amphicarpaea > Amphicarpaea edgeworthii. The sequence goes on from CM026326.1 coordinate 13,719,520, forward strand.
GAACCTATCCTTCCTTAGATGTACCCAAACCCAATCTCCAGGTTCAAATACCACGGGCTTTCTCCCCTTGTTGGCTTGCCTTGCATATTACTCCATCTTCTTCTCAATTTGGTTTCTTACCTTCTCATGGAGATCCTTCACAAAAGTGGCTCTTGAAAGCCTATCCTTACTCAAAATAGAAGAATCATTAGGCAAGGGAATTAGATTAAGAGGAGATAAAGGATTAAAGCCATAAGCAACCTTAAAAGGAGAAAAAGAAGTGGTAGAGTTGGTTACCCTATTATAGGCAAATTCAACATGAGGTAACCACTCTTCCCAAGTTTTCAAATTACCTTCTATAAACACTTTAGGAGTTGTGAAAGTGTTCTATTCACCACCTCTGTTTGCCCATCGGTTTAAGGATGGCAAGTGGTGGAGAAAAGAAGCTTGGTTCTAAGTTTTCCCCACAATGTTTTCCAAAAGTGGCTCAAAAACTTGGAATCCCTATCCCACACAATGCTCCTAGGAAATCCATGAAGACGCATTACGTCTTTGAAGAAACGATCCACCACATGACAAGCATCGTCCACCGTGTGGCATGGAATGAAGTGTGCCATCTTGGAAAACCTATCAACAACCACAAAAATCAAATCCTTGCCTCTCTTGGATCGAGGAAGACCAAGTACAAAATCCATGGAAATTTCGGTCCAAGGAGAGGTAGGGATTAGCAATGGAGTATACAAACCATGATGCATGCTTTTAGACTTGGCCTTATAACACACAATGCAATTAGAACAAAACTTGATGACATCATGTTTCATTTTAGGCCAAAAGAAATGTTCATGCAAGATGTTCAAAGTCTTTTCAACTCCAAAATGTCCCATTAACCCACCTTGATGAGCTTCACAAATCATTAGTTCACGTAAAGAACTTTGAGGCAAACACAATCTTTTGTTTTTAAACAAGTATCCTTCATGTCTAAAGAAACCTTGGTGAGACCCTTTTTCACATAGCTCAAACATTTTAGAGAAGTCATGGTCTTGAGGATACAAGTCCTTTATGTGTTCAAACCCAAACATTTTGGTTTCAAGCATGGAGATTAAAGAATATCTCCTTGAAAGTGCATCAACCACTACATTAGCCTTGCCTTGCTTGTGTTTAATCACATAAGGAAATTGTTCCAAGAACTCTACCCATTTAGCATGCCTCTTATTAAGCTTTCCTTGGCTTTTCAAATGTTTGAGTGACTCATGGTCACTATGAATCACAAACTCCTTAGGAAGGAGATAGTGTTGCCAATTTTGCAAAGCTCTAATAAGTGCATAGAGTTCCTTATCATAGGTGGAATAGTTCAAGATAGCACCCTTAAGTTTTTCACTGAAATAAGCAATTGGGTGACCTTCTTGTAACAATATTGCACCTATACAAACTTTGGATGCATCACAGTCAATTTCAAAAGATTTTGAAAAATTTGGTAAAGCAAGAATGGATGCATTTGTCAACCTTTCCTTCAAGTCATTGAAGGCTTTCTCTTGTTCACTCTCCCATTTAAATCCCACATTTTTCTTAACAATTTCATTCAATGGAGATGCTATTGTGGTAAATTCCTTGACAAATCTCCTATAAAAACTTGCCAACCCATGGAAACTCCTCACATCACTCACATTTTTAGGTGTGGGCCAATCTCTAATAGCTCTAATTTTCTCATCATCCACTTGGACTCATTTAGCACTCACAACAAATCCTACAAACATTACTTAACTAGTGCAAAATGTGCATTTATCCTTATTAGTAAACAAGTTCTCATTTCTAAGCACTTCCAAGACACTCCTAACATGGAATAAGTGGTCATTTGTTGTTAAGCTATAAATCAAAATATCATCAAAGTAAAAAATCACAAATTTACCAATAAAATGCCTCAAAACATGATTCATGAGTCTTATAAAAGTGCTTGGTGCATTGGTTAAGCCAAAAGGCATGACCAACCACTCATAAAGTCCAAACTTAGTTTTGAAAGTGGTTTTCCATTCATCATCTTCTCTCATTCTGATTTGATGGTAACCACTTTTCAAATATATCTTGGAGAAAACACAAGAACCATGAAGTTCATCCAACATATCATCAAGTCTAAGGATAGGATGTCTATACCTCACAGTGATGTTGTTGATGGGTTTACAATCTGTGCACATCCTCCAAGTGCCATCTTTCTTAGGAACTAGGATGATCGACATTACACATGGGCTCAAGCTTTCCTTTACCCATCCTTCTTGCATAAACCCTTCAACTTGCTTTTGGATCTCCTTTGTCTCTTCCAAATTACTCCTATAGGCTAGCCTATTAGGAAGTGAAGCTCCCGAAACAAGATCAATTTGATGCTCAATTCCTTTTAAAGGAGGCAAGCCATGGGGAAGGTCTTGTGGAAAGACATCCTCAAACTCCTTTATGAGGGTATCAAAACCTTGAGGCAACTCAAGAGCACTAGTAGACAAGCACATGTAATTTGGGATGAGTAAAATACATTTGTTACCTAGCAAGCATCGCTCTCTTTACCTCCTTAGGTTTCATGAACAAACTCTCTTTTATCACTAGATTTTTTTCACTCTTTTTTTCTCTTTTCCTTTGATCTTTCTTTTCACTCTTTTTTCCATATTTTTCTTTTGGGCTTTTGTCTCTCAAAATACTTTTTTCCTATTTTATTTTCTTTTCTCTCTCTCTTTTCAATCTCATTTTGATTTGATCCTCACACACCTCACTTGGAGACAAATGTGAGAGAACTACCTTTTTACCTTTATGCAAGAAAGAAAATCGATTGGTGACCCCATTGTGAACAATATCTCTATCATATTGCCAAGGTCTACCAAGCAACACATGTCCAACTTCCATGGGAACCACATCACAAAGCACCTCATCAACATACGTTCCAATGGAGAATGTAAGCAACACTTGCTTATTCACAACCAACTTACCACTATCACTCAACCATTGCAACTTATAAGGCTTAAGGTGAGGGATGGTTTTTAGACCAAGCTTCTCCACTAATCTAGTGCTTGCAACATTGGTACAACTTCCACCATCAATGATTAGAGAACAAACATTTCCATTCACCATACATCTAGAATGAAAAATGTTTTCTCTTTGTGTATCATCTCTATCCTTGCACAAGCTACCCATGATTCTTCTAACCATTAAAAGATCTCCCTCCTCCGGTGAAAGAAAACTATCATCCTTACCTTTACTAGAGGAACTATGAGAACTCTTACATGACTCATTATCCACCTCTCCATTTTCTAACACAATCATGTTCCTTTTGTTAGGACATTGGGATGCAATGTGACCCTTGCCCAAACACTTAAAACATTTAATAGAACTAGATTTATTGGAAGTAGGTTGAGTATGAGAAGTAGATTTATGGGGAGGGGTTTGAGGAGGAGAAGTAGGGTTATCTCTTGAAGACTTTCTTTCAAGATGTTGTGAAGAAGAACCCTCCTTTTTGGAAGTGTCTTTATCCTTCCAAGAAGAATAATTGTATGAAGACTTCTTGTAGGAATGCTTCCTCTTCAATTGTTGCTCCACTTACACAGCCCTATGTATAAGTTCATCCATGTTGTCGTAGCTTTGGAGCTCTACAACATCTTGAATGTCCCTATTCAAGCCATTCAAAAATCTAGCCATTGTAGCTTCATCAATTTCTTCAATGTTAGCTCTTATCAAAGTAATTTCCATTTCCTTGTAATAATCATCCACACTTTTACTACTTTGATAGAGCCTTTGTAACTTGATATGCATGTCCTTAATATAATGAATGTGAACAAATCTCTCCCTCAATACACTCTTCATTACCTCCCAAGTCTCCACTATAGGTCTTCTTTATCATTCTCTATCCACTTGAACTTGTTGCCACCACACCAAAGCATATTTCTCAAATTCTAAGCTAGCCATCCTTATTTTCTTTTCTTCACTATAATTGTGGCAATTGAAGATTTGGCCCACTTTCATCTCCCAATCATGGTAACCCGTCAGGTCATAAGTACCTAAGAACTTGGGGATTTTGACCTTCACATCATCCAAACCATATCTATTCCTCCCATTCCTATGCCTTCTACCTTCATTATAGTCATCATCACTCCCTTAAGGTGAATGAGATGACCTATGATGCCTCCTTCTCTCAATGTCTCCCACTCTTCCACTCAACTCTTGAGTACATCTTTGCACATCTTCAAATCTCTCTCCCATTCTCCTCTCAAAGTTTCTATGCAACTTATCCATTTGCTTAGCCAATGAAACCATTAGCTTAGTGGATTTAGGTGAGGGTGGATCACTATCTCTTCTGGAAACCATGGCTACAAAACAAAGGTTAGTAAAAAAAAAAAATATTGGACCTTACCATTCACTAAGTATTTACACTCATTAACACTTGTGTTTCACTCTTGTAAGACTCTTTCTATAAGGTTCACTCTTTTCTTTTTCCACTCTTTAACTCTTCTTTAGTCCTTGAAATCAACCAAAGATTTCAATTCAAGGAGTTTCCAAGTGAAAGATGAAACAAATCCAAGCTCAACTTAAGAGGTCAAGGAAAAGAAAAATTTAAGACAAAACCTTAGAAGTTTAGAAGACAAGCAATTAAAGCTCAAAAAGAAAGGACAACTCAAAAGGAATGCCAAAGAAAGACAAATAGGAAGATATAAGAATGAAAAAATACGTGTTAAGTGAGAGCAGCGTGATAGTGTATTTTAGCATAGTCTAGAGTTGTATTTAGTATAGTTTAGACATGTTTTATACCTTATTTTGACCATTTTAGCTGAGTTTTGTGAGATTGGGTTGTTTTGGGCCTAAGTGTCGAAAATTGTTATTTGTCACGTTTTATTGATGTTTTTGACACTATCCCTTGTGAAGACCATAACTTTTTACAAAGGCCTCTGATTTTGATGATTCTTGTCTTTTTTGAAAGCTAAGGAGGAACTCTACAATTTCGTGTCTCACAAGGATTGGCTAATTCGGACGTTTAAGGGGTTAAATTTGGGATTTAATGTTACAATCCTGCACTTGTAATAATTCTGCGTTTTAGTTTATAACTAGGGACCATTTGGTAATTATAATTGGTCAAGGTAGCTTTTATTTAGTTGGTTCAGACCTTGTGGGGGGGACCACTGTTTTGGCTTTTTGTTTTAAGCTTTTCCCCCTTTGCAAGACAACATTTTTACACAACACAACACTACATTGAATAAAAAATTACACCTTTGCTCTCTTTTCTCTCTTCTCTCTTCTCTTCTCTTTTCTCTTCTCTTCTTTTCCCTTTCTCCTTCATAAATTTCGTGCAGCCCCTTGCAGCCACCATGAGGATCTTCATGGAGGACTAAATCCCCTTTGCAACCCAAGAATCATGTGCTTGTGGGTAAATATGAGTCCCTCTATTGTCAATTTTGAATTTTGCTCATGAAAACCCTTTTCCCCCTTATTCTAATTTTCAATTTCCTTGTTTAATGTATGATAATGATTAGATTACGGAATTGGAATTTGAATTTGGGTCAATTACAATCGATTGATTGTGATTTAATACGATATGTACTTGAATTTGGAAAAACTAGGAATGCGATAGTAATCCGGATTTTTCCAAATGAATGTAAGGTGATTGCCTTAAATTTTGTATTGTTGGGAATTTCATGAGTATGAATTTGACTTATCCTTGTTGGAATTGTGATTGTTTCTCCATAAGCATAGGTTTTTGAGTTGCATCTCTTTGATTATGTTTTCGTTTATTGTTTAGAAAGTTGTTTTGTTGCTTTAATTTATGAAAATCATATAAAATCCCCCCTATTTTGAATTGAATGCAAGGTGTTTGATGAATTGTATCTTTGAGAAAATGACCTGAGTTAGCCCTATATTGCAAAATTTATTGGGGAACTTAGTTGCTTTTGACAGCGTGTTCAACACGCTCCGTCAAAACTGGCACCGTTGTTGGGGAACACAATTTATCGGTTCCTTATTTCAATTCTTGTAATTAGTTTTATTTTGGTTTTTAGTTTTTGTTTTTTTATTCCATTTTAGTTTTTGTATTTGTGTTTTCAGCCTTGTGCAATTTGGTGTTCTTTGATTTTGTGCAATTGTGCAATTGTGCCATTTAGTCTTAATTTGCACATTTTTGTTTCAACTTGTGTATCACAGAAGATAGGAATGTTACTCTCAAATATGTTGTAGTCTTCAAGTTGATTCTAGATCCACAATATCTGAGAGCAGCAACTTGCAGCTGAGATGTATTCTGCTTTTGCTGTTGATAGTGTTATTGTTCCTTGCTTCTTGCTAAGCCATGACACCATGTTGCCTCCAATGAAGTGGCAGCCTCCATTGATGCTTTTCCTTTCAATTTTGTCTCCAACATAGTCAGCATCACAATAGCCTGTCAACTTATACTCTTTCTGTCTTTTAAACCAAAGACCAAGATTAGAAGTTCCAATTAAATATCTAAAAATTCTTTTAACAACGAACAAATGCACTTCCCTTGGGTCAGACTGAAATCTGGAGCAAAGGTAGACACTTAACATTATGTTTGGTTTGGATGTAGTCAAGTAGAGTAGTGACCCAATCATTCCTTTCAACTGAGTGACATCTACTTTCCTTGAATCTTCATCAAGTCCAAGTGATGTTGTTGGATGCATTAGAGTCTTCATAATTTTAGCATCATCCATTTTGAACTTTTTCAGGAGTTCTTTCACATACTTGGTCTAGTGTATGAAGATTCCTTTGTTGGTTTGCTTGATCTACAATCCTAAGAAGAATTTCAGTTCTCCCATCATGCTCATTTCGAACTCAGTCTGCATCAACTTTGAGAACTCTTCACAGAGTTTTTCATTAGTGGCACCAAAGATAATATCATCCACATAGATTTGAACAATAATAAAATCAGAAGAGTAGTTTTTGCATAACAATGTAGTATTTATCTTTCCTCTTGTAAAATTGTGTTCTATTAAAAATGAATTGAGTTTTTCATACCATGCTCTAGGAGCTTGTTTAAGAACATACGTGCTTTGTTTAGTTTAAATACATTGTTTGGAAAGATAGTACTTTCAAACCCAGGGGGTTGTTCTACATAAACTTCCTCTTTGAATACACCATTGAGGAATGCACATTTTACATCCATTTGATAGAGTCTCATATTTCTATGAGCAGCAAATGAAAGTAAAATCCTAATTGCCTCAAGTCTGGCTACTGGAGCGAATGTCTCCGTATAATCAATACCTTCCTATTGTGAGTAACCTTTGGCCATTATTCTAGCCTTGTTCCTCACAACCTTATCATTCTCATCTAGTTTGTTTTTGAAGACCCACTTAGCACCAACAGCTTCCTTTTTGTCTGGCAGCTTCATAAGTTTCCAGACATCATTCTTTTGAAATTGATCCAACTCTTCTTTCATTGCTTGGACCTAACTTTCATCTTCCATGGCATCATCAATGTGTTTGGTTTCTATCTCAAACAATAGAGCTGTTTGATGGAAGGATGATCATGTTTTTACTAGAGCTCGAACTTCTCCAATGATCTGAGAATGAGGATGTTTCTAGGGTTAAGCACTCTATATGCCTTAGATGTTTCAAAATATCCAAGTAAGATGCTTGTATCACACTTCGAATCAAACTTACCCAAACTGTCTTTTGTGTTAAGGATGAAACATTGACATCCAAAGGGATGAAAGTATGATATGTTGGGTTTCTTTCCTTTCCACAGTTCATATGGAGTCTTTTTAATAATAGGCCTAATATAAATTTTGTTTTGCAAATAACAGGAATTATTTACAGCTTTTGCCTAGAAGTGCTTAGGAGTCAAGTTATCATTCAACATGGTTCTAGCCATTTCTTGTAATGACCTATTCTTCCTCTCAACAACACCATTTTGCTGTGATGTTCTAGGTGTTGAGAAGTTGTGAATAATTCCATTCTCTTCACTAAACCTCTAAAAACTTTCGTTTTTGAACTCTCCTCCATGGTCACTTCTGATAAAAGTTATACATACTCCTTTTTCATTTTGAACATGTTTGCAGAATTTATAGAATTCCTTAAAAGCCTCATCCTTATGAGTGAGGAATAAAACCCATGTCCATCTAGAATAGTCATCAACTATTACTAGTCCATATCTCTTCCCTTTAAGAGAGGTTGTCCTTGTTAGACCAAAGAGATCAATATGTAACAGTTCTAATGGTCTGGAAATGGAAATAATGTTTTTACTTTTAAAAGATGTTTTCACTTGCTTCCCTTTCTGACATACCTCACAAAGTAAGTTATCCTTATATGACATGGTTGGCAATCCTCTTGCGAGGCTATATCTTTGCAATTTTGAGATTAATCTCAAACTTGCATGGCCAAGCTTCTTTTGCCATAACCAGTGACTTTCTTTGGTAGACAGTAAACATGATACATTTTGATTCTTTAGTTCACCAAGTTTGATCTTATAAAGATTACCTTGTCTCTTTGCAGAGAAGAGATGTGAACCATTGGAGTTTTTAACTATGTATGATTCCTTGTGGAAGGAAACATCATATCCACTGTCACAAAATTTAGTTACGCTCAGTAGATTGTATTTTAACCCTTCAACAAATAGCACATTCTCAATAAAGAGACTAGGAGGAATACCTATCTTACCAGTACCCCTGATTCTCCGTTTCTAATTACATCTGAAAGTAACTGTACCACCATGCATTGGTGTCAGGTTTAGGAACATAGACCTTGCGCTCGTCATGTGATGTGAGCAGCCACTGTCCAAGTACCATGATTGGTGTTTCTTTCCTTCCATCAAGGACATCTGCAACAGGAATTATTTTGCTCTTAGGTACCCATATTCTTTTGGGTCCTTTGGTGTTAGTCTTGGAAGCAGATGATTTGCTCCTTGTAGGCAATTTCTTGCTTTTGGACTTTACATGTCCATTTTTAGAATTGGATCTTTTGGAAGAAGCTTTCTTTTTGGTTGCTTCTTTCCTTCCTATGAATCCAAGGCTAGATTTGTCATTTGGATGTCTGTTGTATGAAAGTTCAGAATCAAATTCTCCAATGTAGGAATGTTTCTGATAATGTATCAGAAATCATATTGCATTATTCTAATGCAGTCTTGATGTAGCCTTGTATTAACTTGATCTTTCTTTGTATATTTTGTCACTCTTTAAGTCAAGGCTTTTATACAGTCTTTTAAGTAGTTGTACACTCAGAGAGGATTTCTTCCAGAACTTCAATCCATAAGAGCTTCTCTTTTCTATTTTCTAAGTAAGAGAAAACTAATCTCATTATTTTGAGCTCTCTTTCTAATGTGTATTCTAAGCTATATGCAGTTTTTCTTTTCTGGTTCTTTTGAAACACTTAGTAGAAACATCAGTAAGCTTAAACTCAAGAGGGTTGTGAATTGTGTTTAAAAGGTTTGTCTTAATTAACACTCTTCATTCATTTTATTTTAGTTGTGGTAGCAAGATACGAACAGCGAAGCCAAAGCAATACTAAACAAGCGAGAAAAGAAAGGGTTTTTGACTCAACAAACATCACATAATCACCTCCTCAAAAACATCAGCATTCCAATAAAACATACACATATCACCAAGAAATCACATACATCTAAATACAATTATTCAACAAAGTTCATGATTGATATACCATTTCTTAAGTCATGGTTTGCTACCCCTTTCAATTTCTATCATACGTCTTAAGACTATTGTTTGTTATAACTATGATATCTATAAATATACTAGCTCAATTAAGTTGCTTCTTATCTCATTTTAAAGCTATGAATATTATCTAAAACTCTTATTATCTTGAGACCAAGTTTGAAAGTATACTATGCCTAAATTATGAGCAAAGTGAAACTTTTACCAATTTGTGACAACTACACCATTACTTAATAATTAGATCATATCTAAAGTTTCACATAATATTTTTGAGTTCTAATCCTCGCTGCCTTGAAGAAGTGAAGAACAAAGTAACAAAAAAGTGAAGAACAAGATGACGAGGAAGTGAAGTTGAGAGGTTTTTTTTTTTTGAAGAAGCTATGGAATCGGTGACAAGAGAGAGAAAAGCAAAATGTTAGAGAAGTGTAACACGGCCACCTAAACTTGTGCTATTTATAATGAGAAGTTGCACATGTTTCTACTATCCTTTTTACAAAATATCTCACTACTAGAAAATTAAATGATTTAGCGACCAAAAATTAAGAATATTTGTCATTATTAAAGATAGTGACAGAAAAAATCCATTGCAAAATCTCAAGTCACTAGCTATACAACGATTGAAATATTTGGTGGCTAAGTTTTATATTTCGATATTTGGTTTCTAATTTCGGTCGCTATATGTTATTTATGATTTTTGGTCACTAATTTTGGTCGCTAGTAGACCCATTGAATTCAGTCGCCATTAGCCACCGATAATTTTGGTCTCTAAATTGCGATTTTCTAGTAGTACCTTAAGCTCTATCACCATAGCCATTTTACCATGCATCACAGAGGATAAAACTTTATCCTCTTTGTCCCTATCAATAGTTATCACCAAGATCCAAGTATTCTAATATACTACGAGTGTAAATTTATTTGCCATTTATTATCATTATTATTATTATTATATATATATATATATATACTTTAAAAAAAAAACCCTTAGTCAAACAATTTTATTCTATTCAAGACTTTTAACTAATATTTAATATTAATTGGTATGATTTAAAATAAACTTTAATCATATGTATTATTTGAGTATTTAATTTTTAGTGTCTTCATTTGTATTCCAAAAATCTTTAAATTTTTCACAAAAATATATTGTTGCAGATATAAGATAATTTTGAACTGACTTTGTTAGTTTTGTCATTAGTTACGATGATTCATATTGATTATCATTTCTTAGTCAATGTAAGTTCCTAATAATATTTCCTCAAAATACAAATTATCTCAGGTCTTAACACAAAATTTCCCTTAGTCTCAAACCAACACAAAGGGGTTCTACACTTCCTCCTATATAAAGCCTCAAAGGGTGCCATTCCAATGCTTGAATGGAAACTATTGTTGTAGGTAAATTCAATTAATAGTAAAAATTGATCCTGGTTACCTTTCCATTCTAAAACATAGGCTCTAAGCAAATCTTCTACAAATTGGATAGTCCTTTTCAATTGTCCATCCATTTGTGGGTGATATGTTGAGCTAAGCCTAAGCTTTGTTCCTAAGGCTTGTTGCAAACTCTGCCAAAGTCTAGGGGTGAAACGAGGATCCCTATCAAAGACTATGCTAAAGGGTACTCCATGTAACCTAAAAATTTCCCTAATATACAAACTAGTCAACTTTTCCATGGAGTATCTAATGTTAATGGGTATAAAATGAGCATACTTTGTCAGTCTATCCACTATTACCCATATAGCATCACACCCTAAAATGGTGTGAGGAAAGTTTGTCACAAAGTCCATTAATATGCCATCCCATTTCCATTCTAGAATATTTAGAGGTTGTAGCTTTCCAAAAGGTTTTCTGTGTTCAACCTTGGCCTTCTGACATACCAAACAAGAAGTAACAAACTCTGCCACTAACTTCTTCAAGTCTTGATACATCTTAGTGGACCCTGGATGAATACTCATCTTGCTTTTATGTGCTTCATCAAGAATCGCCTTTCTCAACTCTTCTTTTGTTGGTACACATATTCTTCCTTTGAATCTAATGACCCCATATGCATCTCTCTCAAAGTCGGTTGCCTTCATCTCTCCCATCATCTTCATCTGAAGGTATTGATCCTTTTCTTGGACTTTCCTAACTTGCTTCAAAAATTCATTTGTTATTTGGAGAATTCTGAAATATACACATTTTTGCTTGATGACCATAGCCAAGTTCAAATCTCTTAATTTCTCCACAAGTTCCAATTCTTTGACCATCATCCATGAAGCATGTAGAGTTTTTCAGCTTAACGCATCTGCTACAACATTCGCCTTACTAGAGTGATATTGCAACTCATAATCATAATCCTTTAAGAACTCCATCCATTTGTGTTGCCTCATGTTCAACTCTTTTTTATCGAATAGATATTTCAAACTTTTGTGGTCACTAAACACTTCAAAGTTTGCACCATATAGATAGTGCCTCCAAAAACCACAGCCGCCAATTCTAAATCATGAGTTGGGTAATTGACTTCATGTTGCCTAAGTTATCTAGATGAATAGGCAACTACTCTCCCTTTTTGCATCAAAACACACCCTAAACCTTGTCCTGATGCGTCACAATAAACGTCAAATTTTTCTATTGGGTAAGGTAACATCAACATTGGTGTAGATGTCAACCCTGTCTTTAATTCTAGAAAACAAGCTTCACACTCTTTGGTCCATATAAAAGGTTGTCCTTTCTTGGTCAACTTAGTCAATGGCAAGCCTATTTTCGAAAGGTATGTAATCAATGAGAATCTCATATATATATATATATATATATATAAACACCTTTTCTAATCCCACAAAAATTTTGGCTTCAAACATGAAGGTCTTGTCATGACAGTTAAGGAGAACATGCTTGGAAGATAACTAGTCCATTCCTAACACAATGTCTAATTTAGACAAGGGTAAACAAATCAAATGTACATGGAAAGTTCTATTTTCTATGATGATAGAACAATTTAGATAGGCTTCGGAGGTAATAATGGGCTTATTTGTTGGTGTAGAAACAACTATCTCAAATGGTAGAATAGAAACAGGCAATTTCAAATGCTTCACACAATCATTGGAAATAAATGAATGAGATGCACTTGAATCATATAGTACATTTAAAAGATTACCACTTATGATGCACTTACCCTGAATGAGATCTTCAGAATTAGCAACCTTGTTTTTGCTCATAGTGAATACTTTTCTATTAACCCTTGGCTTCCCAATCTTCCACTGTGCTTGTCTAGCCTTGTTATCATCTTCGTAAATACGGCAACGATTTATTAACGATGGAAAATCTCATATTTGCAAGTATCCGATGGCTTGTTTGATGTCAGGTCTTAGTCCATTTTCGAACTTGGAACAATGAGACCGTTCTTCTACTCCGTTCATGAAGTAGGGACAAAACTTAGATAGTTCTTCAAACTTTGCAACATATTCTCTTATAGACATATAACCTTGTTTTAGGTTTATGAATTCAATTTCTTTCCACCTCAAATCTTCTGGAAAATACTTTTCCAAGAACTTTTGTCAAAATATTTCCCAAGTGATTTGAATTCCTCCTCCTTCTAGCTGTTGCTGAGTATATCGCCACCATCCTTCGGCTTCTGTGGTCAACATAAAAGTAGCAAAAGTGACCTTGTGTGCATCAGTGCACATCATGGTGGTGAAGATCTTTTCTATCTCTGCTAGCCATCATTGAGCACCTTCAGGATCATAATATCCTTTGAAGATGGGTGGATCTACTTTCTAAAAGTCGCCAATCCCCTATATTCCACAGGTTCATCATTTGCTTGAGTTAAATTTTCCTAGAACAACAGTCACTCTCTCTAGAATTTGATGAATTTGGTTAGGTCTTGGTTCTCACCTTGCCATTTCCTAAAACGTAGAATAAGCTTTGTTAATTCCTTGCTTTAGAATAACCTTCCAAGTCATAAATGAGTAGGGTAGTTAGTGATTCTAGTACATTGGATTATTTCCCAGGAAAGAGGGGTGAGTCACCATGGACTACTTAAGTACCAAGTCTTTCCTTAGCTAGAACTTATCCAATATGCACTTAATCACTTGTTACCAAGTCGATATGGCCATAGGCTAATTCTTAAGCAAAACCTTTGATTGTAGGCTTGGATCAGTCCTCACTTCTTGAGTACGTTTCTCCTTTGCATTGTACGTCATTCTTACTTATCTTATATTTCTACCTCCCGATAGAAAATATAAGAGCGTACCCAAATACTCTATATCATCTTTTTGGGTACCCAAATACTCTAGAAAATATAAGAGCATACCCAAATGATCAGTACATGCGTCCTAGCTATATAAAGGAGTGGTCCCCAAAATATGCACTGATCATAATATCCCTGCATATATAACCCTATATTGAACTACTAGTTATCATCATTTGTTGGTCCCACATCTGGTGACATTACTGTCTTAGTGTTGGCAATGTCCTCATCATCAACTCTTTCCGCATCTATATCTAATAGGAGAGTATGCTTGGTCTCAAAAGGTACGTAATCAACGAGAATCTCCTTTATTTATGTTTTATTGTGTCATTTTCTCTTTTTCATTCACATTTATCTCTTATTTGAATATTTTGTCCATTATGCATTTCTTTGTTACACTTGGTAAATATGACAAATATTGTTGATCATTTGCATGGTTTAGATTTTTTTCAATGAATTATTGTCGCAGATATCTTTGGGATTAATGTATAGTCCTTGAATGTTATTAGGTTTTGATTTTGTCTTTTTGTAAATGGTATATATAATTTTTATCCAATTCAATTGTAGATGGACAAGTGTAAGGAGGATTCATTTGAGATTTCAAATAATGACAATGATCTTAGCTTTGATAAAACAAAATTTTATGAGGATAGTGATTCTAGTGATAGTGAAATGGATGAAGATGATGAGAATGAAGTAGATGACTTAGATTTTGACTTGACATCTTCTAAATTCACTAGCTTTATTGATATGACAAAGGAACACATTATGGTAATGGATTTTGCAAATGAAGAGGCTACTTATAAATTCTATTATGCTTATGCAAGGTTTACTAGTTTTGTGATTAGGAAAGATGAGGTTCGTTATGGGTCAAATGGTGAAGTAATACGGCATCAATAAGTATGCAACAAAGCGAGATTGAGTAACAAAAAACATTTTATGAGGGATGATAGGAAAAGGCTCATAGACCTGTGACTTGCACTAATTGCACAACAAGGTTGCGCATGAAGTTAGATTTGAGTACCTCGTGATTCAAAGTTGGGTCATTTTGGAAAAGTCATAACTATGTATTGTGTGAGCCAAATTATGTGCCATTATTTAATTTTTCTCAAGGGTTGAATGACGATGAAAAAGTTCAAATAGATACATTACATCCACAAGAGGTTAGAACTTGTCAAATAGTGGATTTTATGATGGACCAAAAAGGTGGACTTGCGAGTGTCAGCTTCAACAAGAAGGATTTTTTCAATTACATTGAGCGACGAAGGAGGTCTAGAATAAAAGATGGGGATACAATGGCTGCGTTGATTTATTTACATGGTAAGGCAAACAATGATGCTATGTTTTTTTTCACAATATGTTGTTTTGGAATATGGTAAGTTGAGACATTTACTTTGGACAGATGGTACTAGTAGAACTGATTTTCAATGTTTTGGTAATGTGGTTGCGTTTGATAGCATGTACAAAAAGAACAAGTACAACAAGCCCTTAGTTATATTTTTCAAGAAAAAATCATAATTCCCAAACCGTTATTTTTGGGTGTGCTCTTGTTTTGAATGAAAGTGCTATGCAAGAAACATCCAAAAGAAATCGTGACAGTTGGTGATCTTGCTATGAGGGAGGAAATTAAGAAGATCTTCCCTGATGCAATCCATAGACTTTGTGGGTGACACTTGTAGAAGAATGCTTGTGAAAATGTGAAGAGTCTGGAATTTTTATAGGATTTCAAAAAAGCACTATATGGTAATGTTACACCAGAGAATTTTGAGAGATTTTGGAAGCAAATGATTGTTAAACATCAGCTTGAAG
This sequence comes from Amphicarpaea edgeworthii, assembly GCA_014843725.1. Classification (NCBI taxonomy): domain Eukaryota; kingdom Viridiplantae; phylum Streptophyta; class Magnoliopsida; order Fabales; family Fabaceae; genus Amphicarpaea; species Amphicarpaea edgeworthii. The sequence goes on from CM026326.1 coordinate 13,735,158, forward strand.
GGAATAATTGGGTTTTACAACTTTACGAAAAGAGGTTCATGTGGGCCATTGTGTACTTATGTGAATCTTTCTTTACTGGCTTGTGAACTACCTCTATATGTGAAAGTGTGAATTCAATGATAAAGACATATATCCGGAGGAAAAATTCAATTGTTGAGTTGTTGTATAATTTTGAACACTCTTTACAAGATTATAGGTTCAAAGAGCTGAATTAAAATTTCAATTCATTGTATAAAAATGTTGTGATAAATTCTTCTCTTCCCATTATTGAGGAACATGCTACAAAACTTTATACCAAAGCTATATTTAACAAAGTGAAGGTGTAGATTGTAAATGCCAATGGACTAAATGTGACCAAAAGGACAAAAAATTTGAAGAAGGAGATGTACAAGGTTGAAAGATATGGGCAACATCATCATACAATTGAAGTGGTATTTGATAATAATGAATCCAAGTTTGTGTGTGAGTGTAAGATGTTTGAGTCTAATGGTTGTCACATAATTTGTGCCATGCGGCTTGCCCATGTGAATTCATTTCCTCCAAGTATGATTTGTAGTTGATGGTTGAAGGATGCGAAGAATAAATTTATTGATTTCTATGAATAAGATAATTTGGATAATGGCCTTATGAATATTGTCCATGTTGGATAAAATAAACTTTTTTGTCTTGAGTTGGTTGTGTTGTTATACTAATTTTGATTCTTAAATTTTAATATTGTAGAAACGTGAGAGAGACGTGGGTTGACAAACACGAATGAATGATACCAAACAAAAGTGTGATGGACAAATGTTAACAAAGGAAAGATGGTAACTTAAGGTGATTTGAGCTTGAGTTTTCATTTTTTTTTATTTGAAAATAATATGACCATTTTTAGATCGTTAATAGAGTTGTAAAGGTAATGTTAGTAACTTGTCAAAAGCTAAATATGACAAGTTGGATTGTTCTACTAGGAAGTTGTCAAAATCTAAAGATGACAAGCTAGATTGTTCTACTAATAAGTTGTAAAAAAAAAAAAACTAAATATTGTGAACCTTCAAATGCTGAAACTAAAGAAAAAGATGTGTTATACTCTCAACAAAACAATACTTTTCACTATGATACATAGGGATGTCATTTTATCATCCATATGGAGTACAATTTCCCCCAGTCCTTCAATTTCCCCAAATCCATCAATATCCTCAAATTTCACAATTTCCCCTTGTCCAACATGCACCAAACACAAACACAAGGTCCATGATTTCGGTTAGTTGATTTTTTCCTACAAATTTAATTAGTATTTTGTATTTATGTCTAATAGCTTAATTTTCCATGTAGAACATGAGTTGGGGAAGCGGTAATTATGATTTACCTCAGCATTTCATGAAAGGTGCATAATTGCATATAAGAAAGTTTAGTTTTATTTGTGTCTTAAGCTTCTATTACAATTTTTTGTATAATGTTTTTTCACATATCATGTAGGTGGGAAGTATCATGAACAACAGAGATGAAAGTCAATTGATATATATTTATGTAATGTTTGTTAGGTAATTTGTTTTATAGTCTTGAATTCTTAGGTGATGATTTTCACATCTATTTGTCAATTTGGTACATTTAGTAGTTAATATTCATAAGTATCAATTTATTATTTGTAGTTGGGTGAGATTAATGAAGTTGCTAAAATGAAAATGCTTTGATTTTTTTTTATTATACATATTTAATGGTTTTTTTTTTTTTTTTGTGGATAATGGAGTTGTTAGAATGGAAATGGTTTGAAGATTTTTGAATGTTTTGGCATGTAATTTTGGAATGGAGATTATGCAATCATCGTTTGACTCGTGATTTAAATTTGTTTATAATGTTACGATATTAGTTTCTATCTTGAACGGTGATTTTTGTCTTTCTAATTTGTATTTTTCATGTTAAAATTAGTTTTTATGTGATGTGAAAACAGTAAATGGAATCAGATAGTATTCGGGCCATATAGCTAATTGATGGTTTTTATATTTTGACAGTCAGTTTCATGGGCTAGTTACTGAGATCTAGCAGCTCAATGAGGGATTTGGTAGTTGTGTTTTTATGCATATTTGTAGACAGTATAATGTTTTAGCTTATAGCTTTGCCAAATTTGGTTTATCTTTAAATTCAGATTGTATGTTTTTTCAATCTAAATAAAATTGGAATGAAATTTGGAATAAAATTGATCTATGGTTTAGGATGCTTTGCCCAAACCAATCAGTAAAAAAATAACAGTAATTGGTTATTAGTCTCCAAATACTAACTTAATACTTAAGTTAGTTAAAAGCTTCAAATTTCAATAAAATAACTTTTAAAATTTATTTAACACTTAACTATTACAAGTTTTATTGTGTTTTTTTTTTAAGAAAATTGATAATTTATTTAATATTTAAGCATTACAAATTTAAGAAACTTTTAAATTTAAAGCTTTTTACTTTAAAAATTTTAACTATATATAGCTACTTGAAATTTTTTACGTTAAAATATTGACTTTTTATAGCAAATTCAAATCTAAATGATGTTTTCATATCAATGAATATCAATTTTAATATAATTAAATTCATTAAATTTTATTATGTAATTGTTAGGATCAACAACTGTAAATTTGATTTGGTAAAGAGGCAAAAGGGAGAGGGTTCAATATAAATGATCTAGTAAAATTCATGTCTCATGATTCATAAGTGAAAAGTTTAGCATGGTCATGGTACAAATTAACACGGTCATGCTACAAATTAACACAGTTGTGTTACAATTAAAATGACTAGAATTAGATCAACATGGCCGTGTTGATAGTTACATAAGAGTAAAAATGTTTGGCCTAACTTCTTCTTATAAGGAGAAAAAAAAGCTCAAAAAAAGCTGGGTCAAACATTACCTAAGAGTAAGTATACAAGACTTACTCTCCATCTCTACTATTTATTTTCTTGAAATCTAATGTTTAATATTAGTTACTCATTACAACCATTAGATTTGAAAAAAATTATCACTCTTAGAATAATCAATAGAACATACTAAATAGTTCTTGGATCACAATTTAAAGAAAGAAGTATTATATTAAATGAATTTATTTTAAATTGAATAAAAGGGTAAAATGAGATTTCAAATAAAAGAAATGAAGATAAATTTGAGAATAAAAAAAGTTACTAGCTTAAAAGTTAGCTTAATTCCTAAAAGTTATTTTATTTTCTATAATATAACAATGTAAAAATGGGGGGGGAGGGGGGTCAAGCCTAACCCATTAGAGAAAAATTAACAATTTACAATAGTATTGTTACCACTACATTCCAAGCTAAGCGTAAAATAAAATGTTGTACAGTAAAACAAAGACACTAGTTAATTTTTACAAGTTAGCTATTATTCAATGTTGAAAACAGGTTCAGCATGCTGCAGCCAAATTGCACTGCTGCAAATTCACTAAGCTGATGCAACAACCTACAACAGCTGAAAGTTATAACCAATTGCCCACTTTGCAATAAACAACTACCCTATATTCCAGAATATGCAATTCATAGTTTTTGCACCTACGAGTGTAGTATTTTTTCCTGTTTGCCTTAGCTTGTTTACGTGTCTTCTTATTTTCCTTAGACACTAAAGGGGTGAAACCAAAATTGACCCCAAGGCCCTCTTGATCAGCAATGTCTTCAGCCTCTCTATCTCCCCAGAAATTGGTGAGATGTCTCATGTCTCAACAAACACACTGTTAAAAATGTAACTATTTAATAAATAGGGTAACTATCTATCGTTATCTTTTTATATTGGATATTAGATTAGATTTTTGTAAAAGAAAAATATTAGATTAGATTTTAGATTTGTAAGAGAAAAAAAAGTAATAGAAGATTACATTATATTTTTGTAAATAAAATATATATTACAAATGACAAATAATTTATATCATATATTATATTAAATATAGAATATATGTTTTTATAAAATAAGGTATTAATTGGTACAATTTTATTTCAAAAGATTAAGTTAAATCGACTATTTAAACTCGTTAACTCCTTTGGTTGAAACTGTTAGGAATTAGTGAATATGCCCAAGACTCAATCTATCATGTAACAAATTCCATTTCTAATAATAAAGTATTATTATAGCTTCATTATCATATTCTACTATTTTAGATAATATGATAATGTCCTTGATTAAAATTAGAGTTTTGATCTCATCATAGGGATGATGATAATAAGAAACAAATCTTTTATAATTTTAATCTATATTGTTTTTGGTCATAGGATTGTTGTAAATAGGATATCAATGATCCAGATAGATCAATATATGTGTAATGGTCTTTATTGGATAAAGATTAATAGTTCTTATTTATTAAATTGCATATATAGATAATGTACATGTGAATGTGATTATTGAATTGACTTAATTGAGAATTTCTAATGATTAATATTACCTTTAAATTGTCAATATGAATCTCAAGAAGAAATAAAATAGTTTTCTTTGACCTAAGATTATCATAGTAAGTAACAAGTTATTTGTAATATCTTAATCCCAGACACCTAATGCCTCAGGGCAGTAGTTGAGTGGACATTAGATATGATTAAATACTTGCATAATTAATGACTAATCAAGAAGGAATCCATCAACTTTGGGTAATGAGTTTGAGCTCTATGATATAATTAAGACCTTGGCTAGGGAAATTGAATGAAAGAAGAAAAGAGTTTTCTTAAGTCATTCATTGATTAAATGTAATGTGTTAAGTGATTAAGAGTTTGACAATAATACTATACTCTAAAGTTAACCTTGAGCTGCAAATGATGGAAGGAAGTATTATATTATTCTTCAATTGGTTCTTTGGTGTAAAAGATATTACTTCTTCATACTATCCAGCCGTTTAAGAGTGTTGTTAGACGCCTACCTTAATTAGTAAATTAATTATGATTCATTTACTACCAACTTAGTATTGAACCTATGGGATCACACACACTACAAGAAAATCACAATTTAGTGACCAAAAATTAAGCATATCCATCACTATTAAAGATAGCGATAAAAAATCTGTCACTAATAGTTAGCGATCGAAAATAATTCAATCGTGTACAACGACCAAAAAATTCAGTAGCTGAATTTTATATTTCGGTTTTCAGTGATTAATTCAATCGCTATATCGCATTTATAGTATTTGGTCACTGATTTTCGTCAGTATCAATCACCCATTAAATTTGGTTGCTAATTTCAGTCGTTATTAGCCACCAATAATTTCAGTCGCTAAATCGTGATTTTCTAGTAGTGACAAACAAGTGTTCCAATCTTTGAAAATATTTTATTTGATAATTAAATTAGAGAATTTAATCAAATAAATATTTTAGTGGAATATTATTATATTTTTCTGTTAGCACCAACAATATAAATAATGCAAAGCAATTTGAATTTAGTGGAAACATTGAACTCAATCATGTTTGTTTCAAATATATTATTTTCAAATATGTTTGAAAATAATATCGAAGATATGATCAAATTAGATTGATTCTATGAATATGATTTAATGATTCTTATTTAAAGGAACATTAGGTCATTCTATAATATTAGGTCATTAAATCAGATTGATTTAATAATTTAATGATTCTTATTTAAAGGAACATTAGGTCATTCCACTAGTTCTGTTTTATTGTTCCACTTATCAAAGGGTTGATGACAACAAATATTGCTCTCAATGTGGATACGCGTAAAGTCTTCACACATTTGAAGAAAATTATTAAGGCTTCAAGAATGCACATCTGGTATACAATTCTTTATTCCTTTATATATATTGTTGTAATATATTTTGAATGCAAAATAGATCCTATTCCACTGCAAGTGTTATGAACACTCCTTTAAGATGCTATAATTGTTATGAGCATTACTCTATAACCCTTCAGAAACAACTGCAAGAGTATGTCAATCGTGAGAGAAAAAACCAAAAGCAAACAAACATCTCACTTTTATTTACAAAATGGGAACCTCAAATCACACCCCAAGAGTTTCAAGTCATGAATCAAGACGACAACAAAAGTTGTCGCCCAAGATTAAGCAATTGATTGAAACATCATCCAAGTTAGCAACCACATGTACATTGTTTAATTTCATTACACTATACTTTATTATTATTTCTTAATGACATTTACTTACTTTTTTTCTTAAAAAAATAGTCATAGCTATGTTGAAAGTTCTCCACCAAATGCAAAAGAAGAACGACAGCCACAGGTATTGTCATAAACAAATAATATATGGTACAACACATTTTGCAATCCTAAAAAAAAATACCATGTGTCAATTAAGATTTGATTTTGTTTCCCAAGAAGATGATGACCTGAAGAAACAAGTTTTATAGATGTAGTCATCGTTGAATGCAATTTTGGATAACAAAATTGATGGGTAAATAAACTACATTATATGCAACATATATTAGTAATTACTTTTAAAACTATACTCACGTTAATACTCTACAGGGAGGAGCAGCTTGTGAGAACCACTTTTTCAATATCTGCAAATAGGGACAGTCTTTGGACACTTATGCTGAAAGGCTTACTTGATTAAGAGGTACAGAAATTGCACATTCAGACTAATGGGGGTGAATTGATGTGTTATAAAATTTTAAAAACTTTTCAAAACAAAAAACTTTTCACCTCTTCTTGAAGTTTTAACAAAACATTTTCAAAGATGTGTTATTGAATGAATCAACTAATACAAACTCAACCATGACAGATTTTATTAGAACAATTAAGCAAATGGTAGGTTGGCATATCATAATTGTTTAAATATTCATTACATTAATTTTGTAACTAGCTAACCACTTGCAATCAAGTATCCATTTAGTCACCCATACACTGCAATCATTCCTAGCACAAAGTAACATGACAATGAATATTTTGAAGAGAAACAATTATAATAAATTTTTGTTAAGGTTATAGAGTTTTTGTTTTTTAAATACTTACGATCCAACTTCATGTCTACCCATATCTTGTGGCACCTCCAAAGTGTAAGTAGAAAATGTTGGCTTACTTATACATTGATCATCATTGTTCAATGATGATTCCCAAAATATTTCTTGAAGATTGACACCTCTCCATTTAGATTGACACCTAAAAAATAGTTTAAAAATTAAATAAGATAATGATATTTTTTTTCATTTTGACCATGGTAGGTTGACAACACAACAAGGATGGAGATTGCTTTGGATATGATTCTAGATTTTGGCAACACAAAGAACGATGAAATTATTAGGCAAGCTGCCACAAATTGGGAACATTTGTCGCTAAAGCAAAACTGTCTAGTTGCTTAGATGGATTGATCATTTGGGGCTAATAAGAAAATAGAGTTTCAATACTTTTTTTTATTTATTTTATTTAGGTGGTTTTATTCTTAATATTTTTATGCATGTTAGGTTGTTTACTTCTAAAGAATAGTCATATTTTGACTACCTACTTAGTTAAACAAGGTATTAACACTAAATGATGGAAATTTTGTCCATCCAGTATGTTACATGTTTTGCAGCTATATATGTTTGGTAATTTCTTTATATGAAAATAGGATATTTTTTCCAAGTTGATTGCTTGTTAATCACTGCATATAAGCTTCAAGTTTTTGTGACATTATTAATTTTAAGTCAAATTTGAGATTAAAAAAATACCAAATTCCAAATAGAATAAATTGATAGTTAGATGAAAAAATAAGATAAATAACTACCAAATAAACTAACCACTGTCAATTGAATTGATCGATTGATCGAGGCCGTACCCAAACCAAATAAAAACAATTAAATGCAGTACTAGGAAGTGATCCTAGGTCGTCTCCCAGTGAGCAGTGATCAAACAAACGTTCATAACACTTAACAACAATAAAACAGTAGCAAATGGGGGGGGTTTCTTTGCTTTAATAATTTAAACAGCAAGCAACTTGAATTAAAAATAATAGAACTAAAACGTGTTGTAGCAAGCCTCTTATCCTAGGTTACGAGAATCTATCCCTAATCAATTCAACCACTTAATCCAACCCGGAATTAATTTACTAAGCGAAAATTAATACAAGGTTTTCATTATGTGATTAAGCAACACATACACCAATTAATTCCTCTCATAGGTCCATTACAGAATAATTGGTGAAGGGGAAAAACTGATAAGAAATTAACATTAATAACAAAACCTCAAAGAGAGCTAGTGCTTAGTCCTCAAGAGAAAACAACACTGGAAATTTAACCTTCCATTCAAATTAAACAGCAACTGGAAACGTAAATAGCAAAATGCAAAACAAAAACGAAAACAAGAATAGAAGACAAAAATGAAACTGGAAATGAAAATTGAAAATGAACCAACAATGAAGAGCGAAAATGGAAACAGAAGCAGAGAATGAACAAAAACGAAACTAAACCTCACAGCCTCCTCTCCCTGACGGTTGGGCCTTAAATTTGTCTCACTAAAAGTCACTTGCACAAAACCCTAGGCTACTAATTTGATTTGGGCCCATAAAAATCTAATGCGGCCCAATTACAAAATACAGCAATAAAATGAAATAAAATAAAACTGGACGACAAATAAAACTAAAACAGTCTCCTCTCTTCAAGCCCAAGCTGGTTCAGCCCAATTCCAGATCCAAGCCCAATTGCTTATAATTCTCCTGAAATCAAATTAAAATACAAAATTAGTCAAAAAGGCCCAAATGATAAAACTGCATAATTAATTTGACAATTAAGGCTAATCAGTAATTAAAATGATGACAGAAAGGGGTAAGAAATAGGAGAAAATAATGACACATCATCAATCTTTGTAGGATATAAAAAAAATATCAGAATCATAGAACAAAACAATTACATGACCAAGTTTAGGTCCTTAATGACTTATACAGAATACAAATGTAGCCACAAAGCAATTAAAGGAACTAACTCATGAATCATGATCATATTATCATGGAAAAAATTGTAGATTAAACAAACACAGCTATTTTCAAATAGAAAACCAAGTTTAGGTGCTTACACAATTGATTTCTCAATATAGCAAATTTGGATAAACCACGCTTTAGACACCACCCTAGTGGAGAAGTGCAAAATCACACAAATTTCTAATGTATAGCCTTAGTAACTGTCTACAATTGTCACTGCTTTCTAATAATTGAAACAATGTTATACCACAAACCAATATTATTTTAAAGAAATAGAATTAAATTACTTTATTCAGTAGCATTTAACTTACTCAGTGTACTTAATTTTTTAAAGCAATGGACTTAAATTACTTTATTTAGTAGCATTTTACTTGCTCAGTGTACTTTCAAGTTCCAACTAAAAAATGTGGCCTAATAGTTTCGATCTTGGTTCATGCTTAAATTTTTTTATAATGACAAATGCACTGATTGCCATTTCTATAGGACTATCACATGACAGTCATAGTGATAATTAAGCTATTTGATCAAACACATTTATATTGAAAATATCAACTTTGTAAAAGTTTCATATATGTCAAGTAATTTATTTCTTGCAACAAAAGAGATTCGAGAAATTAGCATTAGAAAGTCAACATACCTTTTGTAAAAAGGTGTGAATATCAACCAACAAGAGATCAAGGCTAACAATAGAAGACATACAAACTTCACTACCACTGCAAAATAAGATAGTCACACAATTATTATAAACAATCTTAACCAACAAATTAATCTTAGTTTAATGTAGTTCAAATAACTTGCATACCTAAATTTTGCCCCATTTTTTTGTGTTTGAAGATAGTCGAGTTATTCTAGAAGAACCACTTCCTTTCAAGTTTATCTTATAATTTTGTATCTCAATATCCCTAATGCCTACAATTTCAATAGACTGCAATAAGAATCATGATAATGAATGATAATAACTAAACTAAACACAGTAAAGTGGAATTTATCATGAGAATATTACACTTCCTAGTGGTTTTGAGAGAAAGCATTCATCTATTTTATGATGAGAAAAGTAAATAACTAAATAAGATAAAAAAAAAAAAAATCAAAACAAGCTATCAATAAATAGTAACAAAAAAGATAGGAAAACAAATTTAACTCAGATTGTAACAATGAATTGTTCAGTTACCACAATTGCCAACAACATCCACAAAAGAAAACCTCAAGTCCTGAAACTCAAACTATCTCAAATATGTTGCCTTTAGCCAAAGTTCCATATTAAGTAATGATGACAATGGACATGAAGAACCAATAACAATAACATGATGATGATAGTCCTTTAGAAACATTCAGTAATTGATATTAGTCATTAACTTATTTAATTTGCAATATATATTATAACACATTCATAGTTTAATTAGCATTTAACTATTACTTGAAATACACAAGAACACACTAGAAGGGGGGGGAGGGGGGGGGTTGAATAGTGGGTTAAAACTTTTTTGAAAATACTATTAGTTCACAATATGCCTTATTGGATATATGTTAGTTTAAATCAGAAAATATATCCTTGCAAGGCAAAGCTTTAAAAGCCTTTCCAAAAGAGCACAGTGGACAAGATAAATATATGTATCACAAGTCAGCAAATGAGAGCTTATTTTTATACTTTGGTTCACTCAACTCTGAGCAATGTCTAGTTCTCCTTTAACAAGTGTTAAAGAGTTTTATTATAATCAATTGATTACAAAACAAGTATTCTTCACTGCGACTCCTGGCTACAAGTATTCTCTATGCCACTACTAGCTACAAGTATTCTAAACCTACTTGGTTACAAGTATGAATCTCCCCCGAGATTATACTTCCCAAGTATTCTTTTATCACTAAGCCACTCCTAGCTTTCTATACAAATATGTATAAGATTTAGATAACTCTCAAAGAGAGGATATAAACAAATGTTGAATCTATGTGAGCTAGTAGAGGATGGATATTCTCTTTCTCTCAACTCGTGTTCAAGACCTTTTCTCAGAATGTTTTTTTTCTTGCTTTGTCTAGATTGATTTGAGTTATTCTATTCTAGTTCATTAGTCTTCTCGTTGCATGGAGGCATCCTTATATAGTGAGCTTCATGAATTTGAACGTTGGAGAAGACTTCTTTCCATTGTCTCACACAGTAGAGTGTTGAAGTAGCTTTGACTATGCTTGATGTGACAGGAGCAAGTTTCTATCTTTGTCATACTTAGCTTTTGGCATAAGGCGTACATCTCGATGCTGATTTGTCCTTTAGCTGTACCTACACACTTCATATAATTCGACACATACAAGCAATACGAGGAATCGAAGAAAGTAATGTCAAAGAGAGTCTCCCTTTCTTTCTGTTACAGCAATGCCTTTATTTGAGTAAAGAATTAATTATAAAGCATATATGACAAATTATGTTCTATTCCTGCATAAACAGCGCTTGGCTTAACAAACATAGTCTAGTCTTGATTAAGTATGGTCTGTTCGTGCACAAACAGTGTCTGGCTTAACAGACATAGTCTAGTCTTGATTAAGTATGGTCTGTTCGTGCACAGACAGTGTCTAGCTTAATAGACACATTCTGGAATGAAGGACATGGTCTGGTTTAGCTTTAAACATCGTCTGACTTAGCCTCAGACATCGTCTGGCTTAGCATCAGTCATCATTCGGCTTAGCATCAGGCATCGTCTGGCTTAGCATCACATTGTCTGACTGTGTTCCATACATGATCTAGTTCAGTACATATGCATAGTCTAGTCTTAGACTTCACATAGTCTGTCTAGGACAGTTGTATGGTTTGGTCTTAGACTTGCATGAGTCCTTCCAAGATATTGATGGTCTTTTTAAGTACTTTATTTTAGTCTGATTTCAAGCATTTATAGTGCGTGACTTTAATCATCATCAGTTATCAGACAGTAAAGACGAAAGTGAGAGTTAGAGTGATTATACCATTGTCTGTTCTTACTTTATTTCTTGAAATCACTTAATCTGAAATCATTAGTTGATCAAATATTATCACATTTGTTATCAAAACCTATCAAGGTATTACGGGTCAGACATCATCAAATGTCTTGGTTCTAATAATCTCCCCCCTTTTGATGATGATAACACATGTTATAATTTTGATTTAACAGACAATAAATGATGCATGCATGATGCAGTTCCAAGCCACACAAGCTTGGTTTGGATCGTCCGGAAGCAAATCAAAAGAGCTCCATTGAAGCCAAATCAAGAACTCAAACCAAAAGGGAAAAGCGGAAAGAAGAAGAAGATGAATTAGAACGACGCCACGATCCACACGGAACGATAAGCCGAGGAGAATTCGCCACAAGGAAAGCTTCCTTGATAAGAATCAATTTGGTTTCACTCAAGAACCAAGAAGAGACTAAGCTCTCAAACTAAGCCAAAGCTTGTTTCATTCACAAAATGAGTTATATGATTTTTTTTACAAATAAGGTTCTCTTCTACTATTTATAGAGCCAGGCCTTAGAAAAGGGTTATGTAACTAATCTCCACTTAAACATAACGTTTTAAGGCCTAATTACACAATTAAGAACCCCCTTACACAAGAAAACAAGGTTTTCAAAAATTCCCGCGCCAGACCTTCCGCTAAGCTCAACGTTGAGCTGAGCGAGATGCTTGATCGAAGCAAATCTCTGCTAAGCTCAATCTTGCGCTGGGCGAGATGCTTGATCGAAGAAAATCTCCGCTAAGCTCAATCATGCGCTGAGCGAGATGCTTGATCGAGGCAAATCTTCGCTAAGCTCAATCTTGCGTTGGGCGAGATGCTTGATTGAAGCAAATCTCCGCTAAGCTCAATCGTGCGCTGAGCGAGATGCTTGATCGAGGCAAATCTCCGCTAAGCTCTATCTTGCGCTGAGCAAGCTTCTTGATTGAAGCGAAACTTCGCTGAGCCCAAGCTTGCGCTGAGCAAGCTATCAGCAAATTTCCAAGTGCTCCAATTTAGCTCCTTTGGGCTTCTTCCTTCTTGGCCTTTAATGAATAACCCTTCCTTTAGTCTCTTGGTCATTTCTTCTTGAAGAATCTTGGCCTTGGATCTTGTCATTGGTCCCTTTAATTCTTGAAGTGCCCCTAGGTCCTCATGTGCCTTAGACAGTCCTCTATTAATAAATCACAGGCATTTATATATCAGAGTGTTATATAGAGTGTGAATTATTTCATGACAATTAGGTATGTGCAGTTATTAACATGATGAGCTCCCCTTGAGTCTATCATGTAGATGCATATGATAGATTAAGGCATGAAATAATTAAAGCGGATAATAATAGACAGTAAATGAATTGAGTAAAAAATTAGTGAATCATTCACTATTTTATTAAAAGAACTCAAGCATTGTCTAGTAATATATACATCCAAAATTCTCTCCCCCTTTGTCATAACAAAAAGGTGGAGGATGGAGTAAAAATTGCCATCACAGTCAAGGTTTGGAAGGAGGGTTTGACTATTTGGTTGAGGATTCTCCAACTTTTGATGTAGCTTCTATTGCAGGAGGATCTTCTAATGGTGGTGGTAGAGCTTGTGTAGTCGCAAGTCTAGGAGTAAGAATGGCAGCAATGGAAGCATTGAAGGCAAGTGTCACCTCCTTGATGATGCTAGCTCTTTGCTCGTCTAATTTGGCATTTAGTTAAGCTTGGACTTGAGCAACAACTTCAACAAATATTCTTGATCCCAGCTTGGCTTCTAATGCAGATTCAAGGATAGCTAAGTCAAGTAGAGGGTTTGACTGTGCTGCAGCACTTAGTGGTAAGGCTGCAATTGGAGTACTTGACTTGGATTGAGTGGACACTAGATCAGTGCACTCTTGGGCTGGTGTGGATTCTGTAGACTTTTCAGCCAAGTCTACAGCTTGCTTAGCAATAAGTGTAGCAGCTTGAGCTGCCTCAACCTCTTGCTTCAGGGTCAACTCCCTGAGCTTTTTCTCTTCTACTTCCTTAGCCTTTTACTCTTGAGCCCAGATTATTAAGTCTTCTTTGTTCTTCTTGAGCAATTAACATAGCTCTCAATCTAGTAGCCTCTTCCAAGATTCTTGCTTCTTCAGCTGCAGTTATTAATGCTTGAGCAGCTTTTGTACTCAACATAGTACTCAACAAGCATCCTCTTAGCTTCCTTCTCATCTCTAAGAGTGAGGGGTCAGCAGAGTAGGTACTACCATTGTGTTTGACACGTGAATGAAACTACTGGAAGAGGAGGAGCCTTCACCAACAATGTCAATCTTCTACTTTTCTTCTTATAAGAGATTGGATGACCTTGTTGTGTGGAGCATGTTACTCATCACATTCTGCCAGTAAATGCCAGCATCTACTTCTGTGTTCTTTGATGGCAAAACATGCTCCTGTTGAGGCAGAGGCTCAATGTCTGGTATGTGCTGTGGAAGATTGTCTGCTCTTGTAATCTTCTTCCCCTTCAACTTGTTGGAGTTGATAGTTGGGAGCCTGGTGACTATATGGTCTTGAGTGACATGTATATCAGTGTCTTCAGAAATGTGCAGGCTTGGAGGATACAACTGTCTAGGGGTTGTACCTTGAAACTTCAAGATTGCATAGAGCCTTGTATTCAGCACAAGTGGCCTGGAAGATTGGATGAATGGGAGGGACTCCTCGTGTAATCAGCCAAGGAGAGTGAATAAAGACAACAACAATAATTGAGTGCAGAGGGGGAAGCTTCTTTAGCAGTGCTTCCTTGACAACAACAATAATTGAGTCCTCTGCAGCTAGCTCCAGCTGAGTCTCTTCTCTATATGTTGCAAACTGAACATTCTCTCCCACATAGTACAGGGAGAATCTTTGCATCATCTTCTCATGTCAGGAGCCTGAGGAAGGAGGAGGAGGAGGTGTGTCTTCTCTAAATTTGGACAAAGGAGTGTTGTTGTCTAGACTGAATGGTTTGTTGTCCCATGAGGGAACAACAGACGCTTTAGGAGATAAAGTAATTATCTCTTCATTTAACCGAGACGAGATGGTAACAGACTTAATGTGGTGGTAGGAAACCATTGCGTCTAACATCTTAGGGACTGTCATTGGAGAGGGAGATTGGTCGGGAGGAATGGTGATGTTTGGTGGAGTTTGTGGGGATGTTGTTGGTACAACGGTCTGAGTTATGGGATCAGACTGTGTCTCAAACTGAATAATGGGTTCAGTCTGTTGGGTGACGTCTGTCCAATGGGGGCAGACGTAGGTTAATCTTGTCTGAACAGTGGGTTTAGACAGTGGCTCTTGCATGGTTTGTGCTTGGGCATCAGACTATGCAACTACTGATTGGCTTACTATGGTTTGTGTAGGTGACACAGATGATAGGGGTTGAACAGACGGTGTGTCTATTGTGGGTTCTGTTTGGGCTAAGACTAGTATCATCTGAGGAATATTCTTCCTTGGACGTTTACGTGTAGAACAAGGGTGAGTGGGTAAAGTGAAAGTAGGGAGTGTGATACCTGGATCAGTAGTTGAGGTGATTATCTGTCCAGGTGTGTCTTCTTCCAACACCACTTTTCTTTTCACACTCAACTTCTTGGCTGTGGTGCTGGGTGGTCTGATGGTCAGACCTTCTGACTCAGGGGAGTGGTCTATTGCGCCATGAGTTGTCTTCTAGGTCTCTTAAAGACTAGTCCCTCATCTGAGCCTTCTTCTTCATCCTTAGCAACATTGACAACTTCTAGTCCAATGTCTGCTACCTCCTTCAGAGACACCTGAGGTTTAGCAGTCATTCTAGTAGCACCCTTACCCTTCTGTCGGGCTCTTGTCTTGATCCTCAGAGTAGGTGGTCTGGGTGGTGCTTGTAGGACTGTCTGCTTGCCTTTCTTGGTTGGTGGCTCTTCAACAGACTGTGCTGCAGCTTTGCGTGTTGTCCGGACTGTTTACTAGTCTGCAATAGCAAGCCTCCTCATTTTGCTTGCCAAGGGTTGGATGGAAGCAGGCTTATCATAAATAACTAGGCTCTTTCCTTTTCCACCCTTCTTCTTCTTGGTTTGTTTCTTCTGACCTTCACCATCATCATCAGAAAGCTTAAGGAATCTATTAGGTGATCCCTTAGTGATTTCAAATCCCATGTTCAACTTAAGCAAACTAGAGGATGTTAACATCCTCTATTGAACAAATGGGCCTTCCACATTCACATAAGTCATCTCATCTAGACGTCTTGATTGAATTTCTCTGTATAGTCTATTGTAATAGTGAGAATTCCAGAGAATCTTGTTTATTAGGGCTATGTAGTATGTGGCCACAAAGGTTGACAAATATTGAATGTGGTTGACCAGGTTGTAGAAGAGTGTGTGTGGAAGGTTGAATGAAATCCCTCTAATGACGTGGTAGAGGATGTATCTGTGGAGGGCAGACACATGATCCCTAAACCCAATCTTGTGCAAGATGGTCTTGTTGATGATGTTCAGCATCAACTTGGTCAGAGGTGGGAAGTTGGTTGGGTGCAACTTCTTGGCATTCCTCAAGGTAGGGTATATCAATGTAGTACTCCACGTGAATGTTCCCAATGTAGGAACCTTGTGGCTTGATCAGAATGTTCTCTACATCGTTGAGGTTGCATTCTCTTCTCACTTCTGGATCAATGTTGGACGCAGAGCTGTTGGTGTCTGTCGTAGACTCTGGCATGACATCTTCAAGATGCTCATCAAAAACACGAGAGGATGAGGGTGAGGCAAGTTGTTGGGAGGAGGAAGAACCCTTAGATAGGTTACCTTTGGCCATGGAGAGGGTTTGTGTTTAGGGTTTCTTGAAGTTCTTGGTTGCAGAGAGAATGGGTGAGAGAGTTGAGTGTTTTCGAAAGCTTGGGGTATACGTTTTGCAACAGTAGGCTAGAATAGGTAATGAGTGTGCATTAAATATGATGGTATAGTTAGAGAATGATTGAAACAACACATTTAAGATAGACATGAATGTGCGTTTTGGGCTTTAATGACTCAAAACCCAGAAAATGCTTAAGTTACAAAAATGTTTTCAAAAATCCACATTGTTTGGCTTATATTTTGAGTGCGAAACACGTGGCATGCACATGCCTCACTTAAGTGTCACGTCAGACGATGTGTCCTTAGTTCTACTTAGTGTACAACAGATAGTGATAAAACATTAAGTTACCCAGACCATCCCAATCATTTCTCTCAAAAATATCAATTTGTCCTCAGTAAGGGGTTTTGTAAAAATATCAGCAAGTTAATCGTCCATCTTGACAAATTCCAAATTAATGGGTCCCCTTTTGAACATGGTCTCTTATGAAATGATGTTTTATTTCTATATGCTTGGCTCTAGAGTGCATGGTTGGATTTTTCGAAAGAGATATAACAGCAGTATTATCACAGAAGATAGGAATGTTACTCTCAAATATGTTATAGTCTTCAAGTTGATTCTTGATCCACAATATCTAAGAGCAGCAACTTGCAGCTGAAATGTGTTTTGCTTTTGCTGTTGAAAGTGCTATTGTCCCTTGTTTCTTGCTGAGCAATGACACCATGTTACCTCCAATGAAGTGGCAACCTCCACTGGTGCTTTTTCTTTCAATTTTATCTCCAGCATAGTGATCCACTGTCGCGCACGGATCAAAACGAGTGATTTTGAAAATATAGTTACGGTAACGACAACTCAAGTATCGTTCTCAAGGATTCTTGTATTATTATTAATCAATGCAGTAACGATTAGTGGGGGGTTTCGATTACGATTTCAAGAAAAAGGGATTAAAATAAATTGTGATTATCGAATAAGCTAAAGCGAATCAACCTACTGTATTGACTTCCGACTTATCATTGATCCCTATAAATTCCAATTCCCTAAACGGATCTGATCCTATTCGACTATAATAACCACTGACAAGTGCAATAGAAATTATATGGTGTATGTTCTTGAATTCTGGATTAAGCAAACGGATTAAAAACTATTGCGAATTAAGCAAACGCAATCTGATCAAACGCGATAATGCAAAAGCTACGTTAACGCGAAATTGATTCAAGATCAAATAACCAATCGAATTTAAGAATTATATCCTATAACAACAATCAAATTAAGCAAATAATTGAGATTATTGGAATAAATCAAAAGAAACAGATTGATATGGAATTTATAAAAGAACCTCAAAGTGGAATCCGATTGCAGTAGATCGATTCTTCAGAAATTAGTTCTCCATTACGATTGTTCAAAACTCTCAAAATAATTTCGTGAACAGTGAATGAGTGAATAGCCCTGAATGAGTGAACAGCAGCCGGCCCTAGAGTTTTAATAGAATAAGGGTTTCACTAACAATCCGAACCGGGTCGGAAAATACAAACCAAGCCCATAAAATTGACCCAAAACAAATTATTTCCTAAGGTCTGCAACTTCAACGAATTATTCAAGCCTTCTAAAATCTGAATCAGCTTCTGACTCCAACATGAAAGTTGTATCTCTTTCTCTTAGCTTTCCAACGAATATTAGAACACCTCAATCCGATTCTTGTAGCTCCAGTTATGAATTTTCCATTGAAAGATGCTAATGCTGAAAATAAAATACGAAAATTAAATAAGCTAGAAACAAACTTAAATATGAAAACACACTAAAATGGTGAAACTAATTAAATAAACTAAGGAAATGCCTAAGAATAACAGTAGAAGAATGTGCATGAAGATGCACTGATCAAATTCCCCCACACTTAATACTTTTGCACTCCGAGCAAAATTAAAAATTCAAAACAGAAAAACTTCAAAACAAAAATGAAACAGAGCATGCAAACTTAGAGGTTATCAGGATACAAAGTGCAAGCAAACTCCTAATTCTAAGCTTAAAGAATATGATATTAGTGACTAACTCTTTTGTGACAGTCAAAGTAAATATGAAAAATGGATTACCAAAAAGTACATCAAAAGCATCAAGATCCTCACAAGATAAACTGTTTCCACTCAACTCAAGTGTTTAGGTTACTGTTTACACTCAAAGCACAACATGAGAGATAGTACTACCATAAGCTTGAAAAGACTCTAACATTCACAATTTGAAATACATTGCACACAAAGATCAAAAGGACTTTTATTATGGTTATAACTTGGCCAAGGTCAGGGTGAGATACATCCTAAAGGGGTACTAAGCTAAAATTCAAAGAGTTAAAAGAAAATTGAAAGAATTGCGGGTAGTTGAACTAAATAATATCTCAATGGCGATTGAACAACAACCTCACAACTTATTTCTCTTCTCCTTTTCCTTTTATTCTTCTCTTTCTTCTTTTTTTTTCAGAAGGACTAGCATTGACATCCTTCTCTATTTTTTTTTCTTTTGTTTTTTTTTTCTATTTTTTTTTCTTTTCTTGCCAACCAACATCATAACAACAATGTTCAACCCCACACAAATCTATACAAGACCCTTTCAACCCTTTGAATAAGGTGATAACATTGTTTTTCACTTTTCAGCTTGTAATGAGTTTTAAACACAAAAAAGGATAATAGGCTCAAAGGGGCTTCCAAACAAAGGGATGATATTATAAAGGTTGGCTTTTTGGCTAACTAGGTAAAAAAAAACAAAACAAAACAAAACAAGATGCCTTTATCATTTCAGTGTGCACAAGTAAACAAAAAGCTTCAACAAGAGTCAATTCAAGTTCTAGAGACTAACAAACATGAGTGAAATCACACAAGAAAGAAAGAGATGGATTTTTTATGTTATCCATTATTAGGCTCAAAATCTCACAAGGGTTAGTGATCTTCCACTAGTGATGTACAATTTGGGGTTTAGTCAAGCATACAAACTAAGAATGCGCAAAAAGAATCAGTCACATCACACCACAAGTCTTTCGATACAGAACAGAGAGAATACTCACAATTGTAGCAAGATAATCAACAGAAAAAAAACATGTATTTTCCATTTTTTTTAAGCAAAAACAAACAAAAACAAAAACAAATGGTTCCCTCCCCCACACTTAAGACATACATTGTCCTCAATGAAAAGAACTCAATTATAAAGTAAGAGTGAGAGAAAGGAAAGGGTGCCCCCTGATCAAGTTATAGTGTAGTTGGGCGCTTCTAAAGAAAGCTCTTCTATGGTTGCATCTTCAGGCACTAAACTTTCATGGAATAGCTTCAGGCGCTGCCCATTAACCTTGAAAACTTTGTCAGTACCTGCACTTTTAATTTCTATTGCACCATAAGGGAAAACATTAGTAACAACAAAAGGGCCAATCCATTTGGATCGAAGTTTCCCAGCCATAAGCTTAAGGCGGGAGTTAAATAGTAAAACCTGTTGGCCCATAGAGAATTCCTTCCTAGAAATCATTTTATCATGGAAGTGTTTGGTTTTCTCTTTATAAATCCTAAAGCTTTCATAAGCCTCTAGCCTAAACTCTTCAAGCTGTTGTAATTGGAGTTTTCTTTCAATACCTGCTTGTTGCATTTCCAAGTTACAACTTTTCACCGCCCAATAAGCACGGTGTTCTATCTCTACAGGAAGGTGACATGCCTTACCGAAAACAAGTCGATAAGGAGACATCCCTATGGGTGTCTTGAAAGCTATTCTTTGAGCCCAAAGTGCGTCTTCTAGACAACAGCTCCAGTCCTTCCTGTTTGGTTGTACCATTTTCTCTAAAACCTGTTTGATCTCCCTGTTTGAGATCTTAGCTTGCCCATTAGTTTGTGGGTGATATGCAGTAGAGACTCTATGCACAACTCCATACTTCCGGAGCAAAGCTTCCATGGTGCGGTTACAGAAGTGAGTGCCTTGGTCACTTATGATGGCTCGGGGTATTCCAAACTTGCAAAAGATATTGGACCTGACAAAATCTGCAACAACTCTTGAATCATTAGTCCTAGTGGGGATAGCTTCTACCCACTTTGAAACGTAATCAACAACAAGTAAAATGTAGAGAAAACCAAATGATACAGGAAAAGGACCCATGGATACATCAAATACCTCACAGAAAAGCATAGGTTGCTGAGGCATTTCACTCTTACGAGTGATGGTTGTACCTGCTATTTGGCACTCTTTACAAGTGCGGTAAGTCTCATAAGCATCTTTAAAAATAGTGGGCCAATAGAAACCTGAGTCTAGGACTTTTCTTGCAGTCCTTTGCGGACCAAAGTGTCCCCCAACTTGAGATGCATGAGAAAAATGTAAAATAGATTCAATCTCATAGTCGGGGACACATCTCCTAATCACTTGATCACTACCAAACTTCCAAAGATATGGATCATCCCAAACATAATATTTGGCATCACTCTTGAGTTTGTGAATTTATGCCTTGGATGCACCTGTAGGAAAAACACCAGCAACAAGATAATTAACAATATCGCAAACCAAGGAGTAACTCCATGCAAAAGTAAAAGTTGCTCATCAGGAAAGTCATCCTGAATCGGAAAAGGATCTTCATCCCTCTCTATCCTGCTCAAGTGATCAGCCACTAAGTTCTCAACTCTACTTTTGTCTTTAATCTCTACATTAAACTCTTGGAGCAACAACATCCATCGAATCAATCTCGGTTTTGCTTCCGGCTTCTTCAACAAGTACTTTAAAGCTGCATGGTCAGTAAAAACAACAACCTTGGAACCTAGCAAATATGATCTGAATTTATCAAGAGCAAAAACAATAGCTAGAAGTTCTTTTTCAATGGTGGTGTAATTTGACTGTGCAGAATCTAAAGTCCTAGAAGCATAATAAATAACATGAGCAGCCTTGTCAACTCTTTGTGCAAGGACCGCTCCAACAACATAGTTAGAAGCATCACACATAATCTCAAAGGGGAGGGTCCAGTCAGGGGGCTAGATGATGGGAGCGGAGGTCAATGCTTTCTTCAAGAAGTCAAATGCTTGTTTGCATTTGTCATCGAAGTTGAAAGTGACATCATTCTTCAACAAGTTCGATAGCGGAAGAGCTATCTTGCTGAAATCCTTGATGAAACGCTTGTAAAAACCTGCATGACCAAGAAAAGAACGATTCTCGCAAATGCAAGAGGGGTAAGGGTCAACCACTGACAAGTGCAATAGAAATTATACGACGTATGTTCTTGAATTCCAGATTAAGCAAACGGATTAAAAACTATTGTGAATTAAGCAAACGTAATCTGATCAAACGTGATAATGCAAAAGCTACGTTAACGCGAAATTGATTCAAGATCAAATAACCAATCGAATTTAAGAATTATATCCTATAACAACAATCAAATTAAGAAAATAATTGAGATTATTGGAATAAATCAAAGGAAACAGATTGATATGGAATTTATAAAAGAACCTCAAAGTGGAATCCGATTGCAGTAGATCGATTCTTCATAAATTAGTTCTCCATTACGATTGTTCAAAACTCTCAAAATAATTTCGTGAACAGTGAATGAGTGAACAGCAGCCGGCCCTAGAGTTTTAATAGAATAAGGGTTTCACTAACAATCTGAACCGAGTCGGAAAATACAAACCAAGCCCATAAAATTGACCCAAAACAAATTATTTCCTAAGGTCTGCAACTTCGACGAATTATTCAAGCCTTCTACAATCCGAATCAGCTTCTGACTCCAACATGAAAGTTGTAGCTCTTTCTATTAGCTTTCCAACGAATATTAGAATGCCTCAATCCGATTCTTGTAGCTCCAGTTATGAATTTTCCATTGAAAGCTGCTAATGCTGAAAATAAAATACGAAAATTAAATTAAGCTAGAAACAAACTTAAATATGAAAACACACTAAAATGGTGAAACTAATGAAATAAACTAAGGAAATGCCTAAGAATAACAGTAGAAGAATGTGCATGAAGATGCACTGATCACATAGTCAGCATCACAATAGCCTATTAGCTTATACTCTTTCTCCCTTTTATACCAAAGACCAAGATTAAAAGTACCAATGAAATATTTGAATATTCTTTTAACAGCAAACAGATGCACTTCCCTTGGTTCAAATTGAAATTTGGAGTAGAGGTAGACACTGAACATTATGTCTGGTCTGGATGCAGTCAAGTAGGGTAGTGACCCAATCATTCCTTTGAACTAAGTGACATCTACTTTCCTTGAATCTTCATCAGGTCCAAGTTGCTAGAACCAAGACATTTGATGATGTCTAACCCCTAATACCTTGATAGGTTTTAATGATAACAAACGTAATAATATTTTATCAACTAATGATTTTAGACTAAGTGATTTCAGGAAATCAAAGTAAGAACAAACAATGGTAATATCTTTCAATTCAAATCCTACGCTCTAACTGTCTGAGAACTTATAATGGTTATATTTAGCACTGAAAATGGCTATAAAAAAATTTAAATAAGTTCTTAACTGATTATGTTATCCCCAAGCCAAATGATGTATGATGCCATGCGCCAGATGATGTCTGATGCCAAGTGCCAGATGATGTCTGATGCCAAGCGCCAGACAATGTCTAAAGCCAAGGCCAGACGATATCTAAGGCTAGAACAAACCATGTCTTTTAATTAAGAATGTGTTTGTTAAGCCAGATGATGTCTAAGGCTAGAACAAACCATGTCTTTCAATAAGAATGTGTTTGTTAAAGCCAGACACTGTTTGTGCACGAATAGACCATACTTAATCAAGACCAGACTATGTTTGTTAAGCCAGACTTTGTCTATGCAGGAACGTAAATTGTCATAAGTATTGAGGAATACGTGCTTTATAATTAATTCTTTACTCAATAAAGGCACTGTTGCAACTGAAACAAAGGGAGATACCCTTTGACATTCCTTTTTTTTGATTCCTCATTTTACTTGCAAGTCTCGTACTATGTAAAGTATGCAGGTACAACCAAAAGAACCAATCAGCATTGGGATGCACACTTTTAGCTAAAAGACAAACTGTAATAGAGACAGAAACTTGCTCTCGTCAGATAAAGCACAGTCAAAGCTACTTCAACACTCTACTGTATGAGACAACAGAAAGAAGTCTTCTCCAACGTTCAAATTCATCAAGCCCACTTTATAAGGAAGACTCTATGAAATAAAAAAAAAGAAGAAAAAAGAGCTAGAAAATGAGATGAACAATTAAATGTGAATTGGATAACAAAAAAATCTAGACAACAAGAGAAAGCATTCTAAGAGCAAGTCTTGAACTTGAGCTAAGAGAAACAGAACACCCATCCTCTTCAAGCTCACGTAGATTCAACATTTTATTATATCCTCTCCTTGAGAGTTATCTGAATCTTATACATATTTGTATAGAAAGCCAGAAGTGGCTTAGTGATAAAAGAACTCTTGGGAAGTATAATCTTAGGGGGAGATTCATACTTGTAACCAGAAGTGGTTTAGAATACTTGTAGCCAGAAGTGGCAATGAAGAATACTTGTTTTGTAATCAGTTGATTATAGTGGAACCCTTTGACAGTTATTAAAGGAGAACTGGACGTAGCTCAGGTTGAGTGAACCAGTATAAAAACAAGCTCTCATTTACTGTCTTATGTTTACAAATATTTATCTTGCTCACTGTGCTCTTTTGAAAAGATTTTCTAAGCTTTGTCTTGCAAGGATATATTTGCCATTTTAAACTAACATATATCAAAGAGGGCAATTTGTGAACGAATAGTAATTGCAAAAAGTTTTAAACCCACTATTCAACCCCTCGCCCCCCCTTTCTAGTGTGTTCTTGTGTATTTCACAAGTGATGTTGTTGGATGCATTGGAGTCTTCATGATTTTGGCATCATCCATTTTGAACTTTTTCAAGAATTCTTTCACATACTTGGTCTGGTGTATGAAGATTCCTTTGTTGGTCTACTTGACCTGCAATCCTAGAAAGAATTTCAGTTCTCCCATCATGCTCATTTCGAACTCAGTCTGCATCAATTATGAGAACTCTTCACAAAGTTTTCATTAATGGCACCAAAGATAATGCCATCTACATAGATTTGATCAATAATAAAATCAGAAGAGTAGTTTTTGCGAAACAATGTAGTATCTATCTTTCCTCTTGTAACAGGAGCAGGTTTCTGTCTCTGTCATACTTAGCTTTTAGCATAAGGCATGCATCTCGATGCTAATTTGTCCTTTAGCTGTACCTACACACTTCACATAATTCGACATATACAAGCAATACGAGGAATCAAAGAAAGTAATGTCGAAGAGAGTCTCCCTTTCTTTCTGTTATAACAGTGCCTTTATTTGAGTAAAGAATTAATTATAAAGCACATATTCCTTAGCACATATGATAGATTATATTCTATTCCTACATCAGACAACGTCTGACTTAACAGACAAAGTTTGGTCTTGATTAAGTATGGTTTGTTCATGCACAAACAATGTTTGGCTTAATAGACACATTCTGGAATGAAGGACATGGTCTGGTGTAGCTTCAAACATCGTCTGGCTTAGCATCACGTTGTCTGACCGTGTTCCATACATAGTTTGGTCCAATGCATATGCATAGTCTAGTCTTAGACTTCACATAGTCTGTCTGGGACAGTTGTATGGTCTGGTCTTAAACTTGCATGAGTCCTTCCAAGATATTCATGGTCTTTTTGAGAACTTTACTTTAGTCTGATTTCAAGCATTTATAGTGCATGACTTAATCATCATTAGTTATTAGACAATTAAGACGAAAGTGAGAGTTAGAGTGATTATACCATTGTATGTTCTTACTTTATTTCTTGAAATCACTTAATCTGAAATCATTAGTTGATCAAATATTATCACATTTGTTATCATCAAAACCTATCAAGTTATTAGGGGTTAGACATCATCAAATGTCTTAGTTCTAACACTACTAAGTTACTATTGATAAAGAAAGTGAAAATGAATAATCGATTTGAAGTTTCTTTAGTTAACATGTGTATGGAAAATGGCAAAATTTTTTTACACATACTAGTTGACACATTTAATCAAACAATTTATATGCAATCAACTAAGCTTCAAGAAAACAAAATAATTAGATGAAATTAAATATTTGTTAAACAAATCAAATAAAAAAATTCAAAGAATAACATCAACAAATTATTGAATGAGCCATAAATAAAGAAGCCATGGAGGGTAAAAGGTCTTACCTTATTGAAAGGAATAAGATGAACTTTAGGGAAATTGACACGGTGAGAGGAGTGGAATGAGAGAGATGAACGAGGTTGGGTTGGAGGCTACGGTTTCAATGTGGTGGATCAACTTGCCATAAGAGGGAAAGTGACCATCGATGGTGACGGACTATCACTTGGGAGAGCTACAGTTAGTGGAGGGAGAAGGCGTGGGTTGAGGTGGAGAGATGCTAAGTGGAAGTGACGATATGGAGAGGAAGCAACAAATGGAAGGAGAACCAATGTGAGTTGCATCGAGGGAGAAGGACTAGGTTGGGTGGAGAACGTATGCTTGCCTGAAACTAAAGCAGCGAAAGAAACCACAAAGAGAGAAAAAGCGGTACAGAGAGTGGAGAGTGGAAGGGTGAGATTTTGCAATTAGGTTATAATTAGATTATAATTGCAAAAAAATCCTGAGGACTAGATCATAAATATTAAGAATGTTTTGGTCAAATAGTGACATTATAAATGGCACTGTTTTATTGGCCCTTTTATAACATGTTCTAAAACATAGATATCCACAACATATACAGGATGAAAAATCAGTGTATATACCTTTACAATAAAGACATTGCATGCTAAGGCCTCCTCACTACAAAAAAAAATGGTAATTTATGGCAATTAAAAAAGCAGTTTCTAACAGCTAAAAACCATCACAAATGATATTTGTGATAGCTAAAAAAATTGTTAGAACTATGCAAGTCACAAACTGCTTTTAACTATTTTAAAATAACTACCGGTATTAACATAAAAAAGTCATAAAAAATGTCTTAACATTTACCGGTAGCTAAAAGTCGCCAAAAAATGAATTTTGTAGCCAGTAGTAATTGCACCTATTTTTTTTTTTTTAAAAATGCAATTAATTTGTATCATTATAATTTTAAAATGATATATTATTTTGGCTTGGCTATATAATAATTTGTACATTTGTAATTATAAATCATGCAAATAATACAACATTAAAGAAAATTAAACAAATTAATGTAAAATTTAAGAGACATGATAAGAGAAATTGAATAATTATGTACATTTAATTACAAATCTTCCAAATAATGTAACATTAAAGAAAAATTAACAACTTAATGTAAATTATATCAAATGATAAGAAATAAATCAGCACAAATATACATACATAATGTTTTATGTTTTATATCACAAACAATATTTGAATTAGCCTCTAATTGATCTCCCTATTATTCCCTATGGCAATGGAAAAAAAGAAATTCCAATCATCCATGAAATTTTCATAATTATATTTTATCCACTTCCTTTCTACCATCATCCATGCCAAGATATGAACACTTGCACCCTTGCAATAAACAAACCATGCATCAATAACAATTATAAAGAGATGACTTTTATGCTTTGTTGGGCTACTAAAGTTCCCAAAAAAAAAAAAGATGTGCCTGCCCCAAATTTTATAAGACTTCAAGTAATACCAACCACCAAGTCTAAGATAAATATATAAAAACACCATATATATGCTTTATCCACCGGTCCCTGCAAAACACATACGAATATGTGATGTGGAAGTATAGAATAACATAAAACATGTGCTACATTCAAGACTACAACATGGAGTTTCCACAAATTTGTAGTATGAGTACCTCTAGAAACACAATATTTTTCCATGTTCACATACTTATTTAAAAAATATCAATAACAACCCAGACTTTAAAATGGATCCATATGAGACTTTCAAATGCAGTCAATGAAATTGAAACACTACTTTACAAGTGTTAATACAAATGACATAATTATTAGTACATCAATTATTCCCTTTCAAGAAATAGAAAATGCACACTAATATCCAATCTAATATTCAATTCTAAAGGAATAAAGAAAGCACATAAACACTCACATATTGAATGTTCTCTGCATGGTCTTATATTTGCCTTTTCCTTTTCTCTCTATGAATCTTCTCTTTATGTTCTCTTTCGTAAAACTAATAAATTCTTAACAGATCAAAGTAGTTAAAAAAAAAGTGTAGTAATAATAACCATATCATTAAGTCAAGAGACATCCTACCCTTGTTTCAACCCAACGACAAAAATTGAGAAATCTCAAATTGGTGCAAGTTGAGATCAAGAAACAACTTTTGGATCCCCTGTTGAAAATCAAAATATAATAAAAAAAAAATCAGTACAATGGTAGTCTCCAACTAATACTTAACTAACCTTCACAAAGAAATTGGAGGCTTATTAGCCTTGCTCATGAACTTTGAACAAATACTATAAGACAAATCACTTAGGCTAATGAAACATATTAAATAGAGAAACAAGGACAAATCACTCAGTACAATTACAGAACACATAAAAAAATCATTTATATGTAATTAAAAAACAAGACTTGGCTCTTTTACCCCTAACAAATAATATAATGTACAATGGAAGGAAAGCCAAAATTAAGCAAAAAAAAAAAAAGAGAGGATAAAGTACAATCAAAGACAAAGCATGACAAAACCTTCTACATGGCTATGAATTATGATGAATCATGCATTAAAGTGCAAGACTTCCACATAGATCAAATTTAATTTTCCCATGGATGTGATACATGCTATTCCTTATAACAATGAAAAATCATATGAGCTTCTAACCATTACTGAGAATGCTAAATTCTTTCCATTAAAAAAGTGCAAACTAAAACCAAAAATAAAAAATGAAAACTATGACAGAAGAAGCTTTACTTGCTTGTGAGGTCTAGGTGCAGTATTGAACAGATCAAAAAACGAATTCAGCTAAGCATGAATGCAACCCCACAAAAGAAAAACACTCTGTAAGACAAATCAACCATATCCTCTTACCGCTTGAAGCTTTCCCCCATCATTTATCACTTTCTTGCCCTGCCAAAAATATCAAAAACAAACCCTTGACACCAACAATTGACAACTAGAGAACAAACCTAAAATAAAATAGAAAAACATGAAGAAATTGTTTTAGCCATTTCCTCAAACACCTGGTGCACACACACAAACCCTACTTTACACATACTATCAAAGTTGTGATAGTGATGCTCTCTCTAAAGAGCAACGTCGTGGCATCCATAAGGGAGAACTCGGAATACAAGCACGAAATGCAAAAAAAATATAGAAGCAAAACATAGATGTAAATTAACAAAATGAACTAAAATCCAATAAATGAAGAAAAAAGAAAATAGAGTGGGAATAGTATTAGAGAATCACAACAAGAATTGAAATTCACCTTGAGCATATGTGATTTTGAATGTGAAAGTGAGATAATGTGAGAGTGTGAAGACAATTTTGAATGCGAGAGTGAGATAATGTGAAAGAGCGAAGAGAATGCAAAGACTAAAATCTAGAATGTGAGAATGCGAGACTGTGATAATGAGAGAATGCAAAGTTGAGAATGAAGGGAAACCAACCTATCGTGGCTGAGTTGTGGCGGAGATAGGGTTAAAAGATTTCGTGGGAGTGAAGAGAGTTGCTACGGAGGAGAAGAGAGATATCATACTGGGAGTGCTGAGGGTCAGGGACACACATGTATAAGAAAAAAGAAAATAAAAATACTTACAAAATTGTGTAACATTTGTGACAGTTAGCATACTAGTCAAAAAATACAATAATTTCTAGCAGTTTTTATTAACCGTCAGAAATAAATCATCAAAAAATACCTCTATATATTTTCCAGTTGCTAAGTCCATTTGCTTTTGCATCAGTCATTGCAATATAAACCTATGGCTTGCGTAAACAACATATATATATATATATATATATATATATATATATATATATATATATATAATATACTCAATGAAGAGCCAAATTAAATTGATGATATTTATATGATATACTTAAAGGGGCGTAATTTATGACACTTTTGATACTGCTAGTGCCACCAGTGTCATACATTAGGAGTGTTCATGACACGATTTGGTTTGGTTTATAGGTAAAAATTCATCAAAACAAAACCTAAAATAAAGACATGGTTTAATTTGGTTCGATTTTAATATAACATCAAATTTGAACCAAACCAAACCAAGTTTTTGTGGTTTGGTTTGGTTTGATTTGACAATTTTCTATTCTTTTAATCTATTATCATAACTTAAATTTTTTTAATTAAATTTACATGATTATTATGGTATATTATTTTTTATTAAATTTTTTTTTCATATTTTAGTTAAAATATATTATTTTTACTTCTATTTAGCATTATTATAAAATGATATTATCATCATCTTTTGTAAAATAATAATCAATCAAGATTCACTTTATATTTAATGTTATTTAGTAATATTAGTATATCTTTTTTTAAGATATGAAACCAAAATATATATCTTATATTAAAAATTTATTAAAAAAAAGAAGTATATTATAAATCACATATTATGATCATAAAAAAAATATTCTTAGTAATACTAAACAATTAAAAATAAATCAATATAATTATAATATGTGGTTTGGTTCGGTTTAATTTGGTTTTATACAAGATCCGAAAACCAAACCAAATTAAAAAAAAATATACAATTTTTGAGATTTTTGGTTATACAATTTTCATTTTTTTGGGTTAATTTGACAGTCCTCTCTCCATTTGGTTTGGTTTTAAATTAAACACCCCTACCAGATATTGCTCTATAGAGTTTATCCTCAACCTTTTAAGTTTAGTGCATCTTTGTGTCATAGTTAATAATACAAAATGGCTAATTATTTTTTGCCTTCTTTAATTTGGGGGTTCTTATGCCCTCATTTTTTAGGTCAATCACGTTGAGCCAATTCAGCATCCTCTCCACCAACTGGTTATCTTGGTCAAAGAACAGCAAGATCTGTTATTTGTGTTTTGGCCTCAGGATTAGTTTATAATTTTCACTTTTAATAAAATTTATTTTTTTTAATTCTATTTTTTATCCTAATTTTGTTTTTTTTCCCACAACGGCTCCCTCCGCCACCCTCTCTTCACCACCTCCGCCCCCTCCAACCCCTCATCACCCCACCATCACTTGGTCACTTTCACCATCTCGAAGTGCAATGAGTTCGACGCCTACCTTTAACCTAATGAAACCCGCGATGAAATAGACCGCTGCCCAGGAAAGGATCTAGTGGGATTAGGTTGCTAAGCGAGTGAGAGGAAGAGTGGTAAATATTATTGCAATAAAGTCAGAAAAAACTGCTAACTTCTATATACACATATTTTTGGCATACAAAAAGCTAAATTCGTATCAAGATGAAATGAGTTGCTTTTCCCTTTTTGTTGCTCTAGCATCAGCCAAACGTTGTAACACTAAAAGATTATCAATCCTCTGCAAGACATCCCTAATTGTTGGACGGTTTGCCGGAAAAAATTCTATGCATTGCAATGCCAATTGAGTTATTGCAACACCATCTTCTGCACAGTAACACCAATCTTCCTGCTCTCATTTTTTTGGTTATACTTCGAGAATGGGAGAGTGGTAAAATCCTCAAAGGGTACACGGGTGGGGATGGATGATTTGGAGCTTACTCTAGGAGTTGGAAATGCATAAAATATAAATTTGAGTGCAGCTTCATCCACGATGTTTTGAAATACAATCACGAAAAAAATTAAAATTTGAAAAAAAAAAATTTAATTCAAGTTGCAAAATTGTAAATTCACCCTTGGGGTCAAAATGCAAATAACAAAACTTGCAATTCTTGGACTATGCTGAGTTGCTGACAAGGTGAGGTGGAGAGAATAATGAGTTAGCGCAATGTAATTAGCCTAAAAAAAGGGACATAAGAACCCTCAATTTAAAAAGACATAGAATAACAAAAAAAATACATTAGTTTAGAATTGAATATGAAACTAGATTTTGACCTGTGCAGTTTCTAAATAAAAGTCTTCATTTTATTATATGTTAATTTTGACATGAAAAAATAAAGATCAAAATAAGAATATAATTGAATTTTTTATTAAAATGAAATACATAACATTTTATATTTATTGATGGAAACATTTAAAAGTTTTTTTTTTTTGCAAGTGACTCATTGTTAACTTTTTGTTGTGTTCATAAAAATTTTAATCAAGAGGAGCCATATTTGAAAAAGAAAAGTTAGAATTAATATAGTAATATATATTGATTAAAATTTTTAGTTATGAAAATAATAAATGAGTTTTTGAGATAATGATTGATTTTAATATATATTAAATTAGACGTTACATGTTACAACATAAAAATTATAATCATGACAAAAATAACAAATTACAATATATGACTAACTGAAAAAAATATTATGCATGAAACTACATACTTATGCTATATATTTGTTTGTTTTTATAAAAGACATAATTTGATCTAAGAATTTTGTATTTAGCATCGATATATTTAGTACGCAATTATATTAGTATGCATTTTCAATGATATACATTTAAATCTAATAATAATGTGTTGTTACAACATGTTTATTATGATTAAAATGATGGAGGTCTTAAATTATTAAATTTAAATAATAAAAAGTTATTTGAGATTAACGACATTTACTTACCATTGTATAGAAGAATTTCTTTTCATTATATCCATGAATTCGTTTTTGGAGAATTTCTTGTTATTATTGGTTGTTTCTCTAAAAAATAATCTCATATTACACAAAAAAATGTATTATATTCTAATAGGATATTCAATATAAATTTAATATTGTTTTTGAATTTGAAAAGACAATTATTATAATAATTAGTTTTACATCTATGAGACATAAAAATAGTTATTAGACTAACCAAAAGAAGAATTCTATGAATGACATCAATTTCGGTAGGAAAAAAGTGTTTAACCCTTAGAAGTAGATGTATGACCAATGCCCAAATCATAGTTGTCAATAATGTAGTGGTCATAAGAAATGCATCTATGTGCTATGCTTGGTGAGAATTGAAATATGAAATTGCAATTGATTCTTGTATTCTTCAACATGAATAAAAGTTATCTAATATCCCATACTATGATTTAAAGAAATAATTAAAATTAATTTTTATATGGGTAAATTTAGAATTAAGAGCTAAGGAAATTTCAATATGGTACCAATTTGATAAGGAGGTCGCGGTGCAGATGTTGCTTGTTGGTGTGGAGGTCACTCATCATTGGTGTGGACGTCGTTCGTCGATGTGGAGGTCATGGTGCGAAGGTCAGATGGGCAGTTTAAAAAATCAAAGTTTGAGATGTTTATAGCATGATTCAATGTGCTCCAACACTCATAGATACCCAATTACGTGCAAGATAGAATGGTGATGCTATTTCATGGATAGATGAAATGACACTTTGATGGGTCATTTAGCAAAGAGGGATGAAGGAAAAGTGTGTGTACCGAATTGGACAAAGAAGTCGAAGAGGCAGCGAATGTTGAGAGAAATGTAAGAGATGAATTCGCGGTTCTCCCAATCGGCTTGCACTACGGTTCCCACGTACACTACGTTTGTTATTCTTCTAGCACAAGTGTTGTAAGGAGAAAGAATAACTAAATTACTCCAAGAGTGACACGTATACAAAAATGTTGTGTCAAAATTTACTAAAATGATGACGTGTCAACATGTGGGTATGCTGACGTGTCAACGTGTAAGTGTGCTTCTCAGAAATTATATTATATATAGATTTGAACAAGTTGTAAATAAGTCGAAACTTCTCCTTATATTATAATAATTAAGCATGCTGCATGCATGTGGAAATTAATCAATAGATGATCACCTTGTGGAAGCTGCCAACTGGAGAACAATAAATAAGAAACGTATATTCAGGCATCAAAATAACTACTAGTGCCCAAATTAAAAGCATCATGAAGTAGAAGAAGAAAGAGAAAAAAATCCTACATTTTTTTGTTCTCTGTTTGGCTGAAGGAAAACTTGAAGGAAAAAAAAAGAAACAATAACACTAAATAAGGAAGGCACTGTGTGTCCACTATTAACAACAGGAAACTGGAAGAACCAAGCTTCTCCTTCATTATTTTCACCACATGGACTACTCTCTATTATTACCAACAGGAAACTTAATGTCATTTACCATTAAGTTCAATTGGAACCTTGTGTAGTAGAAAACTAGAATAGAAATGTTGAAACACAACTTTGTCAACCTTGTGGTGTCTCTGCACTCATTCAAGAACAAGTAAAAAGGAAAAATGAAGATGATTAAAGTGAAAAATAAGAAAATAGGGGGAAAGAGAGAAAAGAAAAAATAATGAGAAAGCAGGGTTTAGGTTAGGAAAGATAAGAAATGCACAAAAAAATCCAACAAAAATCAGAAATTACACTCGTGATTAGGGTTTGAAGAACGGCTAGGTTTGAAAAAGGATTTAGTGATAAGGAAGAAGGGTCCATTCCAGTGAGTGAGAGTGAGAGTTGTTAGTTATTTTGATTAACCAAATGAAAGATCACATTACGTCAGATTATTAGAGAAGGGGTTTTAGGAATACTTGACTCCATAAAAACAATTCTGATTGAGACGCAGCGAAAGCTTTATTGATCAAGAACTATGGGGTCAGTGATTTTCCTCAACCAAATCACATTACTCCTTATAGGACATTCGTTTTCTCTTCAGATGGGGAGAGGAGAAAACCCATTATGATTTGGTAGATTGGAGACCATAACCATGTTTTACGTTTTTAACTCATTAGAGTTCTCATTATGCCCCAATGGGTAAAATTGGAAATCCACTAATTAATTCCATATTATTTTCTATTGGCAATTTATGGTCTCTCTAAATTAGATTACTTAAATTGAATCCCTTTAAATGTAAATAACTAATATAAATGTTATAAATTAATATTTAGTCCATATTATTAATTAGGAAATAAATTTCAAACAATCTCCCACTTTGACTTCATATTAACCTTAGACATTTATACCACAAAGTTCTTTAGGCACGCAACTGTATGTTATTCACTTTTAAACTCCCCTTTAATAATCTGGTCCATCTCATATAACAATAAGGAACTATTGCGATTTTCATCACAAACTCAACGTGACTAAGCCACAATAATCATCATTGTTACTTATACTTGATGACATAAATCAAATATGGATATAGTGGTATGAAAATAACATGTCATGTGATCTTAATCATGTTTATTTTCAATTAGTTTAAACTTTATTCTTTATAGAGATCAAACAAAATGCAACGAAAATCACATATAAAACATAACACAAGTTCATAATAAGATGATAAACATCGACTTTATTTCTGTAGAAAATCCAACAACAAAATGTTTGAAAACCATAAGATATAGAACATAAGCAAGACTTCCACTAAACTAAGGTACTATCAAGAATTACACCTATATGAACAGTGTGCTCATGAAAAACTTTAGGTACTAGACCTTTAGTAAGTGGGTCAACTAGCATATTCTCTTTTCTGATATGTTCTACAATATCTGTAATTTTCTGAATTCTTTATTTAACAACCAAATACTTTATGGCAACAACCTTTTACTTGGTTGAATCTTTAATAAGATTGCTAATATATTGTCTCAACAAACACCCAATGGTTTCTTAATGTTGGCAATAATAGACAAGCCATTGACAATAATTTAACAGTCATAAATTCTAGTATGATGTTTCATAGCAAAATATTAACTCCACCAACATGGTTAAATGTGAATCCTAAAGTGGAGTGATTGCTATTAAGTCATCTCGTATAATCAAAGTCAAAATACCCAATGATCTTTAAACTTCTAGACTTTCAATATGAAAACAAGTACTTTCTTATTCTCTTCAAATAGCGCATCATGCGCTTTACTACTTTCTAGTGGTGCATACCAATATTACTCATACATTACCTTACGACGCCCACTAAAAGCTATTTCAGGACAATAAAAATAAACTTAAGCATACATGATAAATGCAATATAACTCTTTTGCAGCAATAAACTGTATGATGCTAGTAGGATGTCATCAACATATAATACCAAAATAATAAATTTACTCCCATTGAACTTTTAGTATACGCAATCATCAACTGAATTTACCTCAACACCATAAGAGGTAATCTTAATGAATTTTGTAATACCATGGAAAAGAGACTTGTTTAAGAGCATAAATGGATTTATTTAATTTGCACACCATAAACTCTGAATCATCTTAAACAAGGTTTTCTGATTGCACCATATAATTGTTTCATCAATGTTTCCATTTAGAAACATAATCTTTATATCCATCTATGCAAAACAATCATTAAAATGTTTTATAATGTCATTATAGTCCTAAGAGAATCTTTCTAAGAAATTAGAAACAAAGTTTGTTTATGATCAATGCCTTCCTTCTTGTAAAACTTTTGACGACAAGACAAGTTTTATATATCTCAATATTGCCCATTGAATCCCTTCCACCTATAAATATTCATCTACAACTTATGGGTTTCACACTTTTATACAATTTGACAATATCCCAAATGTTATGTTCAACCATTGATTTTATTATATCATTTATGACATCAATCCATTTGAGAGTTAGAGCACAACATGACTTGACTAAAGTCAATTAGACCTTCTTAGTCAACCTAATGTCATATTCATGTTCTTAAAAAAAATATAACATAATCATATCAAATTACATTTTTCCTTTCTCTAATGGATCTTCTTAATGACACTTCTTGAGGCTATTGAGTTTGAACTTTAGGTGGTGCTTGAGAGGGAATCTCAGTGTTGTCTTGTCTTTTAATGATGTTAGGAGTAACATCATTATTTAATTACCATATCCATTTCTTGAACAATAGCAAGTACAAGACTTATCCATTGTCAATAACATGTTATTCTTTAAAGACAACACTCCATATGTTTCCTTCCCCTCCAAACTCAATTTCCTCAAGAAGTTTTGCATTCCTGTCTCAAACAAGATCTTAAAGTGAGATTGTAAAACTTATACATGTGAGAGCTTTAAATGTAATAAAAAAATAGCAACTAATTATCTTTAAGTCCAGCTTACCTTCATGCAACCTATAAGACATTGCTTCGACTGGACATCTCCAAATGTGCATATGCATAATGCTGGCATTTCCCCCAGCTCACAACTATAGGGGTTATTAGTGACTACTTTAATTGATACGGATATAAATTGCCTTCTTTAATGAGGCCAAAACTTTTCATAATTTAAATAAAGAGGAATCATCTATCAATATAATAAAATACATTTGTTCATTCCATGAATCCATAAAGAATAAAACACAAATATATGTATGTATTAGTTTTAAGACATCCTTAGTTCTTTCAGCACCTAAATTCCATTTTGTTTGTAGACTATAAAGTCCAACCAATATAAAAGATCAAGAATTTCTTATAACACTAGCATCCAAATTCTTTATTAAGAGATATGACTTAAGCGCTTATGTTATAAAGTAACGAAACAGTTCAATATATGTCTCAATTAAATTCAAATGAAAAAGCAACCTAAAATTTCATATAGTTTCAATTGCAACTTTATGCCATCGCCCACATAGATGAATAAACTGGTTTGTAAAAATAGTACGTCATAAATATTCATTTAAAAAAGTTAAAACCACTTAAAAAATTTTATTTTTCATACCAATCTACAAATATTTTGAAAAATTCATGTCTTCCTTATGTAAAAGGTATATAAATGGAATTACCAATTTTGAAAATATTTTCAAATCTAAAAATTAAAAATTAAAAAAAATTAAAAATAAAAAATGTAGATGTGTAGAAAAGCAAAGTGGGAGGTGCAATAAGTAAAGTGGAAGTACAAAAAATAAATTTGGAGGTCTTGAAAGAAAAAAACATTAATTACGCAGATGCTGAATTTTTTTTTAAATGAGATCTATTTAGAAGTTAAAAAGATATAAATAATAATTATATTGGTAAACTCAATTATAATAATTAGATAGAAGGGCCAAGTTTGCATGTTTTTAAAACCAGGGGATCCAATTAGCCAATTTTACAATTAAAAACTAGAGGGATGAAAATTCTCATTTCACAAAACTAGAGGATAAAAATTACAATTAAGCTTAATATATTTTATAAAATAATAGATATGTTTAGACAAATTTATTTCCTATTAAAAGATTTGATACAAAATTCAAATCAAAAGAATTAACTTTAAGCTTTTTTTAAAGCTACTTGTTCAAATTTTATATTAAACAAAAGAAA
This sequence comes from Amphicarpaea edgeworthii, assembly GCA_014843725.1. Lineage (NCBI taxonomy): Eukaryota > Viridiplantae > Streptophyta > Magnoliopsida > Fabales > Fabaceae > Amphicarpaea > Amphicarpaea edgeworthii. The sequence continues at coordinate 13,773,021 of CM026326.1, forward strand.
ACTTTGCAATATTCAATATTAGATTCAAACAATTATGCATAAATAACCATTTATACAAAATAGTTCACAACTTTAGAAAGCAAATTAATCAAGACTAGTAGACTCCGGTCTCAAACCGTTTTCAACCCCAAGCAAGCAGCATCAGTCCATAAGATTTTTCAATCAACAGGAGCCAGATTAATAAACATAAGAAAATGTTCTTCTACTCACACTAAGTCATTCAAACGGCCACCCAGAATACCCTGCATGATGATGACGATGGCTATTCTCAGGGATAGTTGGTGTTGGTGTTGTGCTGCTTCCGGTTGCTTCATCATTACTGCTAGAATGAGAATGAGAAGAACGAAAAGGCCACAAAAAGGAAAACGGATTTCTCCTTCCCTGGCTCTCCCTACCACTACTACTCACCCTTGCACTTCTAGCTCTACCATTTGCACCGCTGCTGCGGCTATTACTCAATAATCCTTGTTGTGGCGGCAGTTCTTGACGGCAAACAGGACAGGAGTTATGCTGGACTAACCATGGAACAATACAATCTGAATGATATAAATGGTTGCATGGCATTTGTCTTGCTTCAGACCCCAGCTCAAATCTATCTTTGCACACTGCACAGTGTGAATCTGAACGAAGATGCCTCTGTGTGATTTTGATTGTAGGCATTGCATCTATTGAGGACCTTGCTGCTGGCGGCGGACCTTGCCTGTTATTAGCTGAAAGCTGTTCAAACAGTTCTTCTAGACCAGGACCAATAAAATAATCGCCTGTGTTACCTCGTGTCAGACCGATTCCTGGAGCACCATTAAAGAGAGCTTCAAAGCCACCATGTCCGGACAATCTGAATGGTATTTGGCCACCAAAGATCAACAGAGGAGCAAACCCTGTGCTGTGTTCAAGATTTGAATCTGTCCGCACCCTGATGTCACGACTTCGGCCCCTATCTGCCATTTGATGCCTCATCAAGGCAGAGAAGGTTTCCATGAGACCAAGCCTTTGATCACGTTCTTCAATGTTGTCCATTCCAAAGACATCAAAAGGATTAACATGCACCATATCATTTAGTTCATGAATAAATCCCTCATTACAGCTAGGACAAACCACATCTCGCCTTCCCAGTCTAATTGGCCTCCTGCAACTGTAACACCAATGAGTGTTCCTACTGTTTGACATCTTCTTTACTTCCTTAGTAGTTTCAAACAACCAACACAGAGCTCCTTCCCCACACTGTCACAACAGCATGATGAATTGTATACTGCAGAACAATTTTGTTTTTGGTCAGCAAAAATATTTAACATATGTATGTAAAGGCACCAGTGGTACCGCATACAAATAGTATCAACTCTACCACCAATTCACCACAAACTAAGAATTGGAGGGTTACAAAATATTAATGCCAATACTAGCATGAATAAAGAGTAACCACTAACCAAAGACATCTACTCATGACAGAACACCTACCCACCAAGGCACCAAGCAGAACTTACATTATCTGAGTATACAATTTTGAAAGTCACCGAGCACACCAACCCCACCAATAACACTCACCCAATCAGCACAACACAACCAGTATATCATCACAGAACACCAATTAATCTACTGAGTTATCAAAATTATAATGGACATGCCCCACTCTGACCTTGCTACCCCAACACAGCACACCAGCACAATATAAGCAACACCATTCAAGCTATGACACAGCAAAACAAATTTGATAACATTCAAGGAAGGAACATTGGTTATCAGTCAGATATAGATATTAAACTCCGTCACCACCACCAACAACAAAAGCCTTATCCTACAACATGAGATCAGCTATATGGATCATACAACACCAGTCGTCTTGGTTAAATTTAGACATTAAACACCAATTGAACTAAATGCTATGCTGCTCTGCACTACAGATTCTATTCTAGTTGTCTGTATGAAGCAGTGTATTAATCTATCAAATTTATCAATGCTAGGGGATAGACATAAGAGAACCCAAAAAAAACGTATATATGGAATTTCACCGTAAACTTTCTACATGATAATAAGTAATCATCAATCTTCCACTTCAGATTCCCCAAATTTAAAAAGACCTACCACTACTATGCTTCTAGTCCCACAATAAAGTTATTCATTTTGACTTACCACCTAAGAAGCAAAGACAACGGACACAACAAGCACAAACAACTCTTTTACCAGATTCAAAAGTACTACACAAAATAGACATTTTAATTGAACTTACAATAGCAAAGGAAATTTGAAGCATTCATATATAGTTATCAAATTAGATGCAATCTAAGAGGAAAAAGGAATACACACCCTTTCTCTATCAAAAGTACAACAACACATAATAAGAGGCATTATAATAATTGTAAGAACTATGCATTACTGAAAAAAACTATGATTATGTAAAATTACATGCACAGTCATGAGAATGCGTAAGGAACAACAGTGCTGGAAAGTTCCCCAGATTCGATTGCTTTTCCAACTCGCCCTGATCTTAAAAACTAAAGGATATAGGTTGAGGGGCGAATCTTGTTTTGCAATCTTCAAATGTTGGAAAAAACAACTTAAAAATGAAGCGAAGAAAGTAAGATCTTTAGCATCAACTGTGAACGCACCAATTTCTGGAAGCCTCTTCCGAACCAAGAATAGCTAATGAGAGAGAATAACAGACAAAAATGCTGAGTCTTCATAAAAAAGAAAAATAATAATAAAATAAAATAAAAACAGCGTACCACAGTGAATGGAATATGTGGATCGAAAAGGACGTGGTTGCTGCTTAGAGCGATGCAAAGGGCATTGGTGAATGAGAGTGAAGGAGGAAGAGAAAAGGTGAGTGCAAGTTGTTCTCCAACCCTAACAACTGGATGATGGCATGGGACAGGGAAAGACGATTATTGAGGAGGAACCGAACCGAACCGACATCCAGCTTAGCTGGCACCGCATGCTTCATTTCCTCTACACTTCTATTTTCACTGCACTAGTGTTTTAGTGTGTTTGTTGAGTCCCCGTATTCCCACGTCCCAATTTAATTTATCCTATGTCCCCATCCGACACCCGTGTACGCCTACGTGGTATTTTTCTAAAATTAATTATATTAAAAAAAAAACTAAAATATTCAAGTGCTATTGGTATTGTTTTGCATGCAATTTTCTAATATGACGGTTGATAGTGCATATTCAATTTTGCTGGTATGCAGAATAAATTAGTTAGAATTATATTAAAATGGAAAACAATATTACAACTAAATATCCCATAAAAGAAATATTTAAAATGAGTCTTGTTATGCTACTTTTATTCTTTTGAGTTAATAATTCTTTTTTTATCCTTTTTTCGAAGCCTAATCTTGTAAGTAATTATTGAAAATCTCATCTAAGAGAATATATTTTTATACAGTGAACTTTTAGTAATCATCAAATTTTAAAAATAGTAAAGTGAAAGATGACATGATATCTAGATGTTACCATAAAATAGAATTTTAACACTAAAAATAAACATTATAAGAAAAATTATTATTTATCGTGACTTTTTTATAGCGACAATTAAATTGTTGGCAAAAATGAACATTTAACAACACAATTTTACTATCATTGGTATAAGTATATTTATCCCAACGAAACGTTCCCCCAACTTTTTATTTCGTAGTCTCTGTCTTCGCCTCTCTCGCTCTTGCTTTCTATTTGGGTCTTCACCTCTTTATCTTCAATATTTTGTTCAGTCTCAAAATAAAGAAACAAAGGTAAATCTCTTTCTTCTCATTCGGCCTTCACCTCTTCGCCTCATTTGGGTCTTCAGCTCTTCTCCTTTGCTCTTTCTTCTCATTCACTCTCTCTATCTTTCTTACCTAAAGTTCTCTTAGATTCAAATGGTGGATGGTGGTTTTAGGACTCTTTTGCATTTGGTTTGTGAAATACACAATAACACATTAGAAGGAGGAGGGGGGGTGAATAGTGTATTAAAAAAACTTTTCGCAAACAATATAAGTTCACATGTTGTCTTTGGGATATACGTGGGTTTAAACAAGTTAATATATCCTTTCAAAATAAAGTTTAGAAATCTTTTCAAAATTGCACTGAGTGCAAGATGAATAACTATGAGCACAAGATAGCAAAAGTAAAATGTTTGTTTTATATTGGTTCACTCAACTGAGTTACGTCCAATTCTCCTTTAACAACTATTAAAGGGTTCCACTATAATCAATTGATTACAAAACAAGTATTCTTCACTGTCACTTCTGGCTACAAGTATTCTCTATGTCACTACTGACAACTAGTATTCTAAACCACTACTGGTTTCAAGTATGAAGATCCCCTTGAGATTATACTTCCTAAGTATTTTTTAATCACTAAGCTTTCTATATTATATCCTACATGGGGAGATGTTCCAAAATGTGAAAAGAACTTGATATGGAATGACATTGTAGTATTTCAACTAATTTATCAATTTTTTTTAATAATTCATCTTTTATTTATCTTGTTATTGACTAATGTTTTATTGTATCTTTTTTATGTAGTCATATATTGATATTCCAAATGCATCTCAATGCAAGAGGAAGATCATGCAATTAGTGGGAATGGGATGGAGACATTTAAGTCCTCCCTGACTAGAGACTACATGTATGAGAAAAAGAAAGTGTTGAGGGGATTGATTACACTCCATGTAAGAAATATGGTATGGAGGAGGATACATGTAAGAAATTTGTTGAAATCTGAGTAACTGATGAATGGCAGGTTAGTTGTGGTTGTCGTTTTTTTTATTTGTAAAACAAATCTTTTATTTTAGTTTTATGTATATTGTTGAATTGATTCTATTTTTTTTTATAAAAAATTAGAAACAAAGCTAAGCGAATTTAGCAAATAAATAATACCCCTCATATATTGTCTCAAGGTTGTTATGACCATCTTATTGAGTGGTTGACAGAAGAAAAATGAAAGAAATTAGAAGAGCAATCACTATTATTTGGAAGTGAATCTATTATTGACCCTCCATCTCCTCCTTCCCGACATCTTAAATGGGAGATGGCTTGGACAAAACGATATGAGGAAATGACACCAAAAGCGGCGTGCGAGATTGCTGAAAGAATTGTATGTTAATTTATTTTTCATTTAAATATAGTTAATAAGTATAAAATTTGACAAATGTGTCCTTAACTTGGTTGTAGGATTCCCTAGAAGAGAAATTGTCTCAAGGGGCTTTTGTTGTTAATGGACATGTGGATATATTGACTACTGCCCTAATGCAGCCAAAGCATCCTAGTTGTGTGCGGACCGCTAGACACAGTGCCACCATCAACCAGTATTGAGGACCATGTTCAAGAAGCTCCCAGTCTTTTGGTTTGTTCAACACACAAAAATTGGCTATATTGACACAACAAATCATAGCTCAGGTGACTAAGGAAGTGATCAGTAGGTTTAGCCAGATGCAATCTGAAGGTGGTTCCCAACAGCCATTTCCTTCTGTGCACCTTGACACAGGTCCTTCTAGTGCACATGTTAGCAAAAATGGAAGTTGTGCTGCTAATATCAATGATCCCTCCACATATTGTCCTCACACTAAGATGTGAGAACATTATAGGCTATATGTTGATGAGCAACCTCTTCACCTAGTGGCCCATAGGAAAGTGTATAAGGGTGCAACAACCATACACCTTGTACATTTCACGAATCAAATGATGAAGGTTGAGATTCAAAAGGTTCTCGATGTTAATGCTCTAATACCCATTCCTACAGAAGAGGTTCAATTAGTGGCAAAAGCATTAAACACTTTCCTCACCTGGCCGAGGAGACTTGGGAAGAGGGCAAACGAGGTATTTATTTTAATTAGTATTTTATTTATATACATTTCTTAACATAATTAAATTGTGTATATTGATTGTGTAAGATTGTTAAGAACCACAAAAATTAGTCTGAATGAAAAAAAAAATGATAACGATGGTGCCTTGCGTAGATTGATTGTGGTGAGTGAGTCTTACTATGATGAACCATTTGAGTTGTCGTGGGAGGCAACCATTTTTAGTTTAAACCACCACCACTTGCCATTGTACATCACCTACAATGATCTCCTAGATCTTGCTATGGGCAACCGATGTTTAAACATGTCTATTATAGAATTGTGAATTGTGTAAGTACATTTTAATTATTTATAAATTTAATTAAATTTAAACATCTCTATTATACAATTTTCAATTTAATTAAATTCGTTGTAGTTCATTTACAAATTTAATTTATTTACAAAATCATATACACAAGACAATGATGAATCTAGATTTGAATTTTGTGTATGGTTTCCTCGAGCCTTAAAGTATTCAGAAAGTTGGATGCAACAAAGTTGAAGTTGAAAGTTACATGGAAAGTTGGATGCAGGAATCAAGCAAAGAGATTTACATGGTGCCTTACCTAGATGGGTAAGTAATAATTATATAAGTAAATCTAGATAATGTGTACATGTCATACTGGTAACACTGGCAACTGGTAGTCATCTGTCCTAAGGTCAATAATGTGATGTTGTTTTGTTCTATGCAAAGGAAAGAGGACCCACAATTCAAATCCATTTGTCGAAGGTAAGCTTTATTAGAACATTTTTTTTCATTCAAAGTTGATATATCTTAATTCTTCTTTTAACCATTGTTGTAAAGAAATTGAATAAGGGAAAAAAGACAAAATAAAACATGATTGGATCGTTTTATCAATAATTAATTTTTAGAGAAACTTAAATTTATCAAACTACATTTTGTTACTTTGTATAATATATGTGGGGGTAAAATAATTAAAATATATATTTCAATTAGTGTAATGTGCAAACCAGAAGCATTGAGTTTGGCTATTATGTCATGCACTGGATGAGAACCATAGTAAAAGGACGTTTCATGGAGAGTTGGACAAAGGTAATACAATATTTTTTTTTACTTTTGATAACATAATTACATAAAGTATTTATTATTTGATAACCATATGTCTCATTAACTGTGATTATTATATATTGTTGTAGTTCTTTGAAAATAAACATCCAATTGAGCCGACTAGAATTAAAGAAATTCACATCATGTTGGCATCATATGTTTTAAGTTTTTGTGATACTTAGTATAGAATGTTTAGTGTGGTACATCAACATATAATGTTTAGTATAGGTGGTATCTTCCTATATGTTTAGTATAGTGTAATACATTAACATACAATGTTTAGTATTAGTGGTATTGTCTTATATTATTGGACAACTTTTAAACATTTGACTGTAATTTGATATATTTTCACTAAATTTATATTTGTTAGGTCTATTTATATATTATTCTCAATAGAATGCATTAAAAAAAACAGTACCCGTGTAAAACGGTTTTGGCAATAACGGTCTTGAATGGGGGTCTTCTAAGACAGTTTTCGCAATAACTGTCTTGAAAGGGGGGTCTTTAAAGATGGTTTTGAACATAACCATTTTGAATGGGGGTCCTTAAAAGACTAATACTGAAAAATCGTCTTGAAATAGCAGTCTTTAAAGACGGTTAAATTACCCTTTCAAGACGGTTGAATTATTAATCGTCTTGAAATCATAGGCTTCTAAGATAGATGCTAACCATCTTGAAAGGGCTTTCAAAACCATCTTGGAAGCCCTTTTTGTAGTAGTGGGAGTTGAGGTTTTTTATTTATTTAAGAGACTACTTTTCAAATGATTAACTGTTTTTTTTTTTCTTCATCAAAGCTATTTAGTTTCTTATCTTTGTGAGTGCTATGGTGATTCAAATGTTGATTGTCTAAAATTTATTAAAGCATTAGTTTATCTATCTTAATTTATTAATGTATTAGTTTAGCGGTCTTAATTTATTAATGTATGTTATTTATTTAACATATGCAATTATTTGCATGATAATGTGATTTACAATGATAGGTTAGTGAAATTGGGCAAGAAGTGAGTAAAGGTATTTTGTTTATCCAAACTCATAAGAGAGCTAACGGGACAATATAAATGAAGAGACTTAGATTGTTTGTGTAAGTAATTATTCATTTATAAGTATTTTGTAATTATTTAATTCTTTGAATTTGTTGTTAACATCATACTTAAATCATGTAGGAGAAAATTGATAGAGATTGAGAGTCAAGGAAATGCTCCTATGGAAATCTCACCTAATTACTCTCTTGGTCAAGTTTTTGGAAAGGAACATCCAGGTCGAATGTGAGGTGTGGGAGGTGGTTTGCCCATCCCAAGTATTTGGTTCGTCCAACCCACAATTCTCCGAAACTTCTTCCATGAATATAGGAGTACATAGTAGTGTTTAAGAACTTAAAAATGAAGTTCACGAGTTAAAATAAAAGATGCAAATATCAAGACAATGGAAACGCTACTTGCTCAAGTCCTTACTAATTCATCAAAGCCAATACCTCCTAAACTTCTTGATGTTATTGTAAGTATTTTTTTTTATCATATCACATGGTTTGTTATTATAAGTATCTGTGGAAATAATAAATCATTCTTGTTTTTTTTTTTTCTTGTGGTCAGCAACAGCAACAAAAAGTTCTAGTGGTCAGCAATAATAACCTTAGATGATTGTGATATTATTTTTAGACATTTGGATTTGTTTAGATGATATTATTTGGTGATATTATTTTCAGAGATTCGGATTCATATGAGAGTACATAACTTTTTGAAATTGACAAATGTAAAATTGAACTTGTGTGCTGCTTGATATACTTGAATGTTTATTGGTCTTTTATCATATTTTTTAGCTTGTGAGAAGCTTGATATATTTGTGATGGCAATGATGCAAAATATAAGGGGTCTTTTGCACATTTATTAAAGAATGAGTATTTAGTAGTTTTGTTTTTTATTTTGATTTTGATTTTGATTTTGATTAAAGGGGCTATTATGTAGTTCTTTTTTATTTTAATGATTAATGAGAAGCTTTAAAAATTATTTTGAGATTGTGTTTTGTTTATATTTGGATGATTTTAAATCATGGGTGACACATGGCTGGCTAGTGTGGTGTTTTGGGATTGTTGGTTGGTTAATTTAGTTTTCTCTCTACTAAATTTTTGTATTGCTAATTATTAAAACATACACATTAAAAGGGTCCAATATGAATGATATACATAAATAATAAACAAATAAAATGTGACAAATGCTTCTTATTACATAGACAAAATGACTTAGTTTCTATTTGATTACTATGGCATAGTTCCATGTCGAAGAAATGTGTCAAACCCACACATAAAGGTAAGGAAAAAGGAGAGAGAAAAATAAAAATTAGACAAGACTAAAGAGAAAAATAGAGAAAGTGCTTTATGGGAAAATACTGATAAATATAATAATAAGTTAGGTAGAATGAGAATGTTTGTATAGCTTTTGTGCTAGCTAGCAGACAGATCCATGATTTAGTTAAAGAGGGTAGGTAAGTGAATAAACTTGCAAAGGTTCAGCAGACATTCTGACAACACCCTTGCTCTTCTGTTGAGCTCTTGTCTTTATTCACACAGTGGGTGGTCTAGGTGGTGCTTATTGGACGGTTTGCTTACCCTTCTTGGCAGGTGACTCCTTAGAAGACTATGTTGTTGCCTTGTGAGTAGTCTGAACTAATAGTATTTACGAAAAAGTTTTAACTCACTATTCAACCCCCCCCCTTCTAGTGTGTTCTTGTGCATTTCACACAAGTCCCCAAGCTCCAAGCTTATGATGAGCGAAGGAGTTTTGATGAAGTATTTTGATTGTCATATCTGCCTCGGGTGTGATCGTTCAGGAGAGGCCATGGTTACCATTGGATTACCTAGATTAGGAGGAGATGAGGACATGTTTCCCTTCTGCCTTTGCCACCATTCATTGCTTTAAAAATAGGGGGTTGTGACTCTTTGAGTTTTGTTGTTTAGTGTGCCTCGTGACTCTTGGTTTGCTACGCTCTTAAGTGGTACGTTCCTATATTCGAAGCAACATTCCCTTTGTTGAAGCTTTTCTTTTGGTCTGGGAAGTGTTGTCTTCTTTGGCCAATAAGTGTTTGATTATTTATAAATAGTTTTTCTTCTATGTTTGTTATTTTGTGTGATTGTTCCTTCATTGGCCTCATGTTGATCTTGCTTTGGCTTTGTTTCTTCCATTCAAGTACTCTTTTTGGACTTTTACTCTTATTCATTTTGTAGTGTCTTCTTCTACTGAGTCTAGGTCTTCATTGGGTTGTTAGAGGAATCTCTTGGGTAAGGAGGTTCATGGCATTGGTGAGGAGTTTGAACCGAAGGTGTCTATTGATGCTAGTCATGCTAGTTCGTATGAACTTGTTGATGAGGATGTTTTTCTAGGTTTAATGGTAAACCCTGAGGCGATAGCTCTTGTTGCGTCGTTGTTGGCCCCACATTGGTCAAAAAGTGAGGAGGGAAAGGGAAAGAGAAGTTGGGGGTTCCTCTGCCTAAGGTTGGTGGCTAGAAGAATATCTGTCGTTGGATCAGCCCAAATATAAATGGGTCAGTGGAGAAGTTGATGAGCATGGATCAATTTTTACGGATGTTGCATCTGTGCGACAGCTATTGCGAAGGTCCAAGGTGGTTTCTTCTGATCGTCCGAAGGATTGGGTAATAGTCACTCCTTGTGACTCCTAGGGTTTATCTCCAAGCTGGGAAGGATCAAGCTGACTTCACCTTTTTCTTTGAGGAAATGTTCAAGGATTTTGGCATATCACTTCCCTTCTTGGATTTTGAGTGTGGGATATTGTCGAGGTTGAACGTGGTGCTGACCTAACTTCAGGCCAACAATTGGGCCTTTTTGAAGGATTTCCAAGTGCTATGCCATCTTTTAAATATTACCGTTACTCCTAACAATTTTTTGTATTTCTACCAATTGAAAAGGAACGAAGGTGATCCAGTGGGGTGGTCCTCTTTGAATGGAGATATGAGGAAGAGCCTTTTTTCTCTATATAACTCATCTTGGAAAAATGTCAAGGCACATTTCTTCAAGATTAGGGCTAACCCAAATTACTCGAATAGTGTTAATTTATTTTATCACGAGGATGGTGAAAACTCTCGTTTTCCCTTGTATTGGCAAGCTGATCTAGTGAAGTTTAAGTCAGTGGCCCATTATATGTTGACCATTGAGGAGAGGGAGGATATAGCTTTGATAACTTGGTTTCCTTAGAAGATGTCCTTAAAGGCTGTTTTGGTTGTTCCTATAGTTCTAACATTTGGGAAGCTCTTGGTGGTAAGTTCGTTTTTTTTGTTTAGAATGATTGGAAATTTTCTTTTGATTACTTGTGTTTTGTCTTGTAAAGGTGATGGAGGGCTTTGATTTCAAGTTGTTTAAAGGTTGGGTTTTGGAGGTTGACAAGGAAGAGTTGACTACTCAATATGGTCACCTCATGAACCCCAAGACGAAGAAAAGGAAGATTGAGAAGGTCAATTCTCAAATTGTTAATCTGACCACTACTCTAATTATGGATTTGTTGACAATTGGGTCCATGGTCAGAGTTGTTGTTGAATCTGTTGCCATTAAGACTGCTCCTTCGGCTATGGTGACTAAGGGTTTAGTTGTGCAGAATGTAGTAGAGGTTGGGGATGGGTCGATGTCCATGACTGCAGTTTCTAAGTCGGCTCCACTTATCAATCCCTTGAGGGCTCCAACTGCTATTCCACCGAGTAGTTGAGTTGGTAAGGGCTCGGTTACTTGTCAGGTTGCTGAGGGTCCCTTTAAGCGGCTTCATCATTCGTCGGTTCGTGGAGATGTGTCATCCTTATGGAATCTTAATGTTCCCCTTAACTTTATCATTAAAGATGACAAACATTTTTCACCTTGTGACAGAGGCATGATGAAGTATGTTGGTGCGGTGGTGAGTTCGAATGCTACTAAAGTCTTCACTGCGCGATCAATGGCGACTATAAGATATTGGAAGTCAAGTATTGTTGATTTTGAGGCTAAGGTGAAAGTTGCAAATGCCAAAAAAGCTAAAGCATTATCTGATAAGTCTTTAGCTTTGAAGAAAACTGCTGAGTTTGAATTTGCTTTGGCTTTATAGGGCCTCCTAGACAAGGTTTCCAAAAAGTTGGAAGGTCTTGAAGTTGATACAGGAAAATGATGCATTGAAGCTTTCTAATGCGAATCTATTGAGAAACAATAATGAGCTTCGAATGAAGTCCAAAAAATTGGAGAACCGACTTTTTAACGAGCTCAGAGCTTTGGAGGTCGCTCGCATGGATGGGAGAAAGATAAGGCAAGGGTCGATGTTTTGGAATCTAAGGTTGCGAGTTTGCGGAATCTACTAAGACATTCGAAGATGTGAAGGCTACCAAGCTGAAGGTTGCTCTTGAAGAGGCTGAGAATTCAAAATAAATTGGAATGTCGAAGATGTGGCTTCTTGGTCGGGAGAGCAGATTTGAGAAAGATGTACAACATGCCACTTTGTTCGTTGCAGCTCTAGATACTAGTAGGTTTGATGTGACCATGGAGGTTCGTGATGGCGTGCTCCATAAAGAGGTGGATTCGAAGACTTTTGAGGAGGCTAGTGTTGAAGAGGTTGAGGTTGCTCAGCCTGAGGTGGAAGTGGAATCGGGCCCTGTGGTCCTATAATTTTATGATTTCTTGTATAGAATTTTAGGCTTTCCTATATGGAATTTTATGTTTCCTTGTATGGAATTTTCATGTGTATGGAACTATAATGAGTATTTTCTATGTATAAAATGCTTTGACTAAGTGTGTGATACGCTGTGTACCGTTGTGTAACTCGGGTTTTATCAAGAAGCGCGGTGATTTTTGACTAAGTGCGTGATGCACTAAGTACCAAGGTGTAGCTCGAACTTTGTCAAGAAGTTTGATGCCTTTTGACTAAGTGTGCGATGCACTGAGTTCCAAGGTGAAGCTCGAGCTTTGTCAAGAGGCATGATGCTTTTTAACTAAGTGCGTGATGCACTAAGTATCGAAGTGAAGCTCAAGTTTTGTCAAGAGGCGTGATGCCTTTTGACTAAGTGTGCGATGTATTGAGACCGAGGTGAAGCTCGAGTTTTGTCAAGAAGCACAATGCTTTTTGACGAAGTGTGCAATGCACTAAGTATCGAGGTGAAGCTCAGGTTTTGTCAAGAAGTGTGATGCTTTTTGACTAAGTGAGTGATGCACTGAGTACCGAGGTGGAGCTCAAGTTTTGTCAACAAGCACGATGCTTTTTGACTAAGTGTGTGATGCACTGAGTACCGGGGTGAAGCTCGGGTTTTGTCAAGAATGGAATGTTGGAAAGAAGCACTTTTATTTATAGAATTGTGGGGCCTCTACAATTATTGTGCTACCTCATTAAAACCTCCTTAGCCAAAACCCTTTATTCTTTATTTGGGAAAACAGACTAAGGTAGGAAAAAGAGTACAACACCTTTGTCTAGCTAAAATAAGTTTTGAGGTGAGTTGCATTCCAAGTTCTGGGAATAGTTTTCCCACCAAGCTCTTCCAATCTGTAGGCTCTATTAGTCAGGCTTTCGATGTTTTGGAATGGTCCTTCCTAGTTTGAGACGAGCTTCCCTTTTATAGAGTCTTTCCAAGCGTCCCCTCTCATTCTACATAACAGATTGAAGACTTTGAAATTTCTTGGCATTAATTTGGAGTCATGTTTCCTCACAACTCTCCTCTTACATGCTTCTTGAATCCGAGCCTATTCTCTTATCTCCTCCCCTAGGTCTAATTCTACTACCATGCTTTCATTGTTTTCTTTTTCTTCAAAAAAAGTTCTTTGAAGGGAAGTTTCCCTAATGTCCACAAGGATCATGGTGTCCGCACCATATGTTAGGCAAAAAGGTGTCTCTTTTGTGGTGGATTGTGGGGTGCAATGGTATGCCCATAGTATGCTCGGTAGCTCTTCCGCCCATAAGCATTTAGTTTTTCCCAATCTCTTTTTTAGTTTAGTGAGGATGACTTTATTAGTTGCTTCCGCTTGGCCATTGGTTTGAAGGTGCTCAACTGAAGACACAATGTGTTTTATGCCGAGCTAAGTTAGGAATTGTACAAATCCTTTGTCTATGAATTGTCTTCTGTTGTCGGTTATGGTGGATTGGGGTCTGCAAATTAAAATACATAAGAACACATTGGACAAGGGAGGGGGGCTTGAATAATGGGCTCAAAAACCTTTTTGCAAATACTATTAGTTCACAAGTTGCCTTTAGAAATATACAAGGGTTTAAACAAGCAAATATATTCTTTCAAGGCAAAGCTTTAGAAACTTTTTCAAAAGAGCACAGAGTGCAAGATGAATAAATGTAATCACAATATAGCAAGTAGAAGCTTGTTTTTATACTCATTCACTCCAACTGAGCTATGTCCAATTCTCCTTTAATAACTATTAAAGGGTTCCACTATAATCAACTGATTACAAAACAAGTACTCTTCATTGCCACTCCTAGCTACAAGTATTTTCTATGCCACTATTGATAACTAGTATTCTAAACCACTACTCGTTACAGGTATAAATCTCCCCCTGAGATTATACTTCCCAAGTATTCTTTAATCACTAAGCCACTCCTGGCTTTCTATTCAAATATGAATAAGATTCAAAAAGCTCTCAAAGAGGATATGAAAATAGATTGAATTTGAATGAGCTTCGTAGAAGATGAAGTTTCTCTTTTCTCTCAACTCTTGTTTCTCATATGGTACTAGCTTTTTCTTTAATTTCTTTTCTTGCTTGTGCTAGATTGTTCAGATTAGATTGGCTTCAAATCCTTAGTCTTCTCGTTGCATGGAAGCATCTTTATATAGTAGAGCTTCATGAATTTGAACGTTGGAGAAGAAAGGTTTCCATTGTCTCATAAAGGAGTGTTGAAGTTGCTTTAGTTGAGCTTGATTTGATAGGAGCAGGTTCTTGTCTTGTCATAGCTTGCTTTTAGCTATAGGTGTGCTTCTCAAAGCTGATAGGCTTTTTTGTTGTACCTACAAAACTTCACACATTTTGAGACATGCAAACAATCATATGAGGAATAGAAGAAGGTTGATCAAAGTACCTTCCTTTCTTTCTGTAACAAGACAGTGCATTCTTAAAGTCAAGAGATTATAATGAAATGCATATTCCTTAGCACGTGTAACAGATCATGGTATGTGAAGATTAACGCCTCTCCATATAGATTTTTGGTATTTTCATACCTTAAGTCTTTTCGGTTCATTTGCCTTAGTCTTTTCTTTTCTTAAGCCATAACATGTATGGATGATGGCTTTGTATTGTGTGTTTTTAGTCTAAGTTAGACTTTTATGCTAGGTTGACATGCTATCTTTTTTTTTTTTATCTTCTATCTCTAGCATCAAAAGATGATTTCGCTATCTTAAATATTCTAAACTTTGCAATCAATTAAGCTTACTAGGAATCAATTACTAGATGACCAAAACCTTTTTAGAACCATATCTGATATCAGGTTAATCGATTACCACAAGTGTCAATCGATTATAATGCTGTTTTCAAAACTCAAAAATTGCTCTGTTTCAATTGCAATCGATTACCTTTGTTTTGTAATCGATTACAATTTAATTTCTGATATTCAAAATTTGGTTATGTCTCAATTGCAGTCGATTACCATTTACCTCCAATCGATTACAATGGATGATAGCTAGTTTAAATCATCTTCTGATACACGGGATAATCGATTACACTTGAGAACAATCGATTATAATTGGTATAACGGTCAAGTTGAAAGATTTCCAAGAACTGATCTTTGCTAAACTTTCAAATATTTTTTATCCAACCTATATATTTGAACCCAAGTCATTTCATGCAGAGAGAGACATTATTCTCAATATCCTTCCTCATATTGCTCTACAAGTCAAATCCAAAATCCTTTGATTTTGATTTCCACATTAGATAGATTTTGTAAACAGATCTCTACTTCAAAACTTTTTGAGATTCATACAACCCATTCTCTATACTGTTATATTCTTCTTGATTCACATCTCTAAGCATACACAACTATATTCTTTCTAAATAGAAAGTTTCTATATTCACTATCTACACCTTTGAGTGTCTAAGATTCATTCTTTACTTGAAAGATCTGCACATATTGGTGTTATTCATCTAATCCTTATATCAACTATATCAACACTTTTCAGGTGTCTTTGTTCTTTGTATCATTTCTTTTGATTTTTGTTCATTTGGCATTTTAGGAAGAGGATTCCTGAATGTTGTGAAGGATTAGGGAAAGGTTTTCCTAATCTTTGTTTCTAGGAAGGTATTTTCTAGTGGTAGAACGTGAATGGTGATGGTGTTTCACATTCCGTTTTAGTTTCCTATTTCGGTTGTGAATCCATATTTATGTGATTTGTGTGTACATTGTGTTTGTAACTCATTTCATAGTAGAACTCTTTGTTGTAAGGAAGATTTGGATGTAGATTAGTGGTTGATCGAACCATTATAAACCTTCAGGCTTTTATTCTCTATCCCTTCATCTCTTCATTTGAACTTTATCATTGGTTAAATCATTCTAACAAAATCTATTTTTGTTCAGTTTGTATTGGTTTATTCTTTCAACAACATATCTTTAAAAAACTCTTTTGTTAAAACTTCAAGAGAGGTGGTGAAAGTTTTTAATAGGTGAAAAAGAATTTGAAATTTTATGTAACATCAATTCACCCCCCCCCCCTTGATGTGACCGGCTGATCCTAACAATTGGTATCAAGGGCAAGTTCTTGTTTTTTAATCAAGGATTCATAAAATGGGTGGAAATTGATTGCCATTTACTGAGGGTTGCTCAATCAATCAACCTCCTCTTTTCTGCGGAGATAACTATCTGTTGTCGAAACTTTGTATGAAAATTTTCATGGAGTCGATTGATCGAGGTGTCTAGCAAGCAATAATTAAAAAACCTATGCTTCCAACCGTTGTTATTGATGGAAAAACCGTTATGAAACCAACTGATGAATGGATTGAGTTAGAAACTAGAAAAGCTAACTATGATCTTAGAGCCATGAATATATTGCACCCAGCTTTGAATTTTGATGAGTTTTTCAAGATTTCGGCTTGCTCTACTACAAGGGAGATTTGGGATACAATAGAAGTAACCCATGAAGGCATTCCGGAGGTGAGACGATCAAGAAAGAACACTCTCATACAAGAATATGAGACATTTTGGATGCTGCATGGTGAATCCATCTCTAGCTTTCAAATGAGATTTACTCACATAGTAAATCATCTTAGAGGCCTCGGAAAAACATTTGAAGATGAGGAGATGAACGTTAGGATCTTAAAGAACATGAATAGAATGTGGCATGTAAGGACTCGCCAAGTTGGAGCTATAATTAATTTTGAAAAAAAAAAACACTAGATTGATAATAATAATAAAAAAATATATGATTTTCAAAAAAAAAAAAAACTAAGTAGAAAGTTAAAGAAGTGGTGGGAAAATTTTTGGTGTTTGGAAATAAAAATGTTTATCCTTAAAACTCAACACAAGGCTCTTATAAATGAATTTCGTAAATCCAAGTAATAAAACCAGTTTTAAAAACTTTAACATAAACTTTTTGCAACGTAAAGTATGAAGCGGGAGGGTATTAACAAGCACTTGTTAAATACTAAAACGGTTGTTATTACATATGTTTATACAATGCTAAAATATGATAATCAAAGAATTTAGTATCTAACAAAATTAGGATACTCTCATAGCATACACTTTTAATAACTATCAGGTACCTGTTGAAATAATTGTAAATGATAAGCTATGGTTTAAGATTCAAAATAGAGGCGTATAGGAAAAGTAATCTAGTACGTATTGGTTAAAGTTTAAACTTCAGAGCTATACAACACAAGAGAAAGAGGAGTGAGGTTGTGGTAATGTACAAGCACAAGCAAGAGAGATCCATAAGAACACAACATACTTATAAACTTTTATATCAAGCTAAACCAACATTACATACCAAAGCCCATGATCTAAAATTTTACCCCTATGTTAACTTTAGACAATGTACTTCCTCATAGATTTGCCACAGTAATTCAAATTCAGACAACATTGCACATCAAATACATAACAAGAACACTCAAACACATGACAATAAAACTCACAACCCCATTCTCAATTGATTAGCCACACATTTCTTAAAATATGCCATGATGCATGGATGCAAATTGGTATTTATCTTTCAATTGCATGCAATGTGTATGAATATCCAGATTTATATGGCGCCAAGCTGTTACGGGCCCAAAAGTTGGCACTTAGCCAATGGTTGCACCTAGCTGGGATCTAGCACTAAGCATAGAATCCACTGGAAGCATGAATCACACGGATTCAGCCTTAAATGGTGCAACGACTTTACAAGGATCCGCACCTAGCTTGGATCCACGATTGAGTAGGAAGGACACTAAGCCTAGGATGCCATGATGCATGAATCACTTTTTAGTCTTTTATCTTTTCGTTATAGAGATGAGATGGATTGGACAGACAAATGGTATTTCCCCAAGGTTGTACATTGAGTATATATACCATGATCACAAGACTTTTTCCATAGTCCAAAACTGATTTCTCGGCAGCCTAGTCCATCTCCAATCTCATCTTACATTATTCATGGAAAATTCTTTAAAAATGAAAACAGAATAATTCCAACTTTCAGAGTTCAAAAAACATGTCTAGTTTAAGGTAAAAATATAAATCAATCACAA
Source organism: Amphicarpaea edgeworthii (assembly GCA_014843725.1). Classification (NCBI taxonomy): domain Eukaryota; kingdom Viridiplantae; phylum Streptophyta; class Magnoliopsida; order Fabales; family Fabaceae; genus Amphicarpaea; species Amphicarpaea edgeworthii. The sequence goes on from CM026326.1 coordinate 13,791,567, forward strand.
TAACCACCACAAAGATACAGAAATCACTGGTTGCAGCCGCTGCCCAGAGAAAAATGCAAACAAAACAACTCCGATAAAAAAATCATTATAAATCACACAGAGCTCGAAATGTTATGCTGTCAATTGCATCATAAACTAGACATATAGGAATATAATATAACAAGATATCTCAGCAAGCCACTCAAATTAAGGCAGTCAGTTTGCACCATAAAGACAGGGCAGTCGCATAGTACCAAAATCAGCAGAACATACTACAATATAAAAATCACTATAAATTACACATAATTCGAAATGACATGAGGCCAAAGACATTATAGAAAGGACAAATAAATATACAGCACCACCAAAAAGTCATTCAAAACAAAGTCCTTCAATAATTACAGTCCACACCATAACATGAGCAATTTTGTCTAGAATTTCCAACATGCAATATTCAAGGTTTTAAGTTTGAAAATCATGTTCACTACTAGGAATTAATAGTGTAGATTACTTGTTTAAAATAGAACTCAGAATTCACATTCTAATACATCACTTAACATCATTTACCACTCGCCTTTCAGATTTCAACTATTCCCTCACCACCAATGCAGTTAACACTAGATTTGACCATAATCCTTTTAATCGAAAACACTAAATCAGATTACAACATAAAAGGATATGTTAATTGAGTTGAAACATTGACATGTATAGGATTCATAAGTCATAAATTTCATAATTAAACATAAACTATATCAACAAGTGCTCTTTAAGAAATTCAATCGCTTTACGCCGGGGTTTACCGAATAGGGAGATAACAACTTTGCAATCTTAACAACATCAATAATTACTACTTGCAACAAGAAAATGGCGGCGTGTATATGCGCCTTGCAGCGAGTCAAAATTCAATTCCATAGCAATAAAACCCCAAAAAACGTTAAGAGTGGGGAACTCCTAACTCTCTCCTTAAGTTGTAATGTACATTTATCCCTCACTCTCTACTTACCTGAGTTTTGCTAGGGCTCTTCGAGAACGCTGCGTTGATATCACTTGCATGTAGATGCTACCCCTCGATCACCATAAATCCTTATATATAGAGAATGAAAGAAAAAATTGGAAATCGTCAAGTTAAAGAGCACAGTGAGAATTGGGTTCTCAAAATGAGGGATTGGAATTTACCCACTAAATTCAGAAACGAAAATGCAATTGGAACCTCAAAGAAAGTTTGCAAATGGGATGGTGAGGATGAAATCAAGACTATACTCTACATGCAAAAGGGGAAAATGAGCATTTGGGGAAAACCTAGAAATCTGAGAAAATGGAAGAGAGGATTTTTTCTTTCTATTGTTTCCATTAGAAATGGCAAGGATGAAGGAAAAGGGATGACTTGTAAATTAGAATGGAAACGAATGAAAGAGGAAATGTGGATAGCTTGTTAGAACCAAGACATTTGATGATGTCTGACCCCTAATACCTTGATAGGTTTTAATGATAACAAATGTAATAATATTTGATCAACTAATGATTTCAGACTAAGTGATTTCAGGAAATCAAAGTAAGAACAGACAACGGTAATATCTCTCAACTCAATCCTACGCTCTAACTGTTTGAGAACTTATATTGGTTATATTTAGCACAGAAAATGGCTATAAATATATTTAAATAAGTTCTTAACTATTTATGCCATGTCCCTAGGCCAGACGATGTCTGATGCTCGGCGCCAAACGATGTCTGATGCCTAGCGCCAGACAATGTCTGAAGCCAAGCGCCAGACAATGTTTGAAGCCAAGGCCAGACGATGTCTAAGGCTAGAATAGACCATGTGTGAGACAATGAAAAGAAGTCTTCTCTAACGTTCAAATTCATCAAGCCCACTTTATAAGGAAAGCTCTATGAAACAAAGAGGATCAAGCTAGAAAAAGAAGAGCGAATGGAATGAAAATTGAATAACAAAAAAATCTAGACAGTAAGAAAAAACATTATGAGAGCAAGTCTTGAATGCGAGTTGAGAGAAACAAAACACCCATCCTCTACAAGCTCACGCAAATTCAACAATTGATTATATCCTCTCCTTGAGATTTATCTAAATCTAATACATTTTTGCATAGAAAGCCAGGAGTGGCTTAGTGATAAAAGAATACATGGGAAGTATAATCTCAGGGGGAGATTCATACTTGTAACCAGAAGTGGTTTAGAATACTTGTAGCCAGGAGTGGCATAGAGAATACTTGTAGCCAAAAGTGGCAATGAAGAATACTTGTTTTGTAATCAGTTGATTATAGTGGAACCCTTTGACAGTTGTTAAAGGAGAACTGGACATAGCTCAGGTTGAGTGAACCAGTATAAAAAAAAGCTCTCATTTGCTGTCTTGTGTTTACAAATATTTATCTTGCTCACTGTGCTCTTTTGAAAAGATTTTCTAAGCTTTTCCTTGCAAGGATATATTTGCTGCTTTAAACTAACATATATCTAAGAGGGCAATTGGTGAACTAGTAGTATTTGCGAAAAGGTTTGAACCCATTATTCAACCCCCCCGCCCCTTCTAGTGTGTTCTTGTGCATTTCATAGCTAACCCCACTACTCAGCTTGCAAAGTAAATAAGGTTTAAGGGGAAAAGGATTAAATTATGAGTTAAATAAAAACTTAAATCATAAGAATAGAATTAATATATATTCAGACATACTAGGGACACAAAATAAAATTTAAAGATTATAAAGATTGGCCAAATCTTAATAAGTTTATTTTAGAACTTGATTATTTTAAGAGATAGGAATTGTGCTCTTTAATCGCCTACTTTAGCTATAAATGAGTTCTAAAGTGTTTGATTCATGCCGTGGATATTAGTGATTATAAAATCACTGATTTAAGTGCATGTCACTAAGACTGAACTACTCTATGGTCAAGAATCTTGCGTTACTAGTTACGAGTCACTATAATTAAAGTAGTAAAATAAGTCATATAATCTCATATACACAACAACAAACACTTAAGCACACAGACACACTATATAACAACGTCTAATAACTAGTTCCTAAAAACAGGATGTTACATGGCAACCCAAGGTTACTACAATTTTAGAAACATGTGATATGGCTACCATGACCAGCATTGAGCTGTTTGGAAAGTTAAGAGAACATGAGATGGACATGACCTCAATGAATGAAGAAGAGCACAAGGAGAAGAAATTAAAATGCATAGCCTTGAAAGCTGAAAAACAACATTAGAATCAGAGTGTATGTATTCAAATTGAATCACATAGATGTGTGTATTCGAATTGAATCATTTAGTTAAGGGGGTCTTTATGGCATATAGGATGTTGTTGACTTAAAAAGACATTTATAAAGAGGTATAGTCTCAATACTAAGAGGAAAGATGAGTATTAATTTTATCTAAAAAGATATTAGAAAATATTTCTTGTAATAAAATGAAATACTAAGGTAGTGGTGATTTAATAATTAGTACCAAGTACCATTCTAATGAAAAGAGCAATGTTTCCAAAAAAAAAAAAAAGTGATTTCCTTTAAAAAGTAATTGAACTAGAAATGGTAGTAATGTCTAATAAAATAAGAATGAAGTGAAGTGGAGGCATGAGGCATGAAGCATGTGTAGGCATAGGTGCTACCCATGATTGTATTTTCATTGAAAAAGTAAAAGGTAGATCATAGTAGACAGTAGTAGCCCATATGTTACAGAAAGTTTGAGACCAAGACATTTGTTCATCCTCTTAACACGAATCATTGTCCTCTTGTTGGATTTGTTTAAAATCTTTTTTATATAGTATACTTTTTTTTTAGGAGAGAGTGAGAGACAATTCTAAAAATCAGACCCAAATTTCTTACACTTAAATGATCAAGCTGAAACTAAAATTCTATTTAATAAAAATTACATAATATAATAAGTAGTGATCTTTACATTATGTAGTGGTGGTCCAATTCAATATATATAAAGTAAAACAATTATATTACATAAAAGAAGATCCAAATTATTATTTGATATTCGTAAGTAATAAATGTTTCTGATCTCTATTTGGTTGTTTCTTAATTTGTTTCCTTTTCTCTCTTGCAAGCCAATTAATTTTTTGTCTGTCTCTGATTTTGATATTAAACTCAAGGTAATAATAATACTAAGAAGTTTTGATTTTGATTGGCTTGTTGTTGTGCATGCTAAAATCAAATATGTATATCATATGAGTGATGAGCAGTCTAATGACATAGATCAAAGGAATAAACAAGTTTTACAAGAGATACATGATAATAACTTGATCAGACCTGAAGTTAATGATAATAATTATATTATTGAAGTTACAATACCCATAGAGAACGTTTTACCACATGAACTGAAATACACAAGAACACACTAGAAGGGGGGGGGGGGGGGGGTTGAATATTGTGTTTAAAACTTTTTTGTAAATACTATTAGTTCACAAGTTGCCTTCTTCGATATATGTTAGTTTAAATCAGCAAATATATCCTTGCAAGGCAAAGCTTAGAAAGTCTTTCCAAAGAAGCACAGTGAGCAAGATAAATATATGTAATTACAAGACAGCAGATGAGAGTTTGTTTTTATACTGGTTCACTCAACTCTGAGCTACGTCCAGTTCTCCTTTAACAATTGTTAAAGGGTTCCACTATAATCAACTAATTACAAAATAAGTATTCTTCACTGCCACTTCTGGCTACAAGTATTCTCTATGTCACTCCTGGCTACAAGTATTTTAAACCACTTCTAGTTACAAGTATGAATCTCCCCCTGAGATTATACTTCCCAAGTATTCTTTTATCACTAAGCCACTCCTGGCTTTCTATACAAATATGTATAAGATTTAGATAACTCTCAAAGAGAGGATATAAACAAATGTTGAATCTATGTGAACTTGTAGAGGATGGATATTCTCTTTTTCTCTTAGCTCGTGTTTAAGACCTTTTCTCATAGTGCTTTCTCTTGTTGTCTAAATTGATTTGAATTATTTTGTTCTAGTTCATTAGTCTTCTCGTTGCATGGAGGCATCCTTATATAGTGAGCTTCATGAATTTGAACGTTGGAGAAGACTTCTTTCCATTGTCTCACATGGTAGAGTGTTGAAGGACACTAAATCAGTGCACTCTTGGGCTGGTATGGATTCTGCAGACTTTTCAGCCAAGTCTACAGCTTGCTTAGCAACAAGTTCAGCCTCTTGCTTCAGGGCCAGCTCCTTGAGCTTTTTCTTTTCTTCTTCCTTGGCCTTCTACTCTTGAGCCAAAACATGGAGTCTTCTTTGTTCTTCTTGAGTAGCTAATATAGCTCTCAGTTTGGCAGCCTCTTCCAAGATTCTTGCTTCTTCAGCTGCAGCTATCAGTGCTTAAGCAGCTTTGTATTCAGCATAGTACTCAGCAAGCATCCTCTTAGCTTCCTCTTCATCTCCAAGGGTGTGAGGGGTCAACAGAGTGGGCACAACCACTGTGTCTGACACGTGAATGAAACTACTGGAGGAGGAGGAGCCTTCACCTATAGTGTCAATCTTCTGCTTCTCTTCATCTGAAATATTGGATGACCCTGTGGTGTGAAGCATATTACTCATCACATTCTGCCAGTAGATGCCAGCATCTGCTTCTGTGTTTTCTGATGGCAGAATATGCTCCTTTTGAGGCAGTGGCTCAATGTTTGGTATGTGCTGTGGAAGATTGTCTACTCTTGTAATCTTCTTCCCCTTCAACTTGTTAGGGTTGACAGTTGGAAGCTTGGTGACTATACGGTTTAGAGCAACATGTATATCAGTGTCTTCAGATATATGCAAGCTAGGTGGATACAACTATTTGGGGGTTGTGCCTGAAAACTTTAAGTGGCACAGAGCCTTGTATTCAGCACACGTGGCCTGGAAGGTTGGATGGTTGGGGGCAACTCCTCGTGTAATCAGTCGAGGAGGTTGAATTGAGACTTTTGGTCTTAACAAATGATACAATGCATCAGGATGCATTGTTCTAACAGTGGCCTCCAGTTGCTTCTTCTCATCTTCTGTCAACTCAACTAGTAGGGCTGGTTCCACTATGAAGTAGTCCAATCCCTCTCATGCAGTTATACCAGTGTGCAATCTCATGCACTAGCTGACGCATCAGAGGGATGGCAGAGGCATACTCTTCCTGTTGCAACCTGCTTGCTAAATTGGCATCATCTTCAATAGTATCCAGAAGAGTAGTGTTGTGCATAGGCCTCTGGAAGGGAATTATGCCTTGATCGATCTGCAGAGGAGGAAGCTTCTTCAATGGTGCTTCCTTCACAACAACAACAATTGAGTCCTCTGCTCTGCAGTTGGCTCCAGCTAAGTCTCTTTTCTAAATGCTTCAGACTCAACATTCTCTCCCACATAGCACAGGGAGAATCTTTGCATCTTCTTATGATGTTAGGAGCCTGAGGAAGATGGAGGAGGAGGTGTGTCTTCTTTGAATTTGGACAGAGGAATGTTGTCATCTAGACTGAAGGTCTATTGTCCCATGAGGGGACAACAAACGCTTCAAGAGATAGAGCAACTATCTCTTCATCTGACCCAGACGAGATGATAATAGACTTAGTGTGGTAGTAGGAAATCATTGCGTCTGACATCTCAGAGATTGTCACTGGAGAGGGAGATTGGTAGGGAGGAATAGTAGTGTTTGGTGGAGTTTGTGGGGATGTTGTTGGTACAATAGTCTAAGTTGTGGGATCAAATTATGTCTTAGACTGAACAATGGGTTCAGTCTATTGGGTGATCGTCTGTCCAGTGGGGGCGGATGTAGGTTGATCTTCTGTCTGAACAGTGGGTTCAGACAGTGGCTCTTGCATAGTCTGTGCTTGAGCATCAAACTGTGCAGCTATTGTTTGGCTTACTATGGTCTGTGTAGGTGACATAGACGATAGAGGTTCAACAGATGGTGTGTCTATTGTGGCTTTTGTTTGGGCTAAGACTGTTATCGTCTGAGGAATATTCTTCCTTGGACGTTTATGTGTAGAGTGAGGGTGAGTGGGTAGAGTGAATGGAAGGAGTGTGATACCTAGATCAGTGGTTGAAGTGGTTGTCTGTCCAGGTGTGTCTTCTTCCAACACCACTTTTCTTTTCATAGTTAGCTTCCTGGTTGTGGTGTTGGGTGGGCTGATGATCAAACCTTCTGATTCAATGGTTTGTTGGTCCCTGAGTTGTCTTTTGGGTCTCTTGAAGACTAGCCCCTCATCTAAGCCTTCCTCATCAACCTCAACAACATTGACAACTTCCAATCCAATGTTTGCAATCTCCTTCATAAACACTTTAGGTTCAGATAGTTTGGCGTACCTTTACCCTTCTATTGAGCTCTAGTCTTGATCCTTAAAGTGGGTGATCTAGGTGGAGCTTGTTGGACCGTTTGCTTAGCCTTCTTAGTAAGTGGCTCTTCAGCAAACTGTGTAGAAGCCTTTCATGTTGTTCGGATTGTTTGTTGGTCCGCAACAGCAAGCCTCCTCATTTTGCTTGCCATGGGTTGGATGGAAGCAGCCTTATCATAAATTACTAGGATTTTAACTTTTCCACCCTTCTTCTTCTTAGCTTGCTTCTTCTTTTGACCTTCACTTTCATCATCAGATAGTACAGGGAACCTTCCTAGTGATCCCTTGGTGATTTCAAATCCCATGTTCAACTTGAGCGGACTAGAAGATGTCAGCACTCTCTAATGAACAAATGGGCCTTCCACATTAACATATTCCAGCTTGTCCAGATTTCCTGATTGGATTTCTCTGTACAGTTTGTTGTAGCAAAGAGCATCCTAGAGGATCTTATTTATCAGGGATGTGTAGTATGTGGCCACAAAAGTTGATAGGTATTGGATGTGGCTAATCAGGTTGTAGAACAACGTGTGTGGAAGGTTGAATGGGATCCCTCTGATGACGTGGTAGAGGATGAACCTATGGAGAGCAGACACATGATCCCTAGACCCAATCTTGTGCAAGATGGTCTTATTAATAATGTTCAACATCAACTTGGTCAGAGATAGGAAGTTGGCTAGGTGTAACTTCTTGACGTCCTTGGCCACCTCGTAGTTAGGTCCAAGAATGAACCTTTATTGTACCTTTCTCAAGGTCTTTGTCCCATGCCTCTGTGAAGTAGCTGGAGTGCAGTTCACACCCTATGGCTTGAGCAATGGAGGAGGGAGAGACAGTTACTTCACATCCAAACACTTTGTTAACAATCTCATTTCCTTTTATTGTAGCATTTGTCCAGAACTCTCTAATGAGTCCAGGAGCGATCTTTTATCGATCATTGAAGAATCCCCTGATCCCAGCAAACTCAAAGTACCTTAAGACGTTAAGACCTTATTCCTCAAGGTAGGGGATGTCAACATAGTACTCCATGTGAATGTTCCCAGTGTAGGAACCTCGTGGCTTGATTAGAATGTTCTCTACATCGTTGAGTCTTCGTTCTCTCGTGACCTCAGGGTCAATGTTGGACGCTGAGCTATTGCTGTCAATGGTAGACTCTAACATTACATCTTCAAGACGTTCATCAGAAGCTTGAGAGGATGTGGGTGAGGTAGGTTGTTGGGAGGAGGAAGAGCCCTTGATCAGGTTACCTTTGGCCATGGCGAGGGTTGTGTTTAGGGTTTCTTGAAGTTCTTGGTTGTAGAGAGATTAGTTGAGAGAGATGAGAGTTTTCGAAAGCTTGGAGAATATGTTTTGCAACAGTAGCCTATAATAGGTAATGAGTGTGCATTAAATATGATGGTACGGTCAAGGAATGATTGAAATGACACATTTAAGACGGACTTGAATATGCGTGTTGGACTTTAATGACTTAGAACCCGTAAATGCTTAAGTTACAAAAATGTTTTCAAAAATCCACATGGTCTGGCTCATATTTTGAGCGCAAAACACATGGCATGCACATGCCACACTTAAGTATAACGCCAGACGATGTGTCTTTAGTTATACTAGTGAGCATCAGACAGTGATAAAACATTAAGTCACCTAGACCATCCTAATCTTTTCTCTCAAAAAGATTAGTCTATCCTCAATAAGGGGTTTTGTAAAAATATCAACAAACTGATCGTCTATCTTGACAAATTCCAAATTGATGGTCCCCTTCTGAACATGGTCTCTTAAGAAATGATGTTTTATTTCTATATGCTTGGCTCTAGAGTGCATAGTTGGATTTTTCGAAAGAGATATAGCAATAGTATTATCACAGAATATAGGAATGTTACTCTCAAATATGTTGTAATCTTCAAGTTGATTCTTGATCCACAATATCTGAGAGCAGCAACTTGAAGTTGAAATGTATTCTACTTCTACTGTTGAAAGTGCTATTGTTCCTTGCTTCTTGCTAAGCCATGACACCATGTTGCCTCTAATGAAGTGGCTGTTAAAACCAAGACATTTGATGATGTCTAACCCCTAATACCTTGATAGGTTTTGATGATAACAAATGTGATAATATTTGATCAACTAATGATTTCAGATTAAGTGATTTCAAGAAATAAAGTAAGAACAAACAATGGTATAATCACTCTAACTCTTACTTTTGTCCTAACTGTCTCATAACTTATAATGGTTAAATCTAGCACTGGAATTGCTTATAAACAGACTAAAATAAGCTCTTAATAGATTTTGCAAAGTCTTAAGGCCAGACGATGTCTGATGCCAGGCCAAATGATGTCTGATGCTAAGCCAGACGATGTTTGAAGGTGAGCTAGACGATGTCTGAGGCTAGGCCAGACGATGTCTGATGCCAAGCCAGACGATGTCTGATGCTAAGCCAAACGATGTTCGATGCTAAGCCAGACAATGTCTAAGGCTAAAACAAACCATGTCTTTTAATTCAAAATATGTTTGTTAAGCTAGACGTTGTCTGTGCATGAACAGACCATACTTAATCAAGACCAAACTATGTTTGTTAAGCCAGACTTTGTCTGTGCAAGAACAGAACATAATTTGTCATATGTGCTGAGAATATGTGCTTTATAATTAATTCTATACACAAATAAAGACACTTCTGTAACAGAAAGAAAGGGAGATACTCTTTGACATTACTTTCTTTGATTCTTCATATTGCTTGTATGTCTCGTATTATGTGAAGTGTGTAGGTACAGCCAAAAGAACCAATCAGCATTGGGATGCACACTTTTAGCTAAAAGACAATTGTAACAAAGATAGAAACCTACTCCTATCACATCAAGCACAGTCAAAGCTACTTCAACACTCTACTTTGTTAGACAACGGAAAGAAGTCTTCTCCAACGTTCAAATTCATGAAGCTCACTTTATAAGGATGCCTCCATGCAATGAGAAGATTAATGAACTAGAACAGAATAACAAAAATCAATCTATACAGCAAGAGAAAGCACTCTGAGACAAGGTCTTGAGCACGGGCTGAGAGAAAAAGAATATCCATCCTCTACAATCTCACGTAGATTCAACATTTGTTTATATCCTCTGTTTGAGAGTTATCTGAATCTTATACATATTTGTATAGAAAGCCAGGAGTGGCTTAATGATAAAAGAATACTTGGGAACTATAATCTTAGGGGGAGATTCATACTTGTAACCAGAAGTGGTTTAGAATGCTTATAGCCAGGAGTGGCACAGAGAATACTTGTAGCCAGAAGTGGCAGTGAAGAATACTTGTTTTGTAATCAGTTGATTTTAGTGGAACCCTTTAACAGTTGTTAAAGGAGTACTGGACATAGCTCAGGTTGAGTGAACTAGTATAAAAACAAGCTCTCATCTACTGTCTTGTGATTACATATATTTATCTTGCTCACTATGCTCTTTTGGAAAGACTTTTTAAGCTTTGCCTTGCAAGGATATATTTGCTGATTTAAACTAACATATATCCAAGAAGGCAACTTGTGAACTAATAGTATTTACGAAAAAGTTTTAAAGACACTATTCAACCCCCCCCCTTTTCTAGTATGTTCTTGTGTATTTCAGTTGGTATCAAAGCTTGGTTTGTGATAACTATCTTCACAAATACAGAGCTAAAGATCCTACACAAGGATGGAGAAGAGTCTACACAAACCTCCAAACTTCAAGGGTGAAAACTTCACATATTGGAGACAAAGAATGGAGACATACTTTGAATCATGTCATATAGACATGCTAGATGTCGTAGAAAATGGAGATTATATTCCAGTTGATGATAATGAAGTTGAGATTCCAAAAGAACAATAGACTGAAGCACAGAAAATTAGATTCGTCCCCAACTCTAGAGCAAAAAATGCAATACACGCATGCATCTCAGAAACTGAGCACAAGAAGATAAACCAGTTCAAATCTGCCAAAGACATATGGGACACATTCATAATAACCTATGAAGGGTCCTCACAGGTAAAAAGGAACAAGGTAACCCCCCCTTCTAGTGTGTTCTTGTGTATTTCAGTGGCACCCTCCATTGGTGCTTTCTCTTTCAATTTTATCTCCAACATAGTCAACATCACAATAGCTTGTCAGCCTATACTCTTTCTATCTTTTAAACCAAATACCAAGATTAGAGGTTCCAATTAAATATCTAAATATTCTTTTAACTACAGACAGATGCACTTCCCTTGGGTCAAACTGAAATCTAGAGTAGAGGCAGACACTGAACATTATGTTTGGTTTGGATGCAGTCAAGTAGAGTAGTGACCCAATCATTCCTTTGAAGTGAGTGACATCTACTTTCCTTGAATCTTTATGATAATCACTTTATATACGTAAATATTGCATCATATTTTGTAGTGATTATCCAATGTTCTCAGGATTTTTAGTTTAGTTTGAAATCATTTAATATAGATTTGTATAGTTTGATAATTCTAACCCTAGGAAGTTATTTTGTGAGAAATATACTCTAATTTATGTGTGCAGGCCTAGATTCAACAGTAAAGGGAGAATACAAGAAGAAGACATATCTCACTAAGCGACACATCTCGCTAAGCGCTTCACTCGCTGAGTGCAACATCAAGCTACGCGAGCTAGGCGGTCTATGACGCGCTGAGTGCCATATTGCGCTAAGCGACATTTTCATTCGAACTAAAGACTCGCTTAGCGGGGCATCATGCTTAGCGAAAGTTTCTTTCGAACTACATATGTGCTTAGCGGAAGATTGCGCTTAGCGGAACACCTGTTCTGAGATGCATTATGCAGTGTCCTGCGCTTAGCGGAAGGTTGCACTAAGCAAGACTTCGACTATATAAGCTGCACTTGTAATAATTTTGATTCATTCAGACTTTATAGGATTGAGCTGCTTCTTCCATCCCTTGTTCTTCCCTTCTATTTTGTAAGTTTCTCATGACAATGAGAGGCTGATCCATCTATGTTGAGGATTTGGAACTAGGTGCTAACATGTAAACGCTTTCCTTCATATTTATTCATTGAGTATTCAGTTTAAAATCCATTACTCTATTTTATCGCTTGTTATATGATTCGGTTCGTTATAGATGCATGCTGTGGAGTTTGATTGTCATAGACATATGCTTTTGAACTTGAAACTGAGAGTAGGAAAGAGTATATCACTAAACATAGGGTAAACTTCATCCTTTCTCTATTTTTATTATATGTTATCTGATTGGCCTGTTATATATGCATGTTGCGGGGTTTGGATGTCATAGACATATGCTTTCGAACTCAAAACTGAGAGTGGATTCTAATGAAATGTATTTCTAGACATAGGATAGATTTCATTAGCTTCGTAAAGATCTCCAAGCTTCACCAAACTACTTAACTGGACTTATCGAGACATCGGAAGTGAGGTTGAGCAGTTTAGGCTTGATTTGATGAGACATCATATTTTGAGCACTTCTAGATTGAAGTTAATCTGAATTATTGCTTTGAATAGAGAATATATTTTTTATGTTTACATAGAAGCAAACCGGTTGAACCAAAGCCTTAACATATCCATCATCATCGTTCCACATCTACGCATTCCAACTGCTCGATCCTTGTTCTGAATCAAGTTCCTTATCTTGTTATTTATCTTTATAGTTTTTAGTTTAATTTCTGCTATTATTTATGTTCTGCAAAACAAACCAATGCTAAAACCACATTAGTGTGTAGGAACTGATAATCTTACTAGTAGTCAATACGGACAATTCCCTGTGGATTCGATACTGGGATCTTCCCTTTTAAACTACTTGTGCGATATATGGTACGCATGCCAAAAATATTTCAACACTTTATCAGGTCCAAGTGATGTTGTTGGATGCATTGGAATCTTCATAATTTGAGCATCATCCATTTTTAACTGTTTTAGGAGTTCTTTCACATACTTGGTCTAGTGTATGAAGATTCCTTTGTTGGTCTGCTTGATTTGCAATCCTAGGAAGAATTCAGTTCTCCCATCATGCTCATTTCGAACTCAGTCTACACCAATTTTGAGAACTCTTCATAGAGTTTTTCATTAGTGGCACCTAAGATAAATGTCATCCACATAGATTTGAACAATAATAAAATCAGAAGAGTAGTTTTTGCAGAACAATGTAGTATTTATCTTTCCTCTTGTAAAATTGTGTTCTATTAAAAATGAACTGAGTTTTTCATACCATGCTCTAGGAGCTTGTTTAAGACCATACAATGCTTTGTTTAATTTAAATACATGGTCTAGAAAGATAGTACTTTCAAACCCAAGGGGTTGTTCTACATAAAATTCTTCTTTGATTACACAATTGAGGAATGCACATTTTACATCCATTTGATAAACTCTCGATTGTAACTTCCGCCTTGGTTCTCCCCTTGGCCCTGATTGTAACCACTGTAATTACCTCCTCGATTATTGTTGTTGTTGGCCATGTAGTTCATTTCTTCATGTGGCCCTTCTAAGGTCATACACACACCATTTTCGTGGTTTCCTCCACATACTTAACAGCAGAAATTCCTTGAAGGAGGGGCTTCGGTGTGAAGATTCTTAAGTTGTTGTGGAAGGTTGCTCAGTTGCTTTGTAAAGGCCTCGATTTGCGGGTTAGGATTTTGTTTTAAGCTAGAATGGCATCTTGAGAATGCAGCTCCAAAATGCCTTTTTGTGGGGGAATATGGGTCCTATCATGAGTGATAGCATGATCACCTGCAACCATATTTTCAACCAGCTCTATGGTGTCCTCCACGGTCTTCATTTTGACCTTTCCCCCAACTGAAGTATCCAACAGTTGCTTGGTATGGTTCTTTAACCCATCAATGAACATATTAATCTGAATTGGCTCCTCAAAGCCATGGGTTGGTGTTTTCTTCAATAGTCCTCTAAAACGATCCCACGAAAATGGTGTGTGTATGGCCTCAGGCCCTAATTGACTTAGAGATTCCTTAGCCCTTTGAGTGAAAGAGGAAATCTCTGTCTTCCCTTAAGCAGTCTTGGACTCTAGAAAATACTTGCTCAAGAATTTGGCTACAATATCATCCCAAGTCTGGAATGTGTGATCTTTGAAAGAATTGAGCCACTGCTTGGCATTACCAACTATAGAGAATGAGAATAAGTTGAGGCAAACTGCATGATCGGGAACCCCAACCAATTTCACTGTGTTGCATATCTCCATATAAGTTGCCAAATGATCATAGAGGTCCTCAGTAGGAAAACCATGGAACACATTGGCTTGTATGAGCTGGATGTGAGGATTGATATAAGACACTTGCTGCTTGTACCTCTAGCCTCATTATACCCGTGAAGTGAGCCAAAATGGCATGAGCCACATAGTCTTTCGGGGTGTGTTTTGGTTGATTGTCTTCCATGATTGATCTTTCAGTAGTAAAAGGGATCTCAATCTATGGTTGTGAAGAAGAAGAATCTTCTTGAGCTACTTGCCTCTCCCGATTTCTTCTTGCAGCGTTGTTCTTCTGACAAGTGCTTTCAATCTCCAAATCCAATGGGATTAGATCAGCTTCTAGGATTTTACCTCGCATACACTTCATGTGTTGGAAAGGAGGTTAGCAAGTACTCAAGAAAAGCAAGTTATGCAGAAATTAAAGAGACAAAATGAAAATAGAAATTGTTCAGCCAATTATGCAGAATTATGTAGCAAGATTATGTAGAATTATGTAGCAAAATTATGTAGCAAAAAAATGCAAAATAGAGGTTATATGCTGTAGCAAAATGCAAAACGAATTAAAGCTAAGTGAAATTTTATACAATAGAACAAAACGAATTAAAATTTTTTTGTAAATACTATTAGTTCACAAGTTGCCTTCTTGGATATATGTTAATTTAAATCAGCAAATATATTGCAAGGCAAAGCTTAGAAAGTCTTTCCAAAAAGCACAGTGAGCAAGATAAATATATGTAATCACAAGATAGCAGATGAGAGCTTGTTTTTATACTAGTTCACTCAACCTGAGCTATGTCTAGTTCTCCTTTAACAACTGTTAAAGGGTTCCACTATAATCAACTGATTACAAAACAAGTATTCTTCACTGCCACTTCTAGCTACAAGTATTCTAAACCACTTCTGGTTACAAGTATGAATCTCCCCCTAAGATTATACTTCCCAAGTATTCTTTTATCACTAAGCCACTCCTGGCTTTCTATACAAATATGTATAAGATTCAAATAACTCTCAACGAGAGAATATAAACAAATATTGAATCTATGTGAACTTGTAAAGGATAGATATTTTCTTTTTCTCTCAGCTCGTGTTCAAGACCTTTTCTCAGAGTGCTTTCTCTTGTTGTCTAGATTGATTTGAGTTATTCTATTCTAGTTCATTAGTTTTCTCATTGCATGGAGGCATCCTTATAAAGTAAGCTTCATGAATTTAAACGTTGGAGAAGACTTGTTTCCAATGTCTCACACAATAGAGTGTTGAAGTAGCTTTGACTGTGCTTGATGTGATAGGAGCAAGTTTCTGTCTCGTTGCAGTTGTCTTTTAGCTAAAAGTGTGCATCCCAATGCTGATTGGTTCTTTTGGTTGTACCTACACACTTTGCATAATACGAGACATACAAGTACTACGAGGAATCAAAGAAAGTAATGTCAAAGAGAGTCTCCCTTTCTTTCTGTTGTAGTAGTGTCTTTATTTGAGTAAAGAATTAATTATACAACACATATTCCTCAGCACATATGACAAATTTCATTCTGTTTCTACACAGACAGCGTTTGGCTTAATCAACATAGTCTAGCTTGACTTACTATGGTATGTTCGTGCATAGACAATGTCTGGCTTAACAAACATAGTTTGGTCTGACTTACTATGGTTTGGAATGAGGAACAGGGTTTATTCTAGCCTTAGGCATCGTCTGGCTTAGCATCAAACATCGTTTGGTCTGGCATCAAACATCATCTTGGCATGGCATCAGACATCATCTGGCCTAGAGACTTTGCATGATCCGTTAAGAGCTTATTTTAGTCTATTTATAAGTAATTCCAGTGCTAGATTTAACCATTATAAGTTATCAGACAGTTAGAGCATAAGTTTTAAGTTAAGAGAATTTACCATTGTCTATTCTTACTTTGATTTCTTGAAATCACTAGTTTGAAATCATTAGTTGATCAAATATTACCACATTTGTTATCATCAAAACTTATCAAGGTATTAGGGGTTAGACATCATCAAATGTCTTAGTTCTAACATCCTATGTCTAGAAATACACTCTATTAGAATCCAAACTCAGTTCCAAGTTCAAAAACATTTGTCAATGACATTTAAACTCTAAAACATGCATATATAACTGATCAAATCATATAACAAGAGTAAAGATAGAGAAATGAACTTTAAACTGAATATTCAATGAATAGATATGAAGGAAAGCGTTTACATGTTAAGCACCTAGTTCCAAGTCCTCAACACAAATGGACCTGCCTCTCATTGTCATGAGAAGCTTACAAAATGGTTACAAAAATGGAAGGGAAGAATAGGGGATGGAAGAAGCAGCTCAAAATCTTATCAAAGTCTGAATGAGTTAAAAATTACAAAGTGAGGCTTATATACTATAAGTGGACTTTCGCTTAGCGCGAACTTCCTTTAAGCGCAACTTCACGATTTTGTAGAGTTCCATCTCAGATACAGGGTTTCCACTAAGTGCACACATCCGCTAAGCGAATCTTTAGTTCGAAAGAACACTTCGCTTAGCGCTGCTTAAACCGCTTGTCTCGCTTAGCGCGAGGTGCACTTAGCGAGATGTGGCGCTAAGCGCGGGTTACCTTAATTCTTTGTTTTCCCTTGTTGTTGAACCTAAGCTTGCAAACATGAATTTAAGTATATTTCTTACAAATAGCTTTCTATAGTTAGAATTATCAAAACTATAAGAATCTAGATTAAATGAGTTCAAACTAAGCTAAAAATCTTGAGAACATTGGATAATCGCTACAAAATATGATGCAATATTTATGTTTATAAAGCGATTATCAGTTACCTAACTAAAATGACTTGCCATTTGGAAATAATAATAATAATGACTTTTACTTATAGTCAGCCTTCAATCGTAGGTATAAAGTTTATGATTTTTACCTATAGTTGAAGGCTATAAGTATAAGTTAATACTTTTACCTATGGATAAAGACTATATCTATAAGTTATCACTTTTACCTATGCATATTTTGAATTGTAAGAATTACGGTCAAATGTAATTGTAGGTGAAAATAAATCTATAGGTAAAACTTATAGTGACAGACTATTGTCCGTCATTGTACGTTCTTGTAAAGTTGACGAGCAAAAGGTCTGTAGGACAACATTTATGGTACATTTACCTACACATTTATAACTTATAGTGACAATTTTGATCTGTAGGCATAAGTCTTTTTTTTTGTAGTGCTTATAAAATTTGTTAGAATTTTATGACATACAATAAAATAAAAAAATCCATGCCATATATATTATTAGTTTTTTCACTACAAGAAAAGTGTCGGTTAGTATTATTTCTCTCTAATCCCTCGCTAAAGAGGTTTGAGAGGGAATAATGAGAGATAATTCTCTCACTAAAAATCAAGTGACTAATTAATGAGACAAAGTTTTCTCGCTAATCCCTCAAAAATATCTCGCAAATCCTTCACAAAAGTTCCCTCGCCAATCCCTCGCCCATCCCTCACAACTACTACTTCCTAATCAATCCCTCACCAATCCATCACTCGTCCTCGCATTTACTTTCCAATCGATCTCTCGCCAATCTATCACAAATACTTCACAATATTTCCCTCGCCATCCTTCATGATAAATCCCTTGTCAATCCTTTGCTATTCCCTCATTATTATCCTTTGGAAATCCCTTGTCATTCCCTCGTTATCCTCCCTCACTATTTCCTCACGAATCCTATGGTATTCCCTTGTCAGCATCCCTCATATCAAAACATTTTGTTATTTCAAATATTTAGCTCATAATATAATTTAGTATCTTATAATACATACATAATTAAATCAATCACAAAGTTATACACAAATAATATTAAAAACATCATTGAACCTAAAGTAGAGTATCCAAACAAAAAGTAAGTGTATGACAACTGAACTTGTTAGAAGTTTTAAAAATGATAATAATAAAAAGTTGATTTAATTCATAGTCAAAACAACCATAAAATAATTCACTTTTTTTTATTGATAGGCAGTATTTCTTTCTTAAAGAACTTCATATGCATTTGCATTTGTGCCTACATATCTTCCTTCAAGTCTGCCCTAGTCTTCACCTTAAATTCTTCTGCATCTACTCCCTCATCTGAGACATTTGTGTTAAAACAACAATAATATTTGTGGAAGGTGTTTTAGTGGGATCTACAATTGTTGTAGATGAAGCACTAATGACAATTTCTGGACAATGATAGTGTGATGGACTCTACCCTTGCTATTTTTACCGGTTGCCTTTAACCAAACTTCAATGTTAACTTTAGGATGCTTTGATGTGTCTTCTCCATATTTATCTACTATATTAGTTTCATATGTTTCCTAAAAAATATCAATAAAAGTTAAGTACAACAATAATTATCAAATAGTTAAGTAGATTTAAAATTACATACAATGAAGTTCTTTGATCTGTTAGAGATAAATTCACCATCCTTTTTTTGTGAACTTTGGAGTATAATTCATTGTAAGAAATAGGTTTTTTGTGCTTTTCCTCCTGTGATAACATATTAAATAAACATATTATTTGAATTGTGCAAAATATCATTAATATCACATGAAATTGAACCTTAGCCTCGCTAAAATTCTAAAGAAATTACTAGTTTCCAGAAATGAAAGCACATTGACATAAAAAATCATATAGAAAAATAAATTCTAATATTTATGAAGGTGTTTAAACACTTGTGAATATACTATAATTGTTATCAATCTACATACTATCATTGCATAAGAGGGTATAACCAAAAATGAATTTGAATATTTAAATGTTGATTTTTCCATGTTATTAGGAAAATTATTACCATAGCTTTCAAGTGTTGTCCGAAGCTTCTTGAGTCTCCAGTGTGCACCATCCATACTAGTAGGGGCCATAGTGTGTGTGTGAGATGTTGGGACAGCATTTGATTGATTTCCATTAGTGAATGGGTTTGCTGAATACGATTGACCACCACCAGTTAATTGAACATCGTCAAGTGATACATCATTATTGTTGAAAGTATTCCCTAAACGGAAAAACTCATTCAAAAAAACTAACACCCATCATTTTTATACAAATTAAGAGTTGATACTTAAGAGAGTCATTGTTAAAATTCACCTAGTGAACGCGATAAAGGATTGACTAGTGGATCATTAATGGGAGGCTAAGTAACCTCAAGTTGATTAGCAGGATATCTAGTAACAGAATGACTACCTCTACCTCTTCCTTGATTAGGCATCTTGAGTTTCTACTTATAGAAATTCAATGAATTAACAAATCATAGGACGATAACATAAGAATATAAAAGAGAAATTCCTAATTAAAATCAATACCATTGAAATAAAATTAAGACAATGAACTCATTATTCCCATCTTCATCAATTAACTAAATTTTAATCATTTAACTCCTCATCTTGATTAATGAACTCGTTATTCTCATCTTCATCAATGAACTCAATATTATCATCTTCTTCAATGGACTCCCCATCTTCATTGTCATTTATAAATTCATCATGATGTGGATTGTTCAATGAAATACAGTTTTCATTTAGGGAGATGGGTTTTATGGGCTTAAGGTTAATTAGACCAAAACGAAAAAAATACAAATACCAAAAACTAGTCTAAATCTGGAAGCATATGAAAACAAAGACATGGTGTGCTCACGAGTTGATGACTTCACACAACATCTCAAGCATTCTTGGAAAACAACGAGTCAAGGGTTACACGAGAACGGAAAGGCCAATCAGAAACATAAAAGCATATGATTTTACGTGCATGCTTGTGATTTTAGCTACCATGGTTGGAACCAAAGATGAATGAAATGTCTAACCCTTCAAATGTTTTGCGAATAAGAAAGGCTACTAAAATTTATGGATTTCTAACAAGCCTTAATTTGCAAGAAATAAGTGTTTAAGGACCAAAATTTCTAACTTTGGGCTACTAGCAAGATCATTGACTATCCTCATAAACCAACACAAGATTTTTCAGCGTGCTTTATCATCACTCACATGCTTTCCCAAAAACTTCCTAAAGGGTCACTCATCTCGTAATTGCTCCAAGCCAACACACTCAACTAAGAAGTTCTTAAGTGATGGGCTACTGAAAAGTAGATGTGTCTTGTTAGTATAGGCAGCACCAATTAATTCCTTCAAGTCATTCTCAAACATAAGGTCCCATACTTGCAAATATTTTTTTACCTTGAAAGTGTCCATCTTTTTTACCTTCAAATATTTTTTTATAAAGAACTTACATGCTCTTTTGCTTATATATGTGAATGTTATCCTATGAGTTGAAACATTAAAACTCTTTCTTGAAATTGACTAAGTGTTCTCAATGTATATATCTAGCTAGCTTTGTCTTTTAAGTGTTTGTAGCATTTATTGCGAGATGGGTTTAGCTCTTATACATGGTATAAGTAAATAAAAAAGTTAATGTAAGGGTCTGTTTGGATAAACAAATTAATTAAGATCTTATAATATACAATCCTTATTACATAAGAGCTTTTGTCATCAATGCTTAAATTCAATAAGTTACTTACATTTGGATACATGTGTTGAAAAGTGCTTACATAATTTTAAAGCATTTGGATATATTATTACATAAGCACTTATATAAAATGTTATCATCTTGTGAGTAAGTGGACTATGGCTAAAGAGCAGAGAACAAAAATAAAAGAAAGATAGAAGCAAAGATTGGATCCAAAATAAATATTGTTAAGATTAGAATTGTGCTTGATGAGAATGAAACTGCATAAGAAGTTGCAATATAAAATAATAAATAGTTCATAAAACCCTTCCAAACAAGGCCTAGATGAAAGTACCAATGGAGCTTAACAAGGATAACAAGTTATAATGCGCCTTACATGTGTTGGGAAGATAAATGCATTTTTGGTATCAACTATTATTACTACAGGCAAAGTTAGACTCTCCCTTTTCATTTTTACGTGATATGATATCTGATACATTTTTACGTAAATTGGATTTGTTTCTGAACAAATAGTTCTTTAAGCTTCTCTAAGAAAACTCCAGAGTGAAGAAGAATGAAGTTAGGCACTAGTAAGTTTACTTTACTAATTTGGTCAACTTGGTGACATGTGGAAAATCATGAGATGTCATGACAATTAACCTGTCAATTGAAATTAGTATCTTTAGTGCAAAAAATTGACAAAATAACCATTTTGGTCTAATAGAAACACTTTAAGGAACCTAAATGATGGCAGACCAAATTTATAAGCAATAATCTAAATGACGGACCAAAATTATATTTTAACCAACATTTTATGCCAATAATTAGAAAATAAAAAAAGCTTTTGTTTATCACCACATCACAATAAAAAAAACACCACAATCTAGTAGATAAGCTAAACAATAAATAATATAAAAAACATAATTAAACCATAAAGAAACAACACACCAACAACAAATAACAAATGAAAACAACAAATAATATAACCAAATATTGTTTATATAGGAGTAGACAAGAAAATGTATCAAACATAAACATGGTTTTTAATCATTGTTGTAACAAATGTATTTGCCTTGTTATTATTGAAATAACATGTGGTCTCACTTGTCGTTTCGACATATACCTAAAGAAATCATAATATTGCTACCACAATTGCAATTACATAATCCAATTTTTAAACCATTATTAAAGTTTAAAGGATAAATTTGACCTTAAGTATGAAAATTATTGGTTTCCTAGAAGACCACTAAGACCAGAATGAGTCATGGTAGCTCTATGTGCTATACCAAGTGAAGGAACTTGATTATGCCAAGAACTAAATCCCACACCCATGCGATACACATTTTGTAAATTTTCAGGTGCTATACCCCAAGGGTTGGTCATCCCAAATTGTTGGTTGGGAAAGCCAGGTAGAAAATGTGGCCAAGGCATGGTTGACATGTGAGCCATATGGTGCATGTTAGCCCCATAATAAGGGGGTGTTGGTCCTTGAAAGGGATAATGATGTGGAATGGGTGAGTATGAGCTCATGTGAACACCAAGTCCAAAAGTTCTCATATCTGTATCCATCCTTGATAGAACTCTTTCACGCCTATGAGCATTTTGGTGTCCCCCTAGAGCTTGAGAGGTTGGAAATTTCTTATCACAAAACTTGCATGAGAATTGGCGTTGCATAGGCACAATCACGTCATGATTAGTGTTTTCCATGAGATTTGAAGCAAATCCTGGGGACTCCTTATAGCTTTTCAATGACTTACACAATAAATTAGAAGAGGATTCACCAACCATTTTGTTACTCCCAAGATTCAGAGATAATAACAACTCTGAATCTACAGCATCAGTGGAAGATGCCTCCTCAATCGTACGCTTCAGCTTTCTACTCTCAACACCTCCAACAAAAAGTTCATCTGACATTTTTATGAAAAAACTACTCTCCAAAGAAAATCTATATTTGCTAAGAACTTTTTTTTTGTGTGTTGTGATTTTGAAGAAAGGGTATTTATTAAGAGAGAAATAAAAATTGCAACTTCCTTAAAGGAATTTATTTGAGGTAAATGTATCACATTTTCTTGCATAGTAACAAATTAATTATTAAAGAAAAGATAGAATTCAAAGGCCTTGGAATGTCAAACTTTAATATATATGATTGAAAATTCTTGTCATATGTTTTTTATTAGACTTTAATATTTTTTAGTCTCTATGAAATTGCATTTCTTTTACTTTTATTCCACTAAATTTTTTTGACTAGTTATGTTTGGGCTCCCTTTTTATTGATGATGTATCTAACAAAGGTATGCAAACCAATTATATGTTACTTAAATAATAGGAAGTAAATTGAAAAAAGAATAGTCAACAATTCAAACTTAACTTTTGACCTTTATCTTTATCATAAAAAAAGCAATTAATATTGTATTAAAAAATATTTTCATTTAGTGTTTGACAAAAATTAATTATATTATTTTGGTTTTAGTCTTTGAAAATGCATTAACTTTATTTTATTTTTTACAATAATTGCATTAACTTTATTAATCTATATATATTAACCAAACTAATTTAATTAAGGATTGACCTTATGGTTCAATGGATGTGTTTCATATCTTCACTACTCAAAGGTCTTAAATTGTAATCTCCAACTATCACTAACAAAATTAATTCATTTCTTAATTTATATGATTCATGTGCCAACAAAGTATATCTTTAATATTTTCTATGAATACATAGTCGTCTCATTTTTAAAAAAAATGAATACATGGAGCTTGTTTGGATACAAGGTTTGAAGTGTTTTTAACAATTTGTTTTACTAAAAAACACTATATTTTCAACAAAGAAGCCCTCAAAAACACTTTTAGGTTGTATCCAGGCTCATAGTCTCAATTAATAGAAAACAATTTACAAAATATACATTATCATTTTAAAATGAGGTGGAAGGCCTATTTAAAGTTTGTAAAAAATGATAAGCACAAGATTTAAACTTGATATCCTCAAATACTTTGCATTTCTTTTTTTTTTTTTAATAGTTCTAATTAAACCGGTTATGAACTAATTTTGAATCAAACCAATTTTGAACTAAACCAATTCAAAGTTTTTTGGTTAAAAATATTAATTTATTAATGTTTAAATTTAATTATATAATTAATATTTTAGAAGTTAAAGTAATATAAATGCACTAATTATATATTTACAAAATAAGGGTACGTTTGGTTAAATATTTATTTTAAATTTAAACATCTTTCATGATTTTTATAAAATATTTATAAAATTTAATAGATATATTAATTTTTTAAAGGGTTCTAGCGATAGTCTTAAATACTAAATCAGTAATCGAACCCGTCAAAACATTAAAATATTGGATTAATGGTAAAACCAATGAATTACTAATTAAACTGAATAACATGATCTCTATTAAAAATTGAACAAAATTATCCTAACCTTACGAATAACTACCTAAATTAGAACTTGGTGTCACAGATTATACATGATACATGATAAAATCATAATATAATATATAAATAATTCTATTAATATCATATGTATGATTTTAGGCACACATTGACACAAGTTAGAGTGTGTTTGTATCTCCATTGGTTTCAACATAATGGAGAAGTAACATGTGTGTTGGCAGTGTTGCTTTAAAAAGTTTGCCTCAAAAAATGTAATTTCTCTATGTTGATTGGTGGTAAAGGTAATGTGCTATCAATTTTCTGATCGTGGGTTAGATTCTTTGTGGCAACTTTATTTTGTATTTTCATGATTTGAAATATGCTTGTGTAACATACTCTTTCTTGGGCCATGTGCTAGCCCCACATCCACCATTTCAAAATGCTTAAATATGCTTTTTAGTCCGTTAAATTGGGTGTTTAACTTTTTTAGTCCTACGAAATAAAGTTATTTTTTTAGCCTTTCAAATGTAATAAATGTTATTTTTAATCTTTCTGACCAAATTATCAAACAAAATATATAAATTTTATAATTTGTATCGGTTTTTGACCGTCACAATTTGACTTTGATGGTAAAAAACCATCACAAATTACAAAATTTGTATACCTTATTTGGCAATTTTTTTATAGAAGGACTAAAAACAATAATTATCATATTTGAAGGACTAAAAAATATAACTTTTAATTTGAAGGATTAAAATATAAAATTTTTATATTTAAAGGACTAAAAACATATTTAAACCTTTTAAAAATGTTGAAATTCTAGTCCGACCAATTACGAGCATATTTTTAAAAATTGAACCAGACATTGACTAGGTTGAGAAACTATTAGATTACTAGTTGAATCAGTGGGCCACTTGCATAAAACGATTACAAATAACAAAAAATTTAGAATAAGGATATATCTATATTTTCACAATTAAATTGCATTCATCTATCATAGCTTAATGGTAAGAAGCCTCGCTTGTGTGTTCTTTGGGAAAATTCCATTCTTGATGGTGAATTTTTATAATACATTTTAGAAGAAAAGGTGTATGTATCTCAACCTTTTGTCTTCACTGACCTCGCAAATCCAAACCATGTCTACTGCCTCAAGAAAGCCCTCTATGGCCTTAAGCAAGCTCCAAGGCAATGGTTTGAAAGGCTAAGTAACTTCCTCATTGAAAATCACTTGGAAAGAGGTCAAGTAGATAAAATTCTCTTTCTTAAGCATACTAAATCTGATATACTCTTAGTACAAGTCTATGTTGATGACATCATTTTCGGATTCACTAACCCAAAATTATGTGAGAAATTTGTAGAATGTATGTAGGGGGAGTTTGAGATGTCCATGATAGGTGAGCTTAAATACTTTTTAGGACTTGAAGTCAAAGATATGACTCAAGGAACTTTTCTTCACCAAAGCAAGTACTATAGAGACTTGTTAAAGAAATTCAAAATGGACAACTGCAAGGTAGTATCAACACCAATGACAACTTCTTGCTATTTGGATGTTGATGAAAGAAGTAAAAGTGTTGACCAAACACTCTATCGTGGTATGATAGGGTCTCTTATTTATTTAACCTCTAGTTGTCCTAATAGTATGTTCAGTGTGTGCATGTGTACTAGGTACCAATCCAATCCTAAAGAATCCCACCTCACAGCTGTAAAACAAATTCTTAAGTACATTAGAGGCACCTCAGATGTAGGATTGTGGTGTCCCAAGGGTGTTTGATGAGCGTGTGATCAGTGCATCTTCATGCACATTCTTCTACTGTTATTCTTAGGCATTTCCTTAGTTTATTTCATTAGTTCCACCATTTTAGTGTATTTTCATATTTAAGTTTGTTTCTAGCTTTATTTAATTTTCGTATTTTATTTTCAGCATTAGCAGCTTTCAATGGAAAATTCATAACTGGAGCTACAGGAATCAAATTGAGGCGTTCTAATATTCGTTGGAAAGATAAGAGAAAGAGATACAACTTTCATGTTGGAGTTAGAAGCTGATTCGGATTGTAGAAGGCTTGAATAATTCGTCAAAGTTGTAGACGTTAGGAAATAATTTATTTTGGGTCAATTTTATGGGCTTGGTTTGTATTTTCCGACCCGGTTCAGATTGTTAGTGAAACTCTTATTCTATTAAAATGCTAGGCCCGGATGCTGTGCATAGATTCACTCTACACTCATTCACTCTTCACTCACTCACTATTCACGAAATTATTTGGAGATTTTTGAGCAATTGTAATGGAGAACTAATTTCCGAAGAATCGATCTACTGCAATCGGATTCCACTTTGAGGCTCTTTTATAAATTCCATATCAATCTGCTTCCTTTGATTTATTCCAATAATCTCAATTATTTGCTTAATTTGATTGTTGTTATAGGATATAAATCTTAAATTCGATTGGTTATTTGATCCTGAATCAATTTCGCGTTAACATAGCTTTTGCATTATCGCGTTTGATCAAATTACGTTTGCTTAATTCGCAATAGTTTTTAATCTGTTTGCTTAATTCGGAATTCAGGATCATACGCCGTATAATTTCTATTGCTCTTGTCAGTGGTTATTATAGTCGAATAGGATCAGACCCGTTTAGGGAATTAGAATTTATAGGGATCAATGATAAGTTGGAAGTCGATACAGTAGGTTGATTTGCTTTAGCTTATTCGATAATCACAATTTATTTTAATTCCTTTTTCTTGAAATCGTAATCTAAACCTCCCCATTAATCATTACTGCATTGATTAATAATAATACAAGAATCCTTGAGAACGATACTCAAGTTGTCGTTACCGTAACTATATTTTCAAAATCACTTGTTTTTGATCCGTGCGCGACAGCGGATCAAATTGGTGTCGTTGTCGGGGATTCTTGTCGTTATTAATAGATACTAGAGTCATAGGTTTAGTGTTCTTGCGTTTAGGCCCTAGTTTCCCCACGGTTTTGGCCAATTCGCTTTTAGCATCGAAAAAATCGGTATTTGGAAAAATTGTGTCCGATTGCAAATTTTTTTTCCCTGCTGGGACTAGAAAAATCGTGCAATCAATAGTCCCTTACTCTAAAAGAGTATGGGCTTCCGACCTCAAATTTCCAAATTCCTATTTTTTCTATTTTTAATTAATTTTTTACTGTTTTCATAGTGTCGAAAAAATCCAAAAAAATTCTCAAAATTCTAATTTCACTTCATTAGATTAATTTTGGTGTTTTTATATTTTTTTGAATTTATTTTAATCATTTTCCTTCATTCTGTTTGTTTTTGTATTTTGACAATTGTTGCTGCATTGCTGCATTAGTCCTGGCTACTAGGTCTTCTTGTTTTGATCTTTTTGATTGTGATCCTGAGGTAGAAAGAACTTTGCACACACGACGTAGAGCAGTCCAAGCTAGCAATAGTTCACCACCCGTAATTGATTTTGACACTGATTCTGATTACTTGCATAACTTGTTTGATTCAGATTCTGAAATTGTTTTTGATATGGCTGACCAAAGAACTTTAAGGCAGTTGGCTGCCCTTGATGTGAATTACAATGGTCTATGCATTGAGTATCCTGAAGCTGTTGCACCTTTTGAATTAAAATCTGGTTTGATACACTTGTTGCCAAAGTTTAATGGTCTTGTAGGTGAGGATCTACATAAGCATCTAAAAGAATTCCAGGTTGTGTGTTCTACACCTTTGAGGCCTGAAGGAATCACTGAAGACCATATCAAGCTAAGAGCCTTTCCGTTTTCACTACAGGGTGTTGCCAAGGATTGGTTATATGATCTTGAACCGAATTCTATCACAACTTGGAATGATTTGAAAAAAGTCTTCCTAGAGAGATACTTTCCTGCCTCTAGAGCTGCATCAATCAGAAAGGATATATGTGGTATTAGACAAGGTAATGAGACATTGGCTGAGTATTGGGAAAGATTCAAACAGTTGGTATCTAGTTGTCCTCAGCATCGATTACGAAAGCGAGTTACTTATCCAATACTTTTATGAAGGATTGCTACCTATGGATAGAAACATCCTTGATGTTTGCTAGTGGTGGAGCACTTGTTGATAAGACTCCAAGCAGATGCCAAAACCTTAATTCAGAACATGTCACTCAACTACCAACAGTTCACAACCAGAAATAATTCTGCGGTCCAAACAAGGAGTGTGAACGAAATTAAGGTTTCCTCCAACAAAGCTTTAGAAACTAGAATTGACGAGCTCACCTCCTTAGTGAAACAATTGGCAGTAGGTAAACCTCAACCAGCAACCTTGTGCGGTATTTGTACTTCCGCCGAACACTCGACCGACACATGTCCTATTTTGCAAGATGAGTCGATTACCGAGTTACCCCAAGCTTATGCAGCAGCCCTTTATAGAAACAATCAGAACAGGTACAACAACACTCCTGACCTGTCCACCAACAAATACCATCCCAATTGGAGGAATCATCCCAACCTTCGATATGGAAACCAGCACCCCACACAGAACAGCTAGTGTTACTCCTTCCGCAACCACAGAACATTCCACCAGCTACCACCTCTGTACCTTCTGGACCTTCATTAGAGGACCTGGTCAAGTAGCTAGTTGTTAACAATCTTCAGTTTTAACAAAGAACAGAATCTAGCATTCAAACCTTGTAGACACAGATTGGACAGCTTGCCACCTCAATGAATGCCATGCAAGCCCAAGGATCGAACCAACTTCCTGCCCAAACAGTTGTGAATCCAAAAGGTCCTAATGCCAATGTGAGTGAAATTTCCTTGCGATCTGGGAAGGTTACAGAACCAGCCCCTGAAAAAGATAAAAAAATTATTGAGGTAACATCTGAACCTTCTCCACCTTCTTCATAACTTTGGCATCATCCATCTTGAACTTCTTTAAGAGTTCTTTTACATACTTGGTCTAGTGTATGAAGATTCCTTTGTTGGTCTGCTTGATCTGCAATCCTAGGAAGAATTTCAGTTCTCCCATCATGCTCATTTCGAACTCAGTCTGCATCAATTTTAAGAACTCTTCACAGAGTTTTTCATTAATGGCACCAAAGATAATATCATCCACATAGATTTGAACAATAATAAAATCAAAGGAGTAGTTTTTGTGGAACAATGTAGTATTTATCTTTCCTCTTGTAAAATTGTGTTCTATTAAAAATGAACTGAGTTTTTCATACCATGCTCTAGGAGCTTGTTTAAGACCATACAATGCTTTGTTTAATTTAAATACATGGTCTAGAAAGATAGTACTCTCAAACCCAGGGGGTTGTTCTACATAAAATTCTTCTTTGATTACACAATTGAGGAATGCACATTTTACATCCTTTTGATAAAGTTTCATATTTCTAGGAGCAGCAAATGAAAGCAAAATCCTAATTGCCTCAAGTCTAGCTATTGGAGTGTATGTCTCCGTATAATCAATACCTTCCTATTGTGAGTAACCTTTGGCCATTAGTCTAGCTTTGTTCCTCACAACCTTACCATTCTCATCTAGTTTGTTTCTGAAGACCCACTTAGCACTAACAACTTCCTTGTTGTCTGGCAGCTTCACAAGTTTCCAAACATCATTCTTTTGAAATTGGTCCAGCTCTTCTTGCATTGCTTGGACCTAGCTTTCATCTTGCATGGCATCATCAATGTGCTTGGATTCTATCTTAGACAATAAAGTTGTTTGTTGGAAGGATGATCTTGTCTTTACTGGTGCTTGAATCTCTCCAATGATCTGAGTAGGAGGATGGTTCTTGATCATCATTTTGTTGCTGCTTTGTGGTTCTTTGACTTCTTCTTCATCATTTGAGATGGTCTAATAGTGAGCAGATGATCTTGGAGAAGACGATGTGGGAGTAGACGATGATGTGCTAGACGCAGAAGGTGGTGCATTAGACGCTGGTCTGGTCTTTGTTATTACATCTTCTAGTCTGATATCTGCATATGAGTCTTGTAACTCTAATAGTTTCCTATCAGGTTGAGTGTCATTAAATCTCACATGAATGACTTCTTCAACATTTTTGGTTCAAGAGTTAAACACTCTATATGCCTTAGATGTTTAGAATATCCAAGTAAGATGTCTGTATCACACTTTGAATTAAACTTACCCAAATTATCTTTTGTGTTAAAAATGAAACATTGACATCCAAAAGGATGGAAGCATGATATGTTGGGTTTCCTCCCTTTCCACAGTTCATATGGAGTCTTTTTGATAATAGGCCTAATATAAATTCTGTTTTGCAAATAACAGGAAGTATTTACAGCTACTTCTGCCCAGAAGTGCTTAGGAGTTAAGTTATCATTTAACATGGTTCTTGTCATTTCTTGTAATGACCTGTTCTTCCTCTCAACAACACCATTTTGCTGTGGTGTTCTAGGTGTTGAGAAGTTGTGAATAATTGCATTCTCTTCACTGAACCTCTGAAAACTTTCATTTTTGAACTCTCCTCCATGGTCACTTTTGATAGAAGTTATACATACTCCTTTTTTATTTTGAACACATTTGCAGAATTTATAGAATTCCTTAAAAGCCTCATCCTTGTGAGTGAGGAATATAACCCATGTCCATCTAGAATAGTCATCAACTATTACCAGTCCATATCTCTTCCCTTTAAGAGAGGTTGTCCTTGTTGGACCAAAGAGATCAATATGTAACAGTTCTAATGGTCTAGAAGTGGAAACAATGTTTTTACTTTTAAAAGAGGTTTTCACCTGTTTCCCTTTCTGACATGCCTCACAAAGCAAGTCATCTTTATACAACATTGTTGGAAGTCCTCTTATGAGGCTATATCTTTGCAATTTTAAGATTAATCTCAAACTTGCATGGCCAAGCTTCTTATGCCATAACCAGTGACTTTCTTTGATAGACAGTAAGCATGATACATTTTGATCCTTTAGTTTACCAAGGTTGATCTTATAAAGATTGCCTTGACTCTTTTGTAGAGAAGAGATGTGAACCATTAGAATCTTTAACTATGCATGATTCCTTATTGAAGGAAACATCATATCCACTGTCGCAAAATTGACTTATGCTCAGTAGATTGTGTTTTAGTCTTTCAACATATAACACATTTTCAATAGAGAGACTAGGAGGAATACCTATCTTACTAGTACCCTTGATTCTCCCTTTCTGATTACCTTTGGAAGTGATTGTATCACCATGCATTGGTGTTAGGTCTAGGAACATAGACCTTGTGCTTGTCATGTGATGTGAGTAGCCACTGTCCAGGTACCATGATTGGTGTTTCTTTCTTGCTATCAAGGATATTTGCAATAGGAATTATTTTATTCTTAGGTACCCATATCCTTTTGGGTCCTTTGGTGTTAGTCTTAGAAGTAGATAATTTGTTTCTTGTAGGCAATTTCTTGCTTTTGGACTTTACATGTCTATTTTTTGAATATGATCTACTAGAGGAAGCTTTCTGCTTGGTTGCTTCTCTCTTTTCTGTGAATCCAAGGCTAGATTTGTCATTTGGATGTCTGTTGTATGAAAGAATTTTCCTTAAATTTTCAAACTCACTGACAAATTTTCTTA
Organism: Amphicarpaea edgeworthii; assembly: GCA_014843725.1. Lineage (NCBI taxonomy): Eukaryota > Viridiplantae > Streptophyta > Magnoliopsida > Fabales > Fabaceae > Amphicarpaea > Amphicarpaea edgeworthii. Next base: position 13,823,369 of record CM026326.1, read on the forward strand.
GAATACTCTTAAGAGATGTAGCTTTGATCCACTGTCGCGCACGGATCAAAACGAGTGATTTTGAAAATATAGTTACGGTAACGACAACTCGAGTATCGTTCTCAAGGATTCTTGTATTATTATTAATCAATGCAGTAACGATTAATGGGGGGTTTCAATTACGATTTCAAGAAAAAGGGATTAAAATAAATTGTGATTATCGAATAAGCTAAAACAAATCAACCTACTGTATCGACTTCCGACTTATCATTGATCCCTATAAATTTCAATTCCCTAAACGGGTCTGATCCTATTTGACTATAATAACCACTGACAAGCACAATAGAAATTATACGGCGTATGTTCCTGAATTCCGGATTAAGAAAACGGATTAAAAACTATTGCGAACTAAGCAAACGCAATCTGATCAAACGCGATAATGTAAAAGCTACGTTAGCGCGAAATTGATTCAAGATCAAATAACCAATCGAATTTAAGAATTATATCCTATAACAACAATCAAATTAAGCAAATAATTGAGATTATTGGAATAAATCAAAGGAAACAGATTGATATGGAATTTATAAAAGAACCTCAAAGTAGAATTCGATTGCAGTAGATCGATTCTTCGGAAATTAGTTCTCCATTACGATTGTTCCAAACTTTCAAAATAATTTTGTGAACAGTGAATGAGTGAACAACAGCTGGCCCTAGAGTTTTAACAGAATAAGGGTTTCACTAACAATCTGAACCGGGTCGGAAAATACAAACCAAGCCCATAAAATTGACCCAAAATAAATTATTTCCTAAGGTCTGCAACTTTAACGAATTATTCAAGCCTTCTACAATCCGAATCAGATTCTGACTCCAACATGAAAGTTGTAGCTCTTTCTCTTAGCTTTCCAACAAATATTAGAACGCCTCAATCCGATTCCTGTAGCTCCAGTTATGAATTTTCCATTGAAAGCTGCTAATGCTGAAAATAAAATACGAAAATTAAATAAAGCTAGAAACAAACTTAAATATGAAAACACACTAAAATGGTGAAACTAATGAAATAAACTAAGGAAATGCCTAAGAATAATAGTAGAAGAATGTGCATGAAGATGCACTGATTAAATTCTTTGCGTAGATGAGCAATTTCAGCTTCATCTTTGCTCAAGGCTCTCACCTTGTTTAATTCATCAGTTTCCTTAATCAATTCATTCAATTGCCTTCTATGTTGTTCTTTTTCTATCCATAGTTCACTTTTGCTTTTAATTAAGCATTGGTGATCTATGGTTAGTTTTTGAAAATCATCTGTTAGAGCATTACTGGTTGTGACTAATGTAGAGCATTTGTTAGATAAATCAGTGAATGAAGACCCAAGTTCTTCATTCTCTTTTGAGAGTTTTCTTAATTTCTCTTTTCATAGATAAATAGGCTTTTGAAAGAATAGATGAATTATAAAGAAGTTCTTGATAAGCTTCTTGAAGAGAGATAAGATCATTGAGGTCTACCTCTTGTTCTTCATCATCTGAAGCCTCAGACGCTGATGCAAAGGAGGTGTTGTCTGATGCATTCTCACCATCAAACGTAGACGATGTGGAGGTTGTGTCTGCCATTAGACAGAAATTAGCTTCTTCATCTGATGCTTCAGAGTCTTCATCATTTGAATCATCTAGATCTTCCCATGTGGACATCAATCCTTTCTTTTTCTTGGGAAATCTCCTCTTGACTTTTTCTTTTCCTTTGCTGAGCTTTGGACTTTCTAACTCTTGAAGTGTCCAGGCTTCTTACATTCATAGCAGACAATAGGATTCTTCTCTTTCTTCTCATGGTTTGCTAAGTATTTCTTATTGTAATTCTTCCATCTCGAACCACCTTTCTTTCTCCACATCTTGTTGATTCTTCTTGAGATGAAGGATAGTTCATCATCTTCTCTTAACTCTTCTTCACTTGAAGAAGTGGACTCTACTTTTGATTCTTATGCTTTTAGAGCTTTGGTAGTCTATCCTTTGGGTGGTCTAGAAGACTAACTTTTTGATGAAGATGAATCTTTTGGTGTTGTTTGATTTGGCTTATAAGCTTTCAGAGCCAGAGACTTGCCCTTTTTCAACTTGGCATCTCCTTGCAGCTCTTGCTCATGCAGCATTAGAATTCCCATGAGCTCTTCTAGAGGCATGTAGTCTAAGTCTTTGGAAGCTCTAATGGCTGTGACCTAAGGTCTCCATTGTTTGGGCAAGCTGTGAAGGATTTTGTCAATATGCTTGAAGTTTTTGAAACTCTTACCAAGGTTTCGAAGTTCATTTAAAATAGTTTGAAATCTAGACATCATACTAGCTATGGTTTCATTTTCTTCCATAGCAAAGAGTTCATATTCTCTGGTAAGAACACTTACCTTGTTCCTTTTTACCTGTGAGGACCCTTCATGAGTTATTATGAATATGTCCCATGTGTCTTTGGCGGATTTGAACTGGCTTATCTTTTTGTGCTTAGTTTTTGAGATGCATGCATGTATTGCATTTCTTGCTCTGGAATTGAGGACAAATCTGTTCTATTATGCCTTAGTTCATTATTCTTTTGGAATCTCATTTCCACTTTCATCAACTGGAATGTAGTCTCCATTTTCTACGACATTCAGCATGTTTATGTGACATCACTCAAAGTATGTCTCCATTCTTTGTCTCCAGTATGTGAGGTTTTCACCTTTGAAGATTGGAGGTTTGTGTAGACCCTTCTCCATTCTTGTGTAGGATCTTTAACTCTGTATCTGTGAAGATAGTTACCAGAGACCTAGCTCTGATACCAACTGAAATACACAACACACTAGAAGGGGGGGGGGGGGGGGGGGTTAAATAGTAGGTTAAAACCTTTTCAGTAATACTATTAGTTCACAAGTTGCCTTCTTGGATATATGTTAGTTTAAATAAGCAAATATATCCATGCAAGCAAAGCTTTGAAAGCCTTTCCAAAACAGCACAGTTGGCAAAATAAATATATGTAATCACAAGACAGCAAATGAGAGTTTGTTTTCATATTGGTTCACTCAACCTGAGCTACATCCAGTTCTCCTTTAACAACTGTTAAAGGGTTCCACTATAATCAACTGATTACAAAACAAGTATTCTTCACTACCACTTCTGGCTACAAGTATTCTCTATGCCACTACTGGCTACAAGTATTCTAAATCACTTTTGGTTATCAATATAAATCTCCCCCTGAGATTATACTTCCCAAGTATTCTTTTATCACTAAGCCACTCCTAGCTTTCTATACAAAAATATATAAGATTCAGATTACTCTCAAAGAGAGGATATGAACAAGTGTTGAATCTGTATGAGCTTGTAGAAGATGGGTATTCTCTTTTCTCTCAGCTCATGTTTCTTTTTCTTTTTCTCAAGGTGCTATGCTTGCTGTTCAGATTGGTTTGAATGGTTTTGTTATTGTTCATTAGTCTTCTCGTTGCATGGAAGCTTCCTTATATAGTGAGCTTCATGGATTTGAACGTTGGAGAAGGTTTGTTTCTTGTTGTCTCACAAAAGAGTGTTGAAGTAGCTTTGACTGTGCTTGATGTGACAGGAGCAGGTTTTTGTCTCTGTAATAGTTGGCTTTTAGCTTAAGGTGTGCATCTCAATGCCGATTAGTCTTTTGACTATAGCTACACACTTTACATAATTTGAGACATGCAAGCAATATGAGGAATAGAAGAAAGTAAGATCAAAGAGTATCTCCCTTTCTTTTTGTAATAGCAGTGCCTTTATTTGTGTAAAGAATTAATTATAAAACACATATTCCTCAACACATATGACAGACCATATTCTGTTCTTGCACAGACAACGTCTAACTTAACAAACATAGTCTGGTCTGACTGACCATGGTCTGGAATAAAGAACATGGTCTGGCCTAACTTCAGACATCATCTGGCTTAGCTTCAAACATTGTTTGGTCTAGCTTCATGCTGTCTGACCCTGTTCCATACATGGTCTAATCCAATACATATGTTAGAACCTAGACATTTGATGATGTCTAACCCCTAATACCTTGATAGGTTTTGATGATAACAAATGTGATAATATTTGATAAACTAATGATTTTAGTTAAGTGATTTCAGGAAATAAAGTAAGAATAGACAATGGTATAATCACTTTAACTCTTACTTTCGTCTTAACTGTCTGATAATTGATGATGATTAAGTCACGCACTATAATTGCTTATAAACAGACTAAAATAAGCTCTTAACGGATCATGCAAAGTCTCAAGCCAAGACGATGTCTGATGCAAGGCTAGACGATGACTGATGCCAAGCTAAACGATGTCTAAGGCTAGAACAGACCATGTCTTTTAATTAAGAATGTGTTTGTTAAGCTAGACAATGTCTGAAGCTGAGCCAAACGATGTCTAAGGCTAGAACAGACCATGTCTTTTAATTAAGAATGTGTTTGTTAAGGCAGATGATGTCTGAAGCTGAGCCAGACGATGTCTAAGGCTAGAACAAACCATGTATTTTAATTAAGAATGTGTTTGTTAAGGTAGACGATGTCTGAAGCTGAGCCAGACGATGTCTAAGGCTAGAACAGACCATGTCTTTTAATTTAGAATGTGTTTGTTAAGCCAGACGCTGTCAGTGCATGAACAGACCATATTTAATCAAGACCAGACTATGTATGTTAAGCTAAACTTTGTTTGTGTAGGAAAACAACATAATCTGTCATATGTGCTGAGGAATATGTGTTGAATAATTAATTATTTACTCAAATAAAGGCACTGCTACAATAGAAAGAAAGGGAGACTCTCTTTGACGTTACTTTATTTGATTCATTGTATTGCTTGTATGTCTCGTATTATGTGAAGTGTGTAGGTATAGCCAAAAAAACCAATCAGCATTGGGATGCACAGTTTTAGCTAAAAGACAACTGTAATAGAGATAAAAACCTACTCCTGTCACATCAAGCACAGTCAAAGCTACTTCAACACTCTACTGTGTGAGACAACGGAAAGAAGTCTTCTCCAACGTTCAAATTCATGAAGCTCTCTTTATAAGGATGCCTCCATGAAATGAGAAGACTAATGAACGAAAACAAAGTAATTCAAATCAATCTAGATAGCGAGAGAAAGCATTCTGAGACAAGGTCTTGAACATGAGCCGTGAGAGAAAAAGAATATCCATCCTCTATAGAGCTGTCAAATTGGCCCTGAGCCCGCGGGTTAGCCCTAACCCCACTTAAAAATGGCCCTACTACACATGGCCCCAAGACTATGGGGCCAATGCAGGGCTAGCATAGGGCCAACCATGGATGAAACAAGGTTTGTGGTGGCTTCCTTATTCACAACATATACTGATATCCTCATAAATTTATCTTTTTTTTTTTAATATCTTCAAAGCAATGTAGTGATGTGTGAATGAAATTTATAAAATTAATTATGAATATAACTAATTTTGATTCAAATTGATTATATGATTAGTTTTTATAAAGTTCTTGACTTTTTTTTTTGTTAATTTATATTACTTAATTGTTAATTGTTAAGCTATTTTAAGTAAAAGTTGGGTCAAACACCAATTGGTAAAAACTCCTTAAAATAAAAGTTACTTATTTTTAATGAAGAAAAATTAGAAATAAGGAGTTTTATAATAAGCTATCCAAAGTTATTTATGCGGAACTTATTTCCATGTTCTTTTTTCAAATCCCAGTAAAGCCAAATTTTAGAATAATTAGTATTTTTTTATCAGAAAATATTAGTAATTAGTTTGTTAGTTTTTGTTAGTGGGGGAGTCGAACCCAAGACCTCTCCATTTTATTATATTTTAACTTTATGAAGCTTTTAAGTTAAAAATAAATAAATATTAACAAACAAAATTTTCCTTATTTTTTTAAGCTCTCATTTTTAACTTTAACTTAAAAATAACTTACAAGTTAAAAATAAGCTGGGTCAAACGGAGCCTAAGAAGTTCATATAGTAGATTGACTTGCTCTATGGACCAAGTTAATTAATTTTTAAAATAGGTTAAATTGTTAAAGTTTAAGGCCCGCGAGCCCTAACCCGCAGGGCCTTGTGGGCTTTTTGGCCCTGCAAGCTTTTAAAATCATGGCTCGTGCGGGCTAGGGCCAGGGCTGGGCCAAATGGGCCACTTTGACAACTTTAATCCTCTACAAGCTCACATGGATTCAACATTTGTTTATATCCTCTCTTTGAGAGTTATCTGAATCTTATACATACTTGTATAGAAAGCTAGGAGTGGTTTAGTGATAAAAGAATATTTGGGAAGTATAATCTCACGGGGAGATTCATACTTGTAACTAGAAGTGGTTTAGAATACTTGTAGCTAGGAGTGGCATAGAGAATACTTGTAGCTAGAAGTGCTAGTGAAGAATACTTGTTTTGTAATCAGTTGATTATAGTGGAACCCTTTAATAGTTGTTAAAGGAGAACTGGACATAGCTCGGTTGAGTGAACCAGTATAAAAACAAGCTCTCATCTGCTGTCTTGTGATTACATATATTTATCTTGCTCACTATGCTCTTTTGGAAAGACTTTCTAAGCTTTGCCTTGCAAGGATATATTTGTTGATTTAAACTAACATATATCCAAGAAGGAAACTTGTGAACTAATAGTATTTATAAAAAAGTTTTAAACCCACTATTCACATAGTTTGTCCGAGACTGTTGTATGGTCTAGTCTTAGACTTTGCATGAGTCTTTCCCAAGACTATACCGTTTGATCTTATGAACTATGCATGGTCTGTTCTAGGGCTTATTTTAGTCTGATTAGAAGCAATTATAGTACTTGATTAATCATTACGAGCTATCAAACAGTTAAGACGTAAGTGAAGTTTGAGTGATTTTACCACTGTCTTTTCTGACTTTGATTTCCTGAAATCACTTAGTCTGAAATCATTAGTTGATCAAATATTATCACATTTATTATCATCAAAACCTATCAAGGTGTTAGGGGTCAGACATCATCAAATGTCTTGGTTCTAACAAAAAGCTGCCATGGAAGGTTCATCAAAAACTAAGAGGGCTCCCTCAAAGCATCCAAGGCGCCGAGTTGCTTGCTCTCCTTCTCCTCCTAGATACCCACCTCTTCCAAACTCCAATTGGTTTCGAACCAAAAGTGAGGATAACTCATTTACTAGAGAGTTTGTGAGAAAAGAGATTCTCAAGCCACACTATCTATTTGAAGATTGGCTCATCTAGGAAGGCTTCACTTTTCAAAATATCCTTGATGATCAAGGTCTGATTACTTTGGTTGAGATGAAAGGTACTTACTACCTTGACCTCATCAAGGTCTTCTACTATAACCTCACCATCAATGGGGAAACTGGGTATCTTCAGTCACATGTGAGAGGCAAACACATTCAGAAGGACCAAGCCCTATGGTTTTCAATTGCTAGAATTGAAAGGGTCAAAGATGAGATTGAACCGAAAATGAAGGCCCTTAAGAAGATCAAGAACCTCAAATACAACAAGTTAGATGTTTATAAAGCAATGGTTTGAGACCCCAATGTGCCCATTGGCAATCGCTTCCCTGTTGATTGCATGAAGATCGAGGATCACATGCTTGCCTACGTTCTTTCGTGGATTATCTTACCATGGGGAGCAATCATGGAGCATTCTCCAAGGATAATCTTCTATTGCTATTCCTCATGAAGAATGAGTATCAGGTAGATTGGATCTTTGCTATTACCAACCATATGTAGAAGATTGGGAAGCCCAACAACTTCAAGATAGCATATTTAGTGCTAGTTTCTTGCATCCTTGATCACTTCGAAGTCAAAACTGATGTTGTTGTGAGTGACTTCGTCCTTCTTGAAGTTGATTTATCAAGCAAGCACTTGAAGCAAATGGCTTTGGTGTTAACGAATGCCGGATGGGAGCACAAGGAAGGCTAAGTAGCTACTGTTGATGCTAATCAGCTTGAAGTAGCGTCCAATGCACAAGCTAAGCAACCTCCTCATCCTTCTACATTTGAGGTTGCAATAATGGACAAATTGAATTAAATAATGCAAAATTAGCAAGAGCTTTCAAGGATTGAGAATGAGCATTACTTGGAGCTTTGCTATAGTCTCAATGAAATATCTGCTCGTCTCGACTTCCTTCATCTTTCAGAAACTAACGACATTGATGAAGATTGAAGCCTCGAATGTGAAATACACAAGAACACATTAGAAGGGGCAGGGGGTTGAATAGTGGGTTATGAAACTTTTCACAAATAATATTAGTTCACAAATCTTTTCGAAAGAGCAAAGTATGCAAGACAAATAGATATAATCACAAGACAACAAATGAAAGCTTATTTTTATACTAGTTCACTCAACCTGAGCTACGTCTAGTTCTCCTTTAACAACTGTTAAAGGGTTCCACTATAATCAACTGATTACAAAACAAGTATTCTTCACTGCCACTTTTGGCTACAAGTATTCTCTATGCCACTATTGGTTACAAGTATGAATCTCCCCCTAAGATTATACTTCCCTAGCATTCTTTATCACTAAGCCACTCCTGGATTTTCTATACAAATATGTATAAGATCAAAATAACTCTCAAAGAGAGGATAGGACTATGTATTGAATCTGTATGAGCTTGTAGAAGATGGATATTCTCTTTTATCTCTCAGTTCGTGTTTCTTAGCTTTTGTCAAGATGCTTTGCTTGCTGTTCAGATTGCTTTGAATGGTTTTCATTTTAGCTCATTGGTCTTCTCATTGCATGGAAGCATCTTTATAAAGTGGGCTTCATGAATTTGAACATTGGAGAAGATAGAAGTCCATTGTCTCACAATTGAGTGTTGAAGTTGCTTTTGTAGAGCTTGATTTGATAGAAGCAATTTCCTGTCTTGTCACAACTGGTTTCTATCTTTTAGGTTTGCTTCTCGAAGCTTCACACATTTCGAGACATGCAAGCATACAATTTGTATAGTAACACTACTAGAAAATCGTGGTTTAACGATTAAAATTAGCAATCGATTTTTAAATTTTAAATTTTAGGTTTTAGGTTTTAAGTTTTAAATGTTAAATTTTAAATTGCTATAATCAGTATATTGAAATATATTTAATTATTATAATTTTTTAACTACGGCAAAGTCCAATTTTTTAAAAAAAATAATAAAAAAACAAATTTAATACAATAATAATACATATTAAACATGATGAGAATATATTTTTTTATGATAGATACTAGTTACCTTTCCTAACATGAACCATTTTAATTAATAATACTTTTCAAAAAATAAAAATATTGATGTGTTTGTAAAAGGGGAAGGGTTTTTGAGTATCATTAAATAGTTTCTGAAAATCATTTTATGAAAAAAAAAAAAAAGAATAAGTGGGAAGGCATATATATACAAGGAGAAGTGAGGATAATTTGGGGAAAATATTTAAAAAGGCTTTGAGGTGCACTTAATCAAGAATGGAAATGTAAATAGAAGAGCCTAAACTAAATGGGATCTAATCCTAATAATACAACCGACCCTTATGCCTCAGACACTCACTCTCACTCATTGGAATAGATCTAATCCTAAACTAAGTGGGATTCTCGCTCTAACTCTCAGTCACTGGAACAAATCCTTCTTCTTCCTTATCGTCAAATCAATTACTCCAAACCCTAATCGCGAGTGTGGTTTATGATTTTCATCGAATGTCTGATGCCTACTTATCATCCCTAACCAAAACCTTGATTTCTCATTTTTTTTCTTTTCTCTCTCTCCCCCTATTTTCTTCCTATTTTTCACTCTAGTCATCTTCATTTTTCCTTTTTTCCTTGTTCTTGAATGAGTGTAGAGACACCACAAGGTTGACAAAGTTGACATGTCAACATTTATATTCTAGTATTCTACTACACAAGGTTCGAATTAAACTTTTACTCTTATTTTGTAATTTATAAAATGTTAAGCTATTAATGGATGCGTGAGTTATAAAGGTGTTGATTGAATTAGGTGCATGAGTTTGGTGCATGATTTTTATTTATTAGTTAGTCTGTATGAATTGGGTTGGCGGGGATTTGCAGATTGTGGTGGTAGGATTTTTTGTCATTTGTGATTTGTCCTTTGTCTGTATCTAATGGCAAATGCATCTTTTGTCATTAGTTTCATCTCTGATTTGTCCTCTGTTTGTATCTGATGGAAAATGCGTCTTCTGTCATTTGTGCATCCGTTTCTTATAGTATTGAGAGTTGAGATTGTTAGAAATAGTTGGATAAATCAAGAGGGGGTGAATTGACATTTCAAAAATTTCATACCTCTTTTAAAAATAAAAGCAATTCGACCAAACCCTTTGAAGTTTTTCACAAAGTTTATAAAAATGTGTTGAAGAGGGATTCACATTTTAGAAACACAAGTAAAACACTCTTTTTTAAAAAGATTTTCAAAAACAAAGTATTATAAGAAAGTAAACAAGAATGTAACTAAGAGATGAAGGGATAAGAAGAAAGACTCAAGCTTTTTTATACTGGTTTGATCATAACCCGATTTAAATCCAATTTTCCTCAACCTAAGGAATTCCATGATGATTTGCAACAGTTATAAGCACAACAATACATTCAAATCATATTAAACCTATCTTGTTCACAACTCAAACAAGAACCTACACATGAGTGTGAAAACCTATCATAACCTCATGCAACTACCTAGGAAAACCTCTCCTAGAATACAAAGTAACTAAGAGAAAAAGATTAAGGAACAAAAGCACTTGGATGTGCAGATATAACTGGAAAAAGATTTTTTCTTCAAAGAGAAAATATAACAATTAAAATCTTAAGAGAATTTTAGCACAAAGACAATTTGAAGATGAAGAATTGTGTTTTTTCAATTTTTTATGGTTTGAAAAGTTGAATAGTGAGTGGAAAAAAAGAGCTTTGCCAGGGTGTCTCTCCTTGTGCCTCTCTCATGGCCATCCAGCTGTTTGTCCTCCCTTGGAGGTGCCTTGCCACGCACGACTCACCTTCTCTTCTTCCTCCTCCTGCCCTTGATCCTGATCGTGCTATTGCGATCCCTTCACTGCCCCATAAATCTTTTGCAGCTGCATTGAGAAAACATGCAACATCGCCCTTAGCCAACTACTTACTCCTTGCTTGAAGGGGGATACAATCGCTATTAAGATCCTTGAGGAAGAGTACCAAGCTGGTCTTGAGATTTGCAAGAATTATTTACATGTGCATCTTCTCCTTTCTAAAGGAAGCAAACCCCCTAGGGTTCAAGATTTGAAGGAACAAGTTGCAAAGATATGGCTGCTCTTTGGTGCTCGACACATGGTGGCAATTGGAAGAGGTTTTTTCGAATTCACATTCTCTAATCTTGATGATTTGCATTGTATTTTAGCAACTGGGTCCTAGAATCTGGGGCTGGGTGTTCTGCATGTTTTTGCATGGTCTAAGGACTTTAATCCTAGTCTAGTTAAACAAACTAATGCCCAATGTTGGGTTAGGGTTCATGATTTACCACAAGAGTATTGGCGAACAAAAATTCTCTTTGCAATTGCAAGAGGAATTGGAATACCCCTAGCTGTGGATGAGACAACATCTCAATGTTCCTTTGGCCATTTCACTTAGGTTCTATTTGACTTGTATATTAAGCAACCAATTCAAGAACAACTTATGGTTGAAAGGGAAGGCTATGCTTTCTATGTTAATTTGGTTTATCAAAGACTCCTTGATTTTTGTGATAAGTGTCAAATTGTAGGACACTTTTTGTCTAATTGTAGACATTTACGTGAGAGACCAGTTGACAAGCAAGCTAAACCAAGGGAGAGAGCCTATGTTCCTAAGGCTAGACATGGTGATGCTTCAGCCCATAATGCTTCCCTTGGTGACCATGCTGATCTTGTTGCAAATCAAGACTTGAATCCTAATAATTTAGAGAGTTAAACTGTTCCATAGCCTACGCCCTCTAATGTTGTGTAGCAAGTCCGTACTATTGTGGATCCTATACCGAGGGTGGCTACTGCCCATAACATAATTCAGGGGGTGAACTCTAGACATATGGATCTGCACCTAGAGATTTTGCATCAACTGCTGCCAATCCTCAGGGAGTAAGGGTTGTTCATGATGAAAGGACTACCCAAAGTGCAACTCCTTTGGGTGAAAGGGCTGCACATGATTAGTGGGTTGCTCAAAGGGATAGGGTTGTCCACAGTGCCACTCCTCATGGTGAGAGAGCTAAGCAAGTTGCAAGGGATGTCCAAAATGCAATTCCTCAAAGTGTGAAGGCTACACAAGGGGCAAAGACTACACTTGTTGAGAGGGCTGTCCATAGTGCCACTCTTCTTGGTACAAAATTTGCATTGTGTGAGCAAACTGCACATATAGAAAAGGTTGCTCATAGCACCACTCCTAATCAAAGGGAGAGGGCTGCACTTGTTGAGAAGGCTGCACAAACCTTAAATTTGGGAGGGCAGTTTGTGCATCCAGCTTAGAATGAGATGGAGGATTCAAATTCATATCATATTTCTAATTCAGCTAATGTAGTTTTTATAGGGGCTAGAGCCACCCCTCCAAGCATGCAGCCAGACATGCAATGAGTTTCTAAATTCTAAGCAGATGATAATAATGATTCGGATGATGCTACTAGTGAACAAGAGTTGAATGATGAAGACAGAGTGCCCGCTAGTCTTGCAGACTTGATTCATGATGACATCATCCTAGTTATTTATAAAGCTAGTAAGAGAAAGCAGCAGCAACAACAACGAAAATGATACAACACCAGAGGTGGTGCTATCTCAAGTTTAAAAGGAAGATTCTTTTCTAGAATGCATAGGGCTTAGCCAATGCTGAATCTAAGCGGGTCTTATCTTCTATGTGTAAGACTCATAAACCTGACTTGGTTTTTATTTTTGAACCTATGATTTATGTGGATAGATTGCCTTCAAATTATCTTGCACAATTTAATTTAAAGCTTTTTGAGTCAAACTGAAGGATTGATCTTATTCCTAATCTTTGGTGTTTTTGCACTAATGATTTTTCTGTCAATTTCCTTTCTATTGGTGACCAATACATTTCCCTTTCTATTTCGAGAGATGGGGTTATAATCAATGTGGCAATGATTTATGGAGCTACTACTTATATTAAGTGTCAGACTTTATGGCAAGATCTTTCTCAGTTGCAGCTTGCTTCACCAGGGGCTTGGACCTTTATTGGTGACTTAAACACCATCCTTGGTGCTCATGAAAAAAGAGGTGGTAACCCTCCTCCTTCAGGCTCTGGTAATGACTTTCATGGCTGGTCTAATAATATTAATCTCATTCATTTGCCTACCAGAGGTCAACAACTTACTTGGTCAAATGGTCGGCTTGGTACTAATAATATTGCTCTTCAGTTAGATAGAGCAATTTGCAACCAGGACTTGTTAGATTGTTTCTCCTCAGTTACTTGCTCTACTCTAGTTAGGAGCAAGTCAGACCATTATCCACTACTTCTCATCCTAGATAAGGATAACTCTCGACCTTTGGGTAATTTTAAATTTCTTTCCATGTGGTTGGAACATGATGATTGTCAAAGGCTTGTTCATGAAACTTGGCAACAACCAGTTTCCAAATGTCCTATGTTTATTCTGAAGCAAAAATTGAAGAATGCTAAGATTTCTCTTAAGAGATGGAACGTGGAGGTATTTGGGAATGTTCAGCAACGCATCTCGAAAGCTTCTACTTCCCTTTCAAAAGTTCAAGGAAAAATTGAGGAATTGGGTCCTTTGGAGGAGCTGATTTCTCTATAGGCTAGTGCCCAATCAAAGTTGTAGAAGGCTCTTGAATTGGAGGAGATTTTTTGGAGAGATAAGTCTAGAATCAAGTAGGCCACTCAAGGAGATAGAAACACGACTTTCTTTCATCGTATGGCCTCTTACCATCACTCTACCAAGCAAGTTACCTCTCTAAGGCATAACGGGGACTTACTTCACTCTTCAAAGGAAATCTAGAACCATGTGCTGCAATACTTTGGCAACATTTATGCTTCTGAAAACCAGTGCACCCCTAATGGCCTGATACAGTCTGCAATTCAAGTGCTAGTCTTGCCTAAAGATAATACTATGCTTTCATGTCTACCTCGATTAAACGAAGTTAAGGATGTAGTTTTTTCAATGAGTAACTCTAGCTCTCCTAGTCTTGATGGCTTTGGTGGATGCTTCTACCATACTTTCTAGGACATTATTTGTGCGGATGTTTACGCCTCCACTCTTCAATTCTTCCAATAGGGTTGGTTGCTGCTAGGACTGAACTCTAATTTGGTTGCTCTGATTCCTAAAGTGCCTAGTGCAGATGGCTTGGACAACTTTCGTCCCATTGTGATGGGAAATTTTCAATTCAAAAGTAATTACAAAATTCATTTCAAATTGTGAGGTCGCTAAGCGCATTATGCAGCTCAGCGCAGTTTTGGCTTGACTTAGAATTTCGCTAAGCGCAGGATGGCGCTCAGCGGTTCTTTGGCTCGAACACATTACTCGCTGCGCGTAAGATCGCGCTAAGCGGGATCTGCATAATTATGCAGATCTCGCTAAGCACGTATCTTCGCTCAGCGAAGTTTTAAAAAAAAAAAAGTGAGAAAGAGGGGAAGCACGAGAGATTGCGCTAAGCGCACCCATGCGCTAAGCGCGGCTGTAGTAACTGATGAGCAATTTTGAAACCACCCATGCTTTCTTTTGCTGTATAGATTTTTTGTTATCCAGTCCATGTTCAATTCATTCTTCTTATTCTAGCTTCGTTTTCTTTATTTCATAGAGTCTTCCTTATAAAGTGGGCTTAATGAATTTGAATGTTGGAGAAGACTTCTTTCCGTTGTCTCACACAGTAGAGTGTTGAAGTAGCTTTGACTGTGCTTTATCTGACATGAACAGGTTTCTGTCTCTGCGTTACAGTTTGTCTTTTAGCTAAAAGTGTGCATCCCAATGCTGATTGGTTCTTTTGGCTGTACCTGCACATTTTACATAGTATGAGACATGCAAGTAATATGAGGAATCAAAGAAAGTAATGTTAAAGGGTATCTCCCTTTGTTTCAGTTGCAGCAGTGTCTTTATTTGAGTAAAGAATTAATTATTAAAGCACGTATTCCTTAGTACTTATGACAGTTTACGTTCTATTCCTGCATAGACAAAGTCTGGCTTAACAAACATAATCTGGTCTTGATTAAGTATGGTCTGTTCGTGCTCAAACAACGTCTGGCTTTAACAAACACATTCTTAATTAAAAGACATGGTCTGTTTTAACCTTAAATATCGTCTGGCTTATTCTTAATTAAAAGACATGGTCTATTTTAGCCTTGGACATCGTCTGGCCTTGCATCAAACATCGTCTGGCGCTGGACTTCAGACATTGTCTGGCGCTTGGCATCAAACATCGTCTAGTACTTGGCTTCAGACATCATCTAGCACTGGGCATTAGACATTGTTTGGCGCTTGGCTTCAGACATCGTCTGGCCTGGGGACATAGCATAAACAGTTAAGAACTTATTTAAATCTATTTATAGTCATTTTCAATGCTAAATAAACTAATATAAGTTCTTAGACAGTTAAAGTGTAGGATTTGAGTTGAGAGATATTACCATTGTTTGTTCTTACTTTGATTTCCTAAAATCACTTAGTCTGAAATCATTAGTTGATCAAATATTATTACATTTGTTATCATCAAAACCTATCAAGGCATTAGGGATCAGACATCATCAAATGTCTTAGTTCTAACATGAGGTGCTAAGGCATCTCATGCCTATGGGTGATGGTTACTTCCACTCTCTAACACTGCTCACGGTTGAGGCGACCTCCCAGGCATCTCTGAAAATGGTTGGCCAATAGAACCCAGAGTCCAACAACTTCCTTGCGGTCCAGTGCAATCCATAGTGTCCTCCCACAAGGGAGGCATGAAAAAAATACAGGACTGACTAGATGTCCTGATCTGGTATACATCTACGAATCACCTAATCACTACCAAATCTCCACAGATAAGGATCATCCCATACATAATACTTGGCATCACTCTTTAACCTAGCCATTTGATTTTGAGATGCCTGTGGGGGTAAAACACCAGCAACTAAGTAATTCACAATATCATTAAACCATGGTGTAGATCCATGTGTTTCCACCACCATCAAGTGTTCATCAAGGAAATCATCCCTAATAGGAAGAGACTCAAGATCTCTCTGAATCTTGCTTAGATGATCAGCCACCAAATTTTTTGCTCCACTCTTATCTCTGATCTCTATGTCAAACTCCTAAAGAAGAAGCATCCACCTGATCAATCTTGGTTTGACATCAGGCTTCTTCAACAGCTATCTCAAAGCCACATGGATAGAGAAGACAATGACCTTGGAGCCCAACAAGTATGAATGAAACTTGTCTAATGCAAATACCACAGCTAGAAGCTCTTTCTTTGTGGTGGTGTAGTTAACTTGTGCAGCATCCAAGGTGCGAGTGGAATAGGCTATGACATGTGAAAGTTTGCCCACCCATTGAACTAAGACCGCCCCAAGTGCAAAATTGGAGGCGTCACACATTAGCTCAAATGGAAGGTCCCAATCAGGTGGTTGGATGATAGAAGCTATGACACCCTTTACCCCAAAAGCTAGGTCTTCAAATAAAGCGCAGAAATAATCAAACATTATACGAGGGAATATAAACTTTCCATGCAATTTTCATGAGTAAAAGGTTCACATTCTCAAATCCTCGAAATAATCCATGCATAATAAGTACCTAATGTAAATTCAAAAGGTTTGGCATCCAAATGGCCACACAAGAGTACAATGTCTAACAGGAAGAACTAGATGTAAATAAGTAACCCTGCCCCAATGTCACAACTATTAGAGCACAAGTCCCAAAAAAATATAAACTAAGCTGGATAGGCTAAGCCTCTCCTTTAACATCCTATCCAATGCCTAGACGATCCTCACCTGCAATTGGCAATCAGCCCAAACACACACAACAAGAATTTCACAAAGAAAGAGAGTGAGAATCATTCTTGCCTCAAAAGTAAGATACAATATAAATGGGAAACAAGATTTCCATATTTTCCAGAATACGTACACCCATGTAGATCACACAACAATAATACGATTCTTCATAGTATCATAATGCATATGTACTGCAATGCCTCTTAGACTCTATCTCATATGCCATGTAGTACCATATCTAGCTTGGGAGAATAGTTTAGGAGTGTGGTCTACCCAGAAGCGTCACCGCCGTCAATGCCTTCGGCATAGACTACAACACTTAGAATGATCCGCATGTGGCTGTCAAGGCTACCCAGCTTTGTAAGTACACTTCAAACTCATGGGATCAACATGAGCTCATAGAGTTTCCACACCAAGTAACCCCCAAGGTCAAGGCTAAACTTGTCATGACCCACACCTTCTTGGTTCACGGCTATTCAACAACTCTCAAATGTTATGATGCATGTTCAAACATTCAAACAAACAATGGTTCCAATGAACCTAACATCATGCACTAGTGAGCCCATCCTCGCCTCTCCCAAATTAGGTCACTCACAGTTAGAATACCACATAGGCCCATCCTTGCCAACTCATAGGCTAGGTCACCTATCTCAATGGCATCCAATGTCGCCTCATATTAGATACTCAAACACTACATATTCACATCTTAGTATTCATATACAACACCCCAAAACATGTAAATCATGCATTTAAAGTAAGCATTCGCATAAGAGATGAGTATTAAACATTTGCACATCAAAATATAAGTTTTAAACATTCTCTAGGAAAAAGTCAAAGTTGACTAGAGTTGACCAAAGTCAGTGGACGATCAACCCTCAAGCAAATGGTCAACACTTTGACCAAACGATCTATGCTTGGCCAAACGGTCAATGCTTAGACAGACAGTCAATGCTTTGACTAGACGGTCAACACCCAATAGTAGACACAGTCTATCCCAAGCAAACACAGTCTGTCTCGAACAAACACTAGTTGTCCCAAACAAATTGATACTCTGCAGAATGCTGAAAATGACTTTTCTGCAGAATCTAAAGCCTCCCAAAGGATTCCTCATACTATAATCAATCTTCAAAAACTCAAGAACATTATCTAACACTTATAAGACTCTCATATGGTAAAGACAATGCACTACGATCACAAATTCATATAACTTCATCAAAGAAACTCTCAAACATTTCCAAATCACCAAGAACACAAGAAAAGAATAACTCACTATAATATCATAGTCACTCAATGGTAGAATCTAAGCATTCCAAGACATTCATAGTTCATCCAAAATAAAGGAAACATACAAACCTAACAACTTTGGGGTTTTAGACAACCCTTCTACCCATGGCCAATGCCATTCCAATTAATAAGAATAGACCCACTCCCCCTTACCTTAAGAGTAGAAAATGCAGCAAGGGAAGGAGATGACGTGACAATCCTCTTCCAAACCTCACAATGCAACAACCATTCTTGCTAGAGTTCTTTCATTGTCGTCATGTTTTAGCTAAGAGAAGAAAAGAAAGAAGAGAAGTGTTTTTTTAAAGTTTCGAAGGAGACTTTGACAGCTTTATGTACACTTTTGGGCTATGAGCATAAGGCCCAATAAAAGAGTGTTTTAAAGAAAAAGGAGTTTTGCACTACCCACCTCAGCCCATTATTTAGCTATAACTACATGATAGTTCTTTTTTATCATTTTTAAATGGAAAACCCAGTTTTTAGTAACTATAGCCATATTCCCAAATTACCATTTATCTAGTTGGTTACAAACATGTTCACAATAATTATTTATAATGACATATAGTAAAATAAAATAGAATAAAATAAATGGCGGGGTGTTACAAGAGCTGTGGTCAGCTTCTTCTCCAGATTCAAGAAAGCATCTTGACATGACTGATCAAAGAGAAACTCCACATCCTTCTGAAGCAGGTTGGACAGGGGCAAGGAAACTTTGTTGAAGTCCTAGATGAACCTCCTATAGAAACCTACATGTCCAAGAAAAGAACAAACTTCCCGCATAGATACAGGGTAAGGGAGAGAAGAAATGACATCTATCTTGGCCTTATCAACCTCAAGACACTAGGTGGCCCGAGACTATCCCCTTAAATACCATAAAATGACATTTTTCAAAATTTAGCACAAGGTTAATCTCAAGGCACCTATTCAAAACTCTAATTAGGCTCTCTAAGCATGAATCAAATGAAGAACCATAAATAGTAAAATCATTCATAAACTCCTCCATGCAACTCTTAAGTAAATTAGAAAAAATGTTCACCATGCACCTCTGAAAGGTGCTCGGGGAGTTGCATAGGCCGAATGGCATCCTGGTGTAGGCATAATTGCCAAATGGATAGGTAAATGTGGTCTTGTTTTGGTCCTCTAATGCAATGTGAATTTGCATGTTGCCCGAAAATCCATCTAGGAAGCAATAGTGGGTCTTTCCTTCTAGTCTCTCCAAGACTTGATCAATGAATGGAAGAGGATAATGGTCTTTGCAAGTGGCCAAGTTGAGTCTCCTGTAGTCTATGCATACTCTCCAGCTATTCTGCACTCTAGTCGGAACCAACTCATTATCCTGGTTCTTCACAATAGTAATGTTAGACTTCTTAGGGACTACCTGAACAGAACTGGCCCACTTGAGATGGGGTAAATGATCCCTACTGCTAACAACTTCATGACCTCTATCTTCACCACATCCTGGATGATGGGGTTGAGACGTCTCTGTGGTTGTCTCACTAGCTTGAATTCTTCCTCCAACAAAATTATGTGCATGCAGATGGCTGGATTAATTCCAGGGAGGTCAACTAGCATCTACCCAATGGCTCTCCTATGATCTCTCAAGACTATCATCAACTTTCCTTTTGGTCAAGTGGGAGAGTGCTTGAAATGATCACAAGGAGCTAGGCATCTACCTCTAAATAGGTATACTTCAGATGATCCGGCAAGAGCTTCAACTCCAATGTTGGTAGTTTCATAATAGAGGGCAAGGGAGACTTGCTTGCAGCCACCATGATATCAGGCGGCATGGCATCTAGAATAACAATATCATCATCCACCACTAAATTTGCACTGTCAACAATAGCAACTTTGATCTCTACACAAATGGCACAAGCAGACGCATCATTACAACCACAATCAAAATCAACGAACTCAACTAGTTCCTCCAAATCAGAAGGCAAATCCATGCAACTGTCAACCATATAATCAATCACATCTAAACAGAAAAGAGAATGGTTCTCTATTAGATGTTTCATGACATAAAAATGGTTAAACTACACCACATCATTGCCAAACTCCATGGAGAGCGTTCTTGCATGCACGTCAATCTTCATCCTAGCTGTCATCAAGAAGGGTTTGCTCAGAATCAAAGTGGAGCCATAAATGGAAGACTCATCCTCCATATCCAAAATGTAGAAGTTTGCAAGGAAAATCAACTTGTCAACTTGGACAAGCACATCCTCCAAGACTCCAAGTGGCTGTGCAGTGCTTCGGTTTGCCAATTGAATGGCCACATTGGTTGGTTTCAAATCCCCAAGCTTCAATGATTTGTACACAGATGAAGGCATGACGTTGATTGAGGCACCTAAATCCAACATAGCATCTGCAAATGTGCAATCGCCTATGGTGCATGGGACGGTGAAAGTGCCAAGATCTTTGCACTTTTGAGACATGGGAGACAATAGAATGGAAAAAAACATTTGTGCTCTGAATGAGTGTAAATCCATTTCTTCCTATCTTCACTTGCTTGTTACTCCTTAAATTCCTCTTGTATGTGCACAACTCCTTGAGAAACTTCACATACTTCGGAATCTACTTGATGGCATGAAGGAGAGGAATGTTGATCTCAACCTTTTTGAAGGTCTCCATCAACTCACTATTCAACTCTAATCTCTTAGGTTGAGCCACTCTAAATGGAAAGGGTAAAGGAGGAGTCTTTTCTGAAATGATTACATCCACATCACTTGGCTTTTGAGAGCTTATTATAGCAACATCATCACTAGTCTTTTGAGGTCCTAAATCCACTACCCAAGGGTTCAGCTCCTTGCCTCCCCTCAGTGTCATGACACTCACATTCCCCTTGGGAGGGGGGACAATTTGGGAAGGAATAATGCCTGAGCCTTGTGACTGCAAGTGGTTCACAGTGGTGGCCAATTGGCCAATTTGAGTCTGCAAATCCTGGATGCTTGCACTCACATTCTATTAGAACTGAACATTGCTTGTGGCCATCTACTTCACCAAATCTTCCAAGGAATTCCCTGTAGAAGGAAGGGACTATTGAATAAGAGGTGTTTGATGTTGTTTAAATGGAAGTGGTTGGTATTTACCATTTAAACTAGGTTGTTGATATCTCTATTGGGACTACCCTGCATATGGTGGTTGCTGTTGCACAAGACCAAGACTAGGGCCATATCTCAAGTTGAGTGATCATTCCATCCCTCATTGTATGTAGAAGAATAAGGATCATATTTCTGTTGAGGTGGTCTGTACTATTTGCCAATATTGATTCCAACAACATCTTCAGTTTCTTGAAGAGCAGGACATGCATTTGTAGGATGTTCTACTGAAGTGCAAATGTCACATCCATGATGGTTGACTGCCTAAACCTGCTATTGTTGGCCAATGGCTAACTGTTTGACAAGGGATGTAAGCTCTAAGAGCTTGTTTTCTAGCTGGGGAGAACCATCAGTGGTCACTTCATGAACTCTAACAATTGATGAGGCTCTAATGGTAAACTGTTGAGAATTCTCTGCCATGTTGGAGAACTGTCATGATTTTAGAATTTTTGTAAATTTTTAGTGATTTTTAAAAATCATGAAAATCGAAAATAAATTCAAAAACAAATCGAAAAAAAAATCGAAAACAACACTTAGAGAAGGAATTTGGCAATTTTTACCCATGCCCAATCTTAAGGATTTCTTTGCTTAGAATGAGGGATAAACTTTGGATACCAAATTTCAGCTGAATCCAAGTTAGTTAAAATTTTTGCCAAATCCTCAAGTACCTACAACAATGCAACAACAAAACCAACAAAGGAAACTGAAAACATAGTGAGTGATATGAATTGAATGCTAAAACATAACACCTAGAATAGAACACTATCTAAATATTAAACTCAGAACCTAACAACCTAAAATAAATTGCACACATTGAGCAAAATAAAAAACACACAAACTTGCACAAGCCAAAACATAGTTGTGCAAGCTGTTGTGCAAGCTGAAATAAAGTTGCAAGAAATGAACCAAAAATTGAAAACTACCTAACCAGGAACATCAAAACAAAGCACTACTCTACAAAATCAAAATTGCATAAGTGAATGAAACTAAATTGTAAAATGAAACAGAGAATGCACAAGTTGAAATAGGGATGTGCAAACTGAAACAGAATTGCACAATTGCACAAAATCAAAGCACACCAAATTGCACAAGACTAAAACAGAGAATGCACAAGGTTGAAACAAAAATGCAAAAACTAAAACAAAATTAGAAACTAAAAACTGAAATAAACTAATTACAAGAATTGAAATAAGGAACCGATAAATTGTATCCTCGACAACGGCGCCAGTTTTGACGGAGCACGTCGAACACACCGTCAAAAGCTACTAAGTTCCCTAATAAATTTTGCAATATAAGGCTAACTCAAGTCATTTTCTCAAGGATACAATTCATCAAATACCTTGCATTCAATTCAAAATAGGGGGATTTTGTGTGATTTTCAGAAAATTAAGCAAACAAAACAACTTAAATCAATAAACAAAAACAGAATCAAAGAGATACAACTCAAGAATCCATGCTTATGGAAAAATAATCACAGTTCCAGCAAAGATAGATCAAATTCATGCTCATGAGATTCCCAACAATATGAAATTTAAGACAATCACCTCACATTTATTCGGAAAAATTCGAATTACTGTCGCATTCCTAATTTTCCTAAATTCAAGTACGTATTGTATTAAATCACAATCAACTGATTGCAATTGACCCAAATTCATATTTCAATTCCCTAATCTAATCATTATCATACATTAAAAAAGGAAATCGAAAATTAAAAAAAGGGGAAAAAGGGTCTTCATGATCAAAATTCAAAATAAAGAATAAAGGAACTCATATTTACCCACAAGCACATGATTCTTTGATTGCAAAAGGATTTAGCCCTCCATGAAGATCTTCATGGGGGCTGCCATTGAGCTGCACGAAAATGAGGGGAGAAAAGGGAGAAGATAGAAGAAAAGAGAGAAGAGAGCACTTTCAATTCCCAAAGGTGAGATTTTTATCAAATGAAGTAGTGTAGTATGTCTTGCAAAAGGGGAAAAGTTAAATATATAATAAACTAAAACTGTGGTCCCCCAGAATAGGGCTGAAACCCACTAAATAAAAGGCTACCTTAACTAATTAAAATTACCAAATGGTCCCTAGCTACAAACTAAAACACGGAATTATTACAAGTATAGGACCGTAACATTAAATCCAAAATTTGACCCCTGAAAAGTCCGAATAAGCCAATACTTGTGACCCGAAATTGTAAATCTCCTCCTTAGCTTTCAAAAATGACAAAAAGCATCAAAATCGAAGACCTGTGTCAAAAGTTATGGATGCACAAGTGACAATGTCAAAAGCATCAATAAAACGTGACAAATAGCAAATTTAGACACTTGAACCCAAAACAACCCAATCTCACAAAACTCGGCTAAAATTGTCAAAATGAGGTATAAAAACATGTCTAAAAT
Source organism: Amphicarpaea edgeworthii (assembly GCA_014843725.1). Taxonomy (NCBI): domain Eukaryota; kingdom Viridiplantae; phylum Streptophyta; class Magnoliopsida; order Fabales; family Fabaceae; genus Amphicarpaea; species Amphicarpaea edgeworthii. The sequence continues at coordinate 13,846,954 of CM026326.1, forward strand.
ATGCTAATGCAACTTTAGACTATGCTAAAATACACTCTATCAATGTTGCACTTGATGAATCCGGTTGGGGTGAAATCCAAAAAATAGGAAGAATGACCTCAGGCTTGGTATGGTTTGGACAAATATTGAAATATTTAAGAAAAGATAGTTTAGGTGCAGAACTTGTTGTCTTGCCTTTTGATAACAGACTCGAGCATGCAATGTTCAGTTTAAGCTGAGTGATGAGCTATGTGAGAGGTATTTCACAATTCCTAAATTTGAGGTTGTTTCTACTAGTCCAAATTAACCAAATTTCGTGAATTAGTGCAGAACAAAGAGCATCCTCGCATTGTGTCCCAGCAATTAAATCTGCAGATTTGAGTAGGGAAATAATCGAGGATCGATTCAACAATATAGGTGATATGTAACTAATCCAGTCCCATAATTTATGTTCAAATTGGCATTCAAGAAATAAGTGATCAGCTATTTCAGCATGCTACATGCAATGACTGTATACTGAAATGGTAATGCAGCCCTTTTTGCAAAGGAGATCATCAGTAGGTAAAGCTTTATGTATGCATCTCCAAACAATAAAGCTTCTAGTGGGTGGAATAGTGGCAAACCCGAGGAGTTTGGGCCATGAGACTTGCTGAGTATGAAGGGAAAGGAAGAGATAGGCTTTTTTGGATGTTAGTCTACCTAAAGATGCTGGAATCCAAACTGGAAAATCAAAATCTGAGTTAGAAGGTATGGGAATTAAGGCTAAAGCCTCACTTAACTAAGGTATAAGATATAGGATTAGATTCGATGGAGAGCACTGGCCATTGAGAACAATAGAATTAATATTTGAAATCAAGTATTTTCTACAGTGTGAGTCAATTTCCAACAAATCTGCAATGGAGACCTCCATACACCAAATGCCAAGCCAAAAATTGATCTCGCCTTTGTTAATGATCTAGCTGGTGTTGTCTCTAATAGTAGGCAAGGATTTCTTCATAGAAGACCATATAGAGGACATGTTGAAAGTGGTCAGAGTACATCAATTTCCAAGTTAGTTTTAACATTGCAGTTTGATTTAATCAGGATATAGATATTAAGCCCAAGCCCCCATTTATGATAGGGGCGCAGACCTTGGCCCAAGTAACTATAGCTAGCTTCTTGGTATGAATGTCTCCTGCCCAAAGAAAGTTACGCATCCACCTTTCAATACTTTTAAGAAGACCACAAGGCCATAGGTAAATTTAAAAGCTATACATTAGCATTCCAGTGACAACAAAAGTCAACAGTTGCACATGACCCATGTATGAGAGCTACTTGCCCTTCCATGTTGCAAGTTTGCTTCTAATTCCATCAGCAATTGACCATAGATGTGCAATTCTAGTAGTGAATTCCAACAAACTCAATTTGAACCGACCCATGCCACCCTTATTCATAACCCTATCTTAGTACTTACACATTACCTTCCTTTATCACTTCGAGATTTACAATCTTTTTTACATGGCAAAACAAATACGTTTGGTGCACTATGGTAAGAAAAAGAACATTCAATGGTTCAATAGAATTAGATAAACCCTAGATCCGAAAAGTATAGATATTCCTAAACATGACTCTTGGCTAATGAAAATGTCCACATGATTTTAATTCAAACACTTTGTTATTCAAACCTCCTTTTAAGAGACATTTCATTGAGATCAAAGTCTAGCATTTTGAAAAAGGAACTAAATTTGACACCTATTGGTTCTCAAAGCCATCACCACTCTTTTAACCCACTTCACAAACTTCATCATTAACTTCATTTGATTCTTTTCCTTTAATCCATTAATACACAATATCAAAACTTTCATTATCATCTCTAATGGTACCATTTGTTTTTCTACATTACTCCTTTTCACCAACATTAATGTAGTCATCGATATTTTTGACATCTCATTCGCTAAAGGAAATGTTAAAGACTACGTCAAATTTAGTGAAAAAGAAAGTAAGGGAAAATAAATGCAGCCATAATCGATGACAATAAAGATTTTGGTAGGGTAAATTAAGGGATTAAGGAAAAATAACCAAATGAAGTTAATGATGAAATTGTTAAAAGTGAATGAGAAGAGTTGTAGTGGCTCCAACAAAGTCTATTAGGTGTGAACTTTAGTTTCCCCAAAAAAATGCTAGACTTTTGGTCTGAATGAAATGCCTCCTAAAAAGTATTGAAGCACAAAATTTATGAATTAAAACCATGTGGTTGTTTTTCTTTAGCAAAGTTATGTCTAGGAGTATTTGAAGTTTTCAGATTTAAAGTTTACCTATTATGTTGAACAATATAATAGTGTTGTTTCATCTTAAGGTTGATGATGAGACCGAACTAAAGGGTTAGTTCACATTTTCTTTTTTCTAATTTTTTAAGAGCAAATTACATCAATACCCCTTGAGGTTTTGATCAATTACATGTGCACTCCTCCTTTTTTGACATTTATTTGGTACCCCTCATCTAATAGTGTTTATACAATTATACCCTTACTACTTTTTAAAAAAATACAATGTTAAAGAAAAAGCAATTGCTTTGGTCTTTACCTTCTTCCCAAACTTTCTCAATACATGAGCGTTATAACCCATACAATCCAAACACCACCACTACCTGAATTCATCACACTAGACTACCATGTAAATCTATAGGGTTTCAAATCATCAATTATAGAAAGCCAAACAAATCTTGGAAACCAATGAGTTTCACAACATGAGACAGAGAGAGTGTACCTTTCTCCATAATGAGAGCATTTCTCTAGTGTGTGCTTTGATTTCCTTGGAGAAGGAGGAAACAAGATTTCACTCCCTTGACTCCTCCTCACTATTCTCTCACGTTCGTGATGGTAGCTGGGTTCAGAGAATACTTTTACGTTAGAAAGGAAACCTTGTTTTACGTTAGTGGGTATTCACCCCTTTATATCCACTACTCCCATCAAGTAGTAGTTATCCTTAGAAACTACTCCACTTTAGCCCATGACCCATTGACCATTTAATCCATAATTATTAATTATTTATTTATTTATCATATAAGTCATCCATATCACACAAGACAAAATCTTACATTCTCCCACTTGGCTCATGTGATATTATCTAACATCATAGACAAATAAATAAATAATCTAAACATACATAATGCGCATTGAAATGACTAAATGGTTTTATACATTGGGCACATCATAATTTCGTAATTAAGAATAGAAACTAATTTGGATCGTGGCAGTTGTACATCACCTAATTGACACTGTCCCTTCTATGTATCACAAATTAGACTTCTCAATATGAACAGAATTAGGAGCACAAAATGGTCCAACATAATGTCTTTATTAAAGACAATACCTATTTACGTCACTCTTATACAATCATGCATGCAAATATAGAGAATAGATAATCATAAACATATCATAAATGAGCTCAAAGTGTCAATAATCCAAAACAAAGTAAATATTATACTTAATAATCATTAATAATAATAATGCCCATATTTTCAACATGCTCAACAAAAGTCTTGGGCGATAATCCCTTTGTCAAAGTGTGACACCCTTTACCCCAAAAGTTAGGTCTTAAAATAAAGTGCAAAAATAATGAAACATTATACAAGGCAATATAGACTTTCCATGTAATTTTCATGAGTAAAAGGTTCACATTCTCAAATCCTCGAAATAATTCACGCTTATAAGTACATAATGTAAATTCAAAACATTTGGCATCCAAATTGCCACACAAGAGTGCAACATCTAACAATAAGAACAAGATGTAAACAAGTAATCCTACCCCGATGTCACAACTATCAGAACACAAGTCCCAAAAAACAAATATAAACTAAGCTGGATAGGCTAAGCCTCTCCTCCAACATCCTATTCGATGCTTGGATGACCCTCACTTGCAAATGGCAATCAGCCCAAACACACACAACAAGAATCGCACAAAGAAAGGGAGTAGAATCGTTCTTGCATCAAAAGTAAGATACAATATAAATGGGGAAACAAGATTTGCATATTTTTAGGATACGTACACCCATGTAGATCACACAACAATAATACAATTCTTCATTTAGACTCTATCTCATATGCCATGTGGTACCATATCTTACTTGGGAGAATAGTCTAAGAGTGCGGTCTACCCAAAAGCGTCACTGACGTTAGTGCCTTCAGCATAGATTACAGCACCTAGAATGATCCGCATATGGCTATCAGGGCTATCCAGCTTTGCAAATACACTCCAACTCATGGGATCAACATGAGCTCACAGAGTTTCCACACCAAATAACCCCCAAGGTCCAGGCTAAACTTGTCATGACCCCCACCGTCTTAGTTCATGGTTATTCAACAACTCTCAAATGTAATGATGTTCAAACATTCAAACAAACAATGATTCCAATGAACCTAACATCATGCACTAGTGAGCCCATCCTCACCTCTCACAGGCTAGGTCACTCACGATTAGAATACCACCTAAACCCATCCTTGCCAACTCATAGGCTAGGTCACATATCTCAATGGCATCCAACGACACCTCATATCACATATTCTAACACTACTATTCACATCTTAGTATTCATATACAGCACCCCACAAAATGTAAATCATGCATTTAAAGTAAGCATCCCCATAAGAAATGGCTATTAAACATTTGCACATTAAAATATAAGTTTTAGACACTTTCTAGGAAAAAGTCAAAAATGACCAGAGTTGACCAAAGTCAATGGATGATCAACGCTGGACTAGACGGTCAATGTTGGTCAACGCTAAACCAAACATTGTCTATCTTGACCAAATATCGTCTATCCCGACCAAACACTGTTTGTCCCAAGACTAACACTCTACAAAATCTAATGCCTCCCAAGAATTCCTCATACTATAATCAATCTCCAAAAGCTCAAGAACATTATCTAACACTTATAAAACTCTCATATAGTAAAGACGACGCACTACGATCATAAATTCACATAATTTCATCAAAGAAACTCTCAAACATTCCCAAATCACCAAGAACACAAGAAAGAAATAACTCACTATAACATTGTAGTCACTCAATGGCAGAATCTAAGCATTCCAGGATGAAATACACAAGAACACACTAGAAGGGGGGGGTTGAATAGTGGGTTTAAAACTTTTTCGTAAATACTATTAGTTCAGAAGTTGCCTTCTTGGATATATGTTAGTTTAAATCAACAAATATATCCTTGCAAGGCAAAGCTTAGAAAGTCTTTCCAAAAGAGCACAGTGAGTCAGATAAATATATGTAATCATAAGACAACAGATGAGAGCTTGTTTTTATACTAGTTCACTCAACCTGAGCTACGTCCAGTTCTCCTTTAACAACTATTAAAGGGTTCCACTATAATCAACTAATTACAAAACAAGTATTCTTCACTGGCACTTCTTGGCTACAAGTATTCTCTATGTCACTCCTGGCTACAAGTATTCTAAACCACTTTTGGTTACAAGTATGAATCTTCCCTTAAGATTATACTTCCCAAATATTCTTTTATCACTAAGCCACTCCTGGTTTTCTATACAAATATGTATAAGATTCAGATAACTCTCAAAGAAAGGATATAAACAAATGTTGAATCTACGTGAGCTTGTAGAGGATGGATATTCTTTTTCTCTCAGCTCGTGTTTAAGAACTTGTCTTAGAATGCTTTCTCTCGCTGTCTAGATTGAATTTTGTTATTCTGTTCTTGTTCATTAGTCTTCTCGTTTCATGGAGGCACCCTTATAAAGTGAGCTTCATGAATTTGAACGTTAGAGAAGACTTCTTTCCATTGTCTCACACAATAGAGTGTTAAAGTAGCTTTGACTATGCTTTATTTGACGGGAGCAGGTTTCTATCTCTATTATAGTTGTCTTTTAGCTAAAAGTGTGCATCCCAATGCTGATTGGTTCTTTTGGCTATACCTACACACATTGTTTGTTCTTACTTTGATTTCCTGAAATCACTTAATCTAAAATCATTAGTTGATCAAATATTATCACATTTGTTATCATCAAAACCTATCAAGGTATTAGGGGTTAGACATCATCAAATGTCTTGGTTCTAACAATCTCCCCCTTTTTGATGATGACAACACATGTTATAATTTTGATTTAACAAACAATGAATCACAAACATTTATGTATCAAAGTGAGAATTATTTCATGATAATTAAGTATGCACAGTTATTAACATGATGAACTCCCCCTAAGTCTATCATGCAGATGCATATGACAGATTAAGGCATGAAATAATTAAAGCGGATAATTTTAGAAAGTAAAAGAATCTCAAGCATTGTCTGGTAATATTTTATACATCCAAAAATCTCTCCCCCTTTGTCATAAACAAAGAGGTGGAGGATGGAGTAGAAAATGTCATCACAGTCATCATTTAGAAGGTGGGGTTCATTGTTGCAACAGCCTGAGGAAGGTGGAGGAGGAGGTGTGTCTTCTTTGAATCTGGACAGAGGAGTGTTGTCGTCCATACTAAATGGTCTATTGTCTCATGAGGGAACATCTGACGCTTCAGGAGATAGGGCAACTATCTCTTCATCTGACCCATACGAGATGATAACAAACTTAGTGTGGTGGTAGGAAACCATTGCGTCTTGACATCTCAGGGATTTTCACTAGGGAAGGAGATTGGTAGGAAGGAATAGTAGTGTCTGGTGGAGTTTGTGGGGATGTTGTTAATATAACAGTCTAAGTTGTGGGTAAATATAATTCTTGATCCACAGTATCTAAGAGCAACAACTTACAGCTGAGATGTATTCTGCTTCTGCTGTTGATAGTGCTATTGTTCCCTGCTTCTTGTTGAGCCATGACACCATGTTGCCTCCAATGAAGTGGCAGCCTCCACTGATGCTTTTCCTTTCAATTTTGTCTCCAGCATAGTCAGTATCACAATTGCCTATCAACTTATACTCTTTCTGTCTTTTAAACTAAAGACCAAGATTAGAAGTTCCAATTAAATATCTAAAAATTCTTTTAACAGCGGACAGATGTACTTCCTTGGGTCAAACTGAAATCTGGAGCAAAGGCATAAACTAAACATTATGTCTGGTCTTGATGCAGTCAAGTAGAGTAGTGACCCAATCATTCCTTTAAACTGAGTGACATCTACTTCCCTTGAATCTTTATCATGTCCAAGTAATGTTGTTGGATGCATTAGAGTAATACAAAATATTTTTTTTTTATTTAAAATATCAAATTTAGAAAAATAAAAATGCAAACACACATACGCAAAGTAAACTACCACTTTAGCATAAAAATACAAAACATATTAGCATAAAGATATTTGAATTACTTCCATATTTTATAATATTGGAAATCACATAATTAACAAAAGTAAAAACCAATGAACATTATCAAAATTAATTGTTAATTATTATTATTATTATTGTCTATATCTAATAAAGATATTTAAATTACTTCCATAGTTATTAAACTTTATTTTGTATAAATTTTATATTAAACTGTGATATATTTTTTCTATTTTTTAACTTCAACCTGATGTATTTTGTATTTTATATATTAAAAAAAAACTAACCAACTTATATGATTGTATAATTAAAAAAATATAAATTATCTTTATATTTTTTATTTTTCATCGTAAGAGTTATGTTTAGTATTTAAATACATACAAATATTATATTTCAGAATAATTTTTTCTAATATAATATTTATTGAATTTAACATATTTAAGAATTGTACATGTCATTTGATTTCTTGTTATTCTCTTCTCCTATGAGTGCACACTAATTGGAAAGAGTTGAGAGAAGAGTTAGCAATACTACCAAGGCGTGTGAAGGGCCAATATGGTGACGTCAGCACAAGAGAGAGCTTGTGAGCGTTTTCAACTTTATCAGTGCAACCTTTGACGTTGTCAATGGAGCCACCATAGACCTTGATTCCAGGCACCAGTTGCTTTATCTTCTCGTTTCCACCGGCATGATCCCAGTGATGGTGGCTGGTTAGGACGAGTTTGAGAGTGAGCCCTTGCGAATTCACAGCTTCCAGAATCTTCTCCGGTTCGACCGGGTCTACTGCTGCGGTTTCTTTGTTGCTCTCGTACACGATCCTGCTCGATTCATTCACAAAAATTAAGACACAACAACTGAATCTGAATGAATTGTTTAGATTAGAAATTGTTAGATACATACAGATATGAATAATTGTCTTGGAGGCATTCTATGTGATGGATTCTCATGTTTTCTTTCTCGACTCAACGCAACAACAAAGTATTAGTATTTTCCTTCTAATATCTAATAATGGTAACACATTTTATATATCTATCTAAGGTAATAATTAAAGTTTTACATGTTTAATTTACATTAGAATGCACTCATATCGTTTCAAACATATCTTAATTGTTTAAAAAGTAAATTAATTTGATAAGATTAATTTTTTTTATGGTCAGAAAAAAAAAAAAATTCAATTCAACTAAGCATGAATGAGTGGGTGAACTTACAAGTTGACTGACTTAATCTAAAAAATAAAATGTTAAAAAATACAAGTAAATAAAGAAAAGAGACTGGCATCTATCCTCTTAATAATGTACATGATCTTTAACACAGCCAACTAATCATAAAAAAAATTAAAAATAAACTCAATTAATAATAATTATTTTTATGTTAAGTTCCACAGGGAGGTGAATTTAGTAAGACCCAACCAATTACTATTAGTTTACAATAGAAACAGACCTAATGGACCACTTTGGGCCCAAAAGAAAACCCGAAAGTCATAAGCTACTGTCCTATATACGCCACCCTTTCTAGGGGTTTTGTTTTCGTGTACGCAGCCTCAACCCTAACGCGTGAAGATTAGAGCATAGAAACGCAGCAATGGGGCGGAGTAAGCTCTAAGCACCTTCCCTTCCATTTCGATTACTAGCTTCGATTGCATATCTGCTATGTCGAATTCTGTTACTGCTTCATGAACTTTTTAGCTGAATCTATTTTGTGCTTATGCTTGAAAACTATTTTTTTCTTCCATTTAGATGTGATTTATTTTACGTGTTGGTTGTGACCACTGTTAATTTAGTTCTGAGCTAGGTTATTGCTTTGTTTACTTTATTTTGTTCATCAATCACTGTATGAGTCATTTTCTGTTGTGCTGGATGTTATATTCTAAGTTGTGAATTTTGTAGTATTGATATTAATATTCGTTTCAAATATATGTTATTCTGTCTAAAATTACAATCATATGTTTTGGAATGTACTGTTCCAGATTTTGTATGTTATATTCGAAGATCTGATTTTTCTAGCATTAATATTCATTGTGAATGTATGTTATTCTGTTTGAAATTACATTATCGTGTTTTGGAATGAACTGCTTCTGATTTTGTAATTTTCTGATTGTAATTGTGAATGGTTTTTGATTTAGGACCTGCGAGGTGTTACAGGCAAATTAAGAACAAGCCATACCCCAAGTCACGTTTTTGCCGTGGTGTTCCCGATCCCAAGATCAGAATTTATGATGTTGGCATGAAAAAGAAGGGTGTCGATGAGTTTCCTTTCTGTGTCCATTTGGTTAGTTGGGAGAAGGAAAACGTTTCAAGTGAGGCCCTTGAAGCTGCTCGCATTGCTTGCAACAAGTACATGTCCAAGTTTGCTGGAAAGGATGCTTTCCACTTGAGAGTCAGGGTGCACCCATTCCATGTTCTCAGGATCAACAAGATGCTTTCATGTGCCGGAGCTGATAGGCTCCAAACTGGAATGAGAGGTGCATTTGGAAAGCCACAAGGTGTTTGTGCTAGAGTGGCTATTGGGCAGGTTCTCCTTTCCGTCCGCTGCAAGGACAACAACAGCCATCATGCTCAGGAGGCCCTTCGCCGTGCTAAGTTCAAGTTCCCTGGCCGTCAAAAGATTATTGTTAGCAGGAAATGGTTTGTGTTTGTTTGTTCTATTAGCAGATCATTATTGTTCTTTTGTTTAACTCTAATTTGCACTTGTGTAATTTCATTACATATCATTATTGTTCTTTTGTTTAACTCTAATTATTTTTTGAAATGCTTGTCCAGGGGCTTCACCAAGTATAGCCGTTCTGATTATCTCAGGTTCAAGTCTGAGAACAGAATTTTGCCAGATGGTGTGAATGCAAAGGTAATTTGAAGCTGCTTATCAATGTGTATAGTAATTGAAACTTTACAGCATATAAGATTGAAATATCTATATAATTTGTTAACATGGAACTGGGAATGCATTTGATTGAGCATGTTTCCGAGTGAAATTTCCCGTGTATTCAATTGGTACTTTTTTTTTATTTGTTTTGTTAGTGCATGTATTTGGCCTCTTACAAGTTCCTTTTTGCGATCTTGAAGCTTCTTGGGTGCCATGGACCATTGGCCAACCGTCAACCTGGAAGAGCCTTTTTGACTAGTGCTACTACTGCTTAGTCTGTGTCTGTTTATTGGAAATACTAGACTTTTGGGTCACAGTTTTGCAAGATTGAATTTAAGTTTGTTACTTTGGAAGCACATTTTCATTAGACAATATATTACAGTTCAATATAAAATTTATGCAAAATAAAGTTTAATAACTATGGAAGTAATTTAAAATATCTTTATTAGATGATGATGATGATGATAATTAACAACTAATTTTGGTAACTAAATGATTAGTAATAATAATAAGTAATAACTTAAATTCAAAATTATCTGCACTTCACTCTTTTTAATTTTTTTTTTTAAAACTTAATGATTAGTTGTTGTATTATATGCATATTAGTTGACATGTAATATTAGCATAAAGATATTTAAATTACTTCCATAGTTATTAAACTTTATTTTGTATAACTGTAATGTATTTTTTCTAATTTCTAACTTCAACCTTAATGCATTTTGTATTTTATAAAAGGAAAAATTAACTTGCTTATCTTGTGCGTGATTAAAAAAATATAAATTGTTTTTATGTTTTTTATTTTTCATCGCTTGAGTTATGCTTAGTATTTAAATAAATACAAATATCATCTTCTAGTTTAATCTTTCTTAATATAATATCCATTGAACTAGCAATATTTAAGAATTGTTCATGTCATTTAATTCAAAAAAATCACAAATTGATATAATAATTTTGATTTTAATATAAAGAAAAAGTTGAATGAAAGAAAAAGTGGAAATATTTTGAATCTAGAAGGCTTCAATTACCAAAGGCGTATGAATATATAGATAGAAAAAAGAAAAAGACGAAGAGGAATACAAATATGTTAAAGTGAGGATTAGACATTAGACGTAGTCCAATTACATGTCTTTTGAACTACTCATTTACTAATATACTCATTTGTTAAAAGTCTCATATTAAAACAATCTCCCCCGTCTTGTACTATTTTGATCACTTCAATTGGTATTAGAGCTTAACTCTCGAGTTCAATGCACCTAATAGTGCAAGAGGAAAGAAAGATCCTGGAAGAAGTGTGCCAACTATATTCATTCCAGAAGGAGCTTCAACAAACAAACTTCTTAGATTTGATGGAAAAGACTACTACTACTGGAAGGACAGAATGAAGCTGTTCATGGAATCACAAGATGTGGATCTTTGGGCCTTATCAACCCATGAAAAGGTTACCAGAAGAACAAAAACCAAAAATCGAATGGACCCCAGAAGAAAAAGCCAGATTCTTGTTGAATTTTAGAGCAAATTTTTTTCTAACATGTGCCCTTAGCAGATGAGAGTATGACGGGATTTCTGAATGTGAAACAGCACAGGAAATCTGGAACAAACTTAGAACTGTACATGAAGGAATAGATTAAGTGAAAGATTCCAAAGTAAATTTACTAACTCACTAGTTTGAAATGTTTAAAATACAGGAAAATGAGAGTATAAAAGAGATGTTTACCAAGTTCACTACTATCATAGTGAACTGAATGCACTTGGAGAAAAATACACCATACACCACAAAATTAAGAAGATTCTCAGAAGCCTACCAAAACTCTTGGAGACCTAAGGTCATGGCCATTCAAGAAGCAAAAGATCTCAAACTGTTAGAGATGGATTAACTAATTGGATCATTAAAGGTTCATGAACAAGAAATTGCTGAAGAGACTCACCCATCCAAAAGGAAAATAGTAGCTCTCAAAAGACTAAAAGAAGGACAGAACTCATGAGCTCTAAAATTTGAGGCAAAAACAAAATCTGATGAAAGTGAAAAAGAAACAATAGATCATGATGATGAGCTAGCTCTTCTGTCAAGAAGAGTACAACGACTACTCAGAAGAAGAAAAGGCTCAAGAAATTTCAAAAAGGATCATCAGTCAGGAGACTCAAAACAACAAGTCAGATGCTATGAATGCAATAGATTTGGACATTACAAAATTGAGTGTCCCCTTCTAAAGAAAGAGCATAAAAAGGAAGATCACAAAAAGAAAGTCACGATAACCTGGGATAATGATGAAACATCCTCATCAGACAGAGAACAAACAACCAATATATGCCTCATGGCAGATTCAGAAAGTGAGCAGGTAACGGATTCTAAAGCTATTCTTGATTTCAAAAAACAGAAGGAACTTGAAAATGCTTTTGATAGTCTATTATATATGTTAGAATATATATTATCTTGGTAGTTATTATCCTTATATTATCTTGTTAGATATTATCTTTATATTATCTTGTTAGTTATTATTTCTCTTTATCTTTATATGACGTAATCAATTACTGAGGATTTCCTCAATATAAATAGAGATGAGGTGTGGTTTTCTCCTACACACATTCAATAAATACATCATTCTAATAATATGATTCTAATCTTCTAGCACAAAAATGTGGACAACTAAAGGAAAAACTTTGTGAAGCTAAAAAAGAAAATGATATGCTAAGATCCAAAAATGAATTTTAGTTTAAAAGGAATCATGTTCTTGAAGAATCACATTTTAAATTATCTGAAAAAATTAAGCATAGAAGAGAATCAATTAAAGGAGTTATGTATTTTGACTAGACTCAACTTGAGAATGAAAATAAACTTTTAAAAGAAGAAGTTGAGAAGCTGACAAAAGACTTAGCAAACTTTGTTGATGGAACATAAAATCTTGATAGACTCATTGGAATACAAAAGGGTTTCTTTGATAGAACTGGCTTAGGCTTTAATAAGCCTAAGAAGATCTCTAAGAAACAAAAGTCTCAAGGAAATGTTCTATCTGTAATAAGTGGGGACATATGGCCTCAGACTGTTATAATAATAGGAACATTCCTATCAGAAGGGTAACTAACAATAGAGGACCCAAGAAAATCTGGGTACCAAAAGCCTTACTACTTTCTGATGCAGGAATGTCAATTTCACAACATCAGGAGAGAGCTATGGTACTTAGACAGTGGATGCTTTAGACACATGACTGGAGACAAAAACAAATTTCTCAATCTTGAAGAAAAAGAGAATGGAGGGTCTGTCACCTTTGGAGACAACAGAAAAGCCCTAATCAAAGGAGTTGGTAAAATTGGTACACCTAACTCTGCTCAAATCGAAAATGTTTATTTTGTAAAAGGGTTAAAACATAATCTTCTGAGCATCAGTCAGCTATGGACAGTGACTATGAAGTTGTGTTTGAACCCAATGCATGTCTGATTAAGAAAGCATCTACTGGAACTATTCTATTCTCTGGGATTAGGGAGAAAAACCTTTACAAAGTCTGCCTTGAATCTGTACCTAACCAGACCTGTCTAGCCTCATTTGAAAATGATAAATGGTTATGGCATAAAAGAGTAGGCCACCTGAATATGAAAACTTTGTTCAAACTATCTAAGTATGACCTAGTGAGAGGGCTACCCAAAATCAAATTCGAAAAAGATAGAATCTGTGAGGCTTGTATAAAAGGGAAACAAACAAAATCTAGCTTTCAACCCAAAAATTCCATATCCACTCAGAAAGTCCTAGAACTACTTCACATTGACCTCTTTGGACCAACCAAAACTCCTAGCCTAGGGGGAAAGAAATATGGATTTGTGATAATAGATGATTTCTCAAGATTTACTTGGGTACTTTATCTTTCTCATAAGGATGAATCTTTCAATGCTTTTAAAACTTTATGTAAAAAGGTTTAGAATGAAAAAGATTTGAAAATTGTCTCTATAAGGAGTGATAATGGGGAGAATTTGAAAATACATTTTTTGAAAACTTTTGTAATGAAAAAGGTATCTCTCATAATTTTTCTTGTCCAAGAACACCTTAACAGAATGGTGTTGTGGAAAGGAAAAATAGAACCTTACAAGAGATGGCCAAAACACTTATCAGTGAATTTGAGGTTCCAAAATACTTTTGGGCAGAAGTTGTAAACACAGCCTACTACATTCTAAACAGAGTTTCTATCGGGAAAATCTTGAACAAAACCCCTTATGAACTATGGAAAGATAAGAAGCCAAGCATTTCATACTTTCATGTCTTTGGCTGCAACTGTTTTATCTTAAATAACAAAGACAATCTTGAAAAGTTTGATGAAAAATCAGATCATGCTATTTTTCTAGGACATTCTACTACTTCTAAAGCATACAGAATCTATAACTTGAGAACACAAGTTGTGGAAGAAAGCATGCACATTTTGTTTGATGAATATGATAATACACTTGAAAAGAGAAAGATTACAGATCTAGAAGAAGAAATAGAAAGAATGAGAATCAATACCAATCCTCAAAAGAAAGGCCAAAACCCATCAGAAGCTACTCAGAAGAGGAAACAACTCAGAAGAGGAAGGGATTGACTATGAAGAAACATTTGCACTAGTGGCTAGATTAGAAGCAATCAAAATCTTACTAGCTTATGTAGCACACAAGGAGATCACTCTATATCAGATGGATGTCAAAAGTGCATTTCTGAATGGATTTATAAATGAAGAAGTCTATGTCAAACAGCCACCTGGTGTCGAAAATAAACAAAAAGCAAACCATGTTTACAAGCTGGTCAAACCCCTATATGGTTTAAAACAAGCACCAAGAGCTTGGTATGAAAGACTGAGCTCATTCCTGATTCAGAATGGGTTTGAAAGAGGCAAAGTGGATACTACTTTGCTAAAAAAAGCTCGGAGGACAGATCTACTCATTGTTTAGATTTATGTAGATGACATAATCTTTGGAGCTACATCACATCAAATGTGCACAAAATTCTCAAAACTCATGCAAGGAGAATTTGACATGAGCATGATGGGAGAGTTAAAGTTCTTTCTTGGACTGTAAATTGTTTAGAAAGATAAAGGAATCTTCATCCATCAAGAGAAATATACAAAAGATATTCTGAAAAAGTTCAGAATGGAAGATGCCAAGCCAATGAGCACACTTGTTCACCCCTCACATGTCATCTCAATAGATGAAGAAGGTAAGTGTGCATCAGAAAAGGAATATAGAGGTATGATCGGATCCCTACTTTATTTAACTACTAGTAGACCTGATATTATGTTTTCAGTAGGACTATGTGTTAGGTTCCAATCTTGTCCTAAAGAATCACATGTTACCATTGTCAAAAGAATATTAAGGTACTTGATTAACACTGCTAATCATGGTTTGTGGTATGAGAAAGGGTCTGAGTTTAATCTTCTAAGGTATAGTGATGCCGATGAAAGGAAAAGCACCAGTGGTACATGCCAATTTTTGGGAAATTCTCCAATCTCATGGTCCTCAAAGAAACAAGGAACAATTGTTTTGTCAACTATAGAAGCTGAATATGTGTCTACAGCTGCCTGTTGTTCTCAAGTGCTTTGGATCAAACAACAATTACTAGATTATTTAGTGGATATGCCACTAATTCCAATTATGTATGACACCATAAGTGCTGTTGATCTGTTTAAGAATCCCATTCAGCACTCGAAAGCAAAACATATTGAAATAAAGCATTACTTCTTGAGAGATCATGTGTAGAAAGGAGACATTGATCTTCAATTTATTGAAACTAAGTTTTAATTGGCAAATATCTTCACAAAGCCCCTCTCAGAAGACAAGTTCAATTTCATTGAACATTTATTGAATATCAATTTTTTTGGAAAATTACACATAAATGTTATTTTCTATTATCTTCTGAGTAATACATTTCAGTGTTTAACTATTGGGTATTTGTTTTTAATGGCTAGTTGGGTATTAATTGCATAATTCGATTTTTCATTATAAATAATAATTGCCTCTAACAGCTATATTTTTGAATTCTATGTATTTACTGTTTGCTGAGGCTTGTTTTATCACCATCATTCACACACTCACGAAAACCCTACTCTTCTCATTCTCTCCTTGATTCTCAACACCATGCCTAGAATCAAAACAACCATAGCCAAAACACCCATGACCTGCTCATCCTCCCATGATTCTGAACCAACCAAAACCCCTTCTCCTCCACCTCGTGTTCAGAGAAAGGGAAAAGAGATGGCAACCATCATCAATTCAAGCTCATTAGACTTTGAAGAGACCAAGTCCTCACTGCCTCGAGCCACAAGCATTGTTTTTAGAAACCCTCCAACACAAGGGAAACATAAAAGGAATGAAGCTGGTGCTCTATTTCTGAACAAAGAGCTATAAGAAAATTTTTAGAGAAGTTGGGTTAGTAAGAAGGTTGTGAATGGGAAGAAATTTGATTTTGAAGGTATTCGTCAATGTGGATGGGATGTTCTGTGTTATGTCAAGAAACAAGGTTGGGAATCTTTCTTTCAGATGACTGAGCCAATCTTCTCTAGATTGGTTAGAGCCTTTTATTGCTTAGCATAAGTAGATGAAGATGCCCTCACATTCATTGCTACACTCAAAGGAGTTAAGATGGTGATCACTGAGTCTGTTCTCAACTCCATCTTGAAGATACCTTTTGATGGACATAGTCTATTTGAAAACTAGTTTGAGGAGCTTAATCAGACCAGAGATAATGTCAACAAAAGCCTCCTATGCCCATCAGAAAGCACTCTAAGATCAAAAGCCCTCTCATCTTTTGGAATAATTGCTCACTAGATGGTTATGCAGTGTGCCCTCCTTAAGGCTGGCACATTTCAAGACGTGACTAACTCTAATTTGTTGTTCATCTTCTATCTCTGGGAGATGATTCCTCTCAATCTGAGCCATCTAATTATCCATCACATGATAAAAGCAACCAAGTCAAGACCATCTCAAGTGTCCCTTATGGGATGCTTCTTGACCAAGATTTTCACTCACTTTGGTGTACCTCTCAGTGATGAACCCTTTGAAGAAGAATCCTTAGTTTGGGGAGAGAGAAACATCATTGCTCTGAGGCTTCAACCCCAATCAGAAGTGAACACGAAATGTAATTGTTTTGATTAGCCTAAAGCTGCCGAAGCTAAAGAAGACTCACCAACTATTGTTGATCTTATCACAAAAGGAAAGAAGATCAAGAATTCTGTAACCAAGAGCAAATCTTCCATTGAAAAATCTGCTCCTAAAATCCATGAAGAACCCACTGCAGAAGAGCTTCAGAATGCACCAGACCAAATGGAACCACCTTAAGCCAGAACAAAAAAGCTCTCTATTTCACCTGAGAAGGAATCTGTCTCAAATAAGACTGATATTCTTCATATCTCTCATGATGAAGAAATCCAATGGGACTCTGTCTTGCCACCTAAGCTTGAAGAACAAAAGCCTGCAATGGAAGAAGACATGGAGATCTCTCTAGGTCAGAATGTTGCATCAGAAAAGGGAACCATTCCACCTGATGAGATTGTTGTTGTTGTATTAAGCCAAATGAAGGAAGTTGCTCCAACTGAGAAGGGAATTATTGGGGAACAAGCTGATTCTCTGTTCAACACTGAGAATTTGAAAAATCTTTTCAGTTCTCCTATTGGTGAAGAATCTGTAAAGAAACACCCTGGGCTATCAGGATTGATAGGTGATCCATCCACCTTTTCTTTACCTTTTCCTTCTCCTCACCCTAAAAAATCACCAACCCCTCCTGTTTCACCAGCTATTACACCTACTGTACCACCAACTACACCTCAATTCCATGAACCTCCACCTGTTTTCATTCCCACTCCCTCAACTACTACTCCATTTGGCTCCAAATCTATTGAGAACTGACTTGCATCCCATGAGAAGCAAGTGAGGAAGATCAGGGTTGATAAGAAGAAGTTGTTTACCAACATGGATACCCTTCAGAAGACAGTGAATGATATGCTTGACAGGTTCATGCTCTTTGAAGAATGGGTTACTCTGTTTGTTAGACCTGCTGTGTTTCTAGAGGTTCTTGCCATGACTCATGAACCACCTCCACCTCCTCGCTGCACCATCATGCCTTCTCTTCCTCCTCAGAGAACTCATTGATCCGCTGTCGCGCACGGATCAAAAACGAGTGATTTTGAAAATGTAGTTACGATAACGACAACTCGAGTATCGTTCTCAAGGATTCTTGTATTATTATTAATCAATGCAGTAACGATTAATGGGGGGTTTAGATTACAATTTCAAGAAAAAAGAATTAAAATAAATTGTGATTATCGAATAAGCTAAAGTGAATCAACTTACTGTATCGACTTCCAACTTATCATTGATCCCTATAAATTCCAATTCCCTAAACGGGTCTGATCCTATTCGACTATAATAACCACTGACAAGCGCAATAGAAATTATACGGCGTATGATCCTGAATTCCGAATTAAGCAAACAGATTAAAACTATTGCGAATTAAGCAAACGCAATCTGATCAAACGCGATAATGTAAAAGCTACGTTAACGCGAAATTGATTTAAGATCAAACAACCAATCGAATTTAAGATTTATATCCCATAACAACAATCAAATTAAGCAAATAATTGAGATTATTGGAATAAATCAAAGGAAACAGATTGACATGGAATTTATAAAAGAACCTCAAAGTGGAATCCGATTGCAGTAGATCGATTCTTCGGAAATTAGTTCTCCATTACAATTGCTCAAAACTCTCCAAGAAATTTCGTGAATAGTGAGTGAGTGAATAGTGTTGAGTGAACAGTGAATATATGCACAGCAGCCGGCCCTAGCGTTTTAATAAAATAAGAGTTTCACTAACAATCCGAACCGGGTCGGAAAATACAAACCAGGCCCATAAAATTGACCAAAAACAAATTATTTCTTAACGTCTGCAACTTCGATGAATTATTCAAGCCTTCTACAATCCGAATCAGCTTCTGACTCCAACATGAAAGTTGTAGATCTTTCTCTTATCTTTCCAACGAATATTAGAACGCCTCAATCTGATTCTTGTAGCTCCAGTTATGAATTTTTCATTGAAAGCTGCTAATGCTGAAAATAAAATACGAAAATTAAATAAAGCTAGAAACAGACTTAAATATGAAAACACACTAAAATGGTGAAATTACTGAAATAAACTAAGGAAATGCCTAAGAATAACAGTAGAAGAATGTGCATGAAGATGCACTGATCACTCATCCCCTACCAAATAGTGACCTATCCACTTCACTTTTTGCCTGATGACAAAAAGGGGGAGAACTAGGAGAGATTTTATATGTTACTGCTAGTTATGTTATGTTTGTTCTGACTTTGAATGTTTTAGCTTTTTTTATTTTGTTGCATATGATTGGAACTTGTCTTGAATCTTGAATCAGAACCTTTTTTTTTTATCTGATTCATGTTTTGATTACTCCCTCTTGATATCAATGAAAGTTCCTCTTATTCTCTATATGTCTTTGGATTTTACTGTTAAAATATGTGCACAAATTCAGGGGGAGTCTTTGCTTCCTAAAAACAAATTCATGCTCTCTCAAGGGGAGCTTTGAATATCTAAGGTTTGAAATCTCTATCTCTATATCTTAGAGTTTTGTCATCATAAAAAAGGGGGAGATTGTAAAGTCCAAAACCCTAATTTTAATTCTGACAAAACCTTTAAGTATTCTGTTAAGTGTTACAGATAGAATTTCATCACTTGCTCAGAAGCTTTCTCAGAAGCTCATATAGAAACACTGTTTAGAAGCAGTGTTCAAAGGACTGTTCAAAAACATGTTCAAAAGACTATTCAAAAGCATGTTTAGAAGCAGTGTTCAAAAGCATGTTTAGAAGCAAGCTCATAAGCAATGATCAAAAGCATATTTAGAAGCTCTATTCAGAAGCACATTTAGAAAGCTAATCAGAAGCATAGTTCATAAGCCATATTCAGAACTAAGGTAGTGACAGTTGTCTTTTTGCTTTAACAGCTGTCCTCTACCCTTTACAGCTCGTGATAGTTGGCTGCTAAGTCTTCTGCCCCATTGCTTCACCCTATAAGTAGAAGCCTCTATTCAACATCAGGATCATCCAACTACAAAGCAACTACAAGAAAGCTATCCTAAACAGATCCAAATTTGCTTTGCCTCTTCATCAAAAGAGATCCTTAGTTGTTCACATCATCTTAGGCTCATCCTTACAACAGCTCTGAGAATTGTATTTCCTATTAGGAAACTCCATAATTGGCAAACCAATTTGAAACACATTGTAAAGATCTAGTCATCTGTGAGAGACTTAGATCTGAGTGATTGAAATCCAGTTGAGTGAACTGGTGTTGCTGTACTTGTGAAACACAAGTGTGCTTGGGTGTCTATTGCTGTATCTGTGAAACCCAGCAAGTGTGCTTGGGTGTTGCTGTGTGTTAGCAAAGAGTGAACCAGAATCAGTAGGTGACTGATTCTCAACAAAGTGCTGGAAGTGGTGTACTATCTCAGTTGAGACTCTGATTAGATTTAGTGGAAATCTCACTTATTAAAGTGAGGACTGAACATAGCCCAAGGTCAAGGTTAGTAGAAATCTAACGATCCTCACTCCCTCCCTAGTTTAATTTTTTTTTTCTTCAAATTTTTTTTTTTCAAAGTGTCGTGAATAGTGACCAATCTTTTTCTTCAATTTTTTTCTTCAAAGTGTCATGAATAGTACTGCACCTCTATGAAGCTGCTGTTCACCATTGCCGACCAATCTTTTTTTTTATTATTCAATTTTTTTTTCAAAGCATCATGAATAGTGCGTGAAGAATATTGCACCTCTGTGAAGTTGTTGTTCACCATTGCCGACCAATCTTTTTCTTCAATTTTTTTTTTCAAAGCATCGTGAATAGTGCGTGAACAGTATTGCACCTCTACAAAGTTGCTATTCACCATTGCCGACCAAACTTTTTCTTGGCACAATCACACCAGATCAAGTGCCGAAGCTAAACAAGGTACTGCACCTCTGCAAAGCTGCTGTTCACCATTACCGACCAATCTTTTTCTTCAATTTTATTTTCAAAGTGTCGTGAATAGTGCGTGAATAGTACTGCACCTCTGCAAAGCTGCTGTTCACCATTGCTGACCAATCTTTTTTTTTTTTTATTCAATTTTTTTTTCAAAGCGTCGTGAATAGTGCGTGAATAGTATTGCACCTCTATGAAGCTGCTGTTCACCATTGCCGACCAATCTTTTCCTTCAATTTTTTTTTCAAAACGTTGTGAATAGTACGTGAACAGTACCGTATCTCTGCAAAGCTGCTATTCACCATTGCCGACCAAACTTTTTCCCAGTGCAATCACACCAAATCAAGTGCCGAAGTTGAATAGTACCGCACCTCTGCGAAGCTGTTGTTCACCATTGCCGACTAATCTTTTTCTTCAATTTTTTTTTTCAAAGCGTCATGAATAGTGCGTGAACAGTACTGCACCTCTGCAAAGCTGCTATTCACCATTGCTGACCAAACTTTTTCTCGGCACAATCACACCAGATCAAGTGCCGAAGCTGAACAGTACCGCACCTCTATAATACTGCTGTTCACCATTGCTGACCAATCTTTTCCTTCAATTTTTTTTTTCAAAACATCGTGAATAGTACGTGAACATTACCACATCTCTGCGAAGCTACTGTTCACCATTGCCGACCAAACTTTTTCTCAGCGCAATCACACCAAATCAAGTGCCAAAGTTGAATAGTACCGCACCTTTGTGAAGCTGTTGTTCACCACCGCTAACCAATCTTCTTCTTGGCACGATCACACTAAATTAAGTGTCGAAGCTGAATATCAATTAGTACATAAACAGTACCGCACTTCTGCGAAGCTTCTGTTCACCACCACCAACCAATCTTTTTCCCGGCGTGATCACACCAGATCAAGTGTCGAAGTTGAATATCAATTAGTGCGTGAACAGTACCGCATATGACATCTGTAATAAGTTTGACTCATATGACATATATGCTCTAGCTTGGGGGGGGGGTTAGAATATATATTATCTTTATATTATCTTGGTAGTTATTATCTTTATATTATCTTGTTAGTTATTATTTATCTTTATTTTTATATGATGTAATCAATTATTGAGGGTTTCCTCAATATAAATAGAGATGAGGTGTGGTCTTCTTGGAGGAAGTATAAATCCCTTGTTTCTTACTCTCTTATCCTTACTCTGTTATTACGCTTTACTTAATATTATCTCAAACTGATCTCTGAAAGAATATTGGCATGTCATTTACAATAAACTTTGAAATTATTTAGTGTTAATAACAATGCTTAATGACTGCCACAATGTAGTTCCATATGAAGTAATGGCTTACTAAGCAAAAAAATTAAATTGAATTTGAATGTAAAAAAAAAAACATTGAAGTTCTTTTTTTTAATTAAAATTTATATTAAAAAAATGTAGATCAGTATACAAATTGTAGATGAATTATTAGTGTAAGAGGTGTGGACACATGTAAACAAAGTGTTCATACTTCAATTGTTTAATAAAAAAAAGGCATGTAATATTTGTTTAATATGAACGTGTGAGAATAAGAGGTCGAAGGAGAGGAAATCACTATTAATAATTTGATCTCTTATCGGAAATATAGAGAAAATATTATATTAAATGGAGAAAATTCAAAATTAATACTTTGATTCAACAATTCACATGATACTCCCAAATTATGGACAAATTGTGAAGTTTAAATGGGTTTTATGGCTAAAATGACTACTTCAAGTATTTTTAGGAATATTCTCCCCTTGAAATACTTGACTAATCATATGCCTTAATCGCAAGAAATACTTTGATTCAATTAGTAAGAGTATCAATTGAAAAATCCATAATGATTGAATAAGTAATACTTTGATAAAAGGGGAGAAATACTTGGCCAATCTTGTAAAATCTGTGAATTTGTTTCTCCATTAAATTGAAGTTTGAGTTAGAGGCTAATTTGACTCTTTCTATGTCCTCACAAAATGATGTTTGAGTTGGGTTTAAAAGTAATAACTTTAAAATCTTAAAAATTAACTCTATTCTTGTTGAATTTTAAGAAATTCAGAAAAAATCCACAAACAACCTACCGCACTTTTTTTTTAAATAATATATTTATACATTCGAAAAAATCACTTATTAATTATATTTAAATTAAACAAAATATATAAAAATTAATAGATGACAATAAAAATGATTTTTGTTAACAATAGTTTTAAATATTATTAATTGGAAGTATCATGTGAATTTCTACATATTCAATTTTTTAATAGTTCTTGCACTTAGAATAAGTAATTTGAGAAGAGTATCTAAACGTAATACGAAGTATATTTTTAATTGATTTACGTGACTATTAAAGATGATATTATTATTAATTGTAATGTTTGTCTATAAGCATAAAAACTGAATATGGAGAAAGAAGAAAGCGAAAAGAAAAAGAAAAGAATAAAAAGAGAAAAAAATGTAAATTTGGAGAAAAGGAATAAAAAGAAAAAGAGAATGTTGTTGATAACCTATATATAATAACTTCTTCCTCCTCTTGTAGGTTAATTTTTAAGGACTTTGATACTTATAAACCTATAAATAAAAAAATTTTAAAATAAAATTAAACATATTATAACAAATGAAAAGAGAACACAAAATATTGAGGGAGACTGAATTTAGCATGTAAACATACATAAAAAAGGATGGAAAATAAAGAATAGAAATAAATCACTTCCGGTTAAAGAATAGAAATGCAAGTAACTTAACCAAAATTCCGTTTCTTCAACATTATCGGTTATTAAAAAAAATGGTTGACAATTTCAATTAAGCTATTTATTATTGAAATATTTTTAAAAATTCTATTTCATTTTTTTATCTTAGGATTGAAGTAAGAAAAGGGACGTCCCTATTTTTCTCAATAATGTTTTCATCCATTCAAATAAAGAAAATGTATTGTTATTTTCAAATTCCAACTGTAAGTTTAGGTTTGAACATGTTGACAAATTTCAGTTTTTTTTTTGTGTTTTAAAACAAAACACTATTTTTTAAAAGTATTTAAATAACTTTTTAGTCTATGTAATATAGAATTATTTTTGTTCTGATTCTCTTAATTTTTTAGTTCAATTGTCATACATCCTAAATATAATTTTTCTACATTATCAATTAATTAAAAAATATCTTTAAGAAATCAATTTAAAAAGTAACAAACTCACCTTACATAATAATATGTGAATAAATAACAGTATAAAAAAATTATTGCATTCTAATTTTTTTCTATTTTGATCATTATAAGAGAAATTGTTTTTATTTTAGTCTATGTTCCTATTAATTGATAAAATATCCAACAAAATTTAGAAACCAAACTTAATAATTCCAAAGAAAAACAAAGATCAAAATAAAAATATTTTAATTCAAAGGATCCTTATTATATTACAAATTTGTAATTTATTATGGAATTGTCCTCACTTAACTTAATCTATAGTTATGATTTGGAGTTTGAATTCTAAATATCTAAACGTGTAAAGGGGTTGAAGAGAAAATTTCGTTGTTGATATAGAAATCTAATATAATTTGAATAAGAAAATATATAGTGAAATCCTTTTAGGATAATTAGATTCATTTCAACACCTACCTCTTTTGAAGAGATGATTATTTTCTTTTGAAAACAGAGCTTCTCCCATGGCCTCCCGGCCATACATCCTCCCTTGGAGGTGCCTCGTTTCCCAAGATTCACTCTCTCCTCCTCCTCTATCTCAACTTGACCTTGATCAGCTTGGTGCATCTTCTCCCCCTCCACATAAATCTTCTGCAATTGTCTTGAGATACACATGTGACATCCCCCTAAGTCAATTGCCTACACCATGCTTGAAGGGAGATGCAATTGCCATTAAAATCCCTGAGGAAGAGTATCAAGCTGGCCTTGACGCATGCAAATCTCACCTTCATGGGCGTTTACTTCTGTCCAAAGGCAGCAAACCCCCAAGGGTTCATGAATTGAAGGACCAAATCGTGAAGCAATGGGTGCTCTCCGATGATTGGCACATGGTGGCTATTGGTAGAGGTTTTTTCGAATTCTCCTTCTCTAATCTTGATGATTTGCATTTCATATTAGCAATTGGATCATGGAACCTAGGGTTGGGTGTGCTTCGTGTATTTGCATGGTCTAAAGATTTTAATCCAAGCCTAGTGAAACAAACTAATGCCCCAATGTTGGGTTAGGGTCCACGATTTGCCTCAAGAGTATTGGAGGCCTAAAATCCTCTTTGCTATTGCAAGAGGTATTGGAACACCCTTGGCCGTGGATGAGGCCACATCTCAATGTTCTTTTGGACACTTTGTGCGAATTCTTGTTGATTTGGACCTCAAGCAACCAATTCAAGAACAACTCTTAGTTGAAAGAGAGGGGTTTGCTTTCTTTGTTAATCTAGTGTATGAGAGGCTCCCAGATTTTTGTGTTAACTGTCAAATTATAGGGCATTTAGTGTCTAATTGCAAGCACTTACGTGAGAAATCAGCTGACAAGCAAGTTAAGCCAAGGGAGAGAATATATGTTCCCAAACCTAGAGAAGACCCTGCGTCAACTTCCCTTGGTGACCAAGCTAACCCTGCTGTGAAATCATGAACCCTAACCCAACATTGGGCATTAATGAAGATTCTTTTTTAAAACATAAGGGGCCTAGCCAATGCAGAATCTAGGCGGGTCTTATCTTCTATGTGTAAGACTCACAAACTTGACTTAGTTTTTATTTCTAAACCTATGATTTCTGTGGATAGATTGCCTTCAAATTATCTTGTACAATTTAATTTGAAGTTTTTTAATACAAATTGTAGGATTAATTTAATTCCTAACCTTTGGTGCTTTTGCACTAATGAAATTTTTGTTAATTTGCTCTCTACTGGTGATCAATATATTGCAGTCTCAATTTTGCACGAGGGGGTGGTAATGAATGTGGTAGTGGTTTATGGGGCTGCTACTTATATTAAGTGTTAGAATTTATGGCAAGAACTTTCTTAGTTGCAATCTACCTCTCTGAGGGCTTGAACATTTATTGGTGATTTTAATGCAGTGCTTGGCACTCATGAGAAACGAGGTGGCAACCCTCCTCCTTCAATCTCTTGTAATTACTTTCATGGCTGGTCTAATAGCCATAATCTTATTCATTTGTCAACCAAGGGCTAGCAACTTACTTGGTCAAATGGTCAGGTTGGTTTGAATAATATTGCTCTTCGTTTGGATAGAGCAATTTGCAACCAAGAGTTGATGGATTGTTTCTCTTCAATTTCTTTCTCTACTTTGGTTGGGAGCAAATCAGATCATCATCCTTTACTTCTTGTTCTCTCCAAAGATGAGTTGCGGCCCTCGGGTACCTTTAAGTTTCTTTTCGTGTGGCTGGAACATGTTGATTGTCGATGGCTTGTTCTTGAAACTTGGTAGTAGCCAGTTTTTGGCTGTCATATGTTCATCTTGAAACAAAAACTGAAAAAATTAAGGCTTCTATTAAAAAATGGAATTTGGAGGTGTTTAGGAATGTAGAGGAGATTTATTGGCAAGATAAGTCACTAATTAAGTGAGCCACTCAAGGGGATAGAAATACAACTTTTTTTCAATGTATGGCCTTTTACTGCCACTCTACTAAGCGCGTTACCTCTTTAAGGTATAATAGGGATTTGTTGCATTCTTAGGAAGATATCCAAGGTCATGTATTGCAATATTTTGGCAACATTTATGCTTCTGATAACCAGTGCACCCCCAATGGCTTGATTCAATCTGCTATTCCTGCTCTAGTCTTACTTGAAGATAATTCTATGCTTTTGTGGATGCCTCAAAGGGATGAAGTTAAAGATGCGGTATTCTCCATCAGCAACTCTAATGCTCCGGGCCTTGATGGCTTTGGTAGGTGCTTCTACCACACATTTTGGGATATTATCGGTGACGATGTTTATGCATCCACTCTACAATTTTTTCAACAAGGATGGTTGTTGCCAGGTCTGAATTCTAATCTAGTTGCCTTGATCCCTAAGATACCTAGTGCAGACAGTTTGGGTAACTTCCGTCTCATCACGATGGGTAATTTTCAATTCAAAGTTATTTCTAAAGTTCATGCAGATCTCCTTGCCTCCATTGCTCTTAGAATTATCTCTCCTGAACAAAAAGGGTTTGTGTCAGGAAGGAAAATTCTCGATTGCATAACTGCCACGGCAGAAGTCATCAACATGTTAAATTCTAAAACTTCAGGAATTAATCTTGCCATCAAATACGATATCTGCAAGGATTTCGATACCCTTGACTGGTCATTTATGCTGGAGGTTCTTCATCAATTTGGCTTCAATGCAACATTTTGTTCTTGGATCCGCTCAATTCATGCTTCAACCTAATTATCCTTTCTGGTGAATGGTGGTTCGATTGGTTACTTACAATGTAAACGAGGTGTTAGGCAAGGGGATCCTCTCTCCCCTCTCCTGTTCTGCATTGTTGAGGAAGCTCTTAGTCATGGGATTTCCTCTCTAGTACAAAAAGGCATCTACTTTCAATGGTAGGCCCCAAAAACAGCTTTGTTCCATCACATGTTTTGTATGTTGACGATGTGATGATATTTTGCAAGGGGACAAAATCTAATCTTGAGAACTTGCAGCAGCTACTCAATCTTTATGGGGAAGCTTCTAGTCAATGGATCAGTCCAGAGAAAAGTAGATATTATACTCCTCACTACTCGTTAGCTTAGCATACTATGCTCAAGAGTTACCTTGGATTTGTTAGAACCAAGACATTTGATGATGTCTGACCCCTAATACCTTGATAGGTTTTGATGATAACAAATGTAATAATATTTGATCAACTAATGATTTCAGACTAAGTGATTTTAGGAAATTAAAGTAAGAACAAACAATGGTAAAAAATCTCAACTCAAATCCTACGCTATAATTGTCTGAGAACTTATAATGGTTAAATTTAGCACTGAAATTGGCTATAAACAGATTTAAATAAGTTCTTAACTGATCATGCTATGTTCCCAAGCCAGACGATGTCTGAAGCCAAGGCTAGACGATGTCTGATACCAAGCACCAGACGATGTCTGATGCCAAGGCCAGACGATGTCTGATACCAAGTGTTAGACGATGTCTGATGCAAGGTCAGATGATGCCTGATACCAAGCGCTAAACGATGTCTGATACCATCCTCCACCTTTTTGTTTATGACAAAGGGAGAGAGAATTTTGGATGTATAAAATTTACAGACAATGCTTAATAAAATAGAGATTGGTTCACTAATTTTTATACACCTCAATTCACTGTTTATTTTTATCCGCTTTAATTATTTCATACTTTAATCTGTCATATGCATCTGCATGATAGACTTAGGGGGAGTTCATCATGTTAATTACTGCACATACTTAACTGCCATGAAATAATTCACACTCTGATACATAATTGTCTGTGATTCTTTGTCTGATAAATCAAAATTATAACATGTGTTGTCATCATCAAAAAGGGGGAGATTGTTAGAACCAAGACATTTGGTGATGTCTAACCCCTAATACCTTGATAGGTTTTGATGATAACAAATGTAATAATATTTGATCACCTAATGATTTCAGACTAACTGATTTCAAGAAATCAAAGTAAGAACAACAATGCGTGTAGGTACAACCAAAAGAACCAATTAGCATTGGGATGCACATTTTTAGCTAAAAGACAACTATAAAAACACCACCACTATCACTGTCATCACCACCACTACTGCCACCACACCGCCACTGCCGCCACTGCCACCACCGCCACCACCATCACTGTCGTCGCCACCACCGCCACCACTGTTGCCATCACCACCACCACCACCATCGTCGCTGTCATCACCACCACCACCATTTATTCTCATTGATATTTTAGGTGTTGTTTATTTTAAAAATGCTGATCACGTATTTTTCTATCATAGTGGAGATGTGATGGTGGACAGCAGTGGTTATGAAGGAAAAAATGATAAAAAGAAGGAGGAAGGTTGTCACGGCGGGATTGTTATTGCTGATGGGTCGACGATTTCTTTTTTTTGATTAATTATATTTATAAAAATAGATTTATTATTTTAAAATTTATATAAAAGTCCTTCTAATTTTTAAGTTTTAAAAAATATGTTTTGAAGATATCGTACCTATTTATTAATAACGGTACCGAAGCAGGCACCAAAATTGTTTTTTCATTTTTTCTACTTTTTCATGTTTTTACTTTATGTTGTGTGAATTTTAATTTTATTTAATTTGCTATTTTTAAGAGGTGCTCGTACGCCCATCACACTCAAGTTTTTGCATTTTTTTGGTATGAACAAAACATCAAATGCGAGTAGGTACACATTATTTATTTCCTTCTACAATGTAAATGTAATGAGTTATGACTTATTATCATCTCAAACAACCTTATTCTTGCTCTTCTTTATTTATTTGTCATTTAAATTTCAACTTTTTCTTTATATTAAAATCAAAATTATTATATCAATTTGTGATTTTTTTTAAAACTACTTATATAATTTTAAGCAAGTTGAAATTAAATGACATGATCAATTACTAAATATTGTTAGTTCAATGAATATTATATTAGGAAATATTAAACTGGAAGATAATATTTGTGTTTATTTAAATATTAAACATAACTTTGGCGATGAAAAAAAATGTAAAGACAATTTATATTTTTTTAATCACACAAGATAAGCTGGTTAATTTCTCTTTTTATAAAATACAAAATGCATAAGGTTGAAGTTAGAAACTAGAAAAAATATATTATAGTTCAATATGAAATTTATACAAAATAAAGTTTAATAATTATGGAAGTAATTTAAATATCTTTATGCTAATATTACATGCACTACAAGAAAAATGACTTATGCCTACGGACCAAAATTGTCACTATAAATTATAAATGCATAGGTAAATGTATCATAGACTTTGTCCTACGGACCTTTTGCCCGTCAACTTTAAGGGGGCATATAGTGACGGATAATAGTCCATCACTATAAGTTTTACCTACAGATTTATTTTTGTCTACGGTTACATTTGACCATCACTATATGTAGTTCTTACAATTCAAAATATGCGTAGGTAAAAGTGATGACTTATAGACGCAGTCTCTATCTGTAGGTAAAAGTATTAATTTGTTCTTACAGTTAAAAACTGTAGGTAAAAGTCATTGGCTTGTACTTATAGCCTCCAACTGTAGGTAAAAGTCATAAATTTATACCTACGATTGAAAGCTGACTGTAGGTAAAAGTCATTATTATTATTATTATTAATGATATTGTTTTATATTAATGATGTTGTTTTATAATTAAAAATAACATTGACTAATATTTTTAGTGGATTTTATAATTAAAACCTAATAAAGAACTATCATGAGTCTAAAACAGATTAATCCAAACCTTTAATATGGTCAAACATTTGGTCAACTATACAATAAAAAAAAACTACAAATGAGTAGTGTTAACAAAGTTGGGGACCAAAGCCACACCCCAATGTAGAACTAACATGAGATTCCAATCTAAAATCTAACAATACAATCCAAATACTATCTAAGTCCATGCATGGGATGACCCAAGTTATCTGCAACTCTGCAAATGTTGTCCGAATACAATCCCAAAGACTTTGCAGCCATGCAATATGAAGTATTGTAGAGAAAAAGAAAACCCATGAATGTCCTATATAAATAGAAAGAAAGGGTAAATAATAAGCAAGTCATAACACAGTAGGTTAGAGAGAGATAGAATGAGTGAATGAAGGGAGGTTACCTAAACTCCAATGTAAAAAAAAAAATAGCAAAGTAAAATCAGACATGAATCAAAGCTATAAAATTAAAAAATTCTTACAATGGATTCACACACAAATATCCAAGTAGTTCTTTTCCTTTCATGCTCTTTCTTCATGCACGTAATTTACAACTTCTCCTTGGTTGTCCAAGGGAATGTACTGTGCCATGATGGCTCTGATTTCAAAATCCATATATGACTACAAAAACACCGGTAAAAATTCTAATAAGTCTCATTGCAATTGCATGATACAAAAAGGAAGCTAAATATCTAATAACATCACCAAACTGAGAAAATAAATGTGACAAAGCTTACCCTTATTCTATATTTTGTACACAAGGTATGCCCCTGCAGCAGCCACAACTAGGCTAGTTAAAATAACCCAAAAAGTAGCCCATGAAGCAAAGACAATTTATGTCATAATTCAGTTTCCATTATAGATTTACAAATCATGCAGAGTGAAATATCAACATTCCAAAAACTTCATAATTACTAACCAAACAAGCAGAATATGCATGTCCATTCCGAGCATCATGCCAACAACCTCCATTGTTAATCTTGCACCTCCCAGGTCCACTAGCTGCAAACCTAGAAGAAACTAGTTGAATTAAATTATAAATACATAAAAAAAAAGGTTAAATTACAGCAAGTAGTAGTATCACTTGTGTCCTTCTTCTATCCTTTCTCATTCTTTCAGTATTTGTGGCTCAAACCTATGCAAATAATATTAGACAAGTTGAAGCTCTTAACAAATTGTGTTAGCATTGCTCCAAATGATAATTGATAATGATAGACAAGTTGATAAATGATAATTGCTCTAAGTAGAGCTCAAACTCCCCCTCATTTGTTTCTTTTATCATTTTCAATCAATCCAACGAGTTACTTCAATGGAATTCCTCTTCTATTCTTTGAGCTCTATGATGTATGGCCACATTAACTTAGTGTAATTTGCATTTCTTCTCAATTTTCTGACAATATATAGCCAATTAATCCTATACAAAGTTTCAAGTGAACAAATTCAATGTTTCTATGTACCTTTATGAGTCTAAGTAATCAACTATAAACATTTGCTCTCTCTCTCCCTCTCTCTCTCCATCTTTGTATATTTGTCTATAGTGAAGTGGTTCCTTTGTTTTCTTTGTACCTTGACCTCTACTTTCATCTTGAATTTGTTCTACACAACCATGCATTTTACTGTACTAGTAAATGTTGGACTTGCAAATTATAAATAAAAAATCCAGGTTTATATATTGTGAGGAATTATAATAATCAAGCATTCTCTAAATACCCAATACATTTCTGATAGATTTCTTTTGAGCATGTCCATAGTGATAAGAACTAGCTTTTGTACAAGTACATAATCCTATAGCAACAGTTGAATGAACAGAAGTCCTATTTATCTTAATTAGTGACAATAGCAACAGTTGCATGGCCAAACACTAGACTCTAGAAGCTTTTTTAGGAAATCTTGTTTGTGATTGTGACATTGGCTCTACATTAGAGTCCAACTATAAAATAAAAAACAAAAGTGCAGCAAGAATATAAAAGTCTGATAGTTCCTACATATTACAAGAAGCAGCATTTCAGGTATGAAAACTGGTGCAGGATCTACTATTTAAACTCGCTGTCATAAGGATTTAATTAATTGGTTAGTGAATCAAAATCAAGGAAGTTGTACTCTTTATAGAAAGTCTAGAACTTGATCAGACAAAGTCCATGTTAATTACCATGAATAATAAGGACTCTTGTATATATAAGCTAAACTTAAAAGACAAACTGTATATACAAGTCTGATAGAACAAACTTATGATAATAGCAAATTAGAGTAAGGGACGACATTAATTATTCCTATATATGACTTCTTCTAATGTAGCATTTTATTGTGTATTTATACAACTTGATTGAAATTGGCTTTTCTGCATTCACCATAATGAATCAAGAGTAGACATCTCTGAACATGCATAAACAGAATGCCTTTGATATGATTTAATTGGGGCTTCTAAGGAACTTAACGAGGGAGGTTATTTATGAAACATGTCTCAGAAACTTGTGTTAAAATAGTGGAAACCGGAAAGAGGAAGCATTCCAGCTTTTTATGCAACTCTTATATTCCCAGCATATTACAAGCAAGTAGATTCTTTACATGCCCTAGTCATTCACATTTCACTGGACTTCCTATGCTTTATCAGCTTAATTTCCTATTTCCCAAGGATCTTCTTGGAATATTACACAATGAATCAATTCATATTGACCATGGCTATCAGCAGAGGGGCCTACTTTACAAGATTGCTACCAAATAATAAGGCATTTTAAAAATGAGTGGAATGGCTTCGATATGGACTTATAAAAGCAAAATGATAAAGAAAAACAAAACGAAAAGTAGTAGAACTGAAAGATACCCTCAATACTATTAAGAAAGTTTCATACCAAATATTTTTTTTTGTTATTTAAGAAATATCAAACAAAGTCCATATAAAAAAATAAGAGTTAACTCTAAATTATTAATCAATTGTGTGAACCCACATTAGTTTCCAATTGCATTTGTTTAGTTTACCCTTAACAGAGCATGTGATTTCTAATCACACGTTCATAACTTATAACAACAATGACTTAAGCAAATAGCTAATTTGGTAACAATGTTATTGAATATATCAACACGAGTTGAGTTCTTGTTGTCGTTGGCAGTAGCAATCACCACTTTTTTTTTATGTGTATTTTCGATTTGGTAAATTATATAATAATTGAAATAGTCTCTTATCAGTTATCACACCTACTCACAGAGTCATAGACACAGAAAACCTACTCGAACCTACTCAGAGTCACAAAGAACAAAATATCACAGAGAACCAAATATGATAGACTGAGAACCAATCAAGATGCAAACACAGAGAGCTGAACCATTAAACATACCAAGGCATGCGAGAGAGAAGGCGAAGGACTGCGGCGAAGCTTCCAACTCCGACGAGATTCAGTGGTCCAACAAGGTTGGTGTGTCGGTGAGGTGAAAGCGCCAAGATGAAGGCACCGACGACGTTCGTGCGCCGGGGAGGTTGAGGGCGTGAGCTATGAGATTGAGAGGCAAAGCAGAGCTTTGTTTCGTATTTTGCAATGGTCCGACGAGGTTGGTGCGACGATAAGGTGAAGGCATCGAGATGAAGGCACCGATGGCGAGGTGGAGGGCGTGAGGCATGAGATGCGTTTCACCTTTACCTTAGATTTAGTTTCTAATTTTGATTTTTCCCTTTTGTGTTTCCCTCGCGGCCTCACTATTCACTAAATTCGCTAAAGCTATCAACATAAAAAATAAAAATTATACTTGCTTAGAGTTTTGCCTTTTTTTTTAATCTGAATTCTATATTAATTTTTTTTATATTAGTTCACTAATTGATAGTCTTGTGTAATAATTTATTTTTATTGTGGAGACTAATTTTATAAGTTAATTAAATTTTTTCTTGTTATCTATAGGTAAATGCATTTTAAAAGTTTTACTTACATCAAATAGTTATAGACACAAGTCTTTACTTACACTATTTATTTGTAGATAAAAAAAAAAATTTAATTATATTTTTATTATATTATTACAAAATTTTACCTACACCAAACATTTGTAGGTAAAAGTATTTTTTTAGTTTTACCTACAGAAAAATATAGCCGTATGATAGAGGGCTAGTCAATGAACCTGAGGACCTAGGGGCACTTCAAGAATTAAAGGGACCAATGACAAGATCTAAGGCCAAGATTCTTCAAGAAGAAATGACCAAGAGACTAAGGGAAGGGTTATTCATCAAAGGCCAAGAAGGAAGAAGCCCAAAGGAGCTAAATTGGAGCACTTGGAAATTTGCTAATAGCTCGCTCAGTGCAAGCTTGGGCTCAGCGAAGTTTTGCCTCGATCAATCATCTCGCTCAGCGCAAGATAGAGCTTAGTGGAGATTTGCCTCGATCAAGCATCTCGCTTAGCGCACAATTGAGTTTAGCGGAGATTTGCTTCGATCAAGCATCTCGCTCAGCTCAACGTTGAGCTTAGCGGAAGGTCTGGCGCGGGAATTTTTGAAAACTTTGTTTACTTGTGTAAGGGGTTTCTTAATTGTGTAATTAGGCCTTAAAACGTTGTATTTAAGTGAAGATTAGTTGCATAAGGCCTGGCTCTATAAATAGTAAAGGAGAACCTCATTTGTAGACAATCAACATCATATAACTCATTTGTGAATGAAATAAGCTTTGGCTTAATTGAGAGCTTAGCCTCTTCTTGGTTCTTGAGTGGAACCAAATTGATTCTTATCAAGGAAGCTTTTCTTATGGCGAATTCTCCTCGGCTTATCGTTTCGTGCGGATCGTGGTGTCGTTCCAATTCATCTTCTTCTTCTTTCCGCTTTTCCCTTTTGGTTTGAGTTCTTCATTTGGCTTCAATGGAGCCCTTTTGATTTGTTTCCAGACGATCCAAACCAAGCTTGTGTGGCTTGGAACTGCATCATGCATGCATCACCGTAGGTAAAAGTGCTTGTAGGCATATGACTCTTTTTTTGTAATATCCGTAGGTAAATGTATTTTAAAGTTTTACCTACATCAAATAACTATAGGTACAAGTCTTTTAAAGTTTTACCTACACTATTTGTTTATAGGTAAAAGTCTTTTTTAAATTATATTTTTATTATATTATTATAAAAATTTTCCTACACTGAATATTTGTAGGTAAAAATATTTTTTTAATTTTACCTACAGAAAAATATATTCGTAGATAAAAGTGTCCGTATGCATATCACTATTTTTTTTTTTGTAGTGATGTAAACTAATATGCATGTGATATGGCAACTAATCATTAAGTTTAAAAATAGAAAAGAGTGAAGTGCGGATAGTTTTGTTAGCTTCATACACCTGTAAATTTATTTACACCATTTGAAGTTTAACCAATATTAAATTATCAAATCACCTTAAATAAATAGTTGAGAGATAAAATATATTTAGATTTAAAATATCAATTTTAGAAAAATAAAAATGCAGACGCAGCACTATAATAAATAAGCGAAATAGAAAATGCAAAATAGAAATACATACATTTTAATAACGCATACATTTTAATAAAAATCAATAATAACATAAAAATGTTTCAAATATACAAATACGTAATAAAATTGCAAACACTATTATTTAAAAAAAAATTATTTAAAATTAGGAGCTAACACACTTTTATTTTTATATCTATTTTTTTATTTTATTTTATCTTCTCTGATTTAAAAAATGTGAAACCGTCTTGCTCTTAAAAAAGTTAATATTAGTTCTAATGTCTAGAGAATTGGTTGCACACAGAAATAAGATTTTAAAAAAAATGTTATAAGCAAGAAGATGAAGCATGAATTAAAGATAAAAAAAAAAAGGTAAGTGCAATTACATTTTAAGTAGCGTGTGCCAACAAAACCATGTTTTCTTAAAAATCATATAAATATTCCATTTTTGTGACTTTAATTTAAATTTTTTTTTAAATATTAAATTTAATCAGTATATACATCAACATAATATAATAAGAAAAAAATGTTTCAAATATAAAAATACGTAATAAAAATGTGAACACTATTATA
Organism: Amphicarpaea edgeworthii; assembly: GCA_014843725.1. Classification (NCBI taxonomy): domain Eukaryota; kingdom Viridiplantae; phylum Streptophyta; class Magnoliopsida; order Fabales; family Fabaceae; genus Amphicarpaea; species Amphicarpaea edgeworthii. The sequence continues at coordinate 13,883,364 of CM026326.1, forward strand.
TAAAAATAACTTTTTTTATTTAAAATTTGAAGCTAACGCAATATTATTTTCCTAACTATTTTTAAATAAATTCTTTTTTTTTAATAACTGTAAACTTTTTTTTTATTGTATTTTCTCTTCTCTAGATAAATGAGAAGTTTTTAAATCATAATTTTTATTTTTAAAATCGAACTAAGTTTTAAAATTAAAAAATTTATTGTCACATGTGAAACTATCTTGTTCCACTCAACCAACCCTAACTGACTTTTTTATTTAACAGCTTCATTTCTTTTTTTAAATGTACAATTAACTCATTTTGTATATCATTCACTAAATTGGCTCATTCTTATATTATTAACTAAACTGACCACCTTCCCATAATATTAACTAAACCATTTTTATTTATTTAATAAAAATAATAGTTAAAATAATAAAAAGAAAAAAGAAAATTTAATAACAAAATTAATAATTACTAATCTAAACATTAACAAATAGTATAACTAAAATTTTAACTTAATTTAATAACATTAAATTTTTTACCCAAGTTTTAGTTATTTATTTTTTAAAAAAATGATATTTATTTACTCATCAAATATTTTAGAAGTTAATATATCATTTTAAATAATAAAACTAGGCTAAAGTATAATTATAGTCTCTTTAATTTTTTTTAGTATGTGATTTTGATTTTTGTAATCTTAAATTATAACATTTGATTTTTCTAATTTTATAAATTGTCCATTTTGGTTCATCTAATAGGTTATGAACTAATAATTGTGATTAGTAGACTTTTTAATTTAATCATAAATTAATTAAAATTCATTAATAATTATGGTTAATATAGTTATTTATAATTAATGAATTTTAATCACCCTCATAGAATGAAAAAATTATTTTTGTTATAAATTCTCATTCCATAAGGGTCATCTTTTCTTTTAATTTGCTTAAGTGGAACATATTTTTCAATATCGACAATGATTTATTCTCATAATATTCATGTAAATGAAGTCAACTGCATAGTATTAAGCACTTTGTTCTTACTAAAATTGCATCAAAATAATGTCCAAAAACTTAAAAAAAATCACTTTTATTACAAAATTTTATTCCTTTAGGGTGATTTTTCACTTTAATTTGCTTATGTGAAACATGTTTTTGGACATTTAAAACATTTTATTCTCATAGTATTCATGTAGATAAAGTCAACTATACAACTTTAAGCACTTTGTTCAAACTAAAATCTTATCAAAACAATGCCAAAAAACATTAAGAAATCACTTTTGTTATAAAATTTTATTCTTTAAGAGTGTGATTTTTCGTTTCAATTTGCTTATGTGAAACATGTTTTTGCATACCAACAATGATTCATTTTAATAGTACTTATGTAGATGAAGTCAATTGCACAATTTTAATCACTTCATTTCATCCAAAATTGTATTAAAACGGTGCCAAAAAACCAAAAAAAAAAAATCCCTTTTGTTTCAATAATTTTCAATTAATCATTTTGATTAATCAAATTATTAAGTTAATTAAAATTCATTAATTATAAATAACTATATTAATCATAACTATTAATGGATTTTAATTCATATATGATTAAATTAAAAAGTCTTATTAATCACAATTACTAATTCATAACCTATTAGATGAACCAAAATTAACAATTTATAAAATTAGAAAAACCAAATGTTATAATTAAGCATCAAAAAAATCAAAATTGCCTATACTATAATTATAATTTAGCCTAATTTTATTATTTAAAATGATTTATTAACTTCTAAAATATCTGATGAGTAAATAAATATCATTTAAAAAAAAAAAAAAAACTAAAACTTGGTTAAAAAATTTAATGTTATTAAATTAAGTTAAAACTTTAGTTATACTATTTGTTAATGTTTAGATTAGTAATTATTAATTTTGTTATTAAATTTTCTTTTTTCATTTTATTATTTTAATGTTTTAACTATTGTTTTTATTAAATAAATAAAAAAAGGTTTAGTTAATAATATGGGAAGGAGGTTAATTGTGCATTTAAAAAAGAAAAATGAAATTCTCAAGTAAAAAAAGTCTACAATAAGAAGGGGTCAGTTTAGTGTATAATATAAGAAGGGAGTTAGTTTAGTAAATAATATGAAAATGAGGTCAATTGTGCATTAAAAAAAAAATTGAACTATCAAGTAAAAAGTCACCCTAACCCCTTAAACGATTTTGAATAAAAAATTAAAAATATGAAAAAATAAGAAAAAAATATCTTGAAATTTTAAAAATAATTTGAAAAGAAAAATATTATGCACACTTACTTTAGATGTGCACACTTATATATATTTACTTTAAAAAATACACTTTTTTACCATTGTTTTTTTTTTTTTAATATTTCATTTAATATATTAAAAAAAAATCTTATAATTGTTATAGATAAAAAAAAAATTAACTTAATACTTATGTAATCTTGATATTTTTTATATTTATGTATTTAATAATCATATACATATTTTTATTTAGTATGATTTATAATAAAATAAATTATTAAAATATATAAATTTTGATTTGGACACAAAGACAACTTGATTTGGAAAGGGTACAACATCTAAAATAATAATATATAAATTTTAATATAAAAAAATGTTATAACAAAATAAAAATGCAGATACGTAGGACATAGTTTTTACAACTAGAACATATTTTTTTTATTATATTATGTTTTTACTTTTTATGTTATATTTCCATAATTAAAAGTAAAAATAAACAAAATATTTTGCCACATCTAAATGACTCATAATTTTTCTCTCTTCTTCATCTAGTGGGGGAAAATCAAAATTTAAACATAATACCAACATACATGTTATTGAAGCCGAATACATAAATTGAATGAGAATTTAGTTTCTCTTTTCTTCATGTAGTGGGGAAAAATCAAAATTTAAAAATAAAACCTATATACATGTTACTAAAGCCGAATACACAAATTGAAGGAGAATTTAGAAGAAAGAAAATGCAATCTATGAAAAGAAAAACAACACACTGTAAATTGGACATTTTTTAAATAATAATTATTTTTTTAAAATTCTAAAATTTTTTAATTTTAAATTTTAAATTTTAGTGAATTAAAATAATAAGTCAAAATATGTATTATTAATTGTATATAACATTACTATTTAGTTTTAGCCATTTTGAAGTTCAACAAATATTAAATTACGATATCACCTTAACTAATTGAGAATAATATTTATTTAAAATATAAATATACATGTATTTAATTAGAAAAAAATAATAAATTAAATAAAATATCAAATAAAATTGTATTTATTTTAATGGAAGAGTCCTTGAAAGATAAGCAACCATTTTTTTTTAATTTCATTAATATGCTTTCTTATATAATAACTATCTAATAACGAATTTAATATTTGTCTGATAAATTACAACCAGTATATTTAAAAATTATCAAAAAACATAATTGTGGTTTAGTCTTTTAATTATGATTACAAAACAATGATAATTTTTATAAATAAGTATTTTTTTGACTTTTATGTCTAACTTTTTTCTTGATGCTTATATATTTAATACTCAACTTTTTTTTTTATGGTCTCATGATGTATAATAAAATAAATTGTAAAAATAGATCAATTTTAACACAAAAAGTACAATGACGAAATAAAAATGCAGACACAAGCACGACAACGCCTGTGTTTCTACTATATCTATAATAATAGATAAATGGGATATCATTTTTGGCAACCACTTTTTAGTTTCCAGTTTTAATTATCAATTTTACCCTCAAATGTCTTGCATGTTAAAAACAAAAATAATAATAACCATGTACCAATGAGTAAATTCCTATATGATCTCCTCAATTATAATTTATTTTTAAAAACATATTTTATTTAACCAGCTAACCACCCACAAAAGTGATCGGTTTTCCTCCAACCTCCTCCCCATGACCCACTACTCTATTTCATTAAATGCACAAATGACTTCATCATCAAATTTTTATTCATCTTGGTTGCTCTCTTTCTCACTTATTATCATCTTTAATTTTCATCCACAATGCACCATTGATGTCTATATTCTCACTATATTATATTTTTTTTCCTCAACATCCACAACACCTCGAGAAAATTTTTAATTTGTTGAATGATTTATGCACTTTCATCAACTATGTGATTCCAAAAATTAAAGATATTAGTTAATCTCAATTTCACTACTAAAAGTATAGTAACTATCTCGGTTTTCGGTTTTCATATTTTTTATGCATATCATATCTCTTCCTTTTTTTCTTTGTACGATTTTAGATTGACGACAATGGTCAGTAAATTCTCAAGGTCAGGTTTCACTATCTGTATAATAAAACTTAAAAAAAAGAAAAATTAAATAAATTTACCTCAAGTGCTTAAGCACGAAAAGACCAAAGTTAGCAAATCATTATCTTTAAGTAGCGTGTCCGTATTTTTATTTTGTTATGACATTTTTTATATTAAAATTTATATATTTTAATAATTTATTTTATTATATATCATATGAAATAAAAATATATATATGATTATTAAATACATAAATATAAAAAAAAATATCAAGATTACATAAGTATTAAGTTAATTTTTTTTTATCTATAACAATTTTATTTATTTTTCTAATATATTAAATGAAATATTTTAAAAAAACAATGGTAAAAAATGTGTATTTTTTAAAGTATATATATATATAATTCATTTTTTTAATTACTCACATCTAAAGTAAGTGTGCATAATATTATTTTTTTTCATTGATTTAAAAATTTTCAAGATATTTTTCTTATTTTCGCATGTGACAATAGATTTTTTAAATTTAAAACTTAGTTCGATTTTAAAAGTAAAAAATATAATTTAAAAAATTCTCATTTATTATCCAAAGAAGAGAAAAAAAAAAAGTTGAGGAAACCTATCCTTTCCAATATTCAACTTCAACATTCAACTATGAGACAATAGAAACCTATCCTTTCCAATATTCAAATCCACAAAGCTCTCTATATAAAGATGCTTCCATGCAACAACAGAGAGGTTGAGGAAACTAACGAAAGACAAACAAGCTCAAACAAAATTTGAAATAGCAAGCTAAGCACAACAAGAAAAGCAACCAATGAGAAACACAAGCTGAGAGAAAAGAGAACAATCATCTTCTACAAGCTCATAGAGATTCAACAAATATTCATATCCTTATTGAGAGTTAATTGAATCTTATTCATATATGAATAGAAAGCCAGGAGTGGCTTAGTGATAAAGAATACTTGGGAAGTTCTTGATAAGCTTCTTGAAGAGATATAAGATCATTGAGGTCTACCTTTTGTCCTTCATCATCTAAGGTCTCGGACGTAGTCATTGAGGGAGTGTTGTCTATCCTTTGACCTTATTCACTGTCTGGTGCATTTCCTTTACCAAACGCAGATGATGTAGAGGTTGCATCTGCCATTAGGCAGAGGTTAGCTTCTTCGTCTGATGCTTCAAAATCTTCTTCATCTGTTGAATCTTCTAAATCTTCCCACATGGACATCAATCCTTTCTTCTTTTTAGGAAATCTCCTTTTGATCTTTTCTTTCCCTTTGTTGAGCTTTGGACATTCTGACTTGAAGTGTCCAGGCTTTTTGCACTTGTAGCAGACAATAGGATTCTTTTCTTTCTTCTCATGGTCTACTAAGTATTTCTTATTATAGTTTTTCCATCTTGAACCACCTTTCTTTCTCCACATCTTGTGGATTCTTTTTGGGATGAAGGAAAGCTCATCATCTTCTCCTAATTCCTTTTCATTAGAAGATGTGGACTCTACCTCTAACTCTTCTGCCTTTAGGGCTTTGGTAGTCCATCCTTTGGGTGGTCTGGAAGACTGACTTTTAGATGAAGATGAATCTTTTGGTGTTGTCTGATTTGACTTGTGAGCCTTTAGAGCCAAAGACTTGCCCTTTTTCAATTTGGCATCTCCTTTTAGCTTTTGCTCATGCAGCATTAGAATTCTCACGAGCTCTTCGAGAGGCATATAGTCTAAGTCTTTGGAAGCTCTAATGGCTGTGACCTGAGGTCTCCATTGTTTTGGCAAGCTGCGAAGGATTTTGTCAACTTGCTCAAAGTTTTCAAAACTCTTACCAAGGTTTCAAAGCTCATTTAAAATAGTTTGAAATCTAAACATCATACTAGCTATGGTTTCATTTTCTTTCATAGTAAAGAGTTCATATTCTCTGGTGAGAACACTTACCTTGTTCCTTTTTACTTGTGAGGACCCTTCATAAGTTATTACGAATGTGTCCCATATGTCCTTGGCAGATTTGAATTGGCTTATCTTTCTGTGCTCAGTTTCTGAGATGTATGCATGTATTACATTTCTTGCTTTGGAGTTGAGGATGAATCTATTCTGTTGTGCCTCAGTCCATTCTTACTTTGGGATCTCAACTTCATTTTCATCAACTAGAATGTAGTCTCCATTTTCTACGACATCCGCATGTTTATGTGACATGACTCAAAGTATGTCTCCATTCTTTATCTCCAGTATGTGAAGTTTTCACCTTTCAAGATTGTAGGTTTGTGATTACCCTTCTTCATCCTTGTGTAGGACTTTAGCTTTGTATCTGTGAAGATAGTTATCAGAGATCGAGCTCTAATACCAACTAAAATACACAAGAACACACTAGAAGGGGGGGGGGGGGGGTTGAATAGTGGGTTATAAAACTTTTTCACAAACAATATTAGTTCACAAATCTTTTCAAAAGAGCATAGTATGAAAGATAGTAAGCAAAAGCTTATTTTAATACTGGTTCACTCCAACTGAGCTAAGTCCAATTCTCCTTTAACAATTGTTAAAGAGTTTCACTATAATCAACTAATTACAAAACAAGTATTCTTCACTGCCACTTTCTGGCTACAAGTATTTTCTATGCCACTATTGGCTCCAAGTATAAATCTCCCCTTGAGACTATACTTCCCAAGTATTCTTTATCACTAAGCCACTCCTAGCTTTCTATTCAAATAGAATAAGATTCAATAAACTTTCAAATGAAAGGATATGACTATGTGTTGAATCTCTAAGAGTTGTTAGAAGATGATAAATCTCTTTTTCTATTAGCTCGTGCTTCTCACTAGTTAACCTACTTGTTGTGCTTAACTTTCTTTCATTAGTTTTTGTCAACCTCTCTTTTTTTCATCAGCTCTTCTGTTGTTGCATGGAAGCATCTATTTATAGGGAGCTTCATAAATTTGAATGTTGGAGAGGATTGGTGTTCGTTGTCTCACAGTTGAGTGTTGAAGCTGCTTTTGCTGAGCTTAATTTGATAGGAGTAGTTTCCTATCTCATCATAGCTAGCTTTTAGCTTTTGGGTTTGCTTCTCAAAGTTGATAGGCCCTTTAGCTGTACCTGCAAGCTTCACACATTTCGAGACATGCAAGCATACATACGAGGAATAGAAGAAAGTAGATCAGAGTATCTTCCTCTCATTTTTTTGCAAACAGTGCATTATTAAATGATAAACATATTAAATCAATGCATATTCCTCAACATGTGCAACAGATTAATTACAAACTTAGTCTAGATCAACATAGACATCGTCTGGCTTAATAGACATGGTCTGGTCTAGCTTCAGACATGATCTAGCCTCAAAGACATGGTCTGGTCTAGCTTCAGACATGGTCTGGCCTGATAGACATGGTCTAGTCTAGCTTTAGACATAGTCTGGCCTAACTACTCATGGTCTAGTCCAACTTCATACACGATCTGGTACAGTACATATGCATAGTTCAGTCCTAGACTTATATCGCCTAGTCCATGACTTCACATAGCTTGTTCATAGACTATTGTATGGTCTGTTCCAAGACTACTCGTAAGTCCTTCCAAGACTTTGCATGGTCTGTGCTAAAGCTTATTTCAGTCTAATTAAAAGCATTTAGGGTGCTTGATGATTTGTTAACAGTTATCAGATAGTTAAAGCGTAAGTGAGAGTTATAGTGATTTTATCATTGTCTATTCTCACTTTGATTTCCTGAAATCACTTAGTCTCAAATCATTAGTTGATCAAATATTATCACATTTGTTATCATCAAAATTCATTAAAGAATTAGGGTTCAGACATCATCAAATGTCTTGGTTCTAACAATAGATTTATGTAGATGATATTATCTTTGGTGTTACTAATGAAAAACTCTGTGAGGAGTTCTTAAAGTTGATGCATACTAAGTTCAAAATGAGCATGATGGGAGAACTAAAATTCTTCATAGAATTGCATATCAAGCAAACCAATAGAGGAATCTACATACATCAAACCATGTATGTAAAATAACTCTTGAAGAAATTCAAGATGGATGATGCCAAAGTCATGAAAACACCAATGCATCCAACAACATCACTTGGACTTGATGAAGATTCAAAGAAAGTAGATGTCACTCAATTCAAAGGAATGATTAGGTCTCTACTCTACTTAATTACATCCAGACCAGACATAATGTTTAGTGTCTACCTCTGCTCTAGATTTCATTCTGATCCAAGGGAAGTGCATCTGTCTGCTATTAAAAGAATATTTAGATATTTGTTTGGAACTCCTAATCTTGGTCTTTGGTTTAAAAGGCAGAAAGAATATGAGTTGGCAAACTATTGTGATGTTGATTATGCTAGAGACAGAATTGAAAGAAAAAGCACCAATAGAGGTTGCCACTTCATTGGAGGCAACATGGTGTCTTGGCTCAACAAGAAGCAAGGGACAATAGCACTATCAACAACAGAAGCAAAATACATATCAGCTGCAAGCTGCTGCTCTCAAATTTTGTGGATCAAGAATCAACTTGAAGACTACAACATTTTTTAAAGTAACATTCTTATCTTCTGTGATAATACTGTTGCTATATCTTTTTCAAAAATTCCAACCATGCACTCTAGAGCCAAGCATGTAGAAATAAAACATCATTTCATAAGAGACCATGTTTAGAAGGGAACCATTAATTTAGAATTTGTCAAGACAGACAATCAGCTTGCTGATACTTTTACAAAACCCCTTACTAAAGACAAACTAGTCTTTTTTAAAGAAAAGATTGGGATGGTCTATATGACTTAATGCTTTATAATTATCCATTGCCCACTAGTAAAACTAAGGACACATTGTCTAGCGTTTTACTTAAATGAGGCATGTGCATGCCATGTGTTTCGCGCTCAAAATATGAGCCAAACAATGTGGATTTTTTTAAAATGTTTTTTTTAACTTAAGCATTTATTGGGTTTTGAGTCATTAAAGCTAAAACGCACATTTGTTAGAACCAAGACATTTGATGATGTCTAACCCCCAATACCTTGATAGGTTTTGATGATAACAAATGTGATAATATTTGATCAACTAATGATTTTAGATTAAGTGATTTCAAGAAATAAAGTGAGAACAGACAATGGTATAATCACTCTAACTCTCACTTTAATCTTAACTGTCTGATAACTGATAAATGATTAAATCACGCACTAAAATGCTTGTAATAAGACTAAAATAAAGATCTCAAAAAGACCATGAATGTCTTGGAAGGAATCATGCAAAGTTTAAGACCAGACCATACAACAACCTAGGACTAGACTATACATATGTACTAGACCAGACCATGTATGGAGCACGGTCAGACAACGCATTGTCAGGCCAGACAATGTCTGAGGCTAAGCCAGACAATGTTTGAAGCTAGACTAGACCATGTCCTTCATTCTAGAGTGTCTCTGTTAAGCTAGATGTTGTCTGTGCACGAATAAACCATACTTAATCAAGACCAGAGTATGTCTGTTAAGCCAGATGTTGTCTGTGTAGGAACAGAACATAATTTGTCATATGTGCTGAGGAATATGTGCTTTATAATTAATTCCTTACACTAATATAGGCACTGCCATAACAGAAAGAAAGGGAGATACTCTTTAACATTACTTTCTTTGATTCCTCGTATTGCTTATATGTCTTGAATTATGTGAAGTGTGTAAGTACAGCTAAATGACAAATCAGCATCAAGATGCATGCCTTATGCTAAAAGCTAAGTGTGATAAGAGACAGAAATCTGCTCCTGTCACATCAAGCACAGTCAAAGCCACTTCAACACTCTACTGTGAGACAATGAAAAGAAGTATTCTCCAACGTTCAAATTCATGAAGCTCATTATATAAGGATGCTTCCATGCAATGAGAAGACCAATGAACTGGAACTAAATAACTCAAATCAATCTAGACAGCAAGCAAAAGCACTTTGAGAAAAAGTCTTAAACACGGGTTGAGAGAAAAAAGAACACCATCATCTACAAGCTCATAAAGATTCAATATTTGTTTATATCCTCTCTTTAAGAGTTATCTGAATCTTATACATAATTGTATAGAAAGCTAAGAGTGGCTTAGTGATAAAAGAATACTTGGGAAGTATAATCTTAGAGGGAGATTCATACTTGAAACCAGAAGTGGTTTAGAATACTTGTAGCCAGTAATGGCATAGAGAATACTTGTAGCCAGAAGTGGCAGTGAAGAATACTTGTTTTGTAATCAGTTGATTATAGTGGAACCCTTTAACAGTTGTTAAAGGAGAACTGGACATAGCTCAGGTTGAGTGAACCAGTATAAAAACAAGCTCTCATTTGCTGTCTTGTGATTACATATATTTATCTTGCTCACTGTGCTCTTTTGGAAAGACTTTCTAAGCTTTGCCTTGCAAGGATATATTTGCTGATTTAAACTAACATATATCCAAGAAGGCAACTTGTGAACTAATAGTATTTACGAAAAATTTTAAACCACATCATCAGAGGAATCCCATTCAATCTTCCTCACACCCTTTTCTACAACATGATCAACCACATTCAATATCTGTCAACATCTATGGCCACTTACTACACAGTCTTGATAAACAAGATTCTCTAGAATGCTCACTGCTACAACAGACTATACGAGAGAACTTCAGTTAGGAAGACCAGATGAACTGGAATATGTCAATGTAGAAGGTCCATTCGTTCATCGAGAGGATCTGCTGACATCCTCTAGTTTGCTCAAGTTGAACATGGGATTTGAAATCTCAAAGGGAACACTTGCCGGTTCCCTATTCTTTCTGATGATGAAGATAAAGGTTAGAAGAAGCAGACCAAGAAGAAGAAGGGTGGAAAAGGAAAGGCTCTTATCATCTATGATGAGGCTACATCAATTTAGCCCCTTGCAAGCAAGATGAGGAGACTTGCTGTTGCGGACCAACAGACCGTCCGAACAACTCACAAGACTACAACACAATCTGTTGAGGAGTCACCTACCAAGAGGACAAGGCAGATCGTCCAACAAGCTCTACCCAGACTACCTACTGTAAGGGTGAAGACAAGGGCTCAACAAAAAGGCAAGGGTGTTGCCAAAATGTTTACTAAACCACAAGTGTCCTTGAAGGACATAGCAGAAATTGGACAAGCAGCCGTCACAGTTGCTGAAGCTGAAGAGGAAGGATCAAATGATGGATTGATCTTCAAGAGGCCACACAGACAACCTAGTGGAGAACAGACCACTGAGTTAAATAATCTGACCATCAGACTTCCCAACACCACAATCAGGAAGCTGACCATGAAAAGGAAAGTCATGCTGGAAGATGATAGACCTGGACTGATTTCCACCCCTTCTTCCATTAATTTAGGTATCTCTATCCCTACCTTCACACTTTCCACTCATCCTCGCTCAACCCACAAACATCTAAGGAAGAATATTCCTCATACTACACCATCTCTAGCCCACACAAAAGCCACAACAGAACCACTGTCTGTTGCACCTCTATTGTTTGTGTCACCTACACAAACCATAGCAAGTCAAACAGTAGATGCACAGTCTGATGCTCAAGCACAGACTAAATTGTCTAAACCCACTATTCAAACAAAAGATACACCTGAGTCTGCCCCCACTAGATAGATAATCACCCAACAAACTAAACCCACTATTCAGTCTGAGACACAATCTGAACCCATAACTCAGACTGTTGCTATAACAACAACTCCTCAAACACCACTAGACACTACAATTCCACCCTACCAATCACCATCACCTATCACCATTCTGGAGATGACAGACGCTATGGTTTCCTACCACCACTCAGAGTTTGTCAATATATCCTCTAGGTCTGATGTAGATGTGGAGATAGTAATTCAGTCTCCCTGAAGCGTCTATTACTTCCTCCTAGAACAAAAGACCTTTCAGCCTTGATGCAACCACTCCTTTATCAAGATTTAGAGAAAACACTCCTCCTCCGCCCACTGGCTCTTGACATCAAAAGATGATGTAGAGATTTTCCCTATATTATGTGGGAGAAAATGTTGAGTCTACTACATTCAGAGAAAAGACTCAGATGGAGCCATCTGCAGAGCATGTGAATGAAGCTATTCTCAAGGAAGCTAATGTGCTGAAGCTTCCTCCTCTGTAGAGAGATCAAGGGACCATTCACTATTAGAGGCCAATTCACAACATTATTCTTTTGGATGCTGTAGAAGACGATGCCAATCTTGCAAGAAGATCGCAACAAGAAGAATATGCCTCTGTCATCCCTATGATGCGTCAACTGGTGCATGAGATTGCATATTGGTACAATTGTGTACGAGAGGGAATGGACTACTTCATAGTGGAACCAGCCATGCTAGTTGAGCTGATAGAAGAAGTGAAGAAGCAACTAGATGCCATTGTCAAAACAATACACCGTGATGCTTCGCGTCACTTGTCGAGGCCTAGGGTCTCTATTCAACCGCCTCGGTTGATTACATGAGGAGTTGCTCCAAGTCATCCTTCCTTCAAGGCCACTTGTGCAAATTATAGGGCCTTGTGTTTGCTAAAGTTTCAAAGAAATATCCCGAGATAGTTGTATCCTCCAAGCCTCCACATCTGCGAAGAGACGAATATGCGTGTCACTCTAGACTGTATAGTCCCTAGGATGCTCTCAACGTTCAACAATCTACTACACAAGGGACATGGGTTGTTGATTCTAGAGCTACGGATCACATGACCCATCCCTCTACTGAATTTATCTCATATAGACTTTGTCTCAGCAATAAAAAAATTGCAACTGTAGATGGCACATTTATTACTGCTGTTGGAAAGGGAGACATTCTTCTAAGTCAAGATTTAATTTTGAGAGATGTTTTACATGTGCCCAAATTATCTGCCAAACTGCTTTCTATTCATAAACTTATATAATGGATTTACAATGTTTAGTGACGTTCTCTCCCACACTTTGCAAATTTCAGGATCAAGGAACAAGGAAGATGATTGGACTTGCTAGGGAGGAAAATGGGCTCTACCTTCTTGAGGAAGCTCGTGGGACATGTAGCACTAAGAGTCAATTTCCATTATCTTTGTTGTTAGAGTCACTTCCTTCCCACAATAAAAACATCTAGTTATGCCACTATCGTTTAAGTCAACCTTCATTTAGTACTCTAAAAATTATGTTTCCTAGCTTGTTTCAAGGACTAGACATAAGAGTGTTTCATTGTGATGATTGTGAATTTGCAAAACACAAACGCATTAGCTTTCCTACCAGTACTAAAAGAATGACAGTTCCTTTTCCCTTAGTACATAGTGATGTTTGGGGTCCATCCAACATTCCAAATATATCTGAGGCCTGGTTTGTCATTTTTATTGATGATTGTACTCAAGTATCCTGGGTGTATCTCTTGAAACAAAAAAGCAAAGTCAGTCATATATTCCAAATTTTTTTCAAATGATAAGAAGCCAGTTTGGGATAGCCATTAAATGATTCTGCTCTGATAATGCCAAAGATTATTTTAACCAAACATTGTCTTCCTTCTTCAATGAACATGGAATTATCCATGAATCATCATGTGTCCACACCCCACAACAAAATGGGGTGGTTGAACAGGAAATTGGGCATCTTTTAGCTGTTACCCAAGTATCTTTATTTCACACAAACGTTCCAAAATAGTATTAAGGGGAGGCTGTCCTTACTGCTGCCTACTTGGTTAATCGCTTACCCTCTCAAACTCTCCAAAACAGCAACCCCATTCAATTGTTCTCCAAGTTTTACCCACACTTTAAAACTTCAAATAACCTTATTCCTAGAATCTTTGGGTGTGTGTCCTTTGTCCATGTTCATTCTCCTCATTGAGGAAAACTTGATCCCCAAGCTATCAAATGCATATTTATTGGTCACTCCCTTACCCAAAAGGGATACAAGTGTTATCATCCTGCCATAAAAAAGGTCTTCGTTCACTTTTGTTGAAACTTTAACTAGATCAGGATAATAGGTACCTTTCAATTCAGCTAAATCAACTAGTCCTTGGTCATCAAGGATGTTGTGAAAGGTGAATCCTTGTTGAACTAACCATTCTTCTGAGAGATAGTGAGGTTTTAGAATTTCTCTTCTTAAGAAATCATGAGCAAACCCCAATTCTTCACTTCTGGTGTGGAACCAGTCGCAAAGTGGTGGACGATTTTGTCGAGGAGGAGGAGAGGAAGAAGGAGCAACTGGGCGTCGAGGACGCTTGGCAGGTGCCTTCCGAGGGTTAGATGGCCCTTCCATTGTTGCTTTTCCCTTTTCTTGTGAAAGCTTTCTCTCAATCCGCTATTAAATCTGAGCAGAGTTTGGGTGTATGCGCAAGATTTCGTGCGTGGTTGATGTTGAGAGGAAGAGTCAACCATTTGAATTGAAATGTAGTGTACACGTTATGGAAGTTGAGTAGTTTTCTAGAGAGTGAGTCTTCTAAAAATGGAGAGAATGAACTACTGTTTTGCCTTTTAATATTCCAAACTGTGATGTAGTAATCGATTGGCATAATTGGTAATCGATTGCTTGAGTCAGGAGTCTAGGCTTGAGTAGTCTGATGCTGGTAATCGATTGGCATGGGTTGTAGTCAATTAACCCAATAGTCTGAGCAGAAAAATTTGTGCAGTCTGAAGCTAGTAATCGATTGGTGGCTTCTGGTAATCGATTGGATTGTTGACAAAGAAGATCTTGAAGCTTCAGATGTCTCATGGTAATCAATTGGCTTACCTCACAATCAATTAACATGTGTTTTTATGCAAAAGATTTTGAATGTAGAACAAAATGTAATCGATTGATGCAAATGGTAATCGATTGAAAGTCATGACAGAACAAAAATTATGTAGAAAAACAGAGTAATTAGTTTTAAAAGTTTTGCACAGACAATCAACAGATAAACAATAAACAAACATTCAAGTACAAGATATGGAACCAAAAGCACAATAAGATCTACAATATGAGTAAGCAACATTACTTCCCCGTAATGTGAGATTCCATATAGATTGTAAAGGTTGCCTCCTATGGTCATTCTCTTAAAAGAGCAAATACCAATTAAACTTCATGGACTTTAGGCATACTTGCAAAAATATTCAAGTGCTTGTCTTTGGTACCCACACAGTTCTGGGTCCTTTCTTGTTAGTGCCCTCAAGGGTACCCTTTGGGATCCATATATACTTTCCCTCAGCTTTTCGAACAGCTCAACACTTGCCATGGTAGCCATATCCCGCGTTTCTGAAATCGCTGTAACCTTTGGCTGCCACGTTCTATTCATGTTCTTTAAGATTTTGACATTCATCTCCTCATCTTCAAACGTTTTTCCAAGGCCTTTGAGATCATTTACTATGTGAGTAAATGTCATTTGAAAGCTGGATATTGATTCACTAGGCAGCATCTGAAATGTCTCATATTCTTGTATGAGTGTGTTTTTTCTTGATCGTCTTACCTGCGAAGTGCCTTCATGGGTTACTTCTACTGTATCCCAGATTTCCTTAGCAGTAGAGCAAGCTGAAATCCTAAAAAACTCATTAGAATTCAAAGCTGGGTGTAATATGTTCATGACTCTAGGATCATAGTTAGCTTTTCTAGTTTCTAACTCAGTCCATTCATTAGCTGGTTTTGTAATGGTTTTTCCATCAATAACAATGGTTGGAAGTGTAGGTCCATTGATTACCACATGCTAGACACCTCGATCAATCGACTCCATGAAAATTTTCATATGGACTTTCCAGAATGGATAGTTATCTCTGCAAAAAAGAGGAGGTCGATTGATTGAGCTGCCCTTAGCAAATGGTAATCGATTTTCGGCCATATTACGAATCCTTGATTAAAAAACAAGAACTGACTCTGATTATTAAGATCAACCGGGTAATCAATCAAGAGGGGGGGGGGGGGGGGGGGGGGGGTGAATTGATTTAACGTAAAGTGACAGATTCTTTTCCTCAAAAAGATTTTTCACCACCACTCTTGAGGTTTTAATAAAAGCGTTTTTCAGAGAATGTTATATTGATTGAATAAACTAGAAAAACAACCTCAGTTTAAGAAAGAAATGATTTAGAACAAATTATCTTGATAAAGATCAAATGCTAAATTGAAATAGATCAAAGGATAGAGAGATCAAGCCTATTGATTTATACTGGTTCGATCAACCACCGATCTACATCTAGTTCTCCCTTTCACCAAGGGGTTCCACTATGAATTTGATTACATACACCATGCACACATAATTCACAGCAAATCCTGATTTTTCACAACCTGAAACAGGAACCTAGAAGATTGAATGTGAAAACACCATTCACCATCAAATTTCTAAACTCTAGAACAACTCAATTCTAGAAACAAAATTAGAAATACCATCTAATTTCAACACAGCATTTAGGAACGAAATTCCCACAATGCTTAATCAAACAAGATCAATGAAAAAGATTAAAGAACAAAAACACCTTGATGTGCTGATATAGCAGATATGAGATTAGATCAAGAAACTCTAATATGAGCACATTTAGCAGTCAAGAACTAATGTTGAATCACCTCAATTCATGAAGGAATAAGAGAGGGATATAGTTGTATAGGCTTAGATGTTTAATCTCAAATGGGTATAGCAGTAAAAGCAATATTGAGTTTTCTGAAACTCAAGAGATTAGAAAATGTGCAGAAGAAAGAAGAGAATGTTCAAAGCAATATCAAATCTGAAAATCAAATCAAAGATTTGGATTTTGACAATTGAAGGAATGAAAAGATATTGTGACTGTTTGTTGGTTGTTCTGCACAAAATGATATGGATTAAAATATATGGCATGGGTCAAAAAGATTCGGAGTTAGTTAGACAAAGAATGAGTCTTGGAGATCTTTAAAAATGACCGTTATACTAGATATAATCGATTGCAACAAGGTGTAATCGATTATCCCGTGTATCGGAATATGATTTACACTTGCTGTCAGCTGTTGTAATCGATTACAATAGACTTGTAATCGATTGCAAACAAGACAAAGCCAATTCTGAATATTAGAGATCATTTGGTAATCGATTGCCACAAGATGGTAATCGATTGCAAATGAAACAGAGCAATTTTTGAATCTCAGAGATTGTCTTGTAATTGATTGCAATACAATGGTAATCGATTGCAATGGATATAGGGCAATATTTAAATCTGAAATTAAACATTGTAATCGATTGCAATGGTTGGTAATCGATTAACCCAATACCAGAGATGGTTTCAAAACTGATTAGGCCATCTGGTAATCGATTCCTACAACTTGTAATCGATTGCAATCACTCAAAATTAGTTCCTAAGAAGTAAATCATCTAGTGATGCTAGAGATAATAGAAAACAGGGCAAATCAAAACAACAAGCAAGAAAGATAAGACTTAGTCTATAACACACAATATAATGTCATCATCCATACATATTATGGCATAAAAGGAAAATACTAGACTAAGAGAACGGAGAAGACTTAAGGTATGAAGATACCAAAAATCTAAATGAAGAGGCGAGGCGTCAATCTTCATTGATACCAATTGTTAGGATCAGCCAGTTACATCAAGAGAGGGGGGGGGGGGGGGGGGGGGGGTGTGAATTGATACAACATAAAATGCCAGATTCTTTTTTCCAATAAAAGCTTTTCACCACCACTCTTGAAGTTTTAATAAAAAAATTTTTTAGAGATATGATATTGAATGAATAAACCAGAAAACAATCTCAGCTTATGACAGATTTCATTAGAACAAATAAGCTTGATAAAGATCAAAATCTAAATTGAAAGAGATTAAGGAATAGAGAGATTGAGCCTGTTGATTTTATATTAGTTCGATCAACCACCGATCTACATCTAGTTCTCCCTTTCACCAAGGGGCTCCACTATGAATTTGATTACATACACCATGCACACACAATTCACAACAAATCCTGATTTCACAACCTGAAACAAGAACCTAAAAACTGAATGTGAAAACACTATTCACCATCCAATTTCTTAACACTAGAACAACACCATTCTAGAAACAAAATTAGAAACACAATTTTAATTTCAACACAACATCTAGGAATGAATTTCCTACAATGCAAATCAAACAAGATTAATAAAAAGATTCAAGAACGAAAACACCTTTGCGTGCTGATTAACCTTGATGTAAGGATCAATTGAAGAACTCCAATTTGAGTATGTATAGTAGTCAAGAACAATCGTTGAATAACCTCAGTTCATAGATGAACAAGAGAGGAATATAACTACATAGGCTCAGAGTTTTAATCTCAAAAGATATAGTAGTAAGAGCAAGATGAGTTTTTAGAAAACTCAAAAGAGATTAGCTAATGTGTAGAAAAAAGAAAAAGCTTTAGAGCAATATCAAATATGAGAATCAAATCAAAAGATTTGGATTTTAACAAAATGAAAGATAGAAAAGATATTGTGAATTAATTGTCTTTCTACATAGGATGCTATGGGTTCAAATATATAGGATGGTTCAAAAAGATTCGGAGTTAGTTAGACAAAGAATGAGTCTTGGGAATCTTTCAAAATGATCGTTATACCAGATATAATCGATTGCAATAAAGGTGTAATCGATTATCCCCGTGTATCAGAATATGATTTAAACTTGCTGTCATCTATTGTAATCGATTGTAGAAGACATGTAATCGATTGCAAATGAGACAAAGCCAATTCTGAGTTTTAGAGATTTAGTTGTAATCAATTGCAATTGAAACAGGGCAATTTCTGAAATCTGAAAACAACATTGTAATCAATTGCAATTGTTGGTAATCGATTAACCCGATACTAGAGATGGTTCAAAACAGATTTGGCCATTTGGTAATTGATTCCCACAGTGTGTAATCGATTACAATTCTCATAATAAGTTCCTAAGAAAGAAAATCATTTAATGATGCTAGAGATAAAAGAAAACAAAGCATATTAAACATCTAGCATGTAAAATATAGCTTAGTCTATAACAAACAATACAATGCCATCATCCATACATGTTATGGCATAAAATAGAAAATACGATTCAAAGGCGAACGAAGAAGACTTAAGGTATGAAGATACCAAAAATATAAATGAAGAGGCATCAATCTTTAAGAACTCATGCATGGAAGATAAGGATGATTTGTTCAAGAATCTTTCATTCATACCCCCAAGCAAATCTAATATACTTGAGTCAAGTCCTATACACATTTCTTCTAGTTCTATACACACTCCCCTTGCCCTTACTTTTTTACCTAAAATCACAGTCTAGGAGGAGAAGAGGAATCCTAGAATCCCAACTAGGTTGGCACCCCAAGATTCAACTCCCCCAACCTAGTTGAATATATTAAGAAAAAAAGGGGAAATAAAGTCAATTACAATGGGGGGACAAGAACCAAAACCCCATGAGAAAAACTTAATAGAATCTAAACTCAGGAAGTCCATAATGGTTCTTGGCCATACATGAAGAAAGGAAACTAGGCCTATTACAAAACCAAGTTAATGCTAATCTATTTCTAAGACCATGAGCAGCCATTAAATCAGCACACATGTTGCCTTCTCAGTAAATATGAGAAATCCTAATATGGAGAGACCTAGCTTTGAGCATCATATTGCTCCAACATTGATACGGCTTCCAAGGCACAATATTTGAATTATGGAAGGCCTGAACTGCATAAAGGGAATCACATTCAATCCATAATTTGTACCAGCCCTTGTTGTCTGCATACTCAACAACATGTATGATAGCAAAAAGTTCAGCAAAGAACGCAAATTGAATACCAATGTATTCCAAAAAAGAACCTTTAAAACAGCCCAAGTGATCACGGAAAATTCCACCAATGGAAGCATGACCAAGAGCACCATTAGTAGCTCCATCCATATTGCATTTAATATAACCACTAGACGGAGGTAGCCAATGTACAGATTTAATGATAGGAGTCTTGGCTGGATGAGCAGCAATGTTAAAGTGCTTAATAAAATGAAATTCAAGAATAGAATTGGTAAAAGTGCCTTTGCTAAGGAATCCAGCGAGTGAGACAGCAGCCTTGATCTCATTTAGAAGCTGAACATAGTGAATTCTAAAGTTTCTAAATCGAATGTAGTTGTTGTGTGATTTCCAAATGAAGTATACAATGTGAATGCAAGCTGAAAAAAGAGAGTCTGCAACCAGGGATCCTTTAACTTGCTTAATAGAAAGTATCAAATTACTAAACGAAGTAGTATCAAGAGGCACCAGGGAAATACTAGACAACCATGCCCATAATTTGTTAGCAAGAACACAATGCAGGAAAAGGTGTCCCAATGATTCTTCTTATGCATAGCAATGGCTGCAAACCGATACAACAAGACAACCTTTTCGCCTAAGCAAGTCATCTGTGGGCAAAGCATTATGCATACCTCTCCATAACACAAAACTCCTGGAAGGAGGAATGGCAGCATGCCAAATCAAAAAGGCCCAGCTAAGGGGTTGATGATGACTTTGAGTCCAAAGACAACCGAAACACAGACTCCAAGTGCTACCTGTCCACTACAAGTTTACACACGAAGGACAAAACCTATATCCAACCTATGCAAGTTTTAGATTCTGATCTAATACTTGAATCTAAAACTAATGAGACTGCCTTGAAAGAGCAAAATATACTCCCTGAAACTGAAACTGATGGGATTGTTTGGGAGGAGCAAAATATGCCTACTGATGTTGAGGATTTTCCGATTGTAATAAGGAATGGTGTTAGAACATGTACATATAGGCCAAGGTATCCATTGTCTCACTTCATGTCCTATGATAAACTGTCCAGCAATCATAGAAGTTTTCTTACTCATTTAAACACTATCACTATCCCAAAAACTGCCAATGAAGCATTGGATAACAAAGAGTGGAAAGAAGCTATGAAAGTTGAATGGATGCACTAGAGAAAAATGAAACTTGGGAGTTGGTAGAACTTCCTAAAGAAAAGAAACTTGTTGGTTGTAAGTGGTTATTCACTATTAAATATAAGGCAGATGGGACACTAGAAAGGTATAAGGCAAGGTTAATAGTTAAGGGGTATACTCAAACATGGGATTGACTACCTTAAGACTCTTTCTCTTGTTGCAAAAATGAACACTATTAGAATATTGTTAAGAATGCTTTCCTACATGGCAACCTTGAAGAAGAAATTTACATGGAGGTCCCACCTAGGTTTAACTTTGAGAAAGGAAAGGTTTGTAAGTTAAGGAAGGCTCTCTATGGATTTAAACAGTCCCTTTGTTCATTAAGCATTCAGCTTCAGGGGGAGTTACTACACTAATTGTCTATGTGGATGATATAGTTGTAACAAGGAATGACCAAGCAAAAATAGACATCCTAAAAGGGTGTTTGTTAAGAGAGTTTGAGATTAAAGAGCTAGGCAGATTGAAATACTTTCTTGGCCTTGAGGTGACACATTCTCATCATGATATGTACTAGATTTATTATTTAAAATTGGTAAATTGGGATGTAAACTAGTAGAAACTCCTATTGAGTAGAATCATAGATTGAGTGAATCTGTTGAAGATGCAACCGTGGACAGAGAATCCTATCAAAAACTAGTTGGAAAATTAATCTATTTGTCTCATACCAGGCCAGACATAGCTTATGCAATGGGAGTGGTAAGTCAGTTTATGCATAATCCCAAAGAAAATCATCTTAGAGTTGTTTATCGCATTCTGTAGTACTTGAAAGGTACTCTTGTAAAGGGAATTTTATTTAGAAAAGGGGAGGAAATGACTTTGGAGGCCTATACAGATGCTGACTATGCTAGATCTGCAGATGACAGAGGATCCACCTCCGGATATTGCACTTTTCTTGGAGGAAACTTAGTAACTTGGAGGAGCAAAAAACAAAACATTGTTGCAAGGTCAAGTGCAGAAGTAGAATTCTGGGCTACCTTAGGAATTTGTGAACTCCTATGGCTGAAAATAATTCTAGATGACCTAAATATTGAATGGAATGGACCTATGAAGCTATACTATGATAACAAGTCATCAATAAACATTGCACATAATCCAGTGCAACATGATAAGACCAAGCATGTTGAAGTAGACAAATACTTCGTAAAGGAAAAGTTGGATAATGGGACAATTTGTACACCATTTGTATCCACAAGAAATCAACTAGCATATGTTTTAACAAAAGGATTAAGTGGCTCTACATTTCAATCTAATGTTAGCAAGTTGGGAATGGATAACATCCACTCACCAACTTGAGGGGGAGTGTCAAAACCCTACTATATATTTTATTTCCTTTTATAAATAGGATTTAAATCCCATAATTAAGAGATTTTGATTAGCTGCATATTTGTATTTATGACCAGGAATCATTGACCTTTAATTATAGGAATTGATAATGGGTACAATGATGAGCATTAGTTTAGGAGTTTCCTTTTTTGATTACCTTGTACTCTATTTAAGAGCACATGCTCTTCTGTCAATATTATTAGAAAAATTATCCTTAGACAATTATAAAGCCAAAACTTTTAGGGAGTAACATTCCAAAATTAATAACCACAATTCTGTGGAATGAATTCAAGATAGTTGAGAGGGAGATGTGACAATTTTCAAGTCATTAGAGTCTTGTAATTGTGAAAACATACATCTACATCCATCATTGACATTATACAAGGCTTAATATTGCTGAATTAGCATGCTCAAGCATTTCAAATTTTCTCTTCCAGTGGTTAACTTGTGATATTAATCTTTTGATGATAAGAAACGTGTGGAAGTTGATTCATTTATTGGATACATCACATAAATGCACACCAAGAAGACACTTCCATAAATTACATTTTCAATATGCCTACTGAGTGGCTTGCTTATGAAGCAGTTCCATTGACTAATTTATAATACAATTGTTTGATATAAACTAATAAAACTATTCATGAGTCATCTCCTAACAATTTGAGGTTTGGGATAGTAGATCATTGACATCAGTATTAAAGATCCCATGCCAAACACTTAAGAATTTGATTGTTGCAACCCCTATTTTTCTAAAATAATGTTGAATTTCAACATGATGTGAGTTGGACTTGTGCATTATTCAATCTTCAAACATCAAATCCAAAGAGTTGTTGCATGAGGGGGAGCATTTAATATAAAGCCATTTATATGCCTTCACAAAAGAGATTAAGTTTTTGGGATAGTTGGTCCTTGGCAATAACTTTAAGGAAGAGAGGGATAATATAACCCTTCAATCCTTACCAGAAGGTTGAACATGTTTAAAACCTAATGGTCTTTTAAGGGGTAATTATCTATTTATATTAATAATTTTCTAGTTTTTAAGTGCATATCATTTTGCTAACATAAAATTCACAAATATAACACATGGATCTGTGCACGTATCTTCATGCCAACAGATCCCTTCTCCTTTCATTGCGGCATTCACTGCAAAATATGTGTTTTTGTAGTAGAAATGTAGAATATAGATGTTGTGAACAACTTTCTTCAAAAGTTGTCGTACTATAGAGTGAGTTTAATACCTCTAAAACTTGCAATGGATCTAATGATTCTCCATGATTATGGAGAAGGCAAACAGTAGGAGTAAACATGGGATCCTTACCATCTTGTGGACCCAAATACATTTCAAGCAACCTAAAGATAAGAAACAAAAAGTAAAACTATTTAAAATAAACTTGTTAAATAACCTCAGCATAAATAGATAAAATATTGAAAGGGTAAATAGGAGACAAACTACATATATGCATCAGCTCTTCCTATTTCAGCACAATATTGCTCAGCAGCTTCACTGTCTTCTAGTTTCTTGGGAGCCAACATAATAATAATAAATAAATAACCACTTGTTTGAGAATGAGATTTAACACATTGTAGGCCAATTGGTTCTTCTGCACATGTTTTATGCTATTCACGTTAAACCTCATTATCCTAAAACTATGGGAAATCCAATTGTTTGCTAAAATACATATCCAATGGAATGCAACCATGCTGATTGCAAATATCTAATCTTGAGATTCGCATTAGTCTACAAAATTATGGTGACCTTATATCTTACCAATACTTAAAAGGATTTTTTTCTTTCCAAATTATTGGAAACTGAAAGCTACTACACCCTAGAAGGATAAATATTTGCTAAAAAAGTAATGCATATTCATCTTTTCTTTTTTGTAAACAATAACCAAACCTTATCCCACTTAAATAGAATGGTCAAGTATATGGATCAAACATCTTTCACCTCTATCAAAAACAAAATTTTCAATAAATCAAATTATAGTAAGGTCAATTTTAATGAACATTTCTTTCTTTCTACTGTGCATAAAAAAATCAAAATTCCAAACCCACAACCTTAGGGGCTTAGGGCTCAAAACTCCCCTTGCTCCAAAAGATAGTGCAGTCCTAAGATGGAATTAAAGTTCAAAAACACACACACACTACAACTCTTTGAAGGTCAGTTGGCTATTGATCACATGTGAATCCTAGGTTTTTCTTGCCTTTCTTGATCTTATCAAACACTTCTCTTGCAACAAATTATCATGTCTTTATGTTTAGTCAGTTTTTCATCTGTTCTCATTGTTTCTATTTTCTATCCCTAAAAAACACACACAGAAGCAATACTATTCACTAGGTTTTCTTGCTAGGTTCTTTGTTGGATGCTGGTTGCTTGGTTGTTTCTATATTTTCTATTAATGGAAAAGATGTCAGTTCACTATAACATCTTATTTAAGCAAAGTTCATGGAGATAAGTCTATGATGAACATAATGTGTATACTTGAACATCTTGTCAATCTAAAACTAAGGAAATTGTTGTTAGTAGTGAAATTTAGATCAACATTTTTTATGTATTCTCTTCTCTGAGAGTCTGTTTGCATGATGAGTAAGCTAATGCAAGGTTGGATTTTGAAATTCTTGACTTGTTTAGCATAATGACCTTATGATTTTCTCATTTATGTATGAGTTTAACTTGTATTAGCATAGTTTTAGTGAATTATATGAATGCTAGTGCAATTTTGAAGCTAATTAGACACTTACAAAGCCAAAATTTAGAGGACCAAAGTCTCCTACCCCAATCTTCTATACATAATAGCCTGTCAATTAAAGCCAAATTAATAATAAAATAAAATGAAGAATGCTAAACATTCTTTTGAACATATGGGAGTTTATCACCAAACCTCCAAAAGTCTATGATCATAAAGAACCATTAGTAACAATATGCCAACATTGGATAAACAGAGCTTAAGATAGCAGTCATTAGTCTTAAAATTACCTTTTCTAACCACAATTCTAATCCTTCAATCAAGTCAAGAACTTCTTCTGGATCATACAAGTCTGAGGATTGCAAAAATATCTGTAATCTGTCCTTGACAGGGATCTGAAAGATTGAATTCTTCAACATAGGCAAACTTCTTGTCTCTATATTTCCACTATTAAGATTCTCAAAAATATTTTCAAATTTAAAGGCTTCAATTTCTGATTTGGCAAGTGAGAAGGCATATAATGTATGCAACTGTGTATCATTACAGTCCTGGTCTTCAATCAACCACTGGTGATACCTAAAAACAAGGAAGCCATTGTAAACTAAAGAATAATAATTTTTAAAAATAAAATATAAATTTATATTTTATTTTTTATGGTTTATCTTGATCTAGAAATTTTACTAAGAATTTACAGAAGTTGTTAATATCTAGATCTATATATTTTACTGAGAATTTATACTTTCTATTTCTTGTCCCATACAATTTTTCTTATGGTCATACAAGAAATTATAAAAAATTATCTTGATCTAGATATTTTATGGAGACTTTGGGTTTTGATTGAGGCAAGTAGTGTTGGTTGGTCCATGTAGCAAATTATATTTCATAGTTATTCCTTTTAATGAAATGAAAATTAAATAAAAGAATAATTAATAGACTAATCAAATCCTTCAAATCAATAACCATAAATATCCTCATAAATTTCTTAGAATATAATTGATTTGAGAGAAATGAGTATGCTGCCAATATATAACACAATGGCATACTTCTGTAAAATTTCTACCTTCTACAGATCAATAGTTGTAACAACTTCATCAACAGTACGAAATGAATAACACATCACTAATGGTTTCATAAATAAAATAAACTTAGCAGAAACAAAAATATAGCAATGCCGATGATAGTTCACAACCATTTGGCATACTAGACTACATTAGCATTGTATGATAATACCCATTAAAGCTAGTAGTCCAAACTAGTCAAAATTTAGCAATGCATTCAAAATTTACATTTCTAAATAAAAAAAAGTACCAAAATGTAATAATTATCCAAATAATGATTAATGAGTACACAATGCTTAAAAATTCAAGGCCAACTAGGAGAAAGATGGATCTCTCGTTTGTTTGATGTTAACACATTCACTGTAAGAACCTGGTTGATATATGCAATCTGAAATGAAAAGATTCAAAAAAATAATAATGACCATTTAATCAAATTATGAAGTTGAAACATTCTACTTGTAACAAACTTATAGGAGTAGTATTATTTACAAATCTAATTTTTTCTGCTTTTTCGTTGGGACTAGTTCTTGAACACTCATACACATCCCAGATGTTGTAGAATCAATTCTTAGAAGCTTCAGCTACAACAATTTCCCTCCCAAAAATAAGATTTTCCCCACTATTTTGTGTAGTATTCTCCAAAGCAGGGTCTTTCTAGAGGCCGAATGAATAATTTCTTGTCAGGATGTGCCAAATGTGCACAGCTTTTGAGCTTATTCCTTTACTTGCACATAGGAAGGCAAGTGTCCATAGGTGCCCAGACTCTTCTAACATCTATTCCAATTCCCCTTGAAAAAGAGATGTGCTTCATTTTCTTATAGTAATTTTTCAAGCAACCTCCAGGTAATTGCCATTATGTCATGCAAACTAAATTTCATTACAAGGCACCATGGATTTAGAAAAGGGAATCTTTTCGTTTTCCTGTTCATGCTTGTGGTTGACATTCAAAGTAGGTTAGGCTTCGGTTTCTTATGTTCATTAAGCTTTTGATGCTATTCTCTTTATGCAGAACTTCAAATATAATCATATCAGGAACAAGAAAAGTAATTTCTCAAATCTACTTAATTCCATTCACGTCATATTTATTTGACTGCTAATAATGAAATGTATTGAAATCACTTCAATCAAATAACTACATAACTGTAAGAATAATTTGCAATTCATGTATGATATGTTAAATGCTTAGTTTTCATAGGAACTAGGATTTAGGAAGTAGCACCATTATTTGCCTAGGAAATAGTCTCTACTTAATATACTAAGAATCTAGATACAAATGTTCTACATAACCTGAGTGTCATACAATACAATCATTCATTCAATCAATCAATCTCACTTGAACAATTCCATACTACCTCTCTCTATTTGTCAACTATAAATTCAACAATAACATCCGGAGACTTATGTAAAAACAAAAAACATATTAATTTGCACATATCCATCGAGTGTTATTCACTTGCAATATCAAAACCACAATAATAATAATCTGCACATACCACAACACACCAGTTTATAGAAGAAGCCAGCCTCTCCATGTCCTCAACAAAATTTAGCGCTCTATACAGATACATTAGTATAGTGTCAACTCCCTCCCTAATTGATTCCGTTAAGTCTTTTTCTCGATAGGCCTCCAAATACCTATAACAATATTGATCAACATAGGTGGTTACGAAAACAGGTCAAGGGCCATAACTACAACCCAAAATATTTCAAGTATATTCCTATCTTCCTCTACCCAAACTTTTTTTATGATTGCCCAAAAGTCCCTATTAGAGGGTATAAGAGCTTTTTATTAGTATTTGTATGACATTATCAGAGTCAGTAGGGTAGGGATATATTTTATATATAGCCACCATCCAAAGATTGAAACAAATACGTGAATAACAACAAAAATGAATTCGGACCTACTAATGTTCTTGATTGCTAACTCCAACAAATCAGCTCTATTTGCTGGATTGAGAAAAAGATCACTGTCTACTATTGTTTCTACACCTGCTTTCCTTAGGAAAGAAGCTATTTGGATTGTCATCAAGCCATCATCTATTACATCTTCAAGAGGGGCTGGTGGAGGATGCAAACCCTAATACCTATTCCTAGGAACCTACAAAATCCAGTTTGAACATCTGTACCAAATTCATACAACCTTTAAATATTTGAATAATCTAGACTTTTTTACTTGATAATTCCATTTTTCTTTTTTACATGCATAATTGACCCCCTTTTCATATTATTCACTAAACTGACCCTCTTCCTATATTATTCACTAAACTAACCCTCATCCTATATTATTAACTAAACCTTTTTTATTTATTTAATAAAAATAATAGTTAAAATATTAAAATAATAAAATGAAAAAAGAAAATTTAATAACAAAATTAATAATTACTAATGTAAACATTAACAAATAATATAACTAAAATTTTAATTTAATCTGATAACATTAAATTTTTTAACCAAGTTTTAGTTTTTTTTTAAATGATATTTATTTACTCATCAAATATTTTAGAAGTTAATATATCATTTTAAATAATAAAATTAGGCTAAAGTATAATTATAGTCTTTTTTAATTTTTTTTAATATGCAATTTTGATTTTTGTGATATTTAATTATAACATTTGGTTTTTCTAATTTTATAAATTGTCAATTTTGGTTCATCTAACAAGTTATGAACTAATAATTGTGGTTAGTAGAATTTTTAATTTAATAATAAATTAATTAAAATCCATTAATAATTATGATTAATATAGTTATTTATAATTAATGAATTTTAATTAACTTAATAATTTGATTAATCAGAATGATTGGTTGAAAATTATTGCAACAAAAGTGATTTTTTGGGTTTTTTGACACTGTTTTAATGCAATTTTAGATGAAATCAAGTGCTTAAAATTGTACAATTGACTTCTTTTTTATGAATAAAAAAATTAGAAAGAGGACATTAAGGCCTACAAAAGAGTGTCTGAGGCATCAGCAACTAAGTAATTAGAAGTTGAAGTTGAACATGAGTTTAATAAAATAAACGGGGAGGAGGATTTAGCTCCCGACTTAGCAAGAATGTCTATCACAACATTTCCTTGCCTAAGTGTGTGCTTGAAGCTAATATTCCAAGGCAGTTGTACGTAACCACGAATGGCCGAGACCACACCTGCATGAGGATGAACATCATCGAGGCCGCAATGATGAATTTTAGAGAAGTGGTGGAATCCATCTCACAAATAACATTCAAGAAACCTTTTGTGTAGGCAAGTTTAATGCCATGGAAAATGGCACTCAGCTCAACGATGGTGTTTGAAGTAAAACCACAGTTACCCATATAACCTGTGATCCAATTTCTTACAAAATCTCATAAAACGCCACCAAAACCTGACAAGCTAGGATTACCAAAGGAACTACTGTCCGTATTGATCTTGATGCAGTTTTGCGGAGGAGGTTCCCAATTAACTAGTGTCATCTCTATCGGAGACGAGCTAGTCGAGCATGTCCCTTGGGCTAGATGTAAAAGAGAACTTATCTAGTTATGCATATACTAGTCTGACCAAACTATATTATTAAAAACCACCTCATTTCTCGCACGCCAAATCATCCAGAAAGTGATGCCGAATAGTAGTTGAGAATTCCCTTGAAATTTACTTCTAAGCCAATATGCAGCATCATCAACGAAGAAATTAGGACCATACTACAACTAAATGTGTTGCCATACCTTACATGCATAGGGACAATCACGAAGGATGTGAATCCATGTTTCATTGGCATCTCCACACCTACAACAAGAAGAATCAATAGTAATATGTCGCATGAAGCAGAAAGAGTTAATAGGAAGGCTCCCTCTATAGGTGAGCCAGATAAAGTGTTTAACATTCTTAGGTAGCTTGGACTTCCACACCCATAACCAGAACTCGACATAGGTAGGATGAAAATCAAGCTCTCGACTCAACCATGCATAGGCGGACTTGGTATCATACCTTCTCAAGCTAGACGCACTCTACCTAATAGTATTCAGAATAGAAGGATTGAGGAACAAGTATAAAAGGGTGTTCTGAATGTCTTGGGGCAAGGTTGTAGTAAGGATGCTAAGGTGCCAATAGCCATCAAAATAGACATCCTTAACGCGTAATTATATGTCCCTCTCATGGACCCCATCCACCATGCCATACAAGGGTCCCTCCTCCAGCCAAGGATCAAACCAAAAGGAGCAATCTCTGTCCCCAATCCTAAATGTGAAACCTTGCCTGAGATGAGATAAGGCTTTCATGATAGAAGACCAAACATATGAGCGACTTGTGGAATTCTTAAGGTGAAGAATATTCTTTTGGCCAATATATTTAGCATATAGCAATCTGACCCACAACTTATCCTTACCGTGCAAAAGATCGCACACATGCTTGCCAAGTAGGGAAACATTAGCTTGGCGGCATCGAACGAATGCTCAAACCTCCTTTGGTGCAAGTTTTAGAGATAGTAGACCAATCTACCTAGTGATTGTGATTCCCTCCCCAAATGAAACACCTTAATCTAGAGTCAATTTTGCACTTCCAACCTACAATGCGACTATTGACACGATCCATAAGGTAGGCAAAATCCGCCTTAGTGGTCCTACCTACCAAGAAAGGGAAACCCAAGTATCTACCTATATTATGAGTGTGTTGGAACTCCAATATAGTGGCAAATTGCTGGATTTTTCTCCACAAAACATTCTTAGAGATGAAGAACTTAGATTTCTAGCTGTTGACTTTCAAGCTAGAAGCAAGACAAAATAGTCGGATAACATCCTGAACCAACTACACTTGGCTTGCCGACGCCTTAGTGGATAACAGACAATCATTGGCAAAGAACAAATGTGATATCTTAGGGCCACCTTTGAAGACTGTAACTGGTTGCCAATCCTCACTAGCCACTTTCTCATGAATGAGAAGCGCTAGCTTCACCATGCACAGAAGAAAGAAATAAGGTGACATTAGGTCTCCCTAATGAAGACCACATCTCAACAAGAAAGAGGGCAATCTCTTGTTGTTCCATTTTAAGGTCAGGGACGTAGCAGTAGTGCAGTTCATAACCAAGTCTATCATGCTGTCTGAAAACCCAAATTCCTTCATAGTCAATCTCAAGAAGCTCTAATCAACCTTATCATAAGCTTTTTCAAAATCGATATTAAACATAACATAGCCAGTCTTCCCAATCTTCTTATGCATACTATGAATAATCTCTTGGGCAATGATGGCATTATCACAAGTTCCACTCTTGGGGATGAAGCTACATTGAAAGGGACCAATGATAGAATCTAGGTGTGGCCGAAGGCAATTCACTAGGACCTTGGAGACCAATTTGAATAGAGCATTACAAACACTGATCGGTATGAAGTCCTTGATGGACGTGGGATTCTCCGACTTAGGAATGAGAACTATCAAAGTATTAGTCATTTGGGGTGGGACAACAGTTGTGGCAAAAATCTCAACTACCATGCGTGTAATTTGACACCATGCTTGTGTCACAATATTTGCATACTCCAGGTGGGAAAGCCAAGCTGCTTGAAAATTAAAGGAAGGGTTTATGCGGGAGTCAGCTTTTCGGCAAGAAAGAAGGAGAGGGTTGTGGTCCAAATTGTGGGGGAGAAGAGTTTCCAGCAACGCATTGGGGTAGGCAAGACGCTAGTCAGCGTTAGCCACACACCTATCGAGTTTTTTTTTTTTTTATATGAACCTCCCTGCTTGGATATTCTTGTGCCATGTGAAGAAGCTCCCTATGGTTTCCATGTCAATAAGGCCACACTAGGTGAGAACGTCGTAAAGAGCATTGGCCCTAGCTTGGTGAAAGGCTCCCCCCGTGACCTCCAATGGTCGAGTAATCTCATTCCAATTTCCAATGATCAGCCACAGTCTTTCCATGTCATTGCCAATCTCGATCAAGTGGTCCCACAGAACAGCCCTCGCCATGAGAATGGGAGAGGCATACAATGCGGAGCAGTTCCACCTACTATTCGCCTTCTCTAGCCTGAAAGTAATACATTGATTCGCGAAGTGTAGAAAAGTGAAGTTGACATCCAGCCTTTCTGATAAAACCCAAATACCTCCTACATGTCCTCTAGCCTCCTTGATAAATACCTTCTCATACCCTAGTGACTTCTAGAATTTTTCAACCCTATGGAACTGAACGTGAGTTTTGTAGATGAAGAAAAGGGAAGGTTTATAGGTTTTAATCATATGTTTGGCGTGTCGTTTCGTACAACGGCCAACCACTCCTCTTATGTTCCACAATATGATGGATATATCTTGTAAGCAATTCATGACAACATAATGAAAAGAGGAGGGGAACCTGAGCCAAGGCCCTATGTTGGCATGGCTTGGCTTCCAAGGACTGACTCTTGAGCCACATTGACCACCCTATTACCTTGAGAATCTTCAACCATAACCACATCAATATTAAGGTTCAGTACATTAGTGTTAACATGCACACCAGGTACCATGGTGTTGACCTCGTTTTAATTTACGTGATTATTTGCATGAATATTGAACACAGATGATGATGAAGTTGATGTGGGGTCCGATGGAGTTGTAGGAGCTGGAGGTAGTACCTTGTTATTTGTCTCACATGAAGTCATGTTGATCTTTGCAGCATTTTGAATTAATTGTGCAATAGGGGTAGAAAAATCCACATGTGACCTTTTATGAGCAAGTGGGGCCACGTGACTAGATTGATTTGCATGATTGCTTTTTAAATTTCCCACTTTCTCTTTCTTGCCACGAATATTGTAGTTCTGTTGTGGGAGAGAGAATTTATTCTTATCATTTTTTAAAATGAAATCTCAAGCCGTCATATTCTCTTTCTTTTTTGAATTATTGTTGTTCCATTTCTTTCGTTGCACAACGAGCCAATCACTGTGAATAGGATCACGATTGACATCCATTATTTTTGTTGCGGTTTCCACCTACTCTCCTAAATTAATGGGGACATTAAGTTCAATTGGAGATGTAACTACTGTCATTGAGGTGGTCGCCAGAGCAATTGGTGACACTGTTCCCTGCGGAGTTAATAGTCGGGTTTCCAACGGAGGTTCTAGTTGCTTCTTAGTGCAATCCCTTGTAACATGGTCGTAACAACCGCATGTGAAACATATACGGTGGCGACCTTCATACTCCACTCGGTACGAGAAACCTTTCAACTAGACCTTCCCAACAACCGATTTAGTAAGATCGATTTCAATGCAAACTCAAGCAAACCTGCCTCGCTTGATGTCTTTTGTATTAGAGTCCACCTTGAATGGTTTCCCAATGGCCGCTGCTAGGTTTTTTCAATCTTCACAAATGGAGAGATAAACTCAAGAGACCAATGTTGCATTGTAAAGTAGTGATCAAATAACATCCATGGTTGACTTTATCTACATAAGTACTATTAAAATGAACCATTTTCGATGTCCAAAAACATGTTTCATATAAGCAAATTAAAACGAAAAATCACACCTTTAAAGAATAAAATTTTGTAATAAAAGTGATTTCTTAATATTTTTTTGGCATTATTTTGATAAGATTTTAGTTTGAACAAAGTTCTTAAAGTTGTATAGTTGACTTTATGTATACTATGGGAAT
Organism: Amphicarpaea edgeworthii; assembly: GCA_014843725.1. NCBI lineage: Eukaryota > Viridiplantae > Streptophyta > Magnoliopsida > Fabales > Fabaceae > Amphicarpaea > Amphicarpaea edgeworthii. The sequence continues at coordinate 13,917,115 of CM026326.1, forward strand.
GAACTGTTTTAAGTATCCAAAAACATGTTTCACATAAACAAATTGAAGTGAAAAATCACCCTCAAGGAATGAAATTTTGTAACAAAAGTGATTTTTTAAAAAGTTTTTAGGCATTGTTTTGATGCAATTTTAATTAAAACAAAATGCTTAAATTTGTGCAGTTGACTTCATTTACATGAATATTACGAGAAACGTGTTTTTGGACACTGACAATAATTCATTTTAATAGTACTTATGTAGATGAAGTCAATTGCACAATTTTAAGCACTTCATTTCATCTAAAATTGCATTAAAACGATGCCAAAAAACAAAACAAAAAATCACTTTTGTTGAAATCATTTTGATTAATCAAATTATTAAGTTAATTAAAATTCATTAATTATAAATAACTATATTAATCATAATTATTAATGGATTTTAATTAATTTATGATTAAATTAACAAGTCTACTAATCACAATTATTAGTTCATAACCTATTAGATGAATCAAAATTGACAATTTATAAAATTAGAAAAATCATATGTTATAATTAAACATCACAAAATCAAAATCGCATATTAAAAAAAATGAAAGAGACTATAATTATAATTCAACCTAATTTTATTATTTAAAATGATTTATTAACTTCTAAATTATTTGATGCATAAATAAATATCATTTAAAAAAAAAACTAAAACTTGGTTAATAAATTTAATGTTATTAAATTAAGTTAAAATTTTAGTTATATTATTTGTTAATGTTTATATTAGTAATTATTAATTTTGTTATTAATTATTTTTTCATTTTATTATTTTTATTTAATAATATGAAAAGGGGGTTAGTTTAGTGAATAATATGAGAAGGGAGTCAATTGTGCATTTAAAAAAGAAAAATAGAATTGTCAAGTACAAAAGTATAATTTAATTTATTCTATAGAATAGAATAGAATCTAAACAGAGTGACATTCTGAGAGGTGAAGGATGCTTTGTTTTCCATGAACCCCTATACGGACAACAACTCACTCAACAACCCAAGCAAGTCAGGTTATGGAGGCCTCCTTAGAGACTACACGGTAAGATGGATTATTGGGTACACTAGTTTTTGCGGTATAGCCACCAATTTGAATGCGGAATTAATTGTTATTCTCAATGACCTCGAAATGGTGTGGAAACAGGCTACACGAGAGTGATTTGCAAATCGAATTCACTGAACACAATCCAACTGATCCAAGGGAACCTACCGAACCACCAACCTTACGCAACAATAATCAATAAAATTCGCAATTACATGAAACAACCTTGGAACATATCTTTTCAACACACATTACACAAAGGAAACGCGTGTGCAAACTGGCTTGCGAAAAGTGGCTCTTCCAACATGAATACTTTAACTATTTTAGATACCTATTCGACCCCTATGCGGACCTTGCTTTCAACTGATGCAGCTTGCACCATTTTTGTTAGACCTTAGTTGTTGTAACGACCTATCTTCATTACTTAAGTATTATACTAATTTTTTTTCCTATATAATTATATACAAGCCTTCACATAATATATGGTATCATAATTATATACAAGCCTTCACATAATATATGGTATCATAACATAAAGGTCTTAAGAGTGACTTTACAAAACTTAGGTACATAAGTTCATACAATACCAAAATGGTCCTCTACTAGAGGGCATCCCCAACGACATTAGTAATTACATAGATGTCTTAAGTTAGTCCCCCAACTATACACATATACATAATAGCACAACAAAAATGGGATCTTGTCCCTGCACAAATCATCTAAATCCACTTCACTCGAGAGATGCCTGAGATCCTACAACTACATCACTGTCTGCTCCCATGTCAACCACACGATCATCGTAGTCAGACAACACAAATACAAATACAAAGCGCAAGGGTAAGCTTATTTATATAAAATAAACATAATATATGAAGATTTAGTTTAACAGATAATTGAATAAATTAATGATCATAAGTCATGTAACTTTATTAAACAAAATCGTCTCAACTCACACTTTAGTTTTCAATTCACATTTCAATCTCAATTTGTAATTATATCATGTATGCCATGCTGACTCAACTCCAAGGAGATTTCTACAACTTTTGGGCGGTCCACATAGACCCTATCCCCTACCATGGTCTCACTCTCTGACCATTCGGGGAGTCCTTTGAGCTACCTTGTGGAGGATTTATGGTTTTATCGAATATAGATAAGTGTTGGTATCGGCTTACCTCTGTAAGGTTTGCATGACCATACATCTATAAGGATTCGCCCATTTGTCTATTCTATAGGCCCATTACAATTAGCCACCACAAAAACCCCTAGCACTAGGTTGAGAGCCCACCTGCCACTCTCAACTTACGTGCCTACCCATATGCACTACCATCTAGGCATGATGTATACATGTATATGCATAACCAACTACATAATACACTTTAGGTATGCAAACATTCATAAACTTTACTGCCACAAGTTCACCATGTTATAAATTCACCATTCATATACCTTCACACATAAAGAACCCATCTAGCAGTTCTATGAGCATGGTGAGACATTCAACACCATGAATTCTCATAATAATTACACCAACGATCCTCATGAACAATGAATTTCATAACATTAATAAAAAAACTGTACTTCTCCTTTATAATACATAAAACAATTATATATATATATATATATATGTGTGTGTGTGTGTGTGTATGTATGTAGTTGGGATTGATTATAAAACCCTTGAGAAAGAATTTAGGATAAAATAAAACATTTGAATTAATTTAGCTTAAGCTATAAAATTTAGCCTTAGCTAAAAATATAGCTCAAGCTAGAAATTGTGGCTCCAACTAAATTTATATAGATCAAATTACTATCGAAATTCAACTCAGTTAGAAAATTTAGCTTCAACCAAATATTAAGCTCAAGCTAAACTTTTTAGCTTAGCTAAAACAACAAATCCTGCATCACGAGTTCTTCACGAAAAATTGAGTTTTAAGCCTATTAATGACTACCCAAATATCCAATTTCACAATAAACATGTCAATAATCAACTCGAGTTTCTAAACCCTAAACCCTAACAAAAGAACCCAAGATTTAAACCAAACAACTCAAAATCATCTTGAAACAAAGAAAAGGGGTAAGCTTCCCTTACCCTAGGAAGTGATTCAAAATCTTGAAGAAGAAGCTATGGAGGGAGCTTGATGATCCAAGAATGACCTTACTCAATCTTTGCAATGAAACCAACTAGAGGGAACCTAGATCAACACCAAAATAAGGTTTCATCAAGATTTCATCTAACTCTCAAAATTTTAAACAATACCCATTTGAGAACTTCTTGATGGGAGATGAGAAAGGAACAAACAGACCAAGAAGAAGAGAGATACAAGCTTACCAACACCACAACAATTTAGGAAGCTTTAAAGAAGGATGCTCAAGTTTCCAATAATGACAAAGTTCCAATTCTTCACCATGAGAGAAGGGGATGAATAAGAACAAAGGGAGGTGAAAGAGATAATGGAAAGGAAAAAAACTTCTCATATAAGTTTAAGAAAAATTCAAGTTTTGTCCTTTGCACCCCTTTTTTTCTATTTTATCATTTGATAAAAATAACAAATGAAAGAAATTTAATATTATTTAGAGATAAAATTGTCTAATAAAAGTGGAGACGAAAAAATGATTACTTAAAATGTTATTACCTTTATCCTTTGACTAGCAGAAACATAGGCGCTGTCACGCCTGTGTGTCTGCATTTCTATTGTGTAATTGTATTTTATTATATTGAATGATTTTTTTTATATTTGAAATAATTTTCTAAATTATTTTTAAAACACATCAACCATGCTTAATACTATATTAGTAATTTTGTGTTAATATTTATGTAAAATTTTTATAAATAATTTTTTTTGTACACATAGTTAAATCACTTCAATAAATATTTATCTATACGAAAACATCTTTTTTTTTTTTAACTTGAAATCTATAAGCTTGCCTTAAATTATCTCATTACTTTATTGTTTTTGTTTAAAAAAAACACTATTATTTGTAAACATTTTGATTTATTTATATTTTTAAATTTTCAACATACTATTTAAAAATTGTCATATTTATTCAATTTAAAATTTCAAACTACCTCACTACTTTTTTGTTAATTTTTTTAAATTAAGACTCTAATCTTTAAAAAAGTGTCTGCATTATTGAAAAAATATTGAATTCCTAAATTTTAATTCTATTGTCATCCATTCCATATAAACTTATCTCAATAAAAAAACAATAAGTTGAATATTTAATAAGAAAATTAAATTAATAACAATAATATCCCAAAAAAAAAAAAAAAAACTAAAGTAGTAGGTCTGTACTTAGTAGTGAAAACATGAAGTGTGCGCTATTAGATATAAAGCAAAAATGTTAAAAAAATGGTAAAAAAATATGTAACCATGAAACATCAAAGAAAATAAAGATGCAAACAATAAAAAAAGATAATATACTATCGCTTTCTCGCATAGTATACCATTACATTTTCATATATGAATGAGTTTTGATTATATATATATATATATAATCAAAACTTAATATACAAATTATATTATTGTAATAGTACTTCATTTGTATTTATTAGCCTACATATGCAAACTTAATTAATAGTTGAATGTCTTCATCTCCATCACGTTCCTCACTTAAAACATCAATTACAATAAAAAAATAAATAAAAACTGCAAACTATATTAATTATCATTAATTTACATATACATTTCACTTTAAAAATATGACAAATATAACTAAAAGCATGAAAAAAAAAGTTTTGAAATAAAGGAAGTTTTAAAGATGGCTTATAGCTTTTTTAATTTCAAAATTCAGTTTGATTTTAAAAATGAATATTATGATTTTAAAACATTCCATTTTTTATTTGGAGAATTAAATACAGAAAATTGATCAGTTTAAAAAAAATACTTATTTATTTAAAAAGAACTAAAAACATCGTTATTTAGTATTTTTAAAACTAACTATTTTTCATAATGGTCATTGTCTCCAGCATATACATTTCATTTATTAAGAGAGAAAAAATGAATATAAATAAAATAAAGAAAGAAAAAGAAAGAGATAGTATAATTATATGTAATTAAAAAAAAACAATAAGAGAAATAGCATAACTTTAAAAAATAAATATATGTTGTTCCTCAAGAAATATTTAAACTTGCAAAACAAAAGTTAAGAAAAAAAGTATTAAAATGAAATAAAATTTGTAAATTAAAAAAGTAAATATATGCAATACAAATTAAGCAAATAGTTATCATTCCAAAAAAAAAAATCACTCATATGATACATATATGAATATCCCTAAAGACTATCAGAAAATTAAAAAAAGAAAAAACTTTTGAAACGAAACATAATTTATAAGTAAGTTTTAAAATGATTGTTTTATATGAAAAATCAATTTTATTTTAAAAGGAAATATTATAATTTTAAGTTTTGTAAAATACACCAAAGATTAAAAGAACTAAAAAAAAAAAATAGTGGGCTAGTTTTAATTTTTAAATAAAAATTGATTGGTTTTAAAAAACGATTTGAGTTTGAAAATAGTTTTTTTTTTAATTTGCAAAATATTTGTTTTTTTTTTTTTTTACAAATGAAACTGTTATTGTTACTCAGATTCAAGATTCAACTTTGTAACTACTCATGATAAAAAAAATTTAAAAATAAAAAATTATTTTCTTAGAAAATAAAATGTAAATATGATATAAATTTGTCTTTCAAAAAAGGATTGATTCAAATGTAACCAACATATAAATTAGGAAAAAGAAAGAGAAAAATAAAAAAATAATTTATCAAGAAGCAACACAAACATTAAAAAAAACTTTTAAAAAAAATAAAATAAGAAAAAAATATTTAAAAAAGTTAAATAAAGAAAATGGTTGTTTCTAAATAAGTTTTGTTTGCATTTTTTTCATCTGTAGAGAAATTAATTTGAATTTTTAAAATTGATTTAGAAAACTGTTATTTTAAAATTGCTAAAGAAAATAAAACAAAAGAAAAAAAGTTGGAACTTTTTTTAAAAAGAAAAGTTATATGGACACAAAAAATATAAGATAGAGTAAGAAAACAAAATAAAAAAACAATAAAAAATAAGGAAATAAAACACTAAAAAAATAAGGAAATAAAAAAAAGAAAAAAATATAGAAGGAGAAAGAGGAAAAATGAAATAAAAGAAATTGTTCTATTTTACTAACTTGTAACTTTGGGAAATTTCATTTGTTGAATGTCTTTGCATGCTTCCATTAATCCAGTGCATGTTCTACATGCTTCCATTGATCTTGTACTCTGTTCAGCTTTATTTTCTGAGTCATTCCTAAATACACTTAAAATCAAAAGTAAAAAACATATAAAGAATCTACCAATTAAAAAGATAAGAGTCTTTCATGAGAATAAAACTAAAAGAATATCAAAAATTTAATTTTAGAAAACTAAAAGAAGAAAAAAAATATGTTGGCCGCCAAAGATTTGTACCACACATTTGCACTATGATAAATGAAATCCAAAATAAAAATTAAATAAAACATTTGAGATTTTAACCTTCAAACTGGGAGGAATTTATCTTCTTTATTAATTGTGTTTGTATCTATCGCACATATGTCTGTGAAAATGTAAATAGAGAGAATAAAAAAAATGAAATGCTTATGAATGTAAGTAAGAAAATGAAAACAAAAATATGGAGGAAACTGAAAACTTACGTACAAAGAAAAAAAAAATAGAGAATGAAAGAGAAGAAGAAATTGAGGAAGACCGAAATATAGAATCATTAGTGGATAACGTATCTGAAGGGTGTTGTTCAATTATATTAAAAAAGTATAAAATATGAACAAATTTTTAAGAAAGTGGGATAGTTATATTGTTATTGATGTGTTGTTTTATTTTTTTTTATTTCATTTCATTTTATTTTGTTAGTGTACATTTAGAAAAGTGGAGGAAAGTAGGGTAGTTATTTCATTAGTAGGTTAACTTTGTGTGTATATTTTTATTTTATTTTTCATTTTTTCTATTTTATCCTTTGGTAAAAATATCAAACGAACGGAATTCAATATTATTTAAGGATAAAACTATCTAATAAAAGTGAAAATGAAAAAGCGGTTACCAAAAATGGTATCACCTTTATCTATTGTTATAGATTATAGATATTATCTAGGGATAAAATTATTTAATAAAAGTGAAGACGAAAAAGCGGTTACTTACAAAATATTTTTAAGGAAGATACAAAAATTAATAATTACTTAAAGGATATCAATAAAATTAGAGTAGGAATATAAATAATTATTGTATATTTATATTATTAATAAACATAAAAGTCTATGAAAAATAAAGGTCTATTTATAATTTTTTTTAAGGGTCGATTAGTAGAAGTAATGAGAAATGTTATTTAACAAAAGATTTAATACCCCTTTTGGTCACGAATTTTAATTAATGGTCCGTTTTGGTCTTTAAATTTAAAAAAAAAAATCAATTTGGTCTCAAAGTTACTTAATGTTCGTAATCGTGATAAATTTAGAACACGTGACTTGTCACTTAAAATTATTATAATCCTTTTTTTTTACTATCGATTTGTTTAGACTTATTATTATAATTTCAATTTGGTTATCAAGTTATTAAGGACTTATTTGATTTCAGTTTTTTAAAACATTTTTAATTTTTAAAAATTATAAAAGTATAAAACTTATTTGGTTAATCAATTTTTAAAACACTTTTTAAAACTATTTTCTATTTTAGTTTTTAAAACTAAAAAAAAACAATTTTTATGTGTAAGATGTTAATAATTTTACACACAAATCCCACATATTTTATTTTATCTTTCTCACATAAGTTTAATATTTTTCTCACACATAAATTCCACATATTCTAATTTATCTTTCCCTAGCAGTAATTTTAAAATATCAAACAAATCTTTTATTTTAAAAATGGTTCTAAAAAATAGTTTTGAAAATTTTTAAAAACAAAAACTAAAAAAATCTTTGAGTACCAAATTAAAATTATAGTAATAAATATAAATAATAAAATTACAATAATATAAAATGACACTACGTATATAAAATAACTGCTTGCAGCAAAAAAAACGAAAACAAGCATGATATTAAGCATTTTCCAAAACTGAAAACTATTGAGCTATAATTTAAATTTGAGTACCTAAAGTAGTCGTGGGCAATGTACGAATCATCCCTCATCCAATTCTCTTCTGAAACTCTTAATTTTGATCTTATCTTCTCCCATCTCCTCTCATCTCAATCATTCTTTTACAAGAGAAGCTTGCTCCTTTCCCACAGGTATGAGGTTTTTAGGTTTAAAACCTTGTTTTCTCTCATTAAATTTTCGTCCAGTATATATACCATCAAACAGTGAAATTTCTTCACTTTTATAGTTGGAGAGGTTAGGGTTTTGTTACACAAGCCTTGGGTACTTGATTTTTGGGGCTTTTAGGGACTGTTACGGGAATGGTTTTAAAACAGAGGAACTTTGTGTTTAAAAAGTGGAGTTTTCCTGGTGGGAATGGATGGGATTTTGATCCCCTCACTTTATGTGTATGTTTGTTGCCCATTGGAGTGCTAGAAATGAGTTTTTGAATATGCTTTCGAGAAAATTTTAAACTATTATCGGACAGAACCTAAAACAAAGACTGGAATGATTTAAAATGCTTAAAAGAAAGCTGAGATTTTGTTTCCCACCTTTAGGTATCAATTTCATGACAATTAGAGAGATAAAAGTGACTTTTCAAGCATGTTTTTGTGGTGTTTTTGAGTAGCTACTAGTTACAGTAGTTTATCCCTTTAGAATTCAATTCTTAGTGGTTTGAAAGTGTTGGAAATGATTGGGATAAATTTTCTGAATGTGTGATCATTTAGCATGAATGGGATCATATATGAATATGTCTTTGATGCAAAAGTTGATGAATTATAGATGAGTTAAGTAGCTGCCCTGTTTTTATTGTGTTTATAAAAGTGCCTAGATTTTGTGTTTGTGATGACATATGGTAATGATTAGATGTGTTATATGTTGCTCTAAGTGTATGTTAAATTTTATTATGTTTGGATGTATGCTTTGACCCTAACGGCCCTATATTAAGGTGGTATTTTTGAAAATGGGCTATTATTATGACAAATAATATTTATTTCATGGAATTTTTTTAAATCAGTACTAATTCATGTTTGGTATTTTTTGGCATTAAATTAAAGTTAAAAAAATGTTTTCAATAATCAAATAATTCATTTTTGCAAATTTTAAAATAATAAAATCATTAATTGTAATAAGAGGTGTTACATTAGTGGTATGTTTGTCCTACCAAGACTAGGGTATGGACTTAACCATTGTTTGAGTTGTGTGATTCTGCATTGACTATTCATTAATGACGATGTGGGATGAATTATTTGCATTGTTTGCTCTTGCATCAGCTGTTAATAATGTGGTGTAGGCAGTGTTGTCTATTGCAGATGGTGGTCCATGGTGGTTAGCCAAAATTCCGCCATAAATTTATGGTGGATGGTGTAGCAGGAAATGGCGGATGCCATGGTGGACAATAAATATATATATATATATATATATATATATATATAAATTACTTAAAACTGAAACATAGTGCAAACTCCAAATTCAAAACATAATTCAAACATTTAAAGATTGTTCAAATTCAAACAACAAAACTAAGAACTCCAAAATAACATAATGCAAACAACATAAAGCAAACAGCCAAACATAAACAATATGTAAAAGCCAGAGTCTGTCCTAGCTTTTGCCCTTGAATCATTTGCAAGCATTGTTTGAAGAAAAAACATAGTAGCCAAACTAGTAGAGGAAGGGAAAAAAAAACGAAATAGAGGTCACACCAGAGGAAGGAAAGGAAGAAAAAAAAAACCGAGGGAGGAAGGAAGGGAACTGGCCAGAGGAAGGAAATGAAGAAAATAAAAATGGAAGAAACGGAGCACGAAATACACACCAGAAGAGCCAAACGCCCTCAACGTCGGAGCTAGAAGTCGTCGTCAGTGTCATGGGTCGCTGCCGGTGTTGCAGGTCGAAGTCGAAGGGGTTGCAGCAGTCAGAAGTTGGATTTGGAACGTTACTCTCGCGATAATAGGATAGAAGGGATAGAGGGATAGGGTTAAATCTGAAAAGCACCCTTTTTGCTAAGTGAACCCTATTTTTTTAGTGGATCAGTTTGGGTTTAAGCCCAAAACGCGTTTTTTAGGTAAAAAAAAAAAAAAACCGCCATTTCTGCCATGCCACCATGGCCACCATAGAAATGGTGCCCGACATGTTAAAAATGCCACACCATACTGCCATGGCGCCGCCATGGCTGCCATTTGACAACACTGGGTGTAGGATAAGAAAATTGTATGTGTTGGTGTGTTCTTGTATTGAATATTTTAAATAGCAATGTGAGATTGGTTTAATATGATATAGTTACGAGGAGTTCCAACATTCTTGGAATGTGATAGAATCAAATTGGACTTATGCACCACAATGTGAGGATAGTTAGATATTGCCAAGTTAAAGATGAAAACATTTTCCATGGTAATTCAAACCTTGACACTTATGAGGCATAATGGGTTGAGTGTGCTAGAGTAATCAATATCTTGAAATTGAGTTATCCTTTTCTTGTGTAAAGTTGTCTTGATTCTGCATGCGAAAATATCCTGCTTGAGTTTTCTCTATCTAATTGCATGGTGATATTGGATACTTCCTATCACATCTCTCTTGTGAAAATAAAGATTCAAAGTAAATATCCTCTCGTGTCCTTGAGTTAGTTGAAAAAGAAGATTCAAAGATCCGAGTTGGTAGAGTGGGGTTGAGTACGAAAAAGGGGGATAAGGGTAGATTTGAAGGTGTCTTGATGATTGGGATATGCTATAATGAAATAGTATAGTTATTACCCTTATTCTTTTAGTGGGTATTTTCATGTATTTTGAAGGTCGAAACAATGTTATGTGGTTTAGATTTATTGCAGGATTGATAACTTAACCACTAAGACTCGAGATCTTATGTTCTGACATGATTTGGAACCAAAATAGTGTACTATTTGGGTGCAGTAATATAAACTGCGGGTTCAGCAAATTTAATTACATTTTCATGGTGTAATTGGTGATTTAAGGCTTGTATAATTGAGGTTATTAGTTATCCATGTTGTAGAATTAATTTGGTGGACATGTGTGAGGATTCGTGACGGCTAAATCATGATTTGGAGGCTAGAATAGGATGAAAATGCTAAAACATTAGCAGCTGTCCTGTGAGTGTTTAAGGAGAGAAAGAAATTGATTAATAGGCCTAAAGATGTGTTTTGATGCTAGAAGTTGAGACCAAGTGGTGATTAAATTGGTAGTGGTGAATTAGAGTGGTTTGAAGCACTTTAGAAACCATCTTGATAATGGATTGGTTGGAATTATGGTACTAAGATACAAATGTTAGAACCAAGACATTTGATGATGTCTGACCCCTAATACCTTGATAGGTTTTGATGATAACAAATGTAATAATATTTGATCAACTGATAATGTGAGACTAAGTGATTTCAGGAAATCAAAGTAAGAACAGACAATGGTAAAATCTCTTAACTCAAATCCTATGCTCTAATTGTCTGAGAACTTATAATGGTTAAATTTAGCACTGAAATTGGCTATAAACAAATTTAAATAAGTTCTTAACAGATCATGCAATGTCCCCAGGCTAGACGATGTCTGATGCCCAAGCTAGACGATGGTTGATGCCCAAAGCCAAACGATGTCTAAGGTCAAGCCTAACGATGTCTAAGGCTAGAACAGACTATATCTTTTAATTAAGAATGTGTTTGTTAAGCCAGACACTGTCTGTGCATGAACAGATCATACTTAATCAAGATCAGACTATGTTTGTTAAGCCAGACTTTGTCTATGCAGGAACAGAATATAATCTATCATATGTGCTGTATAATTAATTCTTTACTCAAATAAAGGCATTGTTGCAATAGAAACAAAGGGAGATACCCTTTGACATTACTTTCTTTGATTTCTCGTATTACTTGCATGTCTCGTACTATGTAAAGTGTGTAGGTACAGCCAAAAGAACCAATCAACATTGGGATGCACACTTTTAGCTAAAAGACAAATTGTAACAGAGACAGAAACCTGCTCCCGCCAGATAAAGCACAGTCAAAGCTACTTCAACACTCTACTGTGTGAGACTGTTGGTATAGAGCAATAACAAGAAAAAGGAATAAGGAGAGGGAGAGAAGACACAAAGTATTTACGTGGTTCGGCACACAATATATGTACCTACGTCTACGGCTACACTAAGAAAGACTTTTTATTTTGTACATCTTAAAGCTTACAAGGTGTCTCTATATATAACACTAATGAGACATAAGTTTTACAAACCAAGCGATGTGGGACTTTGGAACTGAGACAACAATCTAACAATTCTCCCACTTGGGGTCTAAGTTCCAAACTGTAGCAGCTCCTTGTAAGCAATGAGTTCATCAACTCTTCACCTAGTGTAGCGCCTTCATCTTCAACTATCCTTGAAGGCCAAGCGAGGCAATGCAAAGCCTCGGCTTATCGATTTGTATGACTTTAGTCAACATATCTGCTGGATTCTCTCGATCCTAAGATCTTCGACAAAGATAAGTCTCCATCATTTATCAACTCCCCGATAAAATGGTATCTTAATTGAATATGCTTGCATCTAGAATGGAAGACTGGATTCTTAGCAAGACTTATAGCACTTTGACTCATCCTTTGAACATTGAAGCATTATCTTGTTCTTTCCCTAATTCATTGAGAAAATTCTTTAGCCAAATCATCTCCTTAGCTGCTTCGAGATAGCTATGTACTCGGCTTCGGTGGTTGAGAGAGCAACTCTATGTTGAAGTTTGGACTTCCAACTCACAACAAGTACCTCCCAAAGTAAAAATGTAGCCTGTGGTGCTTTTCTTGGTATCAAAATCTCCTCCCAAGTCTGCATCCGAGAATCCACGTAAAGTGATATCGCTTTTTCTAAAGCACAAACACATCCTGAAGTACCCTTCGGATATCCGAGTATCCACTTTACGCCTTCCCAATGCTCCTTTGCTTTGGATTTGATAGGAACCTACCGACAACTCCCACTTTGCATGTGCTATGTCGAGTCCTGGTACACACCATAGCATACATCAAACTCCCGACTGCTGATGCATATGGTACTCTTGACATGTAACATTTTTCTTCATCTGTCTGCAAAGATTGCTCCTTTGAAAACTTCAAATGAGATCCCAGAGGGGTATTCCTGGTCTTAGCATCTTCAAGGTAAAAACCTGTCAAGCAACTTGTGTATGTATTTCTCCTGAGACAACTTCAAAATTCCTTCTGATCTATTTCTAAGAATTCTCATACCAAGGATTTGTTTAGTTGGACCAAGATCCTTCATTTCAAAGCTTTACGCCAATTCTTTGCTTCAACTTTGTTAATTTCTGTTATACTAGACCCGCAATCAACATGTCATCAACATACACAAAGAAGGATAATATAGCTGTTAGTATATTTCTTAACATAGCAACAATGGTCCATGTTACATCTGCTGAATCCCTGAGTTGCTCATAAACTCATTAAACTTCTTGTACCACTTTGTCTCGGTGCTTGTTTCAAACCATATAAACTTTTATGAAGTTTGCACACAAGATTCTCCTTGCACGGCACTTCAAAACCTTCTGGTTGGGTCATATAAATGTCTTCCTCTAGATCCCCATGCAAGAATGCAGTTTTAACATCTAAGCTGCTCCAAGTGAAGATTCTCTGCAGCTACAATACTCGGAATAACTACGATGGTAGTCATCTTTACAAGCTGGAGAGAAAATCTACTGTGAAATCAATTCCTTGTTTTTGTTGAAACCCTTTCACCACAAGTCTCGCCTTGTATCTTCTTCTACCATCAGATTCTTCCTTTAGCCTATAGACCCACTTATTCTGTAGAGCTTTCTTTCCTTCTGGCAATTTAATTAAAGACCACGTCTTATTCTTCTGAAGGGATGCCATCTCATCTTTCATTGCTAGCTCCCACTCAATAGAGTCATTCCCCTGCGTAGCCTCACTGAAACATTCTGGCTCACCCGCATCAGTTAACAATAAATAATGCAATGAAGGGGAATACCTATCTGGTGGTACTGAAATTCTGTTAGATCTTCTTGGAGGAGTTGATGGTTCTGGTGCTGACTCAACCTCTACACTGTACTCTGGTTTCTATTGGCTACATCACTTTCTGAAATTTCTTCAAGTGTTGCTTTCTCAAGAATTTCTGAGAGTTTACCTACACATGTAGATTCTACAGAAAATTTGTCCTTATAAAATAAATTCTCATTAAAAGTGACGTTCTGCTTCTGATAACTTTCTTGTTTTGGTCATCCCAAAACCTGTAGCCATACATGTCAGATCCATAACCAATAAAATAACACTTCCTCGCCTTCGGATCCAATTTATCTCTATTATTAGAGTCTATCAGTATATATGAAACACAACCAAAAATTCTCAAATGTGAGAGTTTTACCTCCTTTCCAGACCATACTTCTTCGGGCAGGTGATAATTCAAAGGAACTGATGGTCCTCTATTGATGAGATATGTTGCTGTGCTTATTGCTTCTGGCCAGAATGCTTTAGGCAAGCCAGATTGGATCCGCATACACCTCGCTCTCGTTTTGCTCAGGTGTTCCTGGTATTGTCTTAATCATTCTGATCCCATGTTCTGAACAGAAGTCCTTAAACTCCTGACTATCATACTCCCCGCCATTGTCAGATTTTAGACTTTTAACCTTTAGACCTGTCTGATTTTCAACTTCTGTTTTCCACCTTTTAAACACAGAAAACACATCAGATTTATTTTTAAGAAAATAAACCCATACCTTTCTAGTGGAGTCGTCGATAAAGGTGACATAATAGCATGAGTTTCCAACAGATTTTCTTTGGGGCTGGCCCCAAACATCTCGTATGCACCAATTCTAGCTTTTCAACTTTAGGAGTCTTCCCCGCCCTTGAGAAGCTAACCTTTTTCGCTTTCCAAAGATACAGGTGTTCACAAACACCAACATCAACATGCTTCGGGCTTGATAGCTTACCCTTTGCCGCCATAAGCTTCATTCCTTTTCCACTCATGTGTCCAAGTCTTTGATGCCATAGGGTTGAATTATTGATAGCCTCAGTAACTGCTACCATATCCTCATCTGCAATCATGTAAAGAGATCCTCGCTTCTTTCCACGAGCCACAACGAGATTGCCTTTTGTTACCTTCCAAGCTCCATCTCCAAAAGTGGTGTAATGCCCTTCATCATCCAACTGCCCTATAGATATTAAATTTCTCTTTAAGGCAGGAATATGTCTGACATTGTGCAATGTCCATAGGGTTCCACTAGAGGTTTTGATGTTAATATCACCTCTTCCGACAATGTCAAGAGATTTTCCATCTGCAAGGTAAACTTTCCCAAACCTTCCGAAAATATAGTTAGACAATAAATCTTTAGAGGGAGTAGTGTGGAACGACGCATCTGAGTCCATAACCCATGAATCAACAGATTTGTCCAAGCTACAAATTAATGCATCATCAAGTTCATTAGTTGTTGCATTTGCAGATTCATCATCATCGTGCTTCTTATTTTTGTGAGTCTTGTTCTTCTTTGGTGCCTTGCATTGATTGGTAAAGTGACCTCTCTTGTCACAATTCCAACAGATAATATCACTTCGAAATTTTGTCTGACCTCTTCCTCTTGACTTTGATCTGCCTCGACCATTCTGACCCTTCTGGGTAGTCCTTCCTCTCGCCTTCGGTATTCAATGCTTTGAATTGGAAACATGGCTAGAAAGTTCTCTCTGAATCTCTCTTGCGAACATCTTCGCTTAAGATCAAGTCACGGATGTCACTAAGCTTTAATGTGTTCTCCCTTGCAGAACTACTAAGCTGCGATATGATTTGCAGCCCAGATTATCCGGTAGTGATGACAATAGAATCAATGCCTTCACCTCATCCTCAAATTTAATCTCAGACCGACTCCAACTGGGCAAGAATAGTATTAAATTCATTAATATGATCGATTCTGAGAGATACCTTCTCCCATTTTGAGGTTGAACAAGCGACGCATCAAGTATACTTTGTTGGCTGCAGACGGCTTCTCGTACATATCCGATAACGCCTTCATCATCGGGCTGCGGTAGTCTTCTCGTTTACGATGTTGAACGCGACGTTCTTAGCTAATGTCAATCTGATCACGCCAAGAGCCTACCGGTCTAGCAAGTTCCATTCTTCTTGCTTCATGTCGTCGGCTTATCCACGATAAGGGTTGATACAACTTCTTCGATATAGATAATCCTCTATCTACATCTTCCAAAAGTCAGAAATCTCGCCATCGAACTTCTCGATCTTCACCTTCCCCTCTTCCAATGCCATTGCTCCCACTTTGCCTCCTCTAAGCTGAGAAGACTCCCACTAATTCCTCTAAACTAAGGAAATCCTGTGGAGTAACCAAAAGCTCTGATACCAGTTGTTGGTATAGAGCAATAACAAGAAAAAGGAATAAGGAGAGGGAGAGAAGACACAAAGTATTTACGTGGTTCGGCACACAATATATGTACCTACGTCCACGGCTACACTAAGAAAGACTTTTTATTTTGTACATCTTAAAGCTTACAAGGTGTCTCTATATATAACACTAATGAGACATAAGTTTTACAAACCAAGCGATGTGGGACTTTGGAACTGAGACAACGGAAAGAAGTCTCCTCCAACGTTCAAATTCATGAAACTCACTTTATAAGAAAGCCTCTTTGAAACGAGAGAAGATGATGAATGATTGAATGTGAACTGAATAACAAAATCAATCTAGACAGCAAGAGAAAGCATTCTAAGATAAGGTCTTGAACTCGAGTTGAGAGATACAAAACATCCATCCTTTACAAGCTCACGTAGATTCAACGTTTGATTATATCCTCTCTTTGAGAGTTATTTGAATCTTATACATATTTGTATAGAAAGCCAGGAGTGGTTTAGTGATAAAAGAATACTTGGGAAGTATAATCTTAGGGGGAGATTCATACTTGTAATCAAAAGTGGTTTAGAATACTTGTAGCTAGGAGTGGCATAGAGAATACTTGTAGCCAGAAGTGGCAGTGAAGAATACTTGTTTTGTAATCAGTTGATTATAGTGGAATCCTTTAACAGTTGTTAAAGGAGAATTGGACATAGCTTAGGT
The DNA here is from genome assembly GCA_014843725.1 of Amphicarpaea edgeworthii. Lineage (NCBI taxonomy): Eukaryota > Viridiplantae > Streptophyta > Magnoliopsida > Fabales > Fabaceae > Amphicarpaea > Amphicarpaea edgeworthii. The sequence continues at coordinate 13,934,311 of CM026326.1, forward strand.
TGAGTGAACTAGTATAAAAATTGTTAAATACCCAGATCAAATAACATTATAAAGAATTAGGTAATAAACCGTGTGTCTGAATACACCACGGAGCATAGTTTATATAGGCTTATTTGCATTTATTACGAAATATATTGTTTCCTCTAAATGAGATATTGTTGCCTATAAACTATAATTATGACTAGAATCAGAATATCAATTCTAATTTTCAACATTCCCCCTCAAGCTGGAGCATATAAATCATATGCACCAAGCTTGTTACATATATAATTAACTCGAGGACCCCTCAAAGCTTTGATGAACACATCTGCTAGCTGATCACTAGAGTTAACAAATCTAGTGATGATATCTCTTGATTCAATCTTCTCTCTAACAAAATGACAGTCCACTTCAATGTGTTTGGTCCTTTCATGAAACACTGGATTAGATGCAATATGTAGAGCTGCCTGATTATCACAAATTAGAGTCATTTTGGCATCCTCTTCAAACTTGAGCTCTTTAATAAGTTGTTTTAACCAGATAAGTTCACAAGTTGCTACAGCCATAGCTCTATATTTTGCTTCAGCATTAGACCTTGCCACCACACTTTGCTTCTTGCTCTTCTAGGTTTCCACCAATCATTATACAATATCCTGAAGTAGATCGTCTGTCACTAGGAGAACCAGCCCAATTTGCATCTAAATATCCAACAATTTGGACATGTCCTTTGTCATTATAGACAAGTCCTTTTCCAGGAGCACCTTTGATGTATTTGAAAATCCACATAACCGCCTCCCAATGATCTTGACAGGGAGAATTTAAGAATTGACTCACCACACTAACTGCGAAAGCAATGTCAGGACGAGTGACAGTAAGGTAGTTTAGTTTCCCAACTAACCTTCGATATCTCCCTGGGTCTACAAAAGGAACCCCCTGGTTAGGTAGCAATTTGACACTTGGGTTCATAGGAGTGTCCATTGGCTTAGCATTCATTAAGCCAATTTCCTCAAGGATGTTAAGAGCATACTTCCTTTGAGAGATCACCACACCATCTTTGGATTGGGCCACTTCAATACCTAAGAAATATCGAAGTTTCCCAAGGTCTTTAGTTTGGAATTGGCGAGAGAGGTATTGCTTTAGTTGGGCTATGCCATGCTCATCTCCTCTAGTGATAACAATGTCATCCACATACACAATGAGGTAGATACATCCCTGTGGTGAATGGTGATAAAAGACCAAATGATCAGCTTCACTGCGAATCAAGCCAAACTATTGTACAATAGTACGAAATCTGCCAAACCATGCTCTCGGAGACTATTTAAGTCCATATAAGGATCTCCGAAGTCAACAAACCATGGTAGATGATTCCCCCTGAGCAACAAAGCAGGGTGGTTGCTCCATGTAGACTTCTTCCTCAAGATCTCCATGTAGAAAAACATTTTTTATATCAAGCTGGAAAAGGGGCCAATGGCGAATGGCTGCAATAGAAAGTAATAGTCGAACAGATGTCATCTTCGCCACAGGGGAAAACGTGTCAGTATAGTCTTGTCTGAACACTTGAGTGTAGCCCTTTGCCACTAAACGGGCTTTGAACCTATCAATCTTGCCATTAGGTCCAACTTTAAGGGAGTACAACTATCGACACCCGACGGGGGACTTCCCAGGAAGGAGAGGAACCAGATCCCAAGTACCATTACTCTGGAGAGCACACATCTCGTTAATCATTGCTTGTCGCTAGTCTAGGTGGGATAATGCTTCACCTGGAGAGTTAGGAATAGACACAGAAGACAAAGACGAAAGACAAGTATAAAGTAAGGGAGAAAGACAGTGATAACTCAACGTAACATAGTGAGGGGATGGGTTACGAGTTGTACATGTACCTTTCCTAAAAGCAATGGGTAGGTCAGGGTCAGACGGAGGACTTGAATCTGAGAAAGATATTGGAGCTGGGGATGGGTCAATCATGGTCTCAACCTCAATTGCAAGGGTAGGCACATGTGCCACGGGAGGTCGTGGTCGTCTGTGATATGTCTGAAAAGGTTTTTGTTGGAGAGGATACTCAAGTGGGTCTTCCTCTAAAGCAACGGGAAGATGAGCAAGAGAAGGACTCTTTGGGGAAAGAGAATGCATGGAGTCAAAGGAAGCAGAAGCGGAAGTAGATACAAAGTAGGGCATAGACTCAAAGAAAGACACATCAACAGAGATGAAATAACGTTTAAGGGTAGGAGAAAAACATTTATACCCTTTCTGGGACCTATGGTAGCCAAGGAAAACACACTTGATGGACCGAGCTGATAATTTGTCAAGTCCAGGTGAAAGGTTATGAACAAAACATGTGGAACCAAAGACACGGGGAGCCACAGGATGAAGGGGTGTACGGGGAAACAAAATAGAGTATGGAGTTTGACTGTTGAGGACAGATGATGGCATATGATTGATAAGATAACAAGCTGTGAGAACAACATCGCCCCAAAAGTGAGAAGGGACATTGCCGTGAATGAGAAGTGTTCGAGTAGTTTCAACAAGATGCCGATTTTTGCATTCAACAATCCCATTTTGCTGGGGCATGTGAGCACAAGACGTCTGGTGAAGGATACCTTTAGATGCCATAAACTGTTGAAACTGGTTGGACAAGCATTCACGAGCATTGTCACTACGAAGAGTTCGGATAGGAACACCAAACTGAGTTTGAATTTCATTATAAAATTTTTCGAATAGAGAAAATACTTCAAACCAATTTTTCATTAAAAACAACCATGTGCAACGACTAAAATCATCAATGAATGTAACAAAATATTTAAAACCAAAAGAGGTTATGACTTGAGACGGACCCCAGACATCTGAATGGATTAAAGCAAAAGGGGATGCAGCCTGTTTATTCATACGATCAAGAAAAAACTGACGTGTGTGTTTTCCTAACTAACATGACTCACAATCTAAAGCAGACAGTTTGGACAAATTAGGAATCAACTTCTGAAGAATCAGAAGGCTAGGATGACCCAACTGAGCATGAATGGTAAGGGGAGATGCAGTGGCAGGATATGCTTGTGATAGGGTAGATAGGTAATAAAGACCATGAGACTCACATCCAGTGCCAATCGTCCGTCCCGTACTCCGATCCTGCAAGACAATAGTATCTTTAGTGAATGTGATCAAACAATCATGGGATTGGGTCAAGCAGTGAAGAAACAGACAGAAGGTTAAAAGGGCAATCGAGGACAAATAAAACAAACTTAATAGTTAAATTGGGTAAGGGATGGGTGGTGCCAATTCCCTGTGATTGTGTTTGGGAACCATTGGCAGAGGTAATAGTGGGTAGAAAACCAGAGGTAGAAAGAGAAGAGAAAAGAGAGCGATTACCAAATATGTGATCAAATGCACCAGAGTTAAGCACCCAATGGCCCATAAAAGGAGACTGTGAGAGACAAGCAAAAGAATTACCAGATTGTGCTATCGAAGCAATGACACCAAAGTTCTGACGACTTGCATACCACTGGAGAAAGTCCTCATACATCGTAGGTGTTGCAGCAGACATGATGCAAAAGAAAAGTGCCAGAAATAGTACCACAGTACCACAAAATAAAACCTTAGAGGGAGAGAAAAAAAAATCTCGTCAGATGAAGGTGGCACAAGAGGGGTAGGATCACTTGGGAGGGACGACGCCAGCGTTCAATTCACTGTCGGGAAAGAAGCCCGACGCGCCTTCATGCGTCGTCACGCACACCTGAAAAAAAGGTGTTTGGCGCGTAAAGATGACACGCATGTGAGCGCGTCTAGACTCCAATGGAGACACCGTCAACGGCGTTGGACAAAGGTGGCCGGTGCGATTCTTCCGGTGGTGGCAGTCGTCGGGGGAGGTCGTTGGAAAATTTTCCGGCACAGCGGCAGCAGCGGTGGTCGGAAAGAAATGCCGGGGACAAACAGCAAAAAGGGTTGCAAACCAAAAAGATAGGGTGTTTGCGAAAAATATTTAGTCGAGGACAGTGGGTCCTCTGAAAAAAAACAATTTTAAGGACTACCTAACCTGGCTCTAGATACCATGTTAAATACCCAGATCAAATAACATTATAAAGAATTAGGTAATAAACTGTGTGTCTGAATACACCACGGAGCATAGTTTATATAGGCTTATTTGCATTTATTACGGAATATATTGTTTCCTCTAAATGAAATATTGTTGCCTATAAACTATAATTATGACTAGAATTAGAATATCAATTATGATTTTCAACAAAAACAAACTCTTATCTGCTGTCTTGTGATTACATATATTTATCTTGCTCACTATGCTCTTTTGGAAAGACTTTCTAAGCTTTGCCTTGCAAGGATATATTTGCTGATTTAAACTAACATATATCCAAGAAGGCAACTTGTGAACTAATAGTATTTACGAAAAAGTTTTGAACACACTATTCAACCCCCCCCTTCTAGTGTGTTCTTGTGTATTTCAACTGTGTTAGAGACATAAATAATGTTTGAAAGACCTTCTATAATGAGAAAAATGTGAGAAAGTGATAATAAAATTCCTTGGTAGTGTTTTAGACATAGGAAGTTATGGTTTATAGAAATTGTGTTTAATCAGATAAGATAAGTCGAATACTTTCTCTGAAATCTGAATCCTCTCAATTCTGATAGTCTTACACAGTTTGAATATTGGCGTCTAGCAATGATACAGTTTGATAACTTTGGTTAGTCTAATTTCTATTTTAATTAGGTAGGGTAGGGACGGGTTTGTGGTTCCTCATCCCCGTCCCCGCATATCCATCCCCATCCTCGTTGGGTATGAATTTTTATCCCCATCCTCGTCAGGTATCGAGTATACTTGATCTGTACCCATACCCATTTATAATTTAAAAAAAATAAAAAAACATAAAAAAAAATAATTTTAAGTCATAATAAGTTTTAAAAAAATTCAATTTTTATAATTAGTTAAAGTCATAACAAGTTAATAATAGCTAAAAGTCTCACAACTAATAAAAATTTCATAACAAACTAATAATATGTTAACAACTACTGTATAATTATTTATTATCTAATAAAATTATATAATTTTTGTCTAAACTATATAAAAACAAATTGAAACAACCTAAAATACTAATTTAGTAAGTATAAATTGTAAATTATAAAACAAGTGTAAATACTTAAAAATTATTAAGTAAAATATATAATATAAAATAAAAATAATTTAATAAATATATGTATCGGTATAGGTACGAGGCGGGTATGTGCATCTCCATCCCCATCCCCGTATCTGGTTTTTATAATTGGGTATTATCCGTACCTGGTCAAAGCGGGGATTACCCGTCAATATCGGGACGGGGATAGGGCGGTACCCACAGGTATGGGTTTGATTGCCATGCCTAGTTTTAATTGCTGGTTTAATTTTTCCTAAAATGCGCCTTGTTATTATAGTTTAAGTGCTGATAGTTCTAGCTCTTTTCAGGAAATGATTAATCTGATTCTGATTTCTGAAATGATAGTTCTTGTTTGTTTGATTGTTAATGTTTGCGTTTAGACTTGAAAGTATCATCTGCTGAAGCCCCATCATCTTAAGAAGCATTGATTCCAAATGCTTCTCAAAATGTTAGAGGGAAAAATGATCCAGCTTGGGGACATTGTAAACAATTTGATGTTGATGGATTGATGTTATTTGTGTTTTCGTTTTAAAATTTATTTGTGAACTTGTGTAATTGTGTTATTGAATTATTGTTTATGGACTTATGAGTTGTGATATCAACTTTATACTGTTATTTTGGAAGTTAGGTACTTTGTTATGCTAATGTTTTTAAGTTTGAAGTATGGATGAAGTTCTCTTCATCTCTTGTTATAAACCTTATTTGTTATTTGAAATATTAGGTACTTTAAATTTGGAGTATAGATTGATCAATCAAAGTGTGTGTGTGTGTATAGTATATTTTAATTTTTTTTTAATGTATACCGGGTCATGGTGCTGCCATTTATATCACGGCAAAAAACATACCACGCCATTTTGCCATGGGGTTGCCATTTAACAAGATTGGACTGAATGTGAAGTTGAAACTAGAAATTGTTTGAGAATGAGAAATTGTGCTGTGAAGAATTTATGGATGTTTCAAAAGGGTTAATTTCTTAGGAAATTTCTGACTTGAGGATATGAAGTATATTTTTTTTTTTTGGCAGTCTTTGTTTGCTGATGCAAGGATGAGTTCATTCTCCATCACGTGGAAAAAGACGCTGTTCCAGAAGCATAGAGAGGAGGAGGCAAAGAAGAAGGTAGGGTTGATACTTGATATGCCAGGAGGAACAATTAATCCCAATGATAAATTTAAAGATGATTCTGAGGGTTAGTATGACTCTTGAATTCTGTATTTCTCCCCCGTACTATTTATATTCCATTAGTCTCACCTCTTGAAAGTCTTGAGTATGTATGTTTTTCATGTTCTGGATATACAGTTTTTTTCTATTATTTTGTATAATAATGTTAATAAAAGTATGGACCTTTTTTATTCCTTCGCGGATGACAGGTGAAAAGTCCAAAGATGGGGTCTTTGGTTCAAAGAAGGGAAGTAGGTAAATAAATGCTTTTGATTGACCAAGTTTCTGTGCTCTTTAATCAGGCATCAATAAGTAGGGAAAATTCTTGTCTTTAAGGTATAGCTTTTTTTTAGGTTTGTACTTGTAGTTATAGCCATCATGAATTGAATTCTAATTTAGTTTTTATGATGATACTTTTGATAATGCATGTTTTCTATAAGTATTTCCAACTCTCCTAATGTGTGGCATGGTCTGTTTGAATAGAAGAACCACTTGTTTAGATAGATAACTCAGTTTCCTTAATCCTTAGGCCAGTGAAGGTGATCTCATTTTATAAATCCAAAACAAAAGCTCATTTTGAGTGGTTATCTGATGATGATATAAAAATTAAAATTAATAACAAAAATAAAAGCAGAGCAGAATGAAATAGACACAATCCTATTACGTTGGTTGGATACATATGAATAACATGACAAAAGTATCGCTGAAAGACTAAAAAGAATAATAAAACATATAGAAGTTACATTACATGAGAAATGCATCATAACGTATGTTTATTAAAAAAAAATTGGTTTGGTTTTGCATAGTTTTAATTGAAAACTGATCGATTTTATGTTAGTGAGAATTTCTTATCCTCTTGATTCTTAGTAGTCTTTTTTCTGTCTTAACGGGTTTATTCTTTGATCAAAAATTGAAAAAATGTACATGGTGTATAGATGTGATTTATTTTGTTTGATAACTTTTTTAGTTGTATATATTATGCTTGATGAGACTTTTCTGATTAGCATTTGACTAGTGGAGTGTTTTTTATGTGACAACTTATTAGAAATAAAGAACTTGTGAGAGAAAATAAAGAAACACTACATTCTCATTCACTGAATATTCAAAATAGTGAGTATTACAATATATAGAAGAGAGAGGGAGAGGATAAGTATGATGATTTCCTAACAATCCAACTGATAGGTGTTGTTCAGGGTTCTTCTAGAAACCTGAGCTGTCAGTCTGTACTAGTAGCCCCCAAAAAAAAAAAAAAAAAAAAAAACTCAAGGTGGGTGAGAGCTCCCAAGAGACTCATCTACATTTGAGAGCTCCCAAGAGACTCAACTACATTGAGTTTGGTCTGAAGGAAAAGAAATCTGGTGGGGGAGAGACGTTTGGTGAGGGCATCAACCCACTGATCCAGAGCTGGTATAAGTTGAACCACAAGTTGTTTTGACAGAACTTGATCCCGAACAAAAAAAATTCAATTTCCATATGCTTGGTCCTAGCATGAAGAACATGATTGTGGGACAGAGGGGATAAACATTTATACACTTTATGAGAACTGGAATACCCTAAGAAACGATAGTCATGAGATCTAAACTCCAATTTGTGCTTGTTATGGGGTTTGAGCAGAGTAAAATAGGAGCAGCCAAAGGATTTCAGAAATTTATAGTCAGGTGGCTTGCCAAAACAGGTAGTGTAGAGAACAACAAACTGAAGGGAGGCAATGGGTAACTTGTTTATTAGATAAACAACAGTGGTGAAAGCAAAATCCCAGTATTTAAGAGGTAAAGAGGCACGGCTTAATAGGGTTAGTCCAAGTTCAGTGATATGCCTATGTTTCCTAAGAAAAGGAGTCAAAGGCCTAAATTCATCCCCCCCCCCCCCCCCCCCAAGCAGTTTGTAAACTTTTAAGCTTAGCATTAAATTGAGGTTTAGCCATAGTTTTGAATTGTTTAAAAAGAAAAAATGCCTTAGATTTACTTTTCAACAAATAGAGCCAAGTGAACCTGGAATGAGCATCAACAAAGGAAATGTAATAAAGAAAACTATTTGTTGAAGGAATATGGGAAGGACCCCACAGATCACTGTAAACCAGTTCAGGAGGAGAAGGCTTGGCATTGGTGGTTTGAGTGTTTGAGGCTAGATTCTGATAGTATTGTTGTTGGTAGGTCTGATATTGATCGAAACCAGGGTCTTGAAGGGACAAGGAGCTGTTTGGCTGATAGGTGTTGTCATAACAATTGAAGCAATGTGATGTTGTGTGACCATATTTGTTGCAAACTTGGCATTGAAAATTGGCAAAGCGACCCGGTCACGACCACCACCTCAATGCCTACTGTAGCCAATGTGATTGCTATTTCGACCAAGGCCAACACGCAATGAGTATCCAGAGGAGTCTGAGACTTTGTTTGGGACAGTGTATTGGGTCTGGGTCTGTAGTGACGACGTAGTGTAGTTGACCATAGGAGCATCGACGTTGTATTTCTCCATACGCGCTTCATGCATGAGTAGCAAGGCTTCGATCTCCTTAATATTTAGAGGTTTGAAGCTGCTTTTGATGACAGTGACCACAAAGCTTTAGTCCCGCGTAAGACCTTCAATAATGGAGTCAGCGTGCTCTTGTTTAGAGACAACAGAGCCAACAGAAGCAAGCACATCAGAGAGAGCCTTGATGGGAAGCAGGTATTCCCTCATCGTTTTGCCTTGTAACTTGACGGTACGAAGCTCAATTCGTAGTTGCTTGACACGCGCAATGGTCTGTTTGTTGAAGTAGGCGTGAACCTTCTCCCAGACCTGGAATGAGTGTGAGCTTCCAAGCACACAAGAGAGAATCAAATCTGAGAGTGTCGATTGCAGCCAGGTCGTAAGAACTTGATTAAGGTGTTCCCATGTCTCATACGCTGGGTTCTCCTTTTCAATCAACCCGATCTGCCTCAGAGAAAATGAGGCAGAGTTTGGGGATTAACAACGAACTGCTGAAGCTTATGGGACTTGATGAACAAGCAGCTGCTTTACACAAACCTATTTTACCCAAATTCACTACACTAATACAACTCATTATGCCCCATGCCCCCATTACAGAATAACTGGATGAGTGAGACGAGTTGTTTTGGGGACAAAGTTTATTTGACCCCAAGACATTGCTTTCATATTAAAAAATGTATTTCATTATGAATTTAGTGACATTAGGTTCCATGAAAGCAATTAGTTAAGTAAAGATAACTTGTGAGTTCTTGCCTCATAATTGGCAATTGTTTCCCTTACTTGTTTGGTAGGTGTTGGGGAGAGGGGTGCTTTTGCGGAGTTAAAGGGGATTGCTTGAGGTATTACAATATATTGGCATTAAAGAATCCATAAATGGAAAAAGTTTCCTTGAAATGATGGTGTGATATAGATGTTTTTGAATTGGTGATTGAAAATGTGTTATTTGCCTGTTATGCAGGGTGATACTCTTCAAAGATGGAGGACCGAACCTTTTATCATGATAACGGGTAGTGGAAGGTACTCTAATTATTCTTTTCCTTTTTAGTGAGTATGTTGTTGCATTGCCAAAAGTTACAAAGAAACTGAAGAAGAGTATTGGTGGATTGTTTTGTTTGTTGATGTTATATCTAGACTGGATGGTTCACTAGTAATTAAGTATAATCTAGACAAATATATATTTCTTTCTCCAGATGGATGCCTCCCTCATTACCAATGTCAAAAAGTCCAGAACATGAAAAGGAGTCTGGTTCCACACATGCTGGAGGAAGAAGCAGGGTACTCCTTATTGTTGTATATTCAATTAGGATTAGGATGAATACAATTTCTCAATACTGTCTCATGATATACTCGATTTTATAATTTTCCTTTTTTGATTGAATATTGCAGCGTGTAGAGCCTGAAAGAACACTGACTGATGCACAGAGGGATGAATTTGAGGACATGTCGCGTGCTTTAACACTAGAGAGGAGTCAGATAAAAGAGGCAATGGGGTTTTCTTTAGATAATGCCGATGCAGCTGGCGAGGTAGTACTGTTACTTTGCTCATTGGCAATTGAAATGCCTTCATTATAGCTTACATTTATGGTTTACAGCCAATAAAATTATCTTCACCTTATCCATTTTAGCCCAATTGCTTTGTCCATTACTGACATCGTCTGTTATTCCATTCTAGTAAACCTAACTTTTTCGGTTTGATTGACTTTAGCTCAAATCCGAGCACTGGGCCTAGACAACCTTATGGTGATGCCTGGGCTTAACCTAGCCTATCTCATTGCTAAATAATCAATTTATTTACACAAATTTGTTCCATAATAAGATACTAAATTTATCTTGAATTGATCTTTGCTTTCATTTTTAAATAACCACCCACTATTACTAAAATAACAACCCACTAGTATAATCCTATAACTAAGCTGATATTAAACTGAAAGTTCCAAAGTACCAAACAGAAAAAAAAAAAAAAAAAAGATGCAGAATTGTCTTTTTATTATTGTTCTCATGCTATCATTTAATATTCAATTATCTTTCATTTTGTATGTTTTGGAGAATGCTTCCTCAATCATATCTAAATCTTAACTGCAGATAGTTGAAGTTTTGACTGAATCCTTGACACTTAAAGAAACCCCTATTCCAACTAAAATAGCAAGGCTTATGCTTGTCTCTGATATTCTTCATAATAGTAGTGCTCCCATAAGAAATGCATCAGCATATCGCACCAAGTTTGAAGCAACATTACCAGACATAATGGAGAGTTTTAATGATCTGTATCGTAGCATAATGGGACGTATTACTGCAGAAGCCCTAAAGGTAGACTGAACAATAAAAAAATTCCTTGATATAACTTATTATTCTTTCTTATTCTATTTGGGGATCTTTGTCTGAAATGTTCCAGGAACGAGTGCTGAAAGTTTTACAAGTTTGGGCCGATTGGTTTCTCTACTCAGATGCTTATGTGAATGGTTTAAGAGCCACTTTCCTTCGACCTGGGAACTCTGGTGTAGTTCCACTCCATTCCATATGTGGTGATGCACCTGAGATTGAGCAGAAGACCACTTCCGAAGAAACAGTTGGTGGTGGAAAGACCAACCAAGACGCAGCATTGGCAATTGGTCAACGGGCTGCAATGAAGGAGCTAATAAGTCTTCCTCTTGCTGAGCTGGAAAGACGGTGCTGACACAATGGATTGTCACTTGTCGGTGCTAGAGAAATGATGGTTGCACACGGTTGCTAAGTCTTGAAGAGGCAGAAAAGCATAGAGGTATTGAACTCGATGACGAATTGAAATATGCCCACAACCAAGTGAATTCTGGGAAATATTCAAGTAATCGGTGAGAAACAAGTGCAGAGCCTGACCCAATAGAACTGTCTGCATGGAACCACCATGGGGATGAAGATTTGCAGTCACAGGGCAGAAGTTCTGTACCTTTAGCCCCAATCCTTCCTATTCCACAGCCTGAGCTTAAAGCTTTCACAAAAAAGGAGAAGAATGATCCAGTTCTGCCAGCCTCTAAATGGGCTCGGGAGGATAATGAGAGTGATGATGAACAAGGGAGAAGTGGTAAAAATCTCGGCTTAAGCTACTCATCTTCTGGTAGTGAGAACGTGGGTGATGGTCTTGTTAAAGCTGATGAATCAGAGTCTGCAGCTGATACAACATTTTCAGCTCAGGCTGACAGTGGAGTGAATGAAGAGCAGAGGTTGTATTACATTTTCCCTTAATTGCTGTCTTTTTCATTCCTTCAGTTGTTGACAGTATTGCTAGTAGCATGTCTATGAAACTGATTTATGTCTTTAAAATTCTGCCCGCATATACTGACTTTTGATTGTTCTTTCTTTGTGTTTCATTCTATATTTGATCGTGATTTTAACCTTCAATCCCCAAAAGCTATTCAAATCCATTATCTTTCTTGGGGGCTTGGGAGGTTATAGCCACTAAAAGGCTTATATTATATCTATTGTCTGCTTATGGAGCTTACCATGGACTGGTCTACAGGCAAAAGCTGATATGCTTGGAGGTTGCTTTAATTGAATACCGTGAGTCTCTTGAAGAGAGGGGAATTAAAAATTTGGGGGAAATTGAGAAGAAAGTTAAGTCACAACGGAGACGGCTGCAAGTGGAGTATGGGTTACCAGATTCTGGTGAAGATGGTCAAGGCAATAGTAAGTTCTTTCTATTTTTCTTTTTCTTTTGAAAGCCATACAGAGCAATTGATTTTGCATTTACTGACATGTTAATGACATTGTGAAATTTCAAATGACTTTGTTACACATCAGTTTAGATGTGATATTTCATTTTAATTATTCAAGAATTGTCTAGAAAATTGAATAACATTGACAGTCATCTGCTCAAGTACTATCACGTTCTGCAACAATGCTAGAAACTAAACAAAGTTAATCATTTTAAGTTTGGATTTTATTTATATGGCCTACTTGACCTGTGACGGTAACTTTAGTTGCATGTGATGATATTATTGACTTATTGCCTATTTGAGATGGTGCTTTTTGAATAGCTTTATTATTGATTTTTACTTGAAATATTGTTTGATAATAAATTTTAAATTTATGGCATCTACCATATTCATTTTCTTGGGGACCATGACTGCTTTTCAATTTCCAAGTGTTAAAAAAGTATACAATGAAAGAGAACACTTAATTGTTATTACCTCCAGTCCTAAATATAAGCAATATGAGACAAATCATCAATATCAAGAAAATGAATGATTACATTTAATTATCTCATAAATTTAAGTTTTATTCCAAAAAAAGCCCTTTAATTTAAATAGAGTGAGTGTAAAGTAAATAAAGTTAACAAGTAAAGGTATAAAAAACATTTTACTAAAAAAAATTGTCATCATTGCTTACAAATAAGACTAAAGAAAAAGTGAAAGTGTTGTTTATATACAGGATCAGAGGTAGTATAATTTACAGTCAGCAGATGTCTGGAAGTTTGGTTGGTAGGAGTAAAATGAAGGAATCAGATACATGGAGTGAAATCCACATTGTATCTATGCATAACCGTTGTCATATGCATGCTTTCATACGTATATCCATCTTTGATTCCTTCCTCCAACCCTTTCACCCTTTCCGCGCATTCTACTAATTTCTTACAAAAATGTCATTAAAATGTGAAATTAGTATATCATTAAAACTGTAAGCGTTGATGATGTGAAAATTTTAGCATGTGATAGAATTTTGTTTTATTATTTTGTATAATTGCAGGAAGAACTTCAGAGAGGAGGGGTAATAGGCATGAGGTTTCATGGAAACAGCATCGAAGCGGTAGTCCAAGTGGTAGTCCACAGCCAAAGACAGAGATAGAGAACACGATTCAGATGTTTCAGCACCTAGATTTGACATGATACCTTAATGATTTGCAAATTGGCTTGGAAGAGTCTGGAGGAGAGTTGGCTTTTTGTCATCACGGGGATATTGGCAATTGGGAGATAAGAATGAAACATGTGCCAGGAAAAGTGTTATCATGTGCCAGGAAAAGTGTTACCGTAAACAATCTTTGGAAGGTCTGAGTAGTAGGAACTGGCTCTTTATACCCCCCATAATTTCCAACTTGATCTTGATGTAATTTTAAGATTTTAAATCATTAATTTTGCCCACGAATTAGTGCATGCTGCTGCACAATGCATACTCATCAGGATGGTTCTGTCTATACCAATTTATTGAGATAGTTAACAGTGAGATTGTGCATGCATGCTGGATAAGGTGTAGTTTAAAGCATAAACCCTGTGTTTGGATCCGCCATTAAGCGGATAATGTAATATCTCAATGAAAATGCTTGCTCCGTTTGCATACTTTAGAACTAGAATTTGCAGATTTTTTTCTCAGTATTTCAATACTTTGTATAAAATTTGAAATTCCACTAAAATAGTTGGAATTCTTCAAATTCTTTGTTGGAGTTTTGATCCTTCGGTGATCATCTCCGCCCTCTCTTTTCAGGGAATCCAAGTTTCTGGTGAAGTGTGTAAAACAACGGCTAACAAAGAGAGTCGAAGATCAGTGAACTGCTTATGAAGAGTCAGAGATCACTGACAAACCAAATTGTTTGCCAGAGATCACCACTGGAGGAGGAGCTGACGGCATTTTCTCGTCTTCATTGTTGAATTGATATACATATCTTCCTTTTCAATATTAATTAGTTGTTAATTATATTGTTTTTACCTCTTTGCTCGTAATCAGACTGAGATTGGAAGTGGAAGACTAATGCAGCTGCTCCAATTGCTCAGTATTTCATGTGATGTGTGAAGAGATGTTAAAAAACAAATTGTAGTTATTCTGAATTTCTATGAAAATACATTCTAAGATTAATAATCCAATCAAGTTAATTTAAAATTGAATGATACTATTTAATTGCTATCAATTGAAATTACTTACTATCTCAAATTCTATGATATTGTAAAAATCTTCATCCAAATACAGGGTAGGGGACGTGATTGTTTATTGCGTAATGACACATATTGTGGACGAATTTTGAATTCCTATGCTAGTTATTGGATAAAATAAGTATTTTAGTTTACGTTTCTATTGGACGTATTTCATTCAAAAGATATGTATTCATTTTCTTGATACTATAAATATTTTTTTACCGAAATTGAATGCTTGCCTATGCTAATAAATATTGAAAATGGATTAACTAAGGTATAGTTGTTCAAGAACTTAACGTTTATTTTTAACCATAAATATCAACTATATCAAAGAATTTGTAAAGTATAAATAACAACTATGAACATATTATTTTTGGAAATGTAAGGTTGATCTAGTGATTGAAAAAGAAAGCTTAAGGATGATGGGAGAAGAGAAGGGGAGAGGTCACAAATTCAAATCCTTCCAATTATACGAACATTTTTGTGCTTTAACAATAGCAAAAGATAGCTAAATAATAATGAAACAAAAGCTATAACCTTTACTTCGAGCTTGTAACATGACACACAAAGATGTCTTCTTCACTCCTATTTAGCGTTCATTAGTAATAATTTTGTGCAAGTAAGCTTGATGGTTGATGCTATTATTGATATTATTTTGTTGAGTATAAAGTGAATCATCAAATAATTGTGATTTTACCCTAATGGTTCTAGCTTGAAATATGAAGAAAGCTTGTTTGAGCAAGCAAATCAAATTGCATGAGACAACCTTTGGAGAAAAATAATCTCTAACACCATCGTGTCGCATTGCGTAGTTGATATTGTATCTTTGTTCCATTGCTAGCGTTGTAACACTGTTGTTAGCATATTTTAATATTTTTTTATCGACAAATATTAATTATTAATTTTTTTTAGTAGGAGAATCAAACCCACAATTTATCTCTTCGTCCCCTCTTCTTTGTAACTCCACCACATATCTCAATGTTTCATGCATCATATTTGTTGATCAATGGTGGTAGGCAATTGCATTCCCTCGTTTGGATTAAAAAACAATTACAAAGAAGCATCGTCAGTGTTTATATTTTGCCTCAAACTCCCACTATTTTAAACCCATCTGGCCTAAACTCAACTACATCCGAATTCAAAAAATAAATTGAACTCCAATAAACTTAAAAATCTTGAACCCACTTTAAACTTTGATAATTTTTATAAGAAAAATGGCACCACCCTCAAGGTGTAACCAATGCTTCTAATAGAATATCAAATTAACTCACCCTATTGTGCCGTTAAAATAAGAGAAACGGCTATTTTGAACGGCATTATTCTGCTGAACTAAAAATTTCAATATAACACTATTTCTGTAACAATGTAATTCATATTTTTACAGCAACAGGTAATTGACATAGTTCTATTCACATGATTGGCATTCTCCTATGATAGGATTGAAAGAAGTGTTTAATGCCAACATTGATTTTACTATACATTTCTACAGCAGTTCATATCTTTACTTGCATGGGAGGCTATCCAGATGCGATGACATTGACAAGCGCATCCATGTCCTTCGATACTTCCGCACGCAGCGAGTTCCCTACTTCTTTGGCAACTGTCTCCCACAGCATTCCAACGGTCAGATTTGCAGGTGGAACAACTGGTTGGGCCTGCAGGGTGTATAGTAAAAGTTATGGATAAAGCTTTCATTGGAGGAGAAGTGAAGTTATTTTTGCTAGAAATACCTGTTGCAATGGACATGTCTAGCACTGAGCTAATGGCTGATTCTGAACTAAGCACCTGAGCTAGAGTTGAAGTCTCATCTATTAAATCATCCTTGAATTTTATCAGAAGATTTATGGATATGCCATAGTATGATTTATCTGAAGTATTAGAAAACAATAGATGAGGAAACTAAGTGCAAACCAAGAAAGAAACTCAAACAAAAAATTAAGAAAGAGAGAAAAGTTGCTGCTGAGAATTTATAGGAAATTTCAATACAAAGGCCTTGCAACTTTTGGTTTTGGACCCAAATTTTAGGGCCGTACAAGCTTAAAAGTAATAAATTTGAATTGGAAATGAATGACTATTTTTATAAAAGCATCAAATTGTTTACCATGACATCGATGTAAGATATCATGACTCACGATACAATAAATATAAAGAACCTAGACCGTAAAATGGCGTTCAGTTAAATTTGTCTTCTAAAGAGATTACAATCTATATAAATTCTGCAACCTAAGAATTTGATACAGTTAAGAAACTGGTTGTAACATTAATGCTCATTGCTGAGACTGATTAGAAATCTGGGATGTCACATACAAGTCGACGCGTCTCCTCAGGCTTTGGAGAAAAATCTTCTCTTCCCTTGACTAAATGCATGTACAAAGGAGGGAGTTGCTTAACTAGAGGAAGAACTTGCTTCATAATGGGAGGGCTAACATTTTCTAGTTGTGTTGAGTACAAGTGTACAAGTGAAGTCCCATATCGGATAAGAAAAAGAAAGTTGAGGAGTGAAGGAAAGACCTATAAACTTGAACCTTAAGGTTTTGGGTTAAAGTGTGTCTTCTAGTTGACTTGTATGATGTACTCGAGGCTCTGGTATTAACCTCCTTAGTTGCACAACAATTGGTATCAAAGCCAATGATTCGACTTGGACCGGCTTGAACGAGTAAGATGAATGGATGGATCAAGCATAGACATGGGGATCCCTTACAACAAAAGTCTTCCTTGCGGTGGGACCATACATGGAGGCCAAGCAACGTGTCCCATGGTCGTGGAACAGTGGAGCACGGCAGTGCAAGGTACTAGAGCATTTGGCTCTAGAGGCCATCACGAAATCTTCTTTCATGTGAAAGAAGTAGAGATGTTTGTAGACCTTTGGATTGTTTTTTTTTTTTTTTTTCTATTTTACCATTTGGGTGAATTGTGAACTTCAAATACACAATAATTGAATCTTTACCTTGGTTGCAACTCTTGTAGGTCTTCTTTGTGGCTAGACATGTAGACATGCATAGTAGTAAGACTCCTTTTTGTCATTCGCATGGTGTGAATGAGGTTTTTGCATATTTGCTTCCTTCTTAATGTTTCCATTTTGGAGGCCATTCAATGCATTGGTTTGCTATTTTTTTTTTTTTAGGCCAATGGGTGTTGTTTTTGAATGAATGAATTTGCTTCTTTTTTTTTTTTTTGTCCAATAGCATCCAAGTTTAACCCATAAACACTCTTTAGTATTCCTTTCCCCCTTTTTGTTTTTTCGTTTGTGAAATTCCTAAAATGGTAAATTCTTTAATTTGTATTTTTTGGTGAAGAATTTTGTGATGACATTGGAAGAAGTTGTCATTTGTGTTCCTTGCTTTGTTATAGATGACATGACATTGTTTAAGGCAAGCAAAGCACTACCCTATTGTTGTTTGGTCTCATGTCACAAATTGTCACCTTGAAATACTTCAAAAAATATCAAATCAATTTAAAATTAATTAACCATATTGATATCACTAAATGTAACATATAAATATCATGATGCATGTGCTAATTAACATACTATGGATGAACCCAGCCTTTACCAATGCATTATACAAAGACAAACAATAGTCTCTGACACATACTTTCAAAAGATTCCAAGTGAAAAATAAACCTCATATTGTTCACTTCATTGATCCTCTTAAAGGTTTTTGAACTGTGACAACCAGGGTATTGTGCACAACCATGGTGTGGTTAGAGATTGTATGCATCATGCCCTTTGATTATGCATGCAGAAAAGTATATTATACAACCCATTCTATATATCCTCTACTAGCAAAAGAGAAAAAAATGGAGACATGAAAAGAATATAGTGATAGCAATATCATGCAAAATCATATTGGTCAATACTTGTTTAAAATATACAAATTAAAATTTCTCCATACTTGTTTAATGACTTAAAATTATTATTATTATTATTATTATTATTAATAATTGAACTCTAAATAATTTTGAAAAGTATTTAAAAATATTGTTAAAAATTTGATTAGTATATAAAATAAAAATAAGTAATTTTTTTGGCCAAAAAATATAAGTATTTTTTTTTTATAATTATACAAGCACATTAACACGTGTATGAGTGTAAATATGTGTTTTTTTTTTTTTAATTAATCATTAATGTTCCGACCATAAATTCATAAATATTGTTACGATACTCACGATTGAGTATTGTGCGTTTAGATGTTTTTGTCCTTCAAGGTTGCTTAGGTACTCATAGTTCCTAATAAAAGACATTTCAGTGGATTAATGGAAGAGGTGGTATATAAACTTTATGTGGCCTTGACTTTTAAGCGATTTGTGACTATTTGACATACGAGAACAATTACCTGCAATTTTTTTTTAAGAACTTTAAATTAGTAGAACTCACGTTAATAACTTTAAAGGTTTATCCAATTAATTTTTTAAAATATGAAATAGGTTTAATTACATTTTTAGTCTCTTGATATAACAATTTTTGCATCAATGTCTTGCGAACTATCATGCATAGAGATAAAGTGACACTGGAAGCTACAAGTAGGTTGGAAACACCCGTGACATCTAGAACTTGATGCTTAGTTTCAAATTGACGTTGATTTTGGATCAATTTTTGTGGCATCTAGAACTTCAAGTGACAGAGGAACCTCTCGTATAGTTTGAAGAGATGGGCAGTATCTAACTTCTAGAGTTTTAAGGGACTCGGGAAGCTCCGGTCAAATATGTAGAGAATCGCAAAACCTGTCATTTAAAGTTTTAAGGGATGGGGGAGGCTCTAATAGAGTTAGAAAAGAACCACAACACTTAGCATTTAAAGTTTTAAGAGAGGGGGAAGCTTTGGTAGGATTTGAAGTGACTTGGGGATCTTAACATCTGAAGTTTCAAGGGACGAGGGAAGCTTCGAAAGAGTGTGAAGAGAATTGCAAAATCTGGCAATTAAAGTTTTAAGGGATGGGGGAAACTCTGATAGACTTTGAAGTGAATTACAATATCTAATATTTAATGTTTCAAGGGATAGGGGAAACTTTGGTATAGTCTGAAGTAATGTGCAATTTATGACATCTAGAGTTTCAAGAGATGGGGGAAGGTCTGGAATTGTTTCTAATTGATGACAATTACTTACCTCTAGATGTAACAATTGGGTAAAATTGATGAAGGATGAAGTAAAATTCTCAATCGCACTTCCTTCTAAATGCAACACGTTGGGCTTCCTTTGATGCGCAAATGATAAGAGATTTATGGAATTTGTACTTGCCAATCTCAAATCTTTCATATTCTCGTATGATATTAGTGAGAGTTCCCAAAGTTTGGGACAACCAATAAAGGTGAGATATCTGAGGCTGCTTAAGATTGGATCAGTTTTTAGTATGGTAAGGGACTTGCAGAGCCATTGGTCCAATTTCTCAAGTTTATCCAGAGAGAAAACAGATGGATGCACACTAGTCAACTTAAAACAACCCCCATAGAACAAGTTTTTCAAGATTTGTGGCTTTTGATAGATCTAGTAATTCCTTTAAGTTCTTTGACTGACTAAGAAGTTATTTTAAATTCACTAGATTCTATAATAAAATGATATTACACAAGCTAAATTAGTCCGTCAACATGCGATGCTCCGTCAATATTTCTTTTTAAAGAACTTCTTAGTCCAAGTTGATGGAAACACCAGCATCTCTCAACACAATAGCTCGATAAACATTATTAGGGTGAAGAACCCATTGGCATACTAATTGTTCACGAAATATTTGGATTTCATCCTACTCCAAAAAAAAAAACAAGTGATGCATGTAAAAATGGTGTTAGTAACCTCTACTAACTATGGCAAAATAATGTCAACAAAATTGAGTACAATTATTGGTCATGTGGGGTTTACCAATGTATAATTGGGCATTGTCTTCATTAGGAGATAAATAAATATCATAAAGAATATGAAAATCTGTATACACGTACCGTGTCATGTCAGTTTTGACAGTGATTGTACAAAACACATACAAAGCATGATAGGACTTTGCATCACCAGGTATCTTTGTCGTTGTTCCCTCCCTTCCTTCAACAATCCTTGTTGTGTGACCCCCAATTTGTTCTTCAAATATTTTGAATTTACACTCAAGTGCATAAATTCTCATTTCATTCTCTTCATTTTTAGCTCTCAACATGCGATGCTCCCTCAATATTTCTTGCATGTCAAATGGGGAAATATTAGAATGCCCAAAGCCTTGGGTCATAATCAAAGCTTCACAAACAAGGGCATAAGTCTTTTGTTCTTTAGTGGTTGTCCAATCCCAAATGATCTAATGCAATAAACAAACAATGACAATTTGTATGTTACACACAAAAGAGTAGTGTAAGAAAAAGAATGAACAAACAAATTAACATACAATAGACACTAAAGCTTAGCTGGTTTACTCAAAATTCATCCTCTACTCTTGAAGTTCTTATGATGACATTTGGCTAGTCAATTAATCATGGAAAACAATGGCTACCCCTAACCTCAGTCAACCCTAAATGTTCAACTATCCAAATCTAGTACAAACCAAAATCATAGAAGTCAACAAATTTTTATGTCAAACAAAAAGACAAAAGCAAACAAATAACTCAAGTACGTGAACCACAATTGTAATTAAGTCTAATTACTTGTAAGACAGCTGTACAACCTGCAATGTGCAATTCAGATACATTTTTACTCTCATGAAAACTACGACTTACACGACACAAGCTTTCACGTAACAACTGATACACATCACCTCCCGAATTGTAATCATAAAGTGTATCTAAATCATCTAAAAGACTAAAAGGAACATTGCTTACAATGGCACTAGCACGAGGGAAATAAAAAACTGCAAATGCAAGAAGAATATAAAGCCTACCAAAATTATGCACATTTTTATCATGTTTCATTTCTTTTTTCTCAAGTAAGGAAACTATTTTTCACACTGTTTCCCCTCCTTCAAAAAAAAGTTTGACTTTACAATCCCCATCATCTATTAAATCATCTACTAAGGACACGGGTTGCCCAGAAAGTTTCAATCCTAATGCAAAACATACATCAACTAATGTGAAGGGGACAAAATGGTGCCTTATCCTAAATGAACTAGGACCCTCAGCCCACCTACTAACTAGTTCACGAAGAACAATAGCTGATATTTTCAAATTTTCGTTAATGCCAATAAGATATTTAAAAGGTGTCTCCAAAAGTGTTGTTCTTTGTAGATTTGTTAGATTGACATTAATTTTAGCCAAAGTAACAATATCCATCCTATGCCTTAAATGTACCTAAAAATAATTTTTTAACCAATTATATATTAAACTAGTACAAAAATTTGCAAATTTTACATTACAACTTTCTTCCTTTGGTTCAAGGGTCCTCTTTTTGGTTGCATTCAAATGTGTCATTGGTTAACTTAAAAAAAAAACAAATTAAAAAGGTATATTATAAACTTTTAATGATGCATATTTAATTAAAAACACAGATAACAGGAATTAAATGTAAACTCCATGAATTTAGATCACTATCTTTTCAAAAACTATAGTGGAAAAACAAATAGAAAATAAAGAAGGGGTTTATGAATAAAATTGATGTTTAAGCCATGCATTCACAGTCTCACCTATCTATTCTCCTACTACCATACCATGTTTTAACTTAATTGTATTTGTCTCTACAACAAGGTATTGTACTTAATTTAAATTCCCATGGAAGAATATTCCTCCTACCAATGATTTGCTAAACATAAGAAAGATTTGGAGACATCTACTAAGGTCACTGAGTAGGTAACATGGCTAATTCTTAAGATAAGGCTTATAATCATTCAAGACTTCAAATTTTACTTATTCCATCATATATAAGCTAGGAACAAACACTTAGGTAAGTCGTAAACCATTAATAGGTCATTCACCTATAGTTTCCTTCTAGTAGTGAGTTTGTCAAACAAATTGGTCAATCAAGGTTCTGCTCATCCTAAAACCTCAAAACAGACTTAGTATATCTACAAATAAGGTCATGAGTTTTGGTTTCATTCAAAATGCAGCTATGGTTTACAAATTACACACATTCCAAGTTTGCGATTTTGAGGATTTCTAGAAAACAATTTCGCATGTCATTAGAGCTAGAAAACTCGAAACCTTTTGGGAACGAAAAATAGATTTAGCATCAATTAAACATGAACTAATGGCACTAGTTTGACAAAATTTACTCAAGTAGTTTGGAAATGACGTGCATCAAAAGTTTGCAAAATCCATATTTCAGGAAAAAGTATTTTCTACCAAATTCATTGTACAAGCCTCAAAATCACTAAAGACCTCAAAACAGATTTAGAGGGTATCGAAACAAAGTTGTGGGCTTTGGTTTCACTTGAAAAGCTCAAATGATTTGAAAATGGTATCCATTTTAAGTTTCAGGACCGAAGTAGCTTACAAAAATATGTGGGTTTCAAAGGTGAATCTAAAATCCATAGGGAGAAACTTTGTAAATCTTCAAAACAGATTTCATATACCTAAAAATAGGATTGTAGGATTTTTTCTCACTCCAAAATTCATTTTGGTTCAAAATCTAAGCATTTCAGGTCACTAAGTGAGCTAGTTTTGGGTCAAAACGAACCTAGGGGTCCAAAATGAGCTCTACAAATCTGATGGCTATGAAATTTTGTGGAGAGTTATAGTTTGGTAATACAAAACTGTGGAAAAAGGTTTCGTTTCAAAATTCATTCTATACATAAATTTATGCAATGCAAAAGTTGGCCATTTTACCATTTTGGGTCATTTCTAAGGTATCTAGAATGCATATTTTTGCTCAAATCATCCTATCTTGGTTTCTAGTTTGGAGTCACTAATTTAGATATGGTATGATACTAAAGTGCATGGTCTAGCAATGGAATAAATATATTAGTATCCTACTCCAATTCACCACTTGGTCTCAACTTCTAGCATCAAAACACATTCTTATGCCAATTAATCACTTTCTTTCTCGCCTTAAACACTCACATGACAGCAGTAATGCTTCAGCAGTTTCATCATATTCTTATCAACAAGACACCTTTAAATATGTAAAAGTGACACATTTAATTTATTTCAAAACCAGTAAACACTACTTGTAATGTATCATTCTAAATTATAACAATGCAAATGCTAAATTTAAATGCAATGCAACAGATGTAAACATCAATCCTAAAATGCAAAATAAAAGAGATGATGAACTTGTCTCGCAGAGGTGGAGAGAGGGAGGATAGTTGGGTCGCAATAGAGGTGTTTGGTTCGGAAAAAAATGAGAAGATCGCACAGTGGTGGAAGATGGCATCACTAGCGGTGCAGTTGAAAAAGAAGGAAGAACGCGAACGCACAGAGAAGGAACATCGACCGTCATAACGAGAAGAAAAAGAAGTTAGAAGTTAGGTCACACTATCACACTAACTTCAATTTTTAAATTTTTTTAATATAATTAATTAAAAAAATATTTTAAAATGTCACGTAGGCGGGTGTGGGATGGGAGTATATAAAAATCGGGTGTGGAAATATCAGGACTCTATCAAATAGACCAAATCTACCAAGACCAAGTTTTAAAAACATAAAACAATATCAACTAATTTGCTTAAAGTAAAAATGGGTAATAACAACTATATTAATTTTATCATTTTCTACATTCATTTTTTTTTTTTATCATTTTCTAATTTGGATAGTACTTTCTGGACACACTTTGATAAACAAAATATTCTAAAGTCAAATGATTTGAAAGCTTCCACCGAAATTAAATTGATTACTTTTTTTTATTGAAAAATGTTTTATATTGTCAATAAAAAAAATTTCACTTCTAATATTGTATCCAAACAGACTTTATGTCTAATATCTTAAGCACATGTTGCAAGAAGAGTCGAGTCAATTGTTAGCATTATTTTTAGAATCAGACGAATGGAAACCAGTGCCCTGTCCGGTTCGGAACAACTTCTAGACCAATTGTTAATCGAATTGGTGCTAAATCGGTGGCATCTGCCCAAAACCTGTAAAATCTACTAGAACTAGTGGTTTCACTGGTTTGCACGGTTTGTAATTTTTATTTTTATTTTAAAAAATAGAAAATATACAATTTTATTTTGTATTATTAAAATTAAATATTATGGTGTATTAAATTTAATTTTATGTCCGATTTATGTCATTTTAAATGGAGTTTAATTTTTAATATTATAAGTATAGACCCATCATGTTATTTTTGTTTAATATTACTTAGTATATTATATAAAAAAATATTATTTTATTAAACTGGTTCAACTGGGTGAACCATTGAACCTTGAACTCCTGACTTCATCGGTTTTAAAAACATTGATTGTTAGAAATATTACATGATGGAGGAGAAGGACTAGTCCTCACAAGGCTTGTTCTATTTTTCCCTTTCTATGTTTTTTTTTTTTTAATTTTTTTTAAATTTCTGTTTTAATTTTTTTAATTGACAAATGTTAATTTTTGTAGAAATGTTAGAGGGAGAGAATCGAACCATGACTGAACTCTTCCTTTCCCTTTCACTTTTCTTTTAACCATCTAACCACCTTATATGTCTTCAGTTTTGATTGTTGAGTTAGGATTATGAGTGTGCTTATTGGCTTGTTTTAGTCACTAGATTGTCTCAATGAATCATGAATTAACGGTTGTTTGAATTCAAACATATTTGTGGTTGCCCTCCTATTTTGATGTTTGCTTGAATTGTGGTTAATATGTTTGGCGCTCTTGCATGATCATTTTTGTTCCTTGATGAAACTATTGATTGCATCTACATTCATATGGTTTTGCTTGAATCTCTTGAATCCTATTTCGTGCATGTTGCATGAAAGTGATCAAGGTAATCTTTGTTATTTCAGCCATTGGCCTTTCTAGCTTACCTTTCATGACAAAATCTCTTGCACCCACCCATCTTTGAGCCAAATAGGAATTTTTCTTTGATGCATGAATAAACCCGAAAAACGATTGTTTTCCCAATCTTAGAAATAGGAGAACAATTTAAAATATGAAATCTTGCATAAGTTTGGTGTCTTGTCGGCACCCAAAAAGAGAGGAAAAGGTGCCCTTATAGACTCTAGAGCCACAGTTAGTGTTATATATATATATATATATAATAAAATAAAAATGTCACCCACCCTTGTGTTGCAATGTTTAAAAAAAAAAAAGAAAAGGAATAAAATGGGACTTGGGTGGGAATCAATAATTGGTTTGGATTAGTGAAAGAGCTTGGGGGTAGAGCTTGTTATGTCTTGTTGAGCTTGTTCAGTTAAAATGAGTTATCTCTCTTTGTTCTCACATTTTATAAGATTTGTTTTGATCCCAAGAAAAACCATTATTATTTGTTAGTCCAACACATTACAAGCTAATTACAAACTTGTAAAGTTCTTAATGATCCTTGAAGACATGTATTGTACATGAACTCTAAGAGACGAAAAGCAAAACTAATGTGTGAATTGTGATAGAGGGATACACATTCACCTAAATTTTGTGATAGTGGGATATATATTTTGTGAGGACCAAAGCAGCATTGATGTTGATTGAAAATTTTCCATGCTTGTTAATCATTTGATGAGATATGGCACGAATGCCTTTGTGTGTGTATCATAGTGTGTTTTGAGAAATGTAGTTAAACTTTGAAAAGTATGATTTGTTGATGATGAGATTGTGATAGATACAAGTCCTGTCTTTTTATTTTTATTTCCTCTGGGATTGGATTTTAATTTCTTGGCCTTTACTTTTAGTCAATTTCTGGATTACACATTGTTTCTAGTTTTTATTATTACTTATAAGAACCTGATTCTAAGTTTGAGATGTTAATAATTTTCACTATTATTTGCATTCTACTATGTTTTGGTGCCATTATTGGATATTCTTATAGGGGCACATAGGGTCATGGCCTTCTTGATTTTTTTTTTTAAATTTAAAAATAATAGTATATTAATATTTTCATTTAAAAGAAATATGAATTTTTATTAAAAAATATAATTTAAAAATAAATATTATATTTTATTAAATTTTAATTATTATACAATTATTATATATCTCTTATTTTTTTAAAAAAAATTATAAAATCAATAATAATCATAATTTATTTTAAGAAATATTATTTGAATATTATATTTTATTAATTTTTAGTTATTATATAATCAATTTTTATCTCCTAGTTTTTTTTTAAATTATAAAATAAATATTGATTTTATCTTTCTTTAAAAAATAGTATCTAAATAATATTTTTCATTAAATTTTAATTATTATATATATATAATCAATTTTGTTTTTGCTTTCTTAATATTTAATTATTAAACCCTATTTTTTTTTAAATGAATGAGTTATTATTTTTCAAATCTTATATAGACAAATATCATTGGATTTGATTGAAGATGGTTAATTATACTTTTTTTCAAATGATGGAAACACATTATGGTAGTCCTTGTAGTCATTAGTTACAACGCTATTAACAAGCAAATGCCAAAAGACGTTGTCCCACATAAAAAATATTTCTAGTTTTTCATATTTTATTTTTAATGTTTTAGTAACAAGATTACACTTTAATAAGATGAAATATTTTTTTTAATTGACTACTTGTTATAATATATTGAAAAATATTATTGAAAATTAGTATAAACTCCGTTATTGATTATTTATGTAACATATAAGATAAATGTTTGTATTTTAATAAATTATTGATGTAATTCAACATATTGAAATATGAAATAATTTTTTTAAAAAGATAATGATATATAATTGTTAGAATAGATTTTATTTGGTGACTTTCCCCTCTTAGAAGTTTAGATCCGTCCAAGATTTTTATTCTTATGCTTTTGAACCATGTTGTTAGTTAGTCTAAATAAAGTACCTATTTTAGATAGAAATTTAGTTTTTAGTTCATTTTCTTTGTTATATTTGACATTTTTATGCCTATTTTGCATAATTGACAAAAGACAAATTGGAAAGATTTCTAGGAAGCATTAATACACCCATCAGAGCTCCATACTTGTATACTTGTGGCGATTGGTGTAAACTTGGAATAAAATGTTGGGTAGCAAAAAAAAAAAAAATTAACACATAATTTTTTTATGTAATAATATTATAGACTAAATTATTCACATGTCTCTAATTTTTATTTTAAGTTATAATTTGATATTTTATATTTTAAAAGATAAAATAGTCATTTATTTATTAAAATTTGTAGAATAATTTTAAATAACTTTTTGTTTAAAGTATGTTTTAGATTTTAGGTCTTTGATAAATAAGTTAATTTTGTATTAGGTTCCTAATAAAAGTTTTCTTTTCTTTGGATTCTAATATATCAAACTTTTTGTTTTTTATCTTGATATTTTGTTTTAATCCCTAATAAATTAGAAAATTTTGTGTTAGGTCCCTAATAAATTTTGTTTATTTTGTTTTAGACCCTTTGAAATTTTTTTGACAAAGATAAATAACAAATTATCTACATATATTAGGAACACAAAATAAAATTTGTTAATTTACAAGGAACTAAAATAAAATATAAAAGATCAAAGATAAATATTTATATCATGTATCAACTATAAAGGAAATATTTATTAGAAAACAAATGCAAATTTGCGGTATATATTAGGGATAAAAAACATATTTTAGTTTTTTAGTCAATATTATTATTATTATTATATACCTAAAATTTAAGTTGCATAGTAATCTAAATTTAATAAAATATAACATTTAAATAAATTATAAAAAATAATATATTATATTTTATGATAGATTATTTTGTTTCATATTTTGATCAATTTAAATATTATGATTTTTCTTTTTTTGCTGAATGGGCTAGGCTTAGCCTAGACCCAAGAATAGATTAATAATCACTTAAAAAAATACTTCTAGCACCCTCCTCTGCACCAAAATGAATAGCAAAGGATGAAAGGAGTGTAAAAACATACCATCATTGTTTAAAGATAAACCATAATTTGCAAAACTATCTTCTAAACAATTATTATCTCTAATATGAGCAAAACTACAGCTATCAATGCCTTCCTTAATCTTCCAAATTTGAGAAGTCAAATATTGGAATTGATCATCTGTGTTCATGTAGTCATCAATTATTTTCAAAGCTTGAAGATTATAGAAATCACCTTCAACTTCACAACTCCAACATCACTTACCATTTGAATGCCAAATAGGATACCCCACAATTTGGCTTCAAGAATAGAACAGTAGCCCAATCGCTTGGAGAAAGCTTGGATAAACCTTCCATTTGGTTCCCTCAAAACAGCTCCACAGGAAGCAACAACTTCTACAACAAACACAACATGCACCATCAAAGTGAAGTTGCACACACTTACCCTCCTGAGCTAACTTGTCTATGCCTTCGTTAGTGATCACTTTTGTCTAAAGATGAATTCATTGCGCCTCCACCACAATCAATCCAAAACTACTCCAAAAATTGTACTCTAGGCAGCCTTATTAACTAATTTGGAATTTTGCAAATTCATTAGCAACCAACTCAGAATCTTTGTTTAAAAGAAAGGAGACTAATCTCTAATTTGATAAATCTTCCAAATGTAACTGGCCCATTTGCAATCCCTTAAAACGTGAAGTGCAATCTCAATGCCATTACCACACAGAAGGCAATTGTCCATCTGAGTCATATGCCTATAACTTCCGGTTTCATTCCAATGCCAAATGAGATTAAATAACTTATTCTTGGGACAACTTCATGACCTGAAATGATGTCATAATCATCCCACTCCACATAATCATTTGAATTAGAACAAATCGGTGGTTTAATCCACTTTATTTTGTCCACTACTTAAGATGGCAACAGGGTAGATAAAATTGGAGTGTTTAACTCCTCCATGTTGTTTGCTATCAAATATTGTTTTAACAGAAATCCTTGGATCCAATAGTCTTCCCAAAATTGTATTCTTCTCCCATTACCGACATGCTATACCATGTTAGAGTTCAAGACTTTACAATCCCTCTCCATAGATTGGTGTCTTGTCTAGCTGGATTAATGTTGGGAATAATATCAATACTGCATTTGTATTTTGCATGGATCACCCTGACCTACAAATCATTTGGTTTGTTGCACAAATTCCACCCTACTTTGGTAAGCAAGGCCTGGTTCATAGATGATGTCTTCCTTAGTCCTAAAAACCCTCTAGAGCTTTTTGGCCGACAGCAACCGTCCCAATTTAACTAATGCACCTTCCTTTTCGTGGTTGTATCACCCCAAACAAAACTTCTACATTTTTTTTATCAATCTCATCGCACACAAAATTAGGCAATAAATTAGTTTGCATAACGTATGTAGGAAGGGCTTGTACCACAACTTTTGTTAAAGTAATTCTCCTTGCCATAGACAACTTCAAGATTTTCCAATTACTAAGGCATTGATTCACTTTCTCAAGCACAAAACTGTAACTTTGCTTTGAGACTCTACTATGATGAATTGACACTCCCAAATACTTACCAAGATCTACTCTTCTTTGCTAGCCAAGCCCTTTTACAATCTGATCTCTATTTTCAAAATGACCATTTTGACTCATTTCTTAAACACGATCAAATTGAGACTTTTAAAACATAAATGACCAAACTGAACAAAAACTAAATCATAAAGTTATCCCATTCAAAAATTAACTTGTTACATCTGTTATATGCACACAACATACTCAAAAGAAAAATTGTGTGATTTTTTTTTGGTGAAGTATAGAGTGTGTGAATGTAAATGTGTGATTGATGGCCTTGGATGCATCAACCTTAACCATTTCTCGCTTCATCTCCTTCACAATACCCCATCCAACATGTCCCAATTCCACCCTTTGAGTCATGGTGCTCAACTTATCGCTCCAACCTAGTGACTCACCCCGACTCAACGCCATGATAGTCCTTGAAGGTCCTGAACTTGATTGGATCTTCTCCACCAAATATCTCCAACTCCTCTTCACTTCCCCTCAAATCTCGTGTTTGATTCTCATAGGAAACCACTTCAAGGAAGGTACTTTAAGTCGTGTTTATCAATGTTCCTTGGAGTGTTATTGTATCATCAAGGTTTTGAGGTTTGGTCAAAGCCTCTTCTTTTGGACCATGTCTCCCAAATCTCTCTTCAAAAGGGGAATTCTTGAGATACCCCTTTTGAGTTACGAAGTTGACTTGGTTTCTAATGTGGTGCTTCATCAATGTGTTGGATCACATGTTGGTGAAATATTGATTGGGGATGTTGAAATTGAAAATGGGAGTGAAGTGGAAGACCCAAACTTTGCTGTTGGAAGAGGATGCCTAATTTCATTCTAACTGAGATTTTTGATGCAAATGAAGTGGAAGACCCAAACCTTGTTGTGGAGGACAATGCCAAAATTGGGCCAAGTGAGAGTAACAAACCTAATGAAGGATTAGGTCTAGTGTGAAGATTACTCAATGACAACTCTTTTATTAGTATTGTTTGAACTTTTAAAAATTGTACATACAATTGTACGAGTTATGCTTTTAGAAGATTCTATTTTATGTTAGCATTTGTATCCCTAATCATGACACATGTCATCTGATCAATGGTGCATGGTTGTTTGCACATTCTTTATTTGTACATAGCCTTTGGGAAATGAGAGTAGCAAAATATATTCTCAGGCATATGCTACCCTAATTTTACTATCCCTATACTTGGAGTCCACTCCTACTTGAAAAGGAGCAGCTATCATTTGCGCTTTCATTCTTGTGCTCATTGTGTCGTTATGCCTCCCAAACCAAACCAGTTGCCAAAGGAGCTTTTCCATAAGTTAGGCAACCAAATGAAGGAAATGCAAATATCAAACGAGTGTCATTTCGAACAATGGCAAACAATTTCACCACCCTCCGCAAACAACAGATACTAGTTGCTACCAACCTTCATAACCCAGTCTAGAAGACCAAGATCAGTCTTCTCCCCTTCGACGATTCGAACCTTCTTGAGTAGAGTTGTCACTCTGGCCCTTGGCCCTAGGTACGGCCTTGTTTGGCCCTTTCCTAATTGACCCTTTCTTAAAATAAGCTCTACCCACTAATGAAAATATTTGAAGGATCGGGTCAGGATTGTGGGAGGGCCAGCCCATACACACTTGTAAAAAAGTAACACACACACTTGTAACATCTTGTGTTGCCTTAACATTTGTTATAGCAACCTCACTCATCATGTTCTCATGCTCGATCTTCATGGTGAGTATAATTATGAATATGTTTTTCATAGTTATTTTGAAGTTGTCTCGCAACGTTATACCAGTGGAGAGATCCACAAGTTGTTGATGGAGTTACAACAATTGCAATATTTGAACCTCAGTTTGAATTCTTTTTCAGATAGGAAAATCCCTAAGTTTTTTGGTTCTCTGACAAACTTGAGATACCTTGATCTTTCATCATGTGGTTTTGGAGGAAAAATTCCAACACATTTTTGTCTCTTTTTCATTTGAAATACTTAAATCTTGCAATGAATTTTATGGAGGGTTCAATCCCTCATCAACTTGGAAATCTCCTCATGTTGCAGCATCTTGACCTCAACTATAATTCTTTTGAAAATGTTGTACTATTAACAATGTTTTTTTTTCTCATAATTTGGCATCCCAATCAAGATAAAAGATAGATATATATCTTTTGCTACATATTAGAGTATGTATTATTAGACTAGAGTAAACATAGAAGATGTGAAGATTTTCTAACTTATTATTATCAATTTGAAAATGAGTTTTTTTTTGTAGATTTTCACTTGTTTCTCAATAATTTCAGAGATTCAATAGTTATTTTTCCCATGATTTTGTGTTGACCCTTTTATTTTATTTTTGCTTAATCTTGCTGCCAAAGTCCAAGAATTGAATGTGTATGATATTAATGACAGATATCATGGAAGCCCTGTTTACCTTAGATTGAACCAGAAAACTATCAATTCCCTTGATGATCTAGACCCATTCAACAACAAGGTATGTTAATTTTATTTTACCTTATTATATTTAATTTGAAGTTCTAGTCTTGAGTGGATAAACTTTAAAGTGAAAACAACACAGTTGGATAAAAGAACATGAATAGGAAAGTGAAAGTGGCTTTTATTTTCTATTTCTCAAAACCTTTTGTATTATTGGACTTGTAGTAAATATTTTATTTCTCAAAGTGAAAGATTGTGTCTTTATTTTATTACATAGGAACTATTGAAATTGCATAATGGAATCTTCAAGTGGGACTTTAAATATGGATAATGATATTGTTTCTGAAACTTCTCTTATGTGTGAAAGCGCTGACATGACCAAGAAAGAAGGGTCTAATGTTTGGAAATTCTTTAAAAAAATTGGTAAAGATAAAGATGGTGTGGAAAAGGTTGTGTGCATTTTTTGTGATCGTGACTTTGTAATTGGTAAGAATCCCAAAATCAACAATAGTTATGAAACTTCTCATTTAAGTCATCATCGATGTAAATGTATTCTTAATGCAAAAGTGATGGTAAGAGATGGAAGCATCAAAAAATTTAATCAAGAGATTCGTGAGGAAGTGCTTGTAGAAGCACTAATTATGCATGACCTTTCTTTTAGTTTTGTTGAATATGAGAAAATCAAAGAGTGGGTATATTATTTGAATCCTAATGCTAAAATGCCTTGTAGGAATACTGATGTGTCAATAGTTGAGAAAATATACACTAAAGAGAAGGACAAACTTAAGCAAATGATGGCTAGGATTCTTAATAGAATATGTCTTACTTTTGATGTTTGGACAGCAACAACTAGTGAAGGATAAATATGTGTGACAACTCACTTTGTTGATGAAAATTGGGTATTAAATAGTAAAATTCTCAACTTTTGTCGATTGAAGCCTTCGCACACTAGTGTTGAGTTGGAAGTTGCTTTGTTTAATTTATTAAAGGAATAGGAAATGGACAAGAAAATTTTCTCCATTACGTTAGACAATGCTTCTACTAGTACTAGCATGCAAGATAATTTGAAAAAAATCCTCATGTGCAAAAGAATTTTTTGTGTGATGGGGAGTTTTTGCATGTGCGTTGTGTTGTACATATACTTAACTTAATTGTTCAAGAGGGGTTGAAAGTGGTTGATAACACACTCTTTAAAATTTGAGAAAGTGTGAAGTATGTAAAAGGCTCCGATGGAAGGATGATTAAATTTAAAGATTGTGTTAGTGATGCATGTATAGACATAAACATTGGTTTAAGATTAGACATGTCTATTAGGTGGAATTCTACATATTTTATGCTTGAAAGTGCACTCAAGTATGAATGAGCTTTTGAATATTTTCAACCGGTAGATAGAAGTTATAAACATTTTCCATCTTCTTAGGAATGGAGAATAGGAGGAAAAATTTGTGAATTTTTTGAATTATTTTACGATATTACTAATATGGTCTCCGGTTCATTATACCCTACTTCAAACTTATATTTTATGCATGTGTGGAAAATCGAGTCTCTCTTGGTTGATAATATGAATAATGATAATGATGCTATAAGAAAAATGTCTTTGAGGATGAAAAATGAAAAGTTTGATAAATATTGGAAGGATTATAGTGACTTGCTAGCTTTTGGAGCTATTCTTGACCCAACATTGAAGACTCCTTTTCTAACTTATTGCTACAAGAAACGTAATCCAGAAATAGCTGAAGAAAAGGTGGAAAATCTAAAGAAAAAGCTTGAGAAACTTTATAGTTAATATATAGAGAATTTTTCTATCTCTAGTATTTCTCTTTCTCAATCACCCACTCAATCTATTTCACTATCTAAGTCAAATTCATAGAAAAATAAGGCTAAGAGACCAAAGATTTATAGTGTAAGTTTCTTACAATGCCTTGTTTATTATTTTCTTCTTTTATTTTTAGATAATTGGTATATTATATACTACAAGACTATAAAATGTGTCAAATTGAAACTAAATCCACCACTGGTAAAAGTGAGTATGATGTGTATTTGGAGGAACCTCAAGTGGAGTATGATGGCTATGAGTATTTTGATGTGCTTCATTATTGGAAGGTGATGTGTCATTATTTTCTCCTATTTCTTACCCCTTTCTGTCATCATTTTAATTACTGATTAGCCTTAATTGTCAAATTAATTATGCAGTTTTATCATTTGGGCCTTTTTGACTAATTCTGTATTTTAATTTGATTTCAGGAGAATTATAAGCAATTGGGCTTGGATCTAGAATTGGGCTGAACCAGCTTGGGCTTGAAGAGAGGAGACTGTTTTAGTTTTATTTGTCGTCCAGTTTTATTTTATTTCATTTTATTGCTGTATTTTCTAATTGGGCCGCATCAGATTTTTATGGGCCCAAATCAGATTAGTAGCCTAGGGTTTTGTGCAAGTGACTTTTAGTGAGACAAATTTAAGGCCCAGCCATCATGGAGAGGAGGCTGTCAGGTTTAGTTTCGTTTTTCACTATTCAGAAAAGGGATTCACGTCCCCAGCATGCTACTGTTCATGTAGAGCAGCGTTTTTGTTCATTCTCTGCTTCTGTTTCCATTTTCGCTCTTCATTGTTGGTTCATTTTCAGTTTCCATTTCCAGTTTCGTTTTTGTCTTCTATTCTTGTTTTCGTTTCTGTTTTGCATTTTGCTATTTACGTTTCCAATTGCTGTTTAATTTGAATGGAAGGTTAAATTTCCAGTGTTGTTTTCTCTTGAGGACTAAGCACTAGCTCTCTTTGAGGTTTTGTTATTAATGTTAATTTCGATAAGTTTTTCCCCTTCACCAATTATTCTTGTAATGGACCTGTGAGAGGAATTAATTGGTGTATGTGTTGCTTAATCACATAATGAAAACCTTGTATTAATTTTCGCTTAGTAAATTAATTCCGGGTTGGATTAAGTGGCTGAATTGATTAGGGATAGATTCTCGTAACCTAGGATAAGAGGCTTGCTTTTGAATCAAGGGGAAACAACACGTTTTAGTTCTGTTATTTTTAATTCAAGTTGCTTGCTGTTTAAATTATTAAAGCAAAGAACCCCCCCCCCCCCCCCCCCCCCATTTGCTACTGTTTTATTGTTGTTAAGTGTTATGAACGTTTGTTTGATCACTGTTCACTGGGAGACGACCTAGGATCACTTCCTAGTACTGCATTTAATTATTTTTATTTGGTTTGGGTACGGCCTTGATCAGAAGGTTAATGAGAAAAAGTTTCCTACACTCTCTATACTAGCTCGGGATGTGCTTAGTGTTCCTATTATCATAGTGGCATCAGAGTTTGCTTTTAGCATTGGTGGACGTGTTCTTGACAAAATATAGAAGTTCTACTCTTCCTAAACATGTTAAAATGCTTATTTGCCCTAGGAATTGGTTGCATGACTTTTCTAAATATCTTATTCATAATCCTTTTTTTTTTGTTTTTTTTAATGTTATCTTGTTTAATTGTCTTATTATATTCACTTGGTTGAGTTTTAGATGAAGATAAGATAGCAACAATAATAGAATCCCATATGCATGAAGATGTCATATGAAGTGATTACATGAATGGGTAAAGTTCTATGATCTCATTTTTTAAGTAGAAATCTACATACTATTTAGTAGACATTTGTAAACTATTTAGTAGAAATTTGAATATAATCATGTACACATTAGGTTATGTTGTATATGATTATATCCTAGGTAGAAATTTGTATTTGAAAAAAATTAGAATATGGTGTTTTTATAGTTCTATTTTGTTTTGTGGGGGTGTATGAATGAATTATGGGAAACAAAATATCTAATTCTGAATGGAGTTATTTTTATGATATTATGCAGGAATGGAATTATTTGATATGGTTCATGTGAGAAGGAAAGAATAACATAATTAGCTTTTAATTATTTTGGATGGAGGATGTTAGGATCAACTGGGTAATCAATCAAGAAGGGAGGGGGGGGGGGGGTGAATTGATTTAACGTAAAGTGACAGATTATTTTCCTCAAAAAGATTTTTCACCACCGCTCTTAAGGTTTTAATAAAAGAGTTTTTCAGAGAATGCTATATTGATTGAATAAACTAGAAAAACAACCTCAGCTTAAGATAGAAATGATTTAGAACAAATTATCTTGATAAAGATCAAATGCTAAATTGAAATAGATCAAGGGATAGAGAGATAAAGCCTGTTGATTTATACTGGTTTGATCAACCACCGATCTACATCCAGTTCTTCCTTTCACCAAGGGGTTCCACTATGAATTTGATTACATACACCATGTACACAATTCACAGCAAATCCTGATTTCACAACTTGAAACAGGAACCTAGAAGATTGAATGTGAAAACACCATTCACCATCCAATTTCTAAACTCTAGAACAACACAATTCTAGAAACAAAATTAGAAATACCATTTAATTTCAACACAACATTTAGGAACGAAATTCCCACAATGCTAATCAAACAAGATCAATGAAAAAGATTAAAGAACGAAAACACCTTGATGTGCTGATATAGCAGATATGAGATCAGATTAAGAAACTCTAATATGAGCAAATTTAGCAGTCAAGAACTAATGTTGAATCACCTCAGTTCATGAAGGAACAAGAGAGGGATATAGCTGTATAGGCTCAAAGGTTCAATCTCAAATGGGTATAGCAGTAAAAGCAATATTGAGTTTTCTGAAACTCAAGAGATTAGAGAATGTGCAGAAGAAAGAAGAGAATGTTCAAAGCAATATCAAATCTGAAAATTAAATCAAAGATTTGGATTTTGACAATTGAAGGAATGAAAAGATATTGTGACTGTTTGTTTGTTGTTCTACACAAAATGATATAGATTAAAATATATGGCATGGGTCAAAAAGATTCAGAGTTAGTTAGACAAAGAATGAGTCTTGGAGATCTTTAAAAATGACTGTTATACAAGATATAATCGATTGCAACAAGGTGTAATCGATTGTCCCGTGTATCAGAATATGATTTATACTTGCTGTTAGTTATTGTAATCGATTGCAGTAGACTTGTAATCGATTGCAAACAAAACAGAGCCAATTTTGAATATCAGAGATCATCTGGTAATCGATTATCACAAGATGGTAATCGATTGCAAATGAAACAGAGCAATTTCTGAATCTTAGAGATTGTCTTATAATGGATTGCAGTACGATGGTAATCGATTGCAATGGATACAGGGCAATATCTAAACTTTGAAATTAACATTGTAATCGATTGCAATGGTTGGTAATCGATTAACCCGATACTAGAGATGGTTTCAAAACTGATTAGGTCATCTGGTAATCGATTCTTACAACTTGTAATCGATTGCAATCATTCAGAATTAGTTCCTAAGAAGTAAATCATCTAGTGATGCTAGAGATAATAGAAAATAGGGCAAATCAAAACAACAAGCAAGAAAGATAAGGCTTAGTCTATAACACACAATACAATGCCATCATCCATACATGTTATGGCATAAAAGGAAAATACTAGACTAAAAGAACGGAGAAGACTTAAGGTATGAAGATACCAAAAATCTAAATGAAGAGGCGAGGCGCCAATCTTCAGAGGACTATCCTTATCAGATAAAAAATGTTATTTTGTGTCACGTACTTAATACTTAGTTTAAATTTGTTTATTGAATTCAACACTTTTTATCCTAAATATAAAGTTTTTATGAAGTTATTAATTTTCATTGTTATTTTATATTATTTAAGTATTAATCAAAATTAGATGAGTGAGCTAGGTAGTCAATAGAGGCATAAACCAAACTTATTAATCAAAAAGAAAATGCTAAATTATTAAAATGCAAGGCTCACGGGTCAGCACTAGCCCATAGGGCCTAATAGGACTTTTTGGCCCTACAAGCTTTTTATACAGGTCTTTTGGCCCTATGGGCTTTTTTTAATTTTGGCTTTACAGGCCAAGGCTAGGCCATCTTGATAGCTCTATTCATGAGTGGTTGAACTCACTAGCATGCCGCCAACCCAACACTTATCGTTAATATCGTTTTACATGCAAGGAACATCCCTAGCTTGGTTCTAATGGCTTCACACCAACCACCAACTTTCAGTGTGGGGAGCCTTTACTTGTGTCCTAGAGCTCCGTTTCTGTCCTTCATCCTATATCAACCATCAAGCATCACCTTTTAAGCTCCAACAACATGGCACGATGGTGCAATACCAAGAACAGTTGAAGCGATTTCGAATGGGGTTGTTGCCATGTCACTTGAGTCGCTCTTAAACTATTTCACTTTCGGCCTTTGACATGACCTTGTAGCCGAGATCACCCTCTACAACCCCAAAACTCTTCACCAAGCAATTGACATGTAGACTCATTGAAGATAAGGTTAAGGCTACTTGCACTTATACCCCTCGTACTAATAACCATTTTTCATAGGCAAGAACCACCAGCCACCGCATCAATATTGGGTCCCTCACCAACGTCGCCAGAGGACTCTGTTATAATTGTGATGATAAGTAGCATGTGGGCCATAAATGTGCCACCAAACAGTTTTGGCTATTGTTGTCCGATGACCCCACGGATGACCCACCTCCCTTGAATCCTGACCTAGATCCTATAGTCACACATATCATGAAGGAACCTCCAATACTCCCTATCCGGTGAGCATTTTCATTTATCTCCAACTACGTTTCAAGGACTGCCTTCTCCCCGCACCTTGTGTGTCAAAGGCACAATAAAGGAAGTAACGTCACTGTTCTCATTGATTCTAGAAGCTCACATAATATTTTGCAACCACGGGTGGCATAGTTTCTTGGTTTACCCATCATCTCCATTACCCTATTTTCTATGGTGGTAGGTAATGGCGACTCAATATAGTGTGTAGGTTGCTACCAGGATGTTCCGGTCAAGTTAGCTGACCATATATTCTTCATATCCATTTTTACTCTCTTGGTTCATAGCATTGATGTTGTATTAGGGTATAATGGCTCCAAACCCTAGGTACATTTTTATCTAACTTCTCCATACCATCCATTTAGTTTTCGTATAACAACAAACCCATAACCCTACTTGGTTCCACATTACTCACTCTGACCCCTACATCCTATTCCAATTTTGTTGTTTCCTTTTCACAGACTCCATTGACTCTATCCATACAGACTCCCTAGCTACCATAGAAAGCCATCCAAACCCAAATCTCAAACTAATACCTCCAGATATAGCCCTTATCCTAAACCAATACCTATCCGTCTTTGAAAAACCCACCAACCTACCACCTCTGAAACCTAAAAATCACCATATACATCTCCACCCAGGAACCAGTCCCGTGAATATGAGACCCTATTGGTACCCTCAATACGAACGCTAGATAATGAGACCTCATTGGAGAGATGCTTAAAGATGGGTTCATCTGCCCCCGGCGTTAGCCCTTTCTCTTCCTCTATTTTGTTAGTAAAGAAGAAGGATGGTACATGGTGTTTTTGCGTCAATTATTGTGCCTTAAACGCAATCATCATCAAGAATCATTTTCCAATCCCCACGATGGACAAACTTCTTGATGAACTACATTGGTCCTCTATTTTTTCAAAACTTGACTTATGATCGGGATTTCACCAAGTTCTCATGAATCCCAACGATTCATTCAAAACGACATTCAAAACATGGATGGTCACTTCAAGTTTGTAGTCATGCCTTTTGGTTTAACAAATGCTTTGTCAACTTTCCAAGCAACCATGAACGACATTTTTCGGCCACATCTTCGTAAGTTTGTCCTAATTTTCTTTTATGATATTCTCATATATAGCCTAAGTCATGCTACACTCTTGGACCATGTGCACCAAGTTTTGAGTACTTTGCATCAACATCAATTGTCGGCCAAGTTCGAAAAGTGTGATTTTGAGGTTGATCGTGTTTCTTACTTGGGCCACTTCACATCCAGTGACGATGTTTTGGTTGATCCTAACAAGTTGCGTGCCATTGTCGATTGGCCACAACCACACAACTCTTCTTCCTTAAGAGTTTTTCTTAGTCTTGCAAGATATTACTAGTGTTTTGTGCATGGTTATGCAAACATTGCAAGGGTACTTACTAATCTCTTAAAGAATAATTTATTTGATTGGTCTGATCAAGCGTTAGTTGCATTCAACAAGTTAAAGATGGCCATGACAACCCTTCCTGTGTTGGCATTGCCCGATTTCAGCATTACTTTTGATGTCACTACAGATGCCTTTGGAATTGTTGTAGGAGTTGTTTTGCCTCAAGCCTCACACCTTATAATTTATTTAAGCCACAAGCTTCATGTGCGTGCAAGGCGTATCAGCTTATAATCATGAAATGTTTGCTATAACTTCCATCATGCGAAAATGATGCCATTACCTCTTGGGTCATCACTTTCGGGTTTCTATAGACCAACAGAGCTTACGGGGTCTCATGAATCAAACTATCCAAAAGTCGGCGCAACAAAAATGGCTGACTAAGTTGTTGGGGTTCAACTATGAGGTCCTATATACACTGGGGAAGGATAACACTATAGCTGATGCACTTTCACGTGTTACAACATAGATAGTTTACAAGGCCATTTCTTGCCTAGAGCCTTAGTTGATTGACCAACTGTGTCATTTTTACTTGAACCATGCAGCTGGTATAACACTCTTGAGAAAATTCCACGAAGGGTCGCAATCGCAGAATTTCCATGTGCAACATGGGCTCCTGTATTTTAAAGATAGAATATTCATATTAGAAAAATATGACCTTCGCAAGCAACTTTTACGTGAGTATCATTCATCTCAAATTAGAGGTCATTCAAGCACTAAAGGTACTCTTACTCGCCTAGCATCGGTTTTTGCATGGCCTTGCATGGCTATTGACGTGAGAGATTTCATACGTAATTTCCAAGTATGCCAACAACACAAGTATTCCACACATAAACCATGTTGCAACCTTTGCCCATTCCTCACCAAATTTAGGAGGATGTCTTGATGGATTTAGATTTCATCACTCATCTTCCCCAGTCCCAAGGCAAAATGGTTATATGGGTGAACATCAACTGGTTAACCAAATATGCACACTTCGTTCCCCTGCCAACAAGCTTTTTGGTAGTGACCATAGCCACCATATTTCTATCCAAAATCTACAAACTCCATGGCATGCCTAAGACCATCGTAAGTGACCACGATCGTGTGTTCGTAAGTAGATTTTCACAAGATCTTTTCTGCATTTATGGAACAATACTCACATTCAGAAGTTCATATCACACTCAAACGAATAGCCAAACTGAGGTGACAAACCACATCTTGGAGACGTACCTCCGCTACTACGTAAGTGAGACACCCAATAGATGAGTCTCTTACCTTCCCCTTGCTGAATATTGGTATAACACCAAGTATTAGTCGACAATACACATGTCACCATTTGAGGCACGTTTTATGGTTGTATACCACCCACAATCCATTCATACGTTGAGGGTTCCACTATGGTTTCTTCATTAGATGTACTCTGTCCTAACGACGTCAACAACTACTTCTCATAAAAGACAATCTCACAACAATTCAGATGTGTATGCGTAACCAAGCTAATGCGCATCTCTCTAATAAGTCCTTCAATGCTAGTGACTAGGTGTGGTTGTGACTTCAACCATATCATCAAAATTTAGTTGCAGGACGATGTTCTTGAAAGCTATCTAAACGATATTATGGGCCTTATTCTGTATTGCACACAATATAGAAGGTGGCTTATCGGTTGGACCTTCCTCCTGACTCAATTATTAGTACTTTAGTTGAATTTGTTAGATAATATTTAATTTAATATTAGTTAGGGGTAGTTTAGTACTTTTCCATATATATATATATATATATATAGGTATTTCCCTTTATTGTACTATACTGTATTTATTTGTATTACATTAATGAAATCTTAGCCCCCTTTTCTTCTTCATTTTTGTATGTGTTAACATGGTATTAGAGCCTGGTTCGATTCACGTTGTTTGCTTAGGTTGATTTCTTCGTTTTGAGGCTTTCACAATCTTAGTTCTGTTTGCATTCATTTTCATTTTGGGGGCTTTCATAATCTCAACTCTATATGTTTTTTGTTTTGCTAATGCCAATTCGTTAGCTGTTGGATCAAGCTGATTTTTGGAGAAAAGATTTGGAAGACACAGTTCTACATTTTGTACGGTTAGATCATCCAAAAGAAGTCTGTAGAGGAAGAAGAAGTGTTCGCAGTTGACAATTCTTTGTTTTGGGGCTTTTTCAAACTCAACTTTGTTCTCATTTTTGGGGCTTTTGCAATATCAGCTCTGTTTGGTAATCTGTCTCTATTCCACTACATTTTATTGTGCTTTTGTTGTACTCTATTTTTTTGGTTACTATCCCCTGTGTTGTGTCATTGCTGTTATATCTATTAAATATGGCTAGTTCAAGAGATGATTCTCTTTAATCAATTAACGTACAATTTAGTGAGCAGAATTATCCTTATTGGAGTTATGTTATGAAAAAATTTCTTAAAGGCAAGCGAATGTGGGTTTATGTTGATGGAAGTTTATCTCAGCCTCGAGGACAAATCTGAAAAATATGCACAGGAGTTGGAAACATGGGAAGTAAACAACTCAAAAATCATTACTTGGATCAATAACTCTGTTTCTCAATCAATAGGGATGCAACTTGCAAAATATGATTTGGCTAAAGGGGTTTGGGATCACTTGAAGAAGTTGTATGTATAGAATAATTTTGCAAAACTGTATCAGTTGGAAATTGATATTAGGGCCCTTAAACAAAATAGTATGAGCATCTAGGAATTCTTTTCTGCTATGTCTAATTAATGGGACCAACTTGCTCTCAATGAACCTACGGATTTGCAAGCGCTCCAACTATATACTGACTTTCGAGAACAACAATGCTTGGTTCAGTTTTTGATAGCCCTTCGGGATGATTTTGAGGGGCTTCGTGGGATGATATTACATCATGACCCTCTTCCAAGTG
The DNA here is from genome assembly GCA_014843725.1 of Amphicarpaea edgeworthii. NCBI lineage: Eukaryota > Viridiplantae > Streptophyta > Magnoliopsida > Fabales > Fabaceae > Amphicarpaea > Amphicarpaea edgeworthii. Next base: position 13,977,691 of record CM026326.1, read on the forward strand.
TTGATGTTGTTGTCAATGAGCTACTGGCGAAAGAAATACAACTTAAGTCCAACTTTGGCGTTGAAAAATGAATTCTCTCTACCCCTCCATCCGTGTTTGCTACTCCCTTTAGCAAAAGTAAGTTCCAAGGGAAGGTTGGTCATGATGAATGTAGTTATTGCAAGGAGAAGGGTCATTGGAAATCACAATGTCCAAAATTACTGAAGTCACAACAGTAGTCTCAATGGCGTCCTCCCTCTAATTAGTCATCTAAAAGGCATTTTAAAGCCCCTTCTTCTCATGTTGTTGCGATCCTTGGCGAGGATGTGTCTCAAGTACCCCAAGTAGCTAATCTTGCAGCAGTTCCAAAAAATTTTGAATTGTCAATCTTAGTCTCAATCCCATACCATGTCTGTCTCCTCCCTTACAGGTTTGCCTTCTTCGAGTACATCAAGTATATCTTCTCCCCCATGGATCCTTGATTTTGGAGCGTCTCATCATATGTCATTTGATCCTAAGTCTTTTATCTCTTTAAAATCTGTCTCCTCTATATCTGTCATGACTGCTGATGGTAGCCCAATGCCATTAGCAGACACTAGATTTGTCTCCACCTTTACTTTGTCTCTTTTAAATATTTACTATATTCCAAATCTTACTTTGAATCTCGCGTCTGTTGGTCAATTATGTGATTTAGGTTACTCAGTCTTGTTCTCTCCTACTCATTGTTTTGTGTAGGATTCTCAATCCGAGAGGATGATTGGGACTGGCCATAGACAAGGGGGATTATACATGTTGGATGAGCTAAAGGTTCTAGATGTTGTTGCTTCCACTGTTGCCTTATCATCTTTTCATTTGTAGTCTTCCTCATCTAGTTTTTATTTATGGCATTCTTGCCTTGGACATGTTTCTTCCTTTAAATTAAAATACTTGGCTTCTTGATCCGCTGTCGCGCACGGATCAAAACGAGTGATTTTGAAAACATAGTTACGGTAACGACAACTCAAGTATCGTTCTCAAGGATTCTTGTATTATTATTAATCAATGCAGTAACGATTAATGGGGGGTTTCAATTACGATTTCAAGAAAAAGGAATTAAAATAAATTGTGATTATCGAATAAGCTAAAGTGAATCAACCTACTGTATCGACTTCCGACTTATCATTGATCCTTATAAATTCCAATTCCCTAAACGGGTCTGATCCTATTCGACTATAATAACCACTGACAAGCGCAATAGAAATTATACGGCGTATGTTCCTAAATTCCAGATTAAGCAAACGGATTAAAAACTATTACGAATTAAGCAAACGCAATCTGATCAAACGCGATAATGCAAAAGCTACGTTAATGCGAAATTGATTAAAGATCAAATAACCAATCGAATTTAAGAATTATATCCTATAACAACAATCAAATTAAGCAAATAATTGAGATTATTGGAATAAATCAAAGGAAACAGATGGATATGGAGTTTATAAAAGAACCTCAAAGTGGAATCCGATTACAGTAGATCGATTCTTCGAAAATTAGTTCTCCATTACGATTGCTCAAAACTTTCAAAATAATTTCGTGAACAGTGAATAATAGTGAATTAGTGAACAGCAGCCGGCCCTAGAGTTTTAATAGAATAAGGGTTCCACTGACAATCCAAACCGGGTCGGAAAATACAAACCAAGCCCATAAAATTGACCAAAAACAAATTATTTCTTAAGGTCTACAACTTCAAAGAATTATTCAAGCCTTCTACAATCCGAATCAGCTTCTGACTCCAACATGAAAGTTGTAGATCTTTCTCTTAGCTTTCCAACAAATATTAGAATGCCTCAATCCGATTCTTGTAGCTCCAGTTATGAATTTTCCATTGAAAACTACTAATGCTGAAAATAAAATACGAAAATTAAATAAAGCTAGAAACAAACTTAAATATGAAAACACACTAAAATGGTGAAACTAATGAAATAAACTAAGGAAATGCCTAAGAACAACAGTAGAAGAATGTGCATGAAAATGCACTGATCAAATTCCCCCACACTTAAACTTTTGCACTCCGAGCAAAATTAAAAATTAAAAACAGAAAAACTTCAAAACAAAAACGAAACAAAGCATGCAAACTTAGAGGTTATCAGGATACAAAGTGCAAGCAAACTCCTAATTCTAAGCTTAAAGAATATGATATTAGTGAGTAACTCTTTTGTGACAGTCAAAGTAAATATGAAAAACAAATTACCAAAAAGTACATCAAAAGCATCTAGATCCTCACAAGATAAACTGTTTTCACTCAACTCTCAAGTGTTTAGGTTACTATTTACACTCAAAGCACAGCATGAGAGATAGTACTACCATAAGCTTGAAAAGACTCTAACATTCACAATTTGAAATACATTGCACACAAAGATCAAAAGGACTTTTATTATGGTTGTAACTTGGCCAAGGTCAGGGTGAGATACATCCTAAAGGGGTACTAAGCTAAAATTCAAAGAGTTAAAAGATAATTGAAAGAATTGCGGGAGTTGAACTAAATAATATCTCAATAGCGATTGAACAACAACCTCACAACTTATTTCTCTTCTCATTTTCCTTATTCTTCTCTTTCTTTTTTTTTTTTTCCAAAAGGACTAGCATTGACATCCTTCTCTATTTTTAATTTTTTTTTTCTTTTGTTTTTTTTCTATTTTTTTTTCTTTTCTGCCAACCAACATCATAACAACAATGTTCAACCCCACACAACTCTATACAAGACCCTTTCAACCCTTTGAATAGGGTGATAACATTGTTTTTCACTTTTCGGCTTGTGATGAGTTTTAAACACAAAAAAGGATAATAGGCTCAAAGGGGCTTCCAAACAAAGAGATGATATTATCAAGGTTGGCTTTTTGGCTAACTAGGTAAAAAAAACAAAACAAAATAAGATGCCTTTATCATTTCAGTGTGCACAAGTAAACAAAAAGCTTCAACAAGAGTCAATTCAAGTTCTAGAGACTAACAAACATGAGTGAAATCACACAAGAAAGAAAGAGATGGATTTTTTATGTTATCCATTATTAGGCTCAAAATCTCACAAGGGTTAGTGATCTTCCACTAGTGATGTACAATTTAGGGTTTAGTCAAACATACAAACTAAGAATGCACAAAAAGAATCAGTCACCTCACACCACGAGTCTTTTGACAAAGAACAGAAAGAATACTCACAATTGTAGCAAGATAATCAACGAAAAAAAAACATGCATTTTCCATTTTTTTTAAAGCAAAAACAAACAAAAACAAAGACAAATGGTTCCCTCCCCCACACTTAAGACATACATTGTCCTCAATGAAAAGAACTCAATTATAAAGTAAGAGTGAGAGAAAGGAAAGGGTGCCCCCTGATCAAGTTGCAATGTAGTTGGGCGCTTCCAAAGAAAGCTCTTCTATGGTTGCATCTTCAGGCACTGAACTTTCATGGAATAGCTTCAGGCGCTGCCCATTAACCTTGAAAACTTTGTCAGTACCTGCACTTTTAATTTCTACTGCACCATAAGGGAAAACATTAGTAACAACAAAAGGGCCAATCCATTTGGATCGAAGTTTCCCAGCCATAAGCTTAAGGCGGGAGTTAAACAAGTAAAACCTGTTGGCCCATGAGAGAATTCCTTCCTAGAAATCATTTTATCATGGAAGTGTTTGGTTTTCTCTTTATAAATCCTAGAGCTTTCATAAGCCTCTAGCCTAAACTCTTCAAGCTGTTGTAATTGGAGTTTTCTTTCAATACCTGCTTGTTGCATTTCCAAGTTACAACTTTTCACCGCCCAATAAGCACGGTGTTCTATCTCTACAGGAAGGTGACATGCCTTACCGAAAACAAGTCAATAAAGAGACATCCCTATGGGTGTCTTGAAAGCTGTTCTTTGAGCCCAAAGTGCGTCTTCTAGACGGCGACTCTAGTCCTTCCTGTTTGGTTGCACCATTTTCTCTAAAACCTGTTTGATCTCCCTGTTTGAGATCTCAGCTTGCCCATTAGTTTGTGGGTGATATGCAATAGAGACTCTGTGCACAACTCCATACTTCCGGAGCAAAGCTTCCATGGTGCAGTTACAGAAGTGAGTGCCTTGGTCACTTATGATGGCTTGGGGTATTCCAAACCTGCAAAAGATATTGGACTTGACAAAATCTGCAACAACTCTTGAATCATTAGTCCTAGTGGGGATAGCTTCTACCCACTTTGAAACCTAATCAACAGCAAGTAAAATGTAGAGAAAACCAAATGATACAGGAAAAGGACCCATGAAGTCGATTCCCCATACATCAAATACCTCACAGAAAAGCATAGATTGCTGAGGCATTTCACTCTTACGAGTGATGGCTGTACCTGCTATCTAGCACTCTTTACAAGTGCGGTAAGTCTCATAAGCATCTTTAAAAATAGTGGGCCAGTAGAAACCTGAGTCTAGGACTTTTCTTGTAGTCCTTTGCAGACCAAAGTGTCCCCCTACTTGAGATACATGAGAAAAATGTAAAATAGATTCAATCTCATAGTCGGGGACACATCTCCTAATCACCTGATCACTACCAAACTTCCAAAGATATGGATCATCCCAAACATAATATTTGGCGTCACTCTTGAGTTTGTGAATTTGTGCCTTGGATGCACCTATAGGAAAAACACCAGCAACAAGATAATTAACAATATCAGCAAACCAAGGAGTAACTCCATGCAAAAGTTAAAGCTGCTCATCAGGAAAGTCATCCTGAATCGGAAAAGGATCTTCATCCCTCTCTATCCTGCTCAAGTGATCAGCCACTAAGTTCTCAGCTCCACTTTTGTCTTTAATCTCTACATTAAACTCTTGGAGCAACAACATTCACCGAATCAATCTCGATTTTGCTTCCGGCTTCTTCAACAAGTACTTTAAAGCTGCATGGTCAGTAAAAACAACAACCTTGGAACCTAGCAAATATGATCTGAATTTATCAAGAGCAAAAACAATAGCTAGAAGTTCTTTTTCAGTGGTGGTGTAATTTGTACTGCGAGAATCTAAAGTCCTAGAAGCATAATAAATAACATGGGCAGCCTTGTCAACTCTTTGTGCAAGGACCGCTCCAACAAGCATAGTTAGAAGCATCACACATAATCTCAAAGGGGAGGGTCCAGTCAGGGGGCTGGATGATGGGAGCGGAGGTCAATGCTTTCTTCAAGAAGTCAAATGCTTGTTTGCATTTGTCATCGAAGTTGAAAGTGACGTCATTCTTCAATAAGTTCGACAACGGAAGAGTTATCTTGTTGAAATCCTTGATGAAACGCCTGTAAAAACCTGCATGACCAAGAAAAGAACGAATCTCGCAAATGCAAGAGGGGTAAGGCAGTGTAGAAATCACATCAATCTTAGCAGGGTCAACAAAAATTCCTTTTTCAGAAATAATGTGACCCAAAACAATTCCCTGCTCAACCATAAAATGGCATTTTTCATAATTCAAAACAAGGTCAGTTTCGATGCATCTCTCTAAAACCATATTCAAACTGTTCAAACATGCATCAAAAGAAGAACCATAAACAGTGAAATCATCCATAAACACTTCCATGCAATTTTCAATAAAATTAGCAAAAATGCTAATCATGCATCGCTGGAAAGTGCCAGGAGCATTGCAAAGACCAAAAGGCATCCTCCTGTAAGCAAAAGTACCGAATGGGCAAGTAAAAGTGGTCTTTTCTTGATCTTCAGGTGCAATATGAATTTGAAAATAACCTGAAAAACCATCAAGAAAATAGTAATGTGATTTACCAACGAGCCGTTCAAGCATTTGGTCAATGAACGGTAAAGGAAAGTGATCCTTTCTAGTAGCTTGGTTCAACCTCCTGTAATTAATACAAACTCTCCAACTGTTCTGAACTCTAGTGGGAACAAGTTCATTCTTTTCATTTTTCACCAAGGTGAGTCTAGATTTCTTAGGTACAACCTGTACTGGGCTTACCCATTTACTGTCAGAGATAGGATAAATGATACCTGCTTGCAAGAGTTTTGTTACCTCTTTCTTCACCACATTGAGGATCAAAGGGTTAAGCCTCCTTTGGGGCTGCCTTACTGTTTTCGCACCATCCTCAAGCAAAATCCTGTGCATACACATGGAAGGACTAATACTTGGGATGTTAGCTAATGTCCACCTAATCGCCTTCTTGTGCTTCTTCAAAACCTACAAAAGCTTATTTTCTTGATCGAAATCAAGGTTAGAAGAAATTATAACAGGGAGTTTTTCATTACTTTCCAAATAAGCATATTTCAAGTTTTCAGGGAGTTGTTTCATCTCTAAGGACGAGGGCTGCTGGATGGATGGAGTGTTTGGGGCAGCCGGGATGTCAAGCGCATCAGCGGCATAAACAACTTCATCTGTAGGAAACATGTTACCCTGCAAGACAGAATCAATCTCAGCACATACAACACAAAGGTTAGTGTCAGTACAATCAGCACATGAGTAAATATCATCAAAACTCGACAAAGATGGAAAATCAAGTGAAAATAATTCAGAACAAGTGTCATCAACCAATTCAGAGATCAATTCAATATGAAAAATGGAATGCTCTTCCAAGGGATGTTTCATGGCATCAAAAATGTTAAATTTCGCAACAATGTCACCAAATTCCATGGACATGGTTCCATCGTCAACATCAATTTTTGTTTTCGCCGTTTTCATGAACGGTCTGCCTAAAATGATGAGAGCTCTGCTTGACTTAGTTTCTCCTTCCATGTCCAAAATGTAGAAATCTACAGGAAAAATCAAATCGTTAACTTGAACAAGGACATCTTCCACTACTCCCATGGGGCGGGCATTGCTCCTATTCGCCAGTTGAATGATTAGACCTGTATGCTGCAAAGGACCAAGACAAAGGTTATTATAAATAGAAGTAGGCATAACATTAATGCCCGCTCCTAAATCAAGCATGCAATTCTCGAATTTACTATCCTCGATGGTACAAGGAATAGCAAAAGTTCCCGGGTCCTTGCACTTTTGCGGCAAGACCTGAGTGAGGGCTGAAACATTTTGCTTTCATGGTAACTTTTTCACATGAAGGCTTGGGCTGAATAAAAGCAGAAATATTTCTTCCCAAGTTGACTCTTTCACTTCCCTTCATCCTCCTCTTATTTGTACACAAATCTTTCAGAAACTTTGCATACTTTGGAACCTGCTTACTTACATCAAGAAGCGGAATGTTTACTGCAACTTTTCTGAAAACATCCAAGATCTCTCTCTCTTTGTCTCCCTCTTCAATCCTTTTATTTTTCAGAACTCTATGTGGGAAGGGGACTAGTGGAACATACTCTTTTTCTTTATTTTTTTCAGTTTCTACCACAACAGAAGAAGGTGGAGAAGGTTCAGATGGAAAAGGTTCAGATGTTGCCTCAATAATTTTTTTATTTTTTTCGGGGGCTGGTTCTATAACCTTTCTAGATCACAAGGAAATTGCACTCACATCAGCATTAGGACCTTTTGGATTCACAACTGTTTGGGCAGGAAGTTGGTTTGATCCTTGGGCTTGCATGGCATTAATTGAGGTGGCAAACTGTCCAATCTATGTCTGCAAGGTTTGAATACTAGATTTTGTTCTTTGTTGAAACTGAAGATTGTTAACAGCTAGTTGCTTGACCAGGTCCTCTAATGAAGGTCTAGAAGGTACAGAAGTGGTAGCTGGTGGAGTGTTCTGTGGTTGTGGAAGGGGTAACACTAGTTGTTGTTGTGTGGGTTGCTGGTTTCCATATCGAAGGTTGGGATGGTTCCTCCAATTGGGATGGTATTTGTTGGTGGACAGGTCAGGAGTGTTGTTGTACCTGTTCTGATTGTTTCCGTAAAGGGCTGCTACATAAGCTTAGGGTAACTCGGTAATCGACTCATCTTGCAAAATAGGACATGTGTCGGTCGGGTGTTTGGTGGAAGTACAAATACCACACAAGGTTGCTGGTTGAGGTTTACCTATTGCAACTGTTTCACTAAGGAGGTGAGCTCGTCAATTCTGGTTTCTAAAGTTTTGTTGGAGGAAACCTGAATTTCGTTCACACTCTTTGTTTGGACCGCAAAATTATTTCTGGTTGTGAACTGTTGGGAGTCGAGTGACATGTTCTGAATTAAGGTTTTGGCATCTGCTGGAGTCTTATCAACAAGTGCTCCACCACTAGCAGCATCAAAGATGTTTCTATCCATAAGTAACAATCCTTCATAAAAGTATTGGATAAGTAATCGCTTTCGTGTCGATCTTCGAGGACAAGCTGGATACTAACTGTTTGAATCTTTCCCAATACTCAGCCAATGTCTCATTACCTTGTCTAATACCACATATATCCTTTCTGATTGATGCAGCTCTGGAGGTAGGAAAGTATCTCTCTAGGAAGACTTTTTTCAAATCATTCCAAGTTGTGATAGAATTCGGTTCAAGATCGTATAACCAATCCTTGGCAACACCCTGTAGTGAAAACAGAAAGGCTCTCAGCTTGATATGGTCTTCAATGATTCCTTCAGGCCTCAAAGGTGTAGAACACACAACCTGGAATTCTTTCAGATGCTTATGCGGATCCTCACCTGCAAGACCATTAAACTTTGGCAACAAGTGTATCAAACCAGATTTTAATTCAAAAGGTGCAACAGCTTCAGGATACTCAATGCATAAACCATTGTAATTCACATCAAGGGCAGCCAACTGCCTTAAAGTTCTTTAGTCAACCATATCAAAAACAATTTCAAAATCTGAATCAAACAAGTTATGCAAGTAATCAGAATCAGTGTCAGAATCAATTACGGGTGGTGAACTATTGCTAGCCTGGACTGCTCTACATCGTGTGTGCAAAGTTCTTTTTACCTCAGGATCAAAATCAAAAAGATCAGAACAAGAAGACCTAGTAGCCAAGACTAATGCAGCAATGTAGCAACAATTGTCAAAATGCCAACAATGTCCCTAAAATGCAAAAACAAACGGAATGAAGGAAAATGATTAAAATAAATTCAAAAAAATATAAAAATACCAAAATTAATCTAATGAAGTGAAATTAGAATTGAGAATTTTTTTGGATTTTTTCGACACTATGAAAACAGTAAAAAATTAATTAAAAATAGAAAAAAGAGGAATTTAGCGATTTGAGGTCGGAAACCCGTAAGCTGGTCCCAATAGGGAAAAAAGATTTACAATCAAACACAATTTTTCCAAAAACCGATTTTTTCGACTCTAAACGCGAATTGGCCAAAACCATGGGGAAACTAGGGCCTAAACGCGAAAACACTAAACCTATGACTCTAATATCGATTAATAACAACAAGAATCCCCGACAACGATGCCAATTTGATCCGCTGTCGCGCACGGATCAAAACGAGTGATTTTGAAAATATAGTTACGGTAACGACAACTTGAGTATCGTTCTCAAGGATTCTTGTATTATTGTTAATCAATGCAGTAACGATTAATGGGGGGTTTCAATTACAATTTCAAGAAAAAGGGATTAAAATAAATTGTGATTATCGAATAAGCTAAAGCGAATCAACCTACTGTATCGACTTCCGACTTATCATTGATCCCTATAAATTCCAATTCCCTAAACGGGTATGATCCTATTCAACTATAATAACCACTGACAAGCACAATAGAAATTATACGGCGTATGTTCCTAAATTCTGGATTAAGCAAACGGATTAAAAACTATTGCAAATTAAGCAAACGCAATCTGATCAAACGCGATAATGCAAAAGCTACGTTAATGCGAAATTGATTAAAGATCAAATAACCAATCGAATTTAAGAATTATATCCTATAACAACAATCAAATTAAGCAAATAATTGAGATTATTGGAATAAATCAAAGGAAACAGATTGATATGGAGTTTATAAAAGAACCTCAAAGTGGAATCCGATTATAGTAGATTGATTCTTCGGAAATTAGTTCTCCATTACGATTGCTCAAAACTTTCAAAATAATTTCGTGAACAGTGAATGAGTGAACAGCAATGAATTAGTGAACAGCAACCGGCCCTAGAGTTTTAATAGAATAAGGGTTCCGTTGACAATCCAAACCGGGTCAGAAAATACAAACCAAGCCCATAAAATTGACCCAAAACAAATTATTTCCTAAGGTCTGCAACTTCAACGAATTATTCAAGCCTTCTACAATCCGAATCAGCTTCTGACTCCAACATGAAAGTTGTATCTCTTTCTCTTAGCTTTCCAACGAATATTAGAACGCCTCAATCCGATTCCTGTAGCTCTAGTTATGAATTTTCCATTGAAAACTGCTAATGCTGAAAATAAAATACGAAAATTAAATAAAGCTAGAAACAAACTTAAATATGAAAACACACTAAAATGGTGAAACTAATGAAATAAACTAAGGAAATGCCTAAGAACAACAGTAGAAGAATGTGCATGAAGATGCACTGATCACTTCTACTGGAGCTTTAGGAAAGTTGCAAACCAGTGATATTTCTAATTGTTGTGGTTGCAAACTTGCTAAATTTACTACTTTGCCTTTTGTAACACTCTGATTTTAATAATATATGACTAAATATTTGATTGGGGGTATTAGTTGAATTAAATTAAAATTATGTTATTTGATATGTTTACCGATTAATAATATTATGCTTTTAGTGTTTGATGTGTTATAGTATGTTTAAATTGTTAATCATGAGAGTGTGAGACTTGGTAGTTGTTTTTGATAAAAATAAATAATGGACTGTAGTTATAATAAGGGGGGTGTCGACTAGCAAAGCTTTAAGTGACTCCAAAGCTTAAATGCACACACAAGCTTCCCCTTTTCTACATATCCTTCACTTCTTCATCTTCCTCCAAGCTTTCCTCCAACCTAGGGCTTTGGTACCCACACCATTGGAGACTTCCTTTCATCAGTTAGAGTTTCTTGACTGTTTGTAGGAGTGGTAAGCTCACTTGCTTCTTCCTCCTTCGACCTCCTTGTTCCGTTCTTTTTCTCCTTACCTTTTGTTGGAGTGACCCGTTATGTATTTTGATGTAAAACCCATTTTTTAGCGTTGTTTTGGGTTGTCTTTGAGTTTGATGCGGTGGAGCTGATGATTGGAGGAAAACCCTTTGTGGAGCTCAAGATCCCCTTTTCTTCTCAAAATCTAGGTTGGAAATGGTGATAGGTAAGGGAAGCTAACGTACCTTTCTCGTTTTATGATGATTGTGAGTTTGATTGGTTTGAATCTTGTGTGTTCTTGTTAGGGTTTAGTGTTAATAAGCTTAAGGGATGATTTATGATGTGTTTGTTGTGAGTTTGAATGCTTGGGTAGCCATTAATGGGGTTAGAAGCTAAGATTTTCAAAGAACTTTAGTTGTAGAATCTGCAATTTTAGCTAGGCTAGAGATTTTAGCCTTAGCTAAATTTCGATAGAACTAGCTTTGCACAATTTTAGCTCAAGCTAGAATTTCTAGCCCAAGCTAAATGTTTGGCTAAGCTAAGTTTCTATGCTTAAGCTAAATGAATGCATAGTGTTTTGTTTTACTTTTAATACTTCTTGAAAGTTCCCCAGTGGATATAATCTGGTTTTATGAATCTTTATAATATCTATGTAAGGAAATATAATTGTGATCTTGTTGAATGTGATATTAAGAAGATTATGATGTTTTTAGAAATTGAAAATTGGTTGTTGGTGAGATGATGATGTATGTGATGTGAATGTGAACTTGTTATGAAATCGTCCCTATATGTTAAAAGGTATTAGCTATGACCTTTGGGTAGGCTTTTGTTGTTAATGAAAAATGGTATACTTGGGAGGGTGAGTTCCACGCCAAGACTCCGCCCCACTAAAGCGACCCAAGGGTCTCGCCTAGTGGGGTATCTTCTCAAGTACCACCCCTGTGTTTTTACTCTAGATGGCGTGTTAAAGTGTAGAGAACCACTTCCCAAGAGGCTTAGTGACCTTTTAGCGTATAGGAGATATAATGTTGTTGTTGTTAGTGATGGTGATGGTGTGAAACTTGGATACTTGAGACGGACCATGAGTGAGATGGTGGGTATAGAGGTGTTGTATCTCAAACCTCAAGTGATCCAAGTCTTGTTATTGTTGTGTGGACTATTGAGATGTATTTAGATCCTTAAGTTGGGCCATTGGAGATGGCGGGTATGGAGGTGCCATATTTAAGACTGGAGAGGATTCCAAATACATATCGTTGGTATACGGTGGGTGTATAGTTGGTGCATAGAAATATACCTTGTATGCACAGTTGGTGCATAGGCGTGCACAGTTGGTGCACAGGCATATGAGTAGGCACGTAAGTTGGGAGTGCTAGGTAGGTTCTCAACCTAGTGTTGGGGTTTTTCGTGGTGGCTAACAGGAATGGGCCTATAGAATAGACAAGTGGGCGAATCCCTATAGACGTAAGGTTTTGCAAACTTACAGAGGTAAGCCAATATATACACTTGTCTATTTTTGATAAAACCACACCTCCCCCACATGATCAGCCCAAGGGACTCCCAGAATGGTCAGATAGTGAGACTATGTTATGGGATGGGGCCTATAGGGGATCACTCATATTGTGTTGAGTCTCCATGGAGCAGAGTCAGTGTTTGTTGTTGAGGTTGACCAATAACTTGTGGTGTTGAGTTATGATGATGATTTCTCTTGAATGAGTATGATAAGATTGTGTGATATTTGATGAATAAATGTAACGAGAGGTGATGATTTATGTTGCGATAGATTTGTGCTGTTGCTCATGGTTGGGGGTCTATTTTATAACTATGTTGTATGATTTGGTTGAGATGGTTGTGCCATGAAGTTAATAGTCATCTTTCTCGTTTCTGTAATTTGAATTGCCTTATCTATATATGTATTTATTGTGGTAAGCTTACCCTTGCGTGTGGCACGTGTGGTTGTGACTATGATGATCCCAACCTTGACATACGAGGGAGCAGATGGGTTCAGGTGGAATTCTCTTGGAGCCGTTGTAGATGGAACGTGCACATGCTTGGAGCTACATTTTCCTCCTTCTTTTCTTTGGCCTTATGTTATGTATGGATAACTTAGGTTTATGTTAAGCTTTTGTTGTGAGAGTTTTATATTATTGAAGTTATATTTCTTTTTATAAAGAGTGAAGTACCATGAGGTATTGTAAATCATTCAACTTAGTTTTATAAACTCATGTTTTATACTTTAAGCTTGAGATTATATTCATTGATTTTGGAACTTGAGAAAAGTTCACAGCCTTTTAATAAATAGTTTAATGGAAGAGTTTTGTTTTTATAAAATATAATCCAATCTTTCTTTGATTATTTATGTGACGTGAGTGGGATGTTACACCTTTTGGTAGAAGTGTATCAACTTCTAATGCACCCTTTGACTTGGTTCATTTTGATGTATGGGGTCCATCACCGATTCTTACCAAAGGTGGATCTCGGTATTACATTTCGTTTATTGATGATTATACTCGTTTTTGTTAGGTTTACCTTATGAAACATCGTTCTAAATTTTTTGATATTTACTGTATGTTTCGCACTTTGGTTAAAACTCAACATAATTCTATTATTAAATGTTTTCAATGTGATTTGGGTGGTGAGTACACTTCTAATAAATTCTCTAAATTACTTGATTCTAATGGTACTCTTCATCAAACCTCTTGTATAAATACTCCTTAACAAAATGGTGTTGCTGAAAGAAAACATCGTCATATTGTTGAAACGACTCATTCCCTTTTGTTGTCTGCCTCTATTCCTAGTGAATTTTGGGGCGAAGTTGTTCTTACTGTTGTTCATGCTATTAATAGAATCTCATCCTTTGTTACCTTAGGTTTGTCTCCTTTCCAAAAATTGTATGGTTGTGTTCTTGATTATTCTTCTTTGAAGGTTTTTGGCTCCACTTGTTTTGTTCTTTGTCCTCACGTAGAACGTAGTAAATTGTCTTCTCGTTCCTCCATCTGTGTTTTTCTTGGTTATAGGGCTGGTCAGAAGGGTTATCGTTGTTATGATCCTACAACCCATAAACTATATGTTTCCCGTCATGTTATTTTCTTGAACATATACCTTTTTATTCTCTCTCTTCTAAGCCTCACACCCATAAAATGTTTGATATTACTCTTCTTGATCCATTTCCCATGGATGGTGGTGACTCTTATGAATTTGATGACAATTGTAGGGCTAACACTACTTCTTCTGCAGATCCACATGTCCCTACGGCTACCCAAAAACCTCCTACGGTTATTGATCCTCCTTCTCCTCATTATCTTACTCGCAATCGTAAGTCCACTCAACTACCTGACTTTGTTTATTCCACATATTCTCTTGCTTTTTCTTCTTTTTTAACCTCCATTCATAGTTTGTCTAAGCCTTCTTCGTATAAAGAGGCTATTCTTGATCCTCTTGAGGTTAATGCAAAATATGTTTCCTTTGATGGTGTTCCTTTACTTGATCCAACTTTATATCATGCGTTTGGTTGGAAACTTGGTATATCTCACTATCACTAGACTTGATATTGCCTATGATGTGCATGTTGTTAGTCAATTTTTTGTTTCTCCAACTATAGTACATTGGGGAGATGTTCTTCGCATTCTCAAATACCTTTGTGGCACTCAATTCCAAAGTCTTCTATTTCCCTTATCCTCCTCCTTGGAGCTGCATGCTTATTCTGTGTTAATTGGGTTGGTGATCCCACTGATCGTAAGTCGAGCACTAGTTTTTGCATCTTCCTAGGAGACTCACTTATCTCTTGGAAGAGCAAGAAACAAGACATTGTCTCCCAGTCTTCTATAGAAGTTGAGTATTGTGCTATGGCTTCTACCACTGCAGAGATAGTTTGGTTGCACTGGCTACTTTCTGATATAGGTGTTTCTCTCTCTGGACCCACTCCTATGTTCTGTGATAACAAGAGCGTCATTCCAATCATTCACAACTTGGTCTTTAATGAGCGCACAAAGCATATTGATATTGATTGTCATCTCACTTGCCATCATCTTATACATGGCACCTTTGCCTTTTGTCCCTCTACTATGCAGATTGCTGACTTATTTACAAAATCGCATTCTATTAAACGTTTTCATTTTATATCTGACAAACTCTCTATGCTTCTCAATAATGCATCGTGAGTTTGAGGAGGGATGTTAGATAATATTCAGTTTAGTATTAGTTAGGGGTAGTTTAGTATTTTGCATATATATATAAATAGGTATTTCCCTTTATTGTACTATACTATATTCATTTGTATTACATTAATGAAATCCTAGCCCCCTTTTCTTCCTCTCCATTTTTGGATGTTTGTATGTGTTAACAAAATTGACCCCTGCCAAAGTGTTAAAGTTTCGCATAATCCATGCAAAGGGGAGAGAAAGGAAACTAATATTAGTCCATTGGGAAGGTCTCCCATTTGTTGAAGCAACCTGGGAAGATTACGATGCTTTGTTAAAGCCCACCCCAATTATAACCTTGAGGACAAGGTTAATGTCCAAGAGGGGGGTAGTGATGCCAATGAAGTGGAAGACCCAAACCTTGTGGAGGACAATGTGAAAATTGGGACAAGTGAAAGTAACAAAACCAATGAAGGAAGACCTAAATGTACTATCAAGTCGTCGTTCTAGAAGAAGGATTATGTCTAGCATGAAGACTACTCAATGACAACTCTTTCATTAGTATTGTTTGAACTTTTAAAAATTGTACGTACAATTGTGTGAGCTCTACTTTTAAAAGCTTCTATTTTTCTGTTTGTATCCCTGATCATGACACTTGTCGTGTGATCAATGATGCATGGTTGTTTGCACATTCTCTATTTGTACTTAGCTTTTAGGAAATGAGAGAAACAAAAAATATTCTTAGGATATGCTAACCTAATTTTACTATCCCTATACTTGGAGTCCACTCCTACTCGAAAAGGAGCAGTTATCAGATTTGTATTGTTCTTGAGAGAGATGGTGTGTGCATTGGTGGTGGTGATGTGGGGTTTGTGCTTGATCTTAAGGTTTTGGTGCACCCTTGTTTGCTTGGGGCCTATGGTGGTTGTTCTTGTGTTGAACAGTGGATATGCAGAGGGGTGGATTTAGAAAGGGTTTAGGCCAAAGGCTTTGCGCCTTGGGTTGGGGTTGAAGATGGGGCTTTGGTGACATTTTTTAGAACTCAATTGGGTTTTGAGGTCGTGGGTGTGGATAGTGATAGGGAGGTTTTGAGGGTGGGAATGAAGTATTTTGGATTGGAAGAATGTGAGTTTGTCTGTGTTGTTGTTGGGGATGCCTTTGAATCCATGAAAAAGCTTGCCTGTCGTGGAAAATCGAATGGTTGGAGTTCTTTTGACGATTCTGAGGTTAATGGCTTTGGTGGTCATTTGGTGGAGGATGAGGTGGTTGGTAAATTTGATGTTGTTATGGTTGATTTAGATTCGAGCGATGTATGGAACGATGTAAGTTCTTTGTTGTTGGAATTTGTTAGAAAGGAGGTCATTCTTGTTGCTAAATTAGTTCTTTGTGAATTTGGGATTCTTGCTATCAATGTCATTCCTCCAAGCAAGCCCTTCTATGAAAACTTGGTGAGTCATTTTCATGATGTTTTTCATGAGCCGTACAAGATAGATGTAGGCAATGGTGAAAATTTTGTTCTTCTTGCCACCACTTCACCTTTGGTTAGGGATTGTGGTAATTCATTTCTTAAGTGATTGGAATCAATTATTCCAGAAGCATACTAATAGAGTGTATTTTAGCATAGTCTAGAGTTTCATTTAGCATAGTATAGACATGTTTTATACCTCATTTTGACCATTTTAGTTGAGTTTTGTGAGATTAGATCGTTTTGGGCCCAAGTGTCAAAAATTGCTATTTGTCACGTTTTATTGATACTTTTGACACTGTCTCTTGTAAAGCCCATAAATTTTGACACAGATCTCCGATTTTAATGATTATCATCTTGCTTGAAAGCTAAGGAGGAGATATATAATTTCGTATCTCACAAGGATTGTCTAATTCTGACGTTTCAGGGGTCAAATTTTGAATTCAATGTTACAGTCTTGCACTTGTAATAATTCCGCGTTTTAGTTTGTAATTAGGGACTATTTAGTAATTTTAATTGGTCAAGGTAGCTTTATTTAGTGGGTTCAGACCTTGTGGGGGGACCATGATTTTGGCTTTTATTTTTAGTTTTTCCCTTTTTGCAAGACAACAATTACACAACACTTCTACATGGAATAAAAATCTCACATTTGCTCTCTTCTCTCTTCTCTTCTCTTCTTTTCCCTTTCTCCTTCATAAATTTCATGCAGCCCCTTGCAGCCACCGTGAGGATCTTCATGGAGGGCTAAATCCCATTTGCAACCCAAGAATCATGTGCTTGTGGGTAAATATGAGTTCCTCTATTCTCAATTTTGAATTTTGCTCATGTAAACCCTTTTTCTAATTCTCAATTTCCTTGTTTAATGTATGATAATGATTAGATTAGGGAATTGAAATATGAATTTTGGTCAATTACAATTGATTGATTGTGATTTAATACGATATGTGGTTGAATTTGGGAAAACTAGGAATTCAATAGTAATCCGGATTTTTCCGAATGAATGTAAGGTGATTGCCTTAAACATCGTATTGTTAAAAATTTTATGAATATGAATTTGATTTATCCTTGTTGGAACTATGATTATTTCTCCATAAGCATAGGTTCTTAAGTTGTATCTCTTTGATTCTGTTTTCGTTTATTGTTTAGAAAGTTGTTCTATTACTTTAATTTCTGAAAATCACACAAAATCCCCCTATTTTGAATTGAATGCAAGGTGTTTGATGAATTGTATCTTTGAGAAAATGACCTAAGTTAGCCTTATATTACAAAATTTATTGAAGAACTTAGTTGCTTTTGACGGCATGTTCGGCACACTCCGTCACATACATAATTCCATAACAAGGATTCTTGAGTCAAGTAGTGTGCTTTTGAAAGATCAATCACTTCAGAGATCAACACTGTGAGACTAATAGATTATGTCTCTAGTTTTGATACAATGATCCAAAATTGAGTGTTTCATTCATGCATGATGCATCTTTGCCTGTGAAGAGAATCATCTTTAAGACTACTGAGCCAGCAATGAAATTACATTCATATCAACGACTTTGCATCTTGCTTTGGATCCAATGGCTTCAGTAAGGTGAATATATTGTTTCTTAATTATTACTTGTAACTTTTGTTAATGTAAAATTGAGGAAGCCTAGTTGGCAGCAGGTAGTTCATATCTTTCTGGGTATTAAGGAGCTATCAGTTGCTCCTAAGTATGAAAGGATGATATTTGTGATCAACAATTTGCAGACTTTGAAATAGCTAATCATAATTGATATATAATTTTTAATCTGCAATACACTATTTTGTATCTGATTCAACTGCTTTAATCCTGCACTACACTATTTTTTTTTATAGTACTCAATTCCATAGCTGCTGCCAGCTGATTTGTAAAATTAGTGCATAGACAAATGACATATCTAAGGTGTTTTCAAAGGAACACCAAGGTAAACCGGACTATGCATTTAGTATCAGAGTTATGAATAAAATAGAATGGTGCAAATAGTCACATCAATATTGAGCAAGATTGAAGAAAAAACTC
The DNA here is from genome assembly GCA_014843725.1 of Amphicarpaea edgeworthii. Classification (NCBI taxonomy): domain Eukaryota; kingdom Viridiplantae; phylum Streptophyta; class Magnoliopsida; order Fabales; family Fabaceae; genus Amphicarpaea; species Amphicarpaea edgeworthii. Next base: position 13,996,177 of record CM026326.1, read on the forward strand.
AAGTAAACTTAGAACTTGTTCAATAGTATACCTAACATTAAATAGACTGAGCGTTGAGGATTGAGAATCTGTTTTCTAGCATCTTATCCAGTATACTGCAACTTTACTTTCAATGAAAGTCGATTATGTTTATATCGTGAGAATTACTTGTCGCTGTCATAAATTCTTACAATATAATTCACAATTTTGGTAATGACTGCAATGTTTTAGTAGTACTGATATACATTATTTCTCAATTTCTCTGTATTACAGCTTATGTCACTCTTGAGCAAATTGCACTGCTACATATTGAGGACCTCATACATATGATGAAGCTTGGTCACTATTAAGTATTCATGCAGTGACAGTGTAAAATAGTTCTATACTGTCAGTCAATTACAATCAATTGTTAAATGACTTTTAAGATAATTTTAACGGATAGTTGTGATTGACTGTGTAAAATCGGAGTATCACATTTTTTCTCTTCTCACAATTATCTTTCTTTAAAAACAATTCTAATTGAGATACCATAAGGAATATAAAAAGTGGACACTATAGGCAAGAGCAGAATTTGTTCTTTTTTATTTTGGTACTTAAGAATTTGTTATTTGTTTATAGGGAGGAAAAAATAGCGACACCTGGTAAGGTGGCTCCGGCGTCCACAATAAAATTGTTGCCAGAGACATATTCAGAAGAATCATGAATTAAATAACGAACTAGTGATGTTAATGCTGGATCAGAAGTGCCATGTGTTCTCAAGGGCACTATTTTCATGGCCACAGTATTCAACCATTTTTTTTTCCATTAATTTTTCAGTGATTTTAGATTTGAAAATTCCAGGTGATATGGAATTCACTCTGATTTTGTGTGCCGCATTTCTAATGCCATAGCTTGTCAAATAACATTATACAAAGTCAGAAAATAAAAACTTATAAAATTATATCAATAAAGAGTTTAAAGGTGATATAATTTTTATACTATCTAAACATCATAATCATATGTTTATGATAAAAAAAAATTATTGACTTATAAAATTATTTTAAAACTCATACAAACGTTAAACATTAAGTTGTGATTATTAAATTGTCACTATATGTCTTCATTGTACTTTTGATCTTTTTTTAAAATCCATGATTTTGGTTCCCAATTTTAAATAATGACATTTCATCCCCTGCTTTTTAAATCAAACAATTTTAATTCAACCATTAAATTAGAACGATTAATAGTTGAATATAACATTGAGTTTTTTTCACATTTAAAAAAATCTATTTGTTTTACTAATAAAAAAATTATTTTTTTTAATTTAAAATTGTTTTAATTAATTTTTTTATTAGTAAAAAAATATAGACAATTAAATTTAATTGAGTTTATAATTGTTTTTTATTATTTTTGTGATTTGAAATTAATTACTAATTTATTTAATTTTTAAAATAAAAAAAATCACATTATATTTGACCGTAAACCATTTCAATTTATTAGGGATATTCTCTTTTGGAGATTCTTTTGTCATTAATCAGAATGAATCAAAAATCACAAATTTTAATAGATCTTATTTATTATTTAATGTTGATTCAAATTTGTGATTTCCAGAAAATCTTCCAAGCATTTCTCTTTCCGGCAAACATGTAATTTTTTTAATATCAGGAGCATATAAAATTAGAGGAGAGCATAAAGCTCGAGACATTCTTAGAACCAGTTTTCATATCAGTGAAGTTTTTTAGTACTTTTGAATTTTTATCTCAAAAGTAGCATGTAATGTTGTAAAGACTAAGCAATGGAATTACGGAAAGAAAAACAATAAAATTTATTTATATGGAGTCTATTAGCATGTTCCTTGTCAAGGGCTCAACTCTCAAGGCACCTGGAAACAATTATGACAGTTCACTTGAAATAAATAGATTCTTCTCTGGTAATATAATATAGATAATTTTATATTTCAAGCGTTTAAACTACTTTCGTGGTTCAAATAAACAAAGGCAATCATTTTAGTCTCTAACATATTTTAATTTTTTTTAATGTAATCTAATGTCTTAGTGAACTGTCATCATGTTAGTTAGTTTTTAAATATATTTATTTATTTCATTTTAATTCCTCAATTTTGTAAATATGATCGAATTAGTGACTATGAGTGGTTGGGGAAGAGGAGATACTATCAAAAGTGGTCCATCTGAGATTTTTCAATAAAAATTAGTCATGAATAGTATATGTATCAATGTCACGAAATATTTATTATACGCGCTCGTTGCTTAGTGTAACAAATATGTGAACCACTCAATATTTTTTTTTTAAATATTAAAAATGCTAAAGAAACAAAAAAACAAAAAAGCAGTGTCTAATGTGGACCGTGCCAATAGAATCTGCCAATAAAAGTGAGGTCAATTCTACTGGACATGCTTGAGAGACTTCAAAAAAGGGATTTGAATTACTCAATTTGATCATACTTTAAAAGAAGCTAAAGGGATAAGCTAAGGAACGAAAACGGATTTGGATAATCTGTAGTGGATTTTCCATCGGAGGAAGTAATGTTTGTAACATTAGCCACATATTTTTTAGGAAAAAATATGATTTTATTTCTTAAAGAATTGAATTTTTTTTTATTTTAGTTCTTAATGTTAAGTTTGATGGTATTTAATTTCTAAAGTATTTTTTTTTTGCCTTTTGTTAGTGAATTTCTTTACTAGCACTTTGATGTCACGTGTCTCATTAATTAACTGACAGGTGACATTAATTATTATTTAAAAAAAATTAAAATAAAATTTAAAAAAATATTGATGAAATTAATTGAAGAAATGTTGATGATACATACGTACATTTTGAGACCAACCAAAGTAGGGAGGGATCCAGGAATTTAAGTAGGGAGGGGTTATAATTTGTTTTACAAAAATTGAAGATAAAATTTTGAAAAAAAATATTTAATGTAAAATTTATATAAAATAAAAAATAAAAAATGACTATAAAATTTGCCAATTTTTTAAAAAAAATTGAGAGTAAAATCTGTAATAATGTGATGTAAGAGTAAAATAATAGAGTAAAATTTATAAAATTTTAAAAAATTATAAATGAAAAGTGTCAAATTAATTTATTAAGAGTAAAACTTGCCAAAAATAAAAATAAAAATGTAATGAAACCAAATATTTATTAGATATAAAACTAAGATATGATCTAAAAGAAATTTAAATACATATTAACTTAAAAACCTTTTTTTTGTCCCTCATAAATCCATCCCTATTTGTAATCATATCTATTAATTAGTATATTATATAATTTAAAGTTAAATTATATTTTTTGGGTGCAAATAAATTAGATTATATACCAACATATATTATTTAAAAGATTATTAATATATATATATATATATATATATTTATTTTTTATTTTTTTTATCCGTCTTTGCTAATTGTCTAAGAACCAAACATTGCGGCACTTGACCAATTTTTGCCTGCCTCCAAAATCGAATGGACAAGAAGCTATCTGAAGAAAAGGGGAAGTAAGCCATGGAAGGAACGTCACAAAAGAAAGCATCTACAAAAAGGCCAAGATGTCTCGCCCGTTCAATTTCTCCTCTTCCTCCTCCTCCTCCTCCTCCTCCATCCTCTAATTGGTTCAAGAATGCCAATGGGGAAGCATCCTTCATGCGAACCTTTGCCCATAAGGAAGTTCTGAAACCTTGCTTTCTCTCAATAGCATGGTTGGCTGAACAAGGATTCCAATTTCAAAACATACTAAAGGAGCAAGGCCTGACTACCCTCCTTGAGATGGAAGGTACTTACTACCCCGACCTAATTAAGGTGTTTTATCACAACTATAACATTGATGCAAACACGGGATATCTAAAATCCCATGCAAGGGGAAAAGATATCTTGATGACAGAAGAGTTGTGGCTCTCACACTGGGTTGGAGAGAAATCGTGACCACATTGAACCCACTATGAAGGCCATCCTCTAAAGAGAAGATATTACTTATTACAAACCTGGTTTTTACAAAGAGATGGTAAAAGATCCACATATGCTCATCACTACCCGGTTCCCAGTTGGAAGGATGAAGATTGAAGATAGGATGCTTGCCAATGTTCTCTCTTGGTTTTTCATACCACGAGGGAGAAACCATGCAGCATTGTGATGATGACATGCTCTTGATGTTCTTGATGAAAAATGAGTTTCAGGTAGACTAGGTGTTTACTATCACTGATCAAATGCAAAAAATTATACGCTTGCATGATTTCAAAGTCTCCTATCCCGTGTTGGTATCACAAATCCTTGACCACTTCAGAGTTAAGACTGATGATGTGGTGATTGACTTTGTTAGTTGGAGTATGAGTTGTCCTCCAAGCATTTGAAACAAATGGACTTGATTCTTACTAATGCTGGTTGGGAACATAAGGACGACAACATAGTCATTGAAGAAGCATCGACACATAAACCTGTGACTAGTTCATCTAGTCTACAAGCTGAGGAAAAAGCTTCCACTATGACACCGTTTGAACAAGTAATGATGGCAAAGCTTGATGTGATCATGCTGTGCCAACAAGAGCTCACTCGTACTCATAAGCAAGACTACAAGGAGCTAAAGGATTGCTTCAAAGTGATTCCAGAGCGGCTTGATGCATTGGGTGCTCCACACAATGAAGACATCCATGAGAACCGATCCCCCTTTCTCTAATAGCTCTTTTCTATTTTTTTTATGCAATTTCATTTAGCATGCTCATTTTATTTCAGCATTTTACTGCTTTTATCTAAACAATTTCTATTTGAATTGTTGTTTGAACACTTTATATTTTGATTATATGACTATTTTTTTTAATTATATCTATCTAAATTTTCTATCTTTTTTGGTGATTTGAAAACCAAAATGGGGAGAAATATGTTTATATTCTTTTATATTTTGATTATATTTTCCATTTTAAGTTTGATTGGTTTCAGCACTTCTTATTAAACTATTACATATACATGTTATCTAACCAATTTTTGAATGAGAAATATTTTTGAGATAGGTACATAAGCTATCTATGGAAGATCAATTTTTAGCTATTCAAAATCAAAAAGGGGGAGATTGGAGATTCAAGTCTTCATCTGGTTTTTGGTATTTGTATAGTGCTAAGTCTTTTCCTTTTCCAAGTCAAAACGCATATATATTGTTTGTTTTATTTTAGGCCTTTGCTTGATATTGACTTTACTTCTTGCCTCGATTTTCTTCACAAAATTTGGGTATATTGAATTCTCCAGGTGTGAATTTGTTTTGAAATCGTGGATTTCCTTATCTATCCTAAATCCTAGCTAGTATTCCCTCACTTTATCATTTATCATTTTTCTTTCTTTGCTTGAAAAAATGTGCTTACATAAAGGGGGAAATGGTTGTAAGTACTTGATAAGGCTAAACATGTTATTCTTGCTGATCAATTATGCTAAGGAAAAATGTTGGTTGATGTTGAAGTATATGATGTTCTAAGTTATTAATAAGTCTTGAAATTGGTACTCTTTTTGTATTACAATTTTTTCAACTTCCAATAATGATGCATGCATGATGCAGTTCCAAGCCACATAAGCTTGGTTTGGATCGTCCGGAAGCAAATCAAAAGAGCTCCATTAAAGCTAAATCAAGAACTCAAACAAAAGGGAAAAGCGGAAAGAAGAAGAAGATGAACTAGAACGACGCCACGATCCGCACGAAACGATAAGCTGAGGTGAATTCGCCACAAGGAAAGCTTCCTTGATAAGAATTAACTTGGTTTCACTCAAGAACCAAGAAGAGACTAAGCTCTCAAACTAAGCCAAAGCTTATTTCATTCACAAATGAGTTATATGTTTTTTTACAAATGAGGTTCTCCTCAACTATTTATAGAACCAGGCCTTAGAAGAGGGTTATGTAACTAATCTCCACTTAAACATAACGTTTTAAGGCCTAATTACACAATTAAGAACCCCCTTACACAAGTAAACAAGGTTTTCAAAAATTCCCGCGTCAGACCTTCCGCTAAGCTCAACCTTAAGCTTAGCACAAATTGTGCTGAGCTCAACGTTGAGCTGAGCAAGATGCTTGATCGAAGCGAATCTCCGCTAAGCTCAATCTTGCACTGAGCGAGATGCTTGATCAAAGTGAAACTTCGCTGAGCTCAAGCTTGCGCTGAGCGAGCTGTCAGCAAATTTCCAAGTGCTCCAATTTAACTCCTTTGGGCTTCTTCCTTCTTAGCCTTTGATGAATAACCCTTCCTTTAGTCTCTTGGTCATTTCTTCTTGAAGAATCTTGGCCTTGGATCTTGTCATTGGACCCTTTAATTCTTGAAGTGCCCCAAGGTCCTCGTGTTCATTGACTAGCCCTCTATCAAACAAGGTGTTTGTGCAAATCCTACTGTGAAGAGAAATTTCATGCTTTTGGTTTTTATTTATTTAAGTAAAGAGGTCTTCTATGATTCTTTGATGTAGATTGATTTTTCATTATTTTTATAATGCAATTGTCCATCAAAAGAATTTGTTTATTTGTATAAATTAGTTAACTTGGTGTTTTCAATTTTGAATTGAAGAGGATATGGTTATGCTTTGAAGATCGTGAAACAAGGAGATGTTTGAAAGAGATTCCCATTAAAGTTAGTAATTTTCTACCAAAATGTTAAGTGAAGTATCTTAGTTGTATTTTAGTCCCATGCTTTTGTTTTAAATTGTTATTTTAGAATAAAAAATTGTCTGGAAGCACTTTAACCTTCTATTTTATATATTTGAATCATGGATATGTTTGATTACTTTGATTTATAATGTGATTAGTTCAATTGTGTTTAATCCATATTTTTCTTCAGCACTCTGTATTTAATTTTAATATAATTTGATAGAGTATATACTGATTAGAATCTTATGTCCTACTTGATCTTTTCTCCTATCATTGGTTTAGTTCATCTAAAAGGCTTCTTGCCTTCAGAACTTTACTTCTTAAATCTTGACATCCCACAGTATAAATGTCATGCTTATAGTTGATAAAATGTCCTTTTGGGCTGATCCTAGGTTTATTTTAACGACAGCCTTATTGATGTTGTTGGGGTTGAAGGGATTCTGCCCCATTGTTTTTGAGTAAGGATATCCTCTTAATGAGTATTTTTTTGTTACTTTTGTATCATAGTGACTTCCAAGGCATATTTGATATGGATCATTTTAGCACGTCCCTGAGAGGTGAAGTGTGGATATTGAAAGAGTTGCCTACCATACTCAAGCTGAAAGTAGAGTGCAGGTTTCTTTACACTATGTTTGCTCATTAGTTGGTTTGATATGACCCATGAAACACCGACTCTGACACGGACACCGGACACAATATGGCATGGACATGGACACGGCGACATCGGTATTGTCCAAAATATAGGACACCGCGACATTAATATATATATATATATATATATATGAAAAATAACCAGCAGATTAGTTTTATCGTAGTTATGTAGTAGTATCCTTGAGCAAATTGGTTTAGGAGTTTAAAAACTGCCAGCTTAATAGCTTAGCTTGTGATTGTTGTTTTCATCTTTTGTAACTTAATTATGTTGTTTTCAATTCTCCTTTTACCGCTTTAAAGCAAACGACTTATATGTATGTGTCATTATAGCTTACTTTTATGTACTTTTTCTCGTCAACAAGATGATAAAAATGATTTCTTAAAGTGCTCTTGTACATTGATATGAATCCTTATTTTTTATTTGATAGCTATTTCAATTTTTAAGATACAATTGTTGGTTCTAACAAATCCAACTTCCTTTTTACTTTCACTCAATGACTTATTTACTTTATTTATTGTCAGTGTAATAACTTGTTCTTGTTCTTATCATTTGTTGTTTGATGACAAGATGTTTTGCCTAGCTATCTTAATAAAGTACATTTTATGTTGCAAAACCAAAATATATTTTTTTTATTATTTGATCTATTTCTTATTTGGTTTTATGATGTATGAAGGTGCAACAAACGAATGGATCGAGCAGAGACTAAGTATATGGCACACCTTCGTGGTAATTAGCATGTGACTCACTTATCTTAACATTCGTGGTAATCATATAATCTATGATCTTTGTTGTGCTTTTGCTTCTATTTCTTCTGTTTCAGTGTTTCTCAAAGTTTGTAGTCCCCTATGACTTTTGCACTGGTTCCGATATGGGTTTTTAAGTGGTTATTAGATTGTAGTTCTGGAAATTTGAAAAGAACTTCCTTATGTTTGAATCTTTTAGCAGATAGGACAAAGGACCCCAAAGAAGTGGAGACCTTGTTGTTGATTCCACCGCTACAAACACTACAAAAAAGTTGGTGTCTAGTAGCGTTTTTTACCTGGCGATTAGCAAACCCCAAAAATATTGTGATTTCCGACTGTCTGACTGATATATTTACCCGTCACAATAGTGTTTTAATATATTTTTTTAAAACTTTCCCTTTATTTTGTGTTTTAATAATGCAGGACTGACCCTGTATTATTATATTTTACCTTGTATTATTATAATTTATTTTTGTGCTTAAGGAATACAAAAGTTCCATAGCAAGCAATCTTCATGAAGTTTGTCAAGTGGCTTATTTATTTGACTGTCTAGTTGTTGGCTCCAGGCATTGGAAGAGACCCATTTCTTCTAGTATGTTTTCTCTTTAATTCTTCTCTATGTATCATTTTTATTACACAAATGGATATAAATTTTGCATATCTAAGTGTTTACATTGGAATTTTAAGTTTTATATTCCTTAACTTTTCTTCTAATGGACAATCATTTTGTCAACAAAATTTGTGCATGGCTGTTGCTGATCAACCTCTTAGAGAGCTACTGCAATAGGAGTGGTTGAAGAAAAAGGTAGCTACCAAATCACCTAAAATAATGTCAACTGTGAACTAATCCGTATCTAATGCAAGATTATTAGTTTTGGAATCAATAAGTGATGATCATTTTCTTTTATTTCAGAAAAAGAAGAAAATGGAGGACAGAAATTCAAAGATGTTTCTGATGTTAAAGGAGTTAAAGAAAACCAAGTTATTTCTCTTAGGTCTTTAAATATGGAAGACATGAGACTAGCAAAGAGTCAGGTATGTTGGATGAAAATTATTCACTTCAATTATTTTAAGAGGATAACCAATACTTAATTAGTGAATTGGTTTCTCTATCTTGATTTAATTTGATGTTTTCTTTGTTGTTGTCTTCACCAATTTTTGTTTCGTCATCCTCAAATGTGTTTCTTTCTCTAGTTATTTTGATCCTTTGGTGGAAGTGGAAAATCAATGCCTAAGCTCATTTTTTTCTTATAACTATTAATTTTATACTTTCATGGTTCAATTTGTCACTCCACCACTCTTTAGAATTGCATGGAAGCTTCCAGTGCTAATGGTATTATTGTGTTTAATAATTTTAGTTCCATTTAACATAATTAACAATGTTTTGTCTAAATCAAATTTTTATCTTAGGAGAGGACCTGATAACATGGAAGCAACATTCTACTGATAATGGATGTCGAAGAAGAAATTATGATTAGGAAATGATTCATATTGTTGACCTAGCCTTCATATTGTGTGACTGTGTGGTGTCATGTTAGAGAGACTTTTGTTGATGAGAATCTATAGTAGAGAGATTATAATTGATGGCAATATGTGAGAGATCTGAATCATAAACTTTTTTTTTTATCATTTGACATATTTTTTATTAATTTATATTTCAATATAATATGCATAAATATTCTTACCGAGTTTAGTAGATCATGATAGTAAAAACAAAACAAATATAAAACAGTAAAAAAAATGAATAAATTATGAACATACAAATTAATTGCATTGTTTTTAAAATAGTAGATGCATTTTTCAACGACTGCCAATAAATGCTTTATTAAAACTCTCAGAATGTATTTATTGGCGGCTACATAATGCAATGTTTGGCAGTTTTTAGTTGTTAGTAAATGTTGAGGCATCTCTAACAGGTTTTATGTGTCAATACCGATAGTTATTTTAAAACAGTCAAAAGCAGTTTGTGACTTGCGTAGTTTTGACAACTTTTTTAACTATCAAAAATGTCATTTGTGATGGTTTTTAGCTACCAAAGACTGTTTTTTAGCTGTCACAAATCACCATTTTTTTGTAGTGATGTGTCTCTCTAATCTCTATTCAAGAAATAAAGAAAGCAAAAAATGTAAAAAAAAAAAAATGAACTTGCATTGCTAGAGACAACATAATAACAATTGCTAAAGATACCATTGTACAAGCCACAACAAAATCAAAATCAAAAATAGAAAACACAGTTCACGACAATAATTTTGATCATCCAAGTAACCAAGAAGGCATGAAAATTCGTTGATCACATAAAAGATCATCAGTTGAACATGAGATACATTATATCATCATCTTATTAGTGTTAACATAGATAAGAGACATGCAAAAGGAGAAGAAAAGGGGCTAGGGTTCCATTAGATAAATCATAATAAAGCCTGAATAATCAAGTACAAGAGATACTTATTTATAGATAGGCAAAATACTAAACTACCCTTAATTAATATAAAGCTAATATTATCTAACATCCCCCCCTCAAACTCATGATGCACTACCAAGAAGCATAGAGTGTTTGTCACATAGAAAATGAAAATGTTTAATAGAATGTGATTTTGTAAATAAGTCAGCAATCTGTGTAGTGGAAGAAACAAAAGGTAAAGTAATAGTGTCATATAGAAGTTGATGGCGAATGAGATACCAATCAATCTCAATATGCTTTATGAGTTCATGAAAGACCGAGTTGTGAGCAATTTGGATGACGCTCTTGTTGTCACAAAACATAGGAGTGGGTTCAGAGAGAGGAACACCCATATTAGAAAGTAGTCAATGTAACCAAACTATTTTTGCAGTGGTAGAAGCCATAGCACAATACTTGGCTTTTGTAGAAGAGCGGGAGACAATGTCCTATTTCTTGCTCTTCCAAGAAATAAGAGTCTTCTAGGAAGATGCAAAAACTTGTGGTAGACTTACAGTTAGTAGGATCACTAGCCCAATCAGCATTAGAATAAGCACGTAGCTCCAAGGAAGAGGAAGAAGGAAATAAAAGACTTTGAAATTGAGTGTCGTGAAAATATCTGAGAATGCAAAGGGTAGCTCCCCAATGTACTATAATTGGAGAGACAACAAATTGACTAACAACATGCACAACATAAGCAATATCAGGTCTAGTGATGGTGAGATACACCAAGTAGTCAACCAATGCACGATATAAAGTGGGATCAGGAAAATGAACACCATCAGAGGAAACATATTTGGCATTAAGCTCAAGAGAGGTGTCTACTACTAGAGTATTAGTAAGACGAACTTGTTCAAGAATGTTGGCAATATATTTAGATTTAGAAAAGAGATAACCTTTAGGAGAGTAGACAACTTCAATTCCCAAAAAATAACGAAGATGCCTTAAATCCTTCATCTCAAACTATTTTGCTAACTTCAATTTTAACTTTACAATCCCATCAATATTATCCCTTGTAATAATCATGTCATCAACATATAATGAAAGTATAATACAACCATGAGAGGAGGTTTTCACAAATAATGCAGAATCATGGTGACTAGGATGAAATCCAAGAGATGTAATCACAACTAAGAACTTCTCAAACCAAACACGTGGAGCTTGTTTGAGACCATAGAGAGCCTTCTTTAACTTACACACCTCCCCTTAATTGTGAGAAACTCCTGGTGGAGGTATCATGTAAACCTTTTCTTGAAGATCACCATTTAAGAACTCATTTTTAACATCCATCTGAAAAATACGCCACTAGCAAACAGAGGCCATTGCAATAAGTGTGTGAATGGTAGTCATCTTGGCAATTGGAGCAAAAGCTTCTTCATAATCCATACAATATTTCTGGGAGGAACCCTTAGTAACTAGATGAGCTTTGTAACGCTCAATTGACCCATCAGACTTTGTTTTGATTTTGTAAACCCACCTAGACCCAAAACATGTTTTCATGGTGGAAGAGGTACCAGGTCCCAAGTAGCTTTTTTATGCAAAGCAAAAAGTTCCTCTAACATAGCCTGCTGCCAAAGGGGGTCAAGAATAGCCTCTTGATATGAAGAAGGCTCAGACAAACTATGAATGGAGGTTAGGAAATAAGCAAAAGTGGGAGAATATGTGGAATAAACAAAGTCTGGTAGTTTAGTGGACTTACGGATGTAAGTAGGATAATGAGGAGAAGGAGGATCAACAACTACAGGAGGTGCTTGGGAAGTCGTGGGGACATGTGGACCTGTAGAAGGAGTAGTATCAACCCTGCAGATTTCAATGTTAGAGTCATGGGAATCAGCCCCATCCTTAAGAAAGGGATCAATGAGAGTAAGATCAAACATTGTATGGTTGTGAGACTCAGAAGAAAGGGAGTAAAATGGTATATGCTAAAAAAAAACAACATGATGGGAAACATATAGTTTATTAGTTGTAGGATCATAACAACGATAACCTTTCTAACCAGCCCCATAACTAAGAAAGACACATTGAAGACCGAGAAGACAATTTATTACGTTCTACATGAGGAAGAAGAACAAAACAAGTGGAGCCAAAAACCTTCAAAGGAGTAATCAAGAACACAACCATACAACTTTTGGAAGGGAGACAAACCTGAGGTAATAGAAGATGGGATTTTGTTAATAGCATGGACAACAGTAAGAACATCTTCACCCCAAAATTTACTAGGAACAAAGGAAGACAATAAAAGGGAATGAGTAGTTTCAACAATATGGCGATGCTTTCTTTCAACAATGACATTTTGTTGAGGAGTATTAGTACAAGATGTTTGATGAAGAGTCCCATCAGAAGCAAGTAATTCAGAAAATTTATTAGAAGTGTACTTACCACCCAAATCAAATTTAAAATACTTAATAACAAAATATGTTAAGTTTTAACTAAAGCATGAAACATACAATAAATATCAAAAAATTCAGAACGATGTTTCATAAAATACACCCAACAAAAATGAGTATGATCATCAATAAACGACACATAATATCAAGATCCACCTTTCTTAAGAATCAGTGATGAGCCTCATACATCAAAATGAACCAAGTCAAATGATGCAGTATAAGTTGAAACACTTTTACAAAAAGGTAGGGAAGAAAACTTTGGAAGTTTGCAACAATAACAATCAAAAATACTATTAGTTGACAATTTTTCTAATGCTCCTGTAGAAGCCAAATACTTTAACCGAGATGAAGAAATATAACCAAGACGAGAATGTCACAAATAAAATGGAGAAGAAGATGAATTTAAACAAAAAGATGACAAATCAACCATGGAAGCAACGACATTTGGAATCTTCAAATTATTCAACAAGTATAATCCCCTTTGTTTACAGCCTGTCCCAATCAGCCTCCTAGATTGAGGATCTGCACAAAACAATAAGTAGAAAAGAACATGACTGAATAACCTAAATCACAAAGTTAACTAATAAATACAAGATTCAAAGTGAGATTTGGAATATAGTAAACATTTGAAAGAGTCAAAGTAGAGGTGGAGACAGATCTAGTGCCTGCTAATGGCATTGGAGTGCCATCAATAGTCATGACAGATATAGGAAAGACGGGATTTAAAGACACAAAAGAATGACAATCAAATGACATATGATGTGATGCTTCACAATCAAGAATCCATATAGGAGAAGATATACCTAAGGAGTCAAGGGAAGAAGACAAACCTTTTAAGGAAGAGACAAACATGGCAAGGTAATCATCATTTGAACCAAACATATTTAAAGACAACAATAACAAATGATAACAACTAAATTAACAGAGCACAAAAGACACAACCAAAATGTAGCGCAACACTACAGATTACTAGACAAATGCAGAAGTACAAAGAAAAGAGCAAACAGAGCTAAGGTCACAGAAACCCCAAAACAAAACTGTTACTACCAATAATGAAAAATACCAAAATAGAGCTGCAATTGTGAACACTTCATCTCCCTCTAAAGACTTCTTTTGAATGATCTAATCGTACAAAGCTAAGAACTATGTTGTCCAAACTGTGTCTCCAAAAATCAGCTCGATCCAACAGTTAACATATCAACAATAGTAAAACAAAAAATTGCATTTTAATAAAATGTGAGTTGCGCAGTTGCATTATGAATGACTGATAGTCGAATCTACGAAAGTTGTGGCTTGAATTGAACTAGCTCTAGATACCATATTAACATAGATAAGAGACATGCAAAAGGAGAAGAAGAAAGGGGGCTAGGGTTCCATTAGATAAATCAAAATAAAGCCTGAATAATCAAGTAAAAGAGATACCTATTTATATATAAAGCAAAATATTAAACTACCCTTATCTAATATAAAACTAATATTATCTAACAATTAGAGCAGATATTTGATAATTTCTTTCAAGCAACAAGTTCACAGGAACCATTGAAAAATTTAGTTCAGTTAATTAACACAATTACTAGAAAAGATTTTAACACAGGAAAGAAACACAACTAAATGCACACGATAGTAATAAGAATGCCCCAACAATATGCCAAAAGATTGATGAGGATACTGTTAGCATAAAGGGAGATATTATTTTCTATATATAAAACTTATTTAATGTTTTTCTGTAGTTGCTATGAAGGAGAACGTCTCACCAATCTGCTCCAATCAATCCACAAGGAAATCCAATATGCAATACATTTAGATGGAAGTCCTTGCCAGAGAAGATATGGTTAAAGGTTAAACCTTTACCTGGTTTATGGAACTATAAAACATTTTGGATAAATTTATTAGGAAACATTTACATACATATGCCATGTAACCTTTGTCTGGTTTCTTGCGGCAACAATTTTCTATTGGGGTCAATGATGTAACTCGTTCCTTGAGTGCATGAAAACCACTCACGAAGTTAGAAAGCTCTACCGAACTCTTCTCTTTAAGAAGAAATCATAAAGCATCTTCAGTTAAGCTTCAGGATGATTTCCTCTGTCATTGCTTATAAGTAAATCCTTGAACATGCACTTTTTTCTAATGTTCTAACTTTTTTTATGGTGCTGCAACTTGTAATAATAAGGTTTTTTGTTTCGCTGATCCCTAAAACACTAATAGTCGAAATGCATGTGGCGGCCTCTTACATTGATTTTTTTCTTATTGTTTTTTCTTACATTGCTTATTGATGCATTAACCTAGTTGGGAAATGTAGTTTTGGTGCTTCAAAGTTTTCAAATGGAAACATTTTTGAACCTAACATGTAAGAAGAAATCCCTAGTTGGGTTCTTTCAATTAAATTTAATTGTTATGCTTGGCTTCTGAGCTTTAATCATTTGCTAATGGAAGAAGGATTCTTGCCTCTCTTTCCTTTGTTAATTAACTATTATCTGTTAATACTACTACCTGCTGTGCAAATTACAATTTTACGTGGTTCCCATATGAATTTCATGACAATCAAATCCTTCTCAATCTAGATTTGGTGTTAATATGAAATTATTATTTTGGCTGCCACAAATCTTTTACACATTCTCATAAATTTCTTTGGTGTGAATAAACATAATTTTCTTTTGCTAATGCAATTTTTAAGTTTCTTTACTAGTTGAATATTTGCAAACTTGTTAAATGGTTCTTTCTCTACTGGTTGAATGTTTGCTGCTCTGTTTTGTTCCTCCTATTAATTCTTTAAAACCATGTTGCTAATTTGATTGTCTTTTTCTCCTACCTTGTATTCTGCATGGCAAGTTGCAGATAACTACTGCAGGACTGATCTCAAAAAGGCAGCTTTGGCAAGGTTGAGCATTGTCAATAGGAAGCTTAGAGTTGCAAAATCTGGTGTGAAGTTCCAAGGATTATACTTCAGGAAGTGCAACAGAGAAGTGCTAAGTGCCTACTTCTGATGTACAAATAAAACCTGGAAGGATCAAGTTAAGTAATGACAGAGTTAAGTACAGATAAAACCACACACGAAATCATGAAGGAAGGATATATTTAAGTAATCCAAGGGTAGTTGAAGACACTTGTAGTGTTTCTTTGATCCTAAACTATAGAGTTATGATAACTAGTTGAAGAGATAAGAGAGGAATTGTGGTGCTTCCCTTAATCGTGAACTCTTATTTTGTTTTGGACAATGACTACAAAGCCTCCTTGATCAATAGTATTTTTTGTGGAAAATGTTTTGTAGAGGAAAGGGAATAATCTTTTCTCTTAGAATTCTTGCTATTTGTCAACATTATTACAACAAGGCAGCTTATCATTTGATATATTTTACATTAAATTGTTCAATTTTCTTTAATGTTTTATTATTGAGTTTAATGTTCATGTACTGTCGGTGTAAAATAGTTTTATACCGTCGGTCAATCACAATCTACCATTTGAATGACTTTTGAAATAATTTTATAAAAGTCAACTAACTTATCATATACAGAGGGTTGTGATTGACTGACTGTATAAAATTATTTTACACCATTGGTGCATCACCCTTTTTCTCTATATTATTTGCATGATTTATAATTACAAATGTGCATAGTTATTATTTGTAGTCAAGCCAAAATTATATATATCATTCTAAAATTATTATGAAATAAATTAATTGATTTTTTTTTTCAAATAATAGATGCATTTTCTAGTGGCTATTAGGTTTCAGTAAATGTTACATTAAAATTTTCAGAAAGCATTTACTAGCGGCTGCAAAATGCATTTTTTGGCGGTTAAAAGCCGCCAATAAATGTTAACACATTTGTGACGGTTTATGCATGTTAATATCGGCAGCTATTTTTAAAAAGTCAAAAACGGATTATAACTTGCGTAATTCTGACAGCATTTTTAGCTATCAAAAATGTCATTTGTGACGGCTTTTAGTGATCACAAACTGCTTTTTTAACTGTCACAAATCTTCACTTTTTTTTTGTAGTGATCAAACTTGAAAAAAAATGACATGAGGCAAAAACTATTATGTATGTTCAAATTCTTTCTCTTATTTTTTTAGTTTACATTCTTTAAATTGCATTTTTGCATTTTGAGATTCTCCCGATTTAATTATTGTCTTGATATACAACATTATATTCATACATTGTTCTATTTACATTTCATACAACCATGAAAAAAATCATACCCAAGTTCCGGTAGCAATTTTTAAAAAAAATATAAAAAAGAAAAACCACAAATATTTAGACCGCCGCAAAGTGCAAAAAAAATAAAAATATAAAGTAGTCTATGACGGTTTTAATTGTCACTATTCCTGATTTTTTTTTCTAAGATAGCACTTTACTACGGTTACGAAATCGTCGCCGCTATCTTCAAATAGTAAATAAAAATGGATCCTATGGGCAATTCTAACCATTGTTAAGATTTTTTGTGGTGGTTATTCCTACAGTTGTATTAAATCAACGACAGGTTCATTAATGGCGCCCAATTTTATGTCATTTTTTAACTGAGGGGAAAGCAATGTAGCGGCAGTTTTAACCGTCATAAATCCAAATGTCAACGGCCGCTGAAAACCATGTTTTTTGTAGTGAACATGCAATTCACAATAATTTTGAATTAACAAATGGTACTCAAAATCTTCTTTTCTCTATGGTTGCATTGGTTTGCACATGTCTCTTCTTCTCCAAATTGTCTTGCCCATTGATCCTTGATATACAATTCTTCCTTAGGCATCAAAACAAAAGATTTTACATGGTTATGTGCACAATCAAAATTATAAGAAAAATTAAATCCACAATTCAATTTAAAAGAAAAAAAATTAGAATCTTGCATTCCTCATATAAGGAGCTCATCTCTGTTCTCCTTCACAAGAACATCTTCACAATCAAACAAAGAGTAAGAATGAAAATAAAAATAATCATATTTCTCTTTATATTATGCTCTCTCTTTATCATTCTCTTTTTCAATTATTTCTTTTTCTCTCATCTCTTTTTCTTTTGATTTTTGTGCATTCTTGGTATGTGTAGACCAAAGACAATTTGGCTTGTTGAGGAAGAGATATATATTGTTTACCAAGGTTGATAATATCCCAAGTCAACACGAATTAAAAAGTTTCTAAAAGAGGAAATCATACAAATTGTCTCACATTGTGAGAGTTCATAAGATGTGTTCAGTGTATTCTTTCTTTATGTCTATTATTATTATTATTTTTCTTTTAGGATCTATTTGGACAAATATCTCTAGAAGGACTTTTAAGAGAAGAAAATATGAAGAAAAAAAAAATTAAATTAGCTTTTCTATAAGTTGAAATTGTCTTCTTCAATAGTTAATTTGTAGAAGTCTAATCAACTTTTAGAAGAAGCTATATGGGAGAGCTTCAACTAATTCACTATTAGAGAAGACAACTAGAGAAGTTAATTTCATTTTTTATTTATATTTTCTTCTCTTAAAAATCCTTAGAGTAGTATATCCAAACAAATCCTTAGCCTTAAGTAATAGGGAAGTGCGTGAAACTGGAACCATGTTGCCGGTTGCAATATTTGTATGCAATGCTTCAAGTCAGTGTAATATTGGAATAAATATGGGAAGAACCTTTGTAGGAGTTATTGAATGATGGGTAAGAGATTAGTGTTAATTTCACATATGTTTTCTCATTGAAGGAAAGTGAGAAAATATTTGGTTATTAATGAATTGAAAAGGAATAAAGGGCCATTGATTTTTCACTTAACTAGCACCATACCGGTGCCTTCGCATAGGTGATTGACTGATTTTTTATATTTTATAAATAAATAAATAATACAATATATATTTAAATTATTAAGGTTTTAGGGGTGGGCATGGATTTTTTTTTTAAAATCCAATCCATATCCATTTAAAGGGGATTTAAATCCATATCCATATCCATATAAAATGGATACGGATAGTAAAAATTTGTTTGGATTTTTTAAAAACTGGTTTAAAATCGGTTTTAACCATAAAAACTACTTTAATTTTAAAATTAATTTTTTTAGGCCAAATGATATTTTTTTTCTTTTCTTTTTGTTTAGTTTGATCTTTTATATTTTAAAAGATTTATTTTAGTGTTTTATCTTTTCAAACAATTCAAAATGATTATCCAGATTATTCAAAATTGACATCGTTAATAATATAAAAAAATATTACCATTAAACATAATTTTTATTTGTAGTATTTATTTTTAATTTTTTTTACTGTAAACTTTTTTATTGAATAAGAAAATAGAAAAAAAAATTGATGAAAGAATAAGAAGATAAAGAATATTAAGGGTCTGTTTGGACACACCACTACTCTATAAGTATTTTTAAGAGAGAAAAATATGAAATTAACTTCTCTAGAAGTTAACATTTTCTGCCCTATAGCTAATTTGTAGAAGTCCTACATCTTTTAGATGAAGTTATATGAGAGAGTTTCCAATAATTGATTATTGAAAAAGATAATTTTAACTTCTAGAGAAGTTAATTTCATTTTTTTTTCATATTTTTCTCTCCTAAAAGTCCTTTTAAAGTAGTGTGTCCAAACAAACACTAACAATAGAATTGGTGTAAATTTTGGTTGGTAATAAAATTGGCATTAATTATTAGAGACAAAACTTAATTAGAGAAAATATTTATTTATTTGATTAAATTTATATTATTTAGCATTTTATTTTTATTATTTTATTTATAGATAATAAGATTATCATTGGTTGTGTAAAAAAAGACTATCAATATGGTATACTTTCAATTAAAGCACTAACAACCATGCATGAGACTACACCATAACGGATTGTGTTTACCTTAACAAGAAAATGAATATGGATATCCTAAGTCAATATCCGATCCACTAAAATTTGTTATAGTAATTACCACTCCATTAAATATGGTTTTGGACATATATCTAATCCATTATAATGGAATGGGTTGGTTTGGATATGGATTGATAATTTGAACACATTGTTGTTTAAGAAATAAATATTTATGTGATAAGTATTTAGTTTACAATCTAAACTATTTTTTTGTGGGCATTGAAATGGTAACAATAAGATGATTTTTTTTTATGTAAGAACTAATATGATACGAGTTCGTATATTGAAAATATTATATCATGCAAAATAGGATAGGAGTATTTATAGATGAAGTTGAAATTTAGTATATTACAAATAACATAAAAAAATTGGGATAAATTATTTTGTATATAATAATAAAATATTATACAATAAATTGACCTGACAAAAGACATATAATGGATCAGGGTACTTTTTAATTTAGAAAAAAAATTCAAATAAAAAATAATAATTAAAAGACAAAAGATATTTTAATCATATCTAAATATGTAATTACTTTAAACCAAAAAAATGTATGATGATGATTGTGAATATGCATAGCAATGGAGCAAGGCGTGAATATATATGTTATTTCTCGTCTCATTTCCATTTTCACTCAATAAAATTAAAACAAAAAAATAAAATAATTAAAAGATATTTTAATCTTATCAAAATATGTAATTTTTTAAAACCTAAAACATATAAATAATAGGCTAAATGACCTATATTTGGTCCTTTATCTTTTTTATTTTTGTTCAAATTGGTCCTTTATGTTTTA
Source organism: Amphicarpaea edgeworthii (assembly GCA_014843725.1). NCBI lineage: Eukaryota > Viridiplantae > Streptophyta > Magnoliopsida > Fabales > Fabaceae > Amphicarpaea > Amphicarpaea edgeworthii. The sequence continues at coordinate 14,016,582 of CM026326.1, forward strand.
AAAAATTCATTTTAATCATTTATCTTTTTTAAATGGTTCATTTTGGTCCTTTTGTCAATAAAAAAAGTAACACCATTAATAACTAATCCATACTAATAGTTTTTAACTATCACTAAATATTTGCAAAAATCTTGAAAATGTGAAGAGTGGTTGTCTAGTTTAGAAGGTTCTTAATGCATAGTCATGGTTACATAAGTCACTCATACAAAAAGAAACATGTTTTTGGAAATTTTGCTTTGACCCATGCCCAAGATCTTGAAAAATCTTGCAAGAACGCATTCTAACCACCTACAACCCAGAAAATCTTCAACCCATAGTCCAAAATAATGTTTCAATAATTCTTAAAATTGATTGATGACTTTTAAAGTATGAATCACTACGAGCAAAACACAAAAATAATTTTTGATTTTGATTGAACAAATTGAGAAAATTTACAACTTTGATCTTTCCACTATGTCTATCTCTTTCGTTGTATCGCTGCAATCATTAGACGATTAGACCGCATTGTTAAAGTAGAGGGCAACATGGTAAAAGGGTATTGAGGTTGGAGGAGTGGCAGCAATGAAATTTGAGAAAGTGAAGTGAGAGATGAGAGATAGAAAAGGAGGGAGTGAGGGAAATATAAAATGGAAAGAGAGAAACATATACTGGTTTTTTCAATTGAAGAAGATGATGGAGAAAAAGAAATTTGAGAAGCACATTTTGTGACAATTTTTAGCCGCCAATATTTTAAAATTATTGATAGAAGAACTAAAATGATTCATTTTAAAAAGATAAAGGACTAAAATAATTTTTTTTAAAACATAAAGGACCAAATTGATAAAAAAAAAAAAAAAAAACTAGATAAAGGACCAAATAGGTCATTTGGCCTAAATAATAAATGTGAATAGACATAACAATCGAGCAAGGTAAGAATGAATATGTTGTTCCTCATCCCCAAGCCATCCTTATTTACTAAATGGCTAGCTATCATTTCAAAACAATATATTTGTAGATTTTTTTTAATTTTAAATTTAAAACTACTTTTATATGACATTAAACTAAACCATAAAAATGCAATGATTCAAAACATAAACATAACTCATTATAATAAAAAAATGTAAAGTCTAATAAACAACTAAATACATTTTGAGAAAACATTATTAGTTATTTAAATTTTTCAGAAATATGAAAGATGATAAAGATAAAAAAAAGAAAAAAGAAAAAAAGGAAAAGAGTGAAAAATTAAAAAGAAAAATAAGTTTTGGAAAATTAAATAGGAGGGGGGAGGGGCTGAATTGATATTTTAAAATTTTCATTTTCTTTTTCAAAGTAAAAGAATTCACCCACTCACTTGAAGTTTTCCGCAAAGAGTTTTCACAAATAAGTTGTTGATAGAATAGCAAAGTAAAAACTCACTTAAAACAACCTTGTTAGGACAATTTAATCAATAATAATAACAAGACAGTAATAAAGAGATGAGGGAAAGAGAGATTAGAACTTAAGATTTATACTAGTTCGACCACAACCCAATCTACATCCAATTCTTCCTCACCCCAAGGAGTTCCACTATGATCTAAGTTACAAACACTATGCACACACAAATCACAACAACTCACCCTTGTTCACAACTCGAATAAATACCTATGCAAGAGTGTGAAACACTATCACCACTCAAGCACTACCTTTAGGAAACCCTATCCTAGAAAAGTAAGTGTATAGGAAACCCTATCCTAAAATACTCATCACTTAGGAAACCCTATCCTAAAGTGCAAAAACCAGAACCAAAGAAAGACAAAGGTTTAAGAACAAAAGCACTAAGACTGTGCAAATTTAGCTGGTATAAAGGCTCAAACTGAAAGCACCAAAGTGTGCAGGTATAGCTAGAAAAAGCTCAAAGCAAAAGCACCTTGATGTGTGGGTATAAATGAAAGAGCTTTTTCTATAAAAAGATTTAGTTGTATGAAAAGAATAATAGAAATTCAACTCAGAAGGATATAGCCATAAGGAAATGATTAAATTCTCTATAATTGAGTTCATAGTAAATGCAAACCCGATAGGCTCCCTTTATAGTGTTTATGGAATCTTATCTTAGAAACAAATATAAGATTTGGATATGAAAAGGCTCCCTTTATAAGATTTTCAACAAACAAAACTTTTTCAATTATAGTTGAGGAGGAATTACCTATATTACCTTCACTCATGATCCTCCCTTTATTGTTGTCTCCATATGTGATCCATCCACCTTATTTTTCGAAAAGAGTGACGAACTTTCCCTTGTCACCAGTCATGTGCCTCGAACAACTGCTATCTAGATATCATTTGGATTTCATGGCTTTTCGGCACACCTGCATAACAAATTAGGTGTTGGTCTTAGGTACCTAAACTATTTTGGGTCCTTTCTTGTTAGTGTCCTTAAGAGTACCCTTTGGAACCCACTAGTACTTTTCCTTAGGTACACCAATCTTCTTAATTGTGCAATCATTTGAAGTATTTTCCTTATGCATGTAGTAATTGCAGATAACAAATGTAACATGGGATGATTTTACAAATTTTCTAAATGGTTTTTCATCAAAGTTGCTTGAAAATCCTATCCCATATTTGTTGAGACATCTCTTTTGCAGACCAAGCAAAGCATCAAGGTTATCTCTTCCAACTGTGAACTTTGTTAATGTTTTAAGAAGATATTCATTCTTTTGTTTCAAATCTTTGCAAAGCTTACAAGGAGTTGAATGGCTTGTAGATGCAATATTGCTCTTGCTAAAGGAGTGTTGAAAATCAATTTTTTCCTTTTCAGATTTAATATCTAAAAGGTCCTTTTGCATTTAAGCCATCTTGTCTTCATGCCATTTAACTTTTCCTTTGAGAAGACTATTAGCTTTGGCTAGACTCCGAGACTCTACTACTAATTCATTGAAAATGTTATGAAATTCAAAAAAAATTTCACTTTCAAATTTAGAATCACATTCATCAGATGAAGATATCCATTCAGAAACACTTACAATGCTCTCATCCTTACTTTCATCATTTGCCATCAAGCAGATGTTGACTTCCTCACTTTGTGAGTTGTAGGATGAGGTAGAAGAGGCATTGTCATCCCAAGCAATGTAAGCCTCCTTTTTCTTAGAGCTCCTTGTCAATTTCTTATTTTCACCATTGTGCGTTCTTTTAGCATCGGGGCAATCAACTTTTGTGTAGCTTGTCTTTCCACATTCAAAGCAAGTGAAATTGGTTGAGGATGATTCTCCTTTCTTGGGGAATTTCTTAAGAGGGTATCCTTTGCCTTTAGAGCCTCTGAATTCATTCTTCTTCTAGAGGAAGTTTCTAAATTTCCTTATAATTAGGGTAAGATTTTCAAAATCAAAATTGTTGTCCTCTTCATCATTGTCACTTTGATCAGAAGGGAATTTTTCAGCTTTCAAGGCAATGCCTTTAGATTTCTTCTCTTTGCTTTCCTCTTCTGCCATGCGAGTCATGTCCATCTCATGGTCTCTTAGCTTTCCAAAAAGCTTAGCGCTAGTCATGGTAGCCCTATCTCTTGATTCGGAGATTGCAGTGACCTTTGGCTGCCACGTCCTACATATGCTTTTTAGAATTTTGACATTCATCTCTTCTTCATTGAATGCCTTGCCTAATCCTTTAATATGATTGATGAAGTGAGTGAATCTCATTTGGAAATTTGAGATTAACTTGCTTGGTTGAATCTAGAAGGTTTCATACTCTTGAATGAGAAAGTTCTTCCTTGATCGTCTAACTTCCAGTGTGCCTTCATGGGTTACCTCAATCATATCCCATATTTCCTTTGTTGTAGCACATGCTGAAATCCAAAAAAAAAAAAAAAATCATTAGAATTCAAGGCAGAATGCAATATATTCATAGCACGAGGATTGTATTAGCATGTTTTGTTTCTAACTCAATCAATTCATCAAGGGGTTTTGGGACTGTTTTTCCATCAACAAGTACAGTTGGAAGCATTGGTCCATTTAAGACTGCTTGTCAAACACCTTGATCAATTGAGTCCATAAATATTTTCATGCCGACTTTCCAAAAAGGATAATTGTCGCCGCAAAATAGAGGAGGTCGATTGATCAAATCGCCTTCTGCAAATGGCAGTCTGTTACCAGTCATGCTAGAATCCTTGAGTAAAATTCAAGGTCCGACTCTAATAAAGATGGATGAATTTCATTTTGTCTAAAGTATAAATATGATAGATAAAAAAAAGATGTATCATTATTATATTTATAATATTACAAATAAATAAATTTATGTATCATTTAATATATATATATATATATATATATATATATAATATTAAAAAAATAGGCTTAATGTGACTTTTAGACCATTAAGTTTTACATTTTTTGCACTATGGTACTTAATATTCTAAAAGTTTCCTTTTAATAGTTTAAACTATGATTTAGTCATATTTTGGTATATAATGTTTTAAAAGTTTCATTTTGGTACTCTAAACTATATTTTAGTCACATTTTTGTACATTTCAAAGTTACTTATTTGCTTTTGTTTATGTTTGTGACTAAAACATTATGTACTAAAATATAACTAAAACATAGTTTAAAGTACCAAAATGAAACTTTAAAAACAGTATATACCAAAACGCAAAAAAGAAACTTAATGGATTAAAAGTGGCATTAAGGCAAAAAAATATAATGTAAAAAAAAAAAACGTAAGAGTAAAAGAAAAAACACATTCAAAGAAAAAAGAAAATAATGTAAAATAAAATTTTGCAAAAAGAAATTTTTTAGTATAACATATAGAAAATTTCTATATAAAGTAGATATATAATAGAAAAGGAAATTAGAGTTTTTGACACAAAAAAATACAAAATAAATTAAAATTTACACAAATAATACATCTAAAAAATTATTTACCTAAATGATACAAATCACTATTCAATTGAGAAATTGGTCCCCCCCCCCCACCCCACCCCAATTTCTCAATGTCAAGATTTATGATTTTGGTTCTAAAGAATTGTGAAATTGGTTTGCCATGAACCAATTTTTCAATGTGCTTTTTTTTAAAAAAAAATCTATATTATTATTATATATATCCCCTGAGTTTTTATCAAATTACACATAGTTCCATCTTTTTTTCACTTTAATACTTTACCGCCCCTTTAAGTTTGAAATCATTACACTAACACTCCATGTATATTTCAAAACATTACATTGACACCCCTCAAAACATTACACTAACACCCCCTCAAGGGAGGCAAAAGTAACGATTTTAAAAGCAATGTGTGCTTGTGTAATTACATGAAACCTCAGGGGGTATTGTTGTAATTTGTTCTAATATATATATATATGCTAGGCTTGTATATATACTAGTGTGAGACCCATGCATTACACAACACTTCATATTATGTATTTTTAAATTATATAATTTAAATAAAATGTATATAGTATTTACTTATATTGTAAATATAAAATTAATGTAACATTTAGTACTTACTATTAAAATAATATAAATTTATAGTTGTCTCTTATTAATAACATTAGAATAGTGAAAGTTTGCACAAATATCTTATAATGCTATGTCCAAATATAATAAAGTAACAACTTAGTAATTGATTGTGTGATTGTGTGAAAAATCTTTTTATTAAATAAAACTAACACAAACACAAGTTGCGTGGGTTGTTTTAAAGAATGTACAAAAAGTTCTTTTAGATTCCCATACTAAAATAAAAACAAATTAAACCCTTTAGCATGAAAATTTCACTGCTAGCAAAAATCCATATAACTCATAGTTCACATTAGTGATATCTTACATACTTCAATGTAGAACCAAAACACACAGAAACTCCCTGATAACTTTATAGCAGAATAACCAATGTCAACACTTAACACTCACACCCATGACCCATGTCAAATGCATCTAATATAATATAAATTAGTGACAGATCCAGAAGTTTAAGGCTAGAATTTTTTTTACAAAAATTGAGGATAAAATTTTGACCAAAAAAATATTTAATGTAAAATTTATATAAAAAAATACAAAATTTGTCAATTTTTTAAAAAAATTGAAAGTAAAATGTGCAATCATGTGATGTGAGGGTAAAATGATAAAGTAAAATTTGCAAGATTTTAAAAAATTGAAGATAAAAAATGTCAAATTAATTTGTTAAGGATAAAATTTGTCAAAAATTAAAAAAAATGAAATAAAAATGTAATTAAGCCAAATATTTATTAATAATTGTATGTATAAAACTAAGATATGATCTACTAATGAAAGAAAATTAAATAAATACTAACTTAAAAACCGATTTTTTTAATAATTTTCTCTTTATTAATATATATGTTATAAGGGAAGGGGAGGAGGGGGGGCTAAAGCCACTGGTTGCCGCCCTTGGTTTCCTATTTACATGGGAAGTGATCCCAAAAACCAACTTTACCAAAACTATCATTTATTCTCTTTATCCACCATATGTGTGAGAATCCAACAAATCACCATATACTACCTTCTCTAGAACAAAACCATACCTCTATAGTCTCAGAGTTTAACAAAGAATTCTCCCTAAGATTTAGATGAAGAATAACTCTATTTGATTCCATCCAAGTTCATCTTGTTCCACTAGCAAAACAGTCTTATCCAATTATTTTTAACATATAAAGCATTATTTTATAAAATAAATGAATCCAAAAAGAGAAAACATTATTTTATAAAATAACAATATTAGCTAGCTTTATGAAATAATGACTTGCTTACTTGTGTCGGGGGATAAGTTCTATTGTCTATCTCATACTATCCTCCCACATAAGTTATAGTAATACACCATCATTACAACAAAGCCATTTTACTGAACAATATAATGTTGTAACAAAATGCATAAGATTGGTATTTGCTATCCAAGTAACCTCACTAAATTAGGCATGCATGCTAAGCTCATAATTCAAAGAAGCAAGGATCATAAAAATGCATTTATACACTCACAATGCATGAAATTGCTATAAGGTAGAGTTTGAGAATTATTTTCTTTATTTATACAATCATAATGCATTTCTCTAGTGATTTAAACAATTAAGGTCATTCTGAAAAACATAATTGATTTTAGATAGTTTTTAAAAATTTTGGTTTTAATTGGAGAAGAATTCAGTATTGATTATGTGGCTAGAATTGATTATGAGCTGAAGCAACTAATAGTAGCTTTTGTGTTGAATCCAAAAATTTACACTGAAATTTACTTCAAAATCAATTTTATAAAACCAATTCTATTCAAAATCAATTTTGTCAATGCCCATCCAAACACACACTAAGAGAAATAATCTGGCACAAAATGGTGAGTTTGATATTACTTCTTACTTCTTTACATTATTTCTCTTTTCTATCCAATACATAAGTGTTTATTGTGCAAATGATGATGAAAAAAAAAATATAGACAAAGAAGAGAAAAATTACAAAAAAATAAGAAGAAATAAAAGAAAAGCTGAGCAAAAAGTTTCTGAACAACAACCTCTTTCAGCTGTAAATGTTAACTATCTTTTCATATTATATGCAGAAGTGTGTGCTTCTACTTTTTTGCTACTGCTTCAATTTTCCAAAAACCATGTTAGAATTAGCAATTAGCATCCCAAGTCATTGCAGTTCTAACCACATTTGATTAAATAGTAATAGTGAAAGAGATACATGAAGAATTAAGCAAGTGCATGTTTATAGAAGGTCCACTCATTGTATACTCAACTTCTATGATAGATTTTAAATAGGAATGGAAATCAAACAACCACTACACTGAAAGACCCAATACACTACTATTTTACTTGAGAAATCATCATCCTAATTTTCCAATGTTCGTGTATGGATTAGTAGGTAATAATTAAAATATGTTTGTGTAATGGTGCATTTCCCATTTCAAAACAAAATGGAAAAGGAATAAAAGCATTGGAATAATTCAAGAGTTTTGAATAACAAGAATCATGATACTTATTGATGCAAATAATCCATACCAACTTTGCTAATAAAGTAGGAATATGTCCTATGTGTGGTACCTAGATATTATAGTGTAAATATAAAAGTTAGAAAATGTTGTAAATGCCGTATATAATTCCAATCAAAATAATCTATTTTGAAAATTGTACTTGCAAGAAAACTTTTTTATCTTTATCTATTATAATTAAACTAAAACTGTTTCTCTAAGTAGACTGGCAAATTACATGCTACCGGTCAATGGCTTAAAACAATTAGCGTTATCTTTGACAAGTATCTCAACATTTAAAAGCAAAAAATTATAATTTTTAAACTTCCCACAAACAACCACACACTATCTATCTTTTCAGGGGAAAAAAGAGAGAGTAACACAATTGTTAAATAAATATGCAGCTATTCGAAGAACAGGCAGTAGAGGGTTGTGTCATCTTTGCAAGAAATGGAAAATTAAATGTCTCAACTTACCAGTCCAAAATAGTTAAATGGATATAGCTACATAACCATTTTATCGGTGAAATCTCTTGAATACATATATATATATATATATATATATATATATATATATATATATATATATGTATATATATGTGTGTGTGTGTGTGTGTGTGTGTGTATTCAAGAGATTTCACCTATAAATGAAATGTTAAAAAATCATTTGTGTAGAAACTCAAAAGTACAAGATGGAGTGTCTAGATTGACTACTACTTCAATGTATGTACATGGTAAACTAATAAAACTTTTGAAAATAAAAGATTATTTTATATTACAAAAAAGAAACTAATGCATACTTCAATGTCTGTACATGGTAAACTAATAAAAATTTTGAAAACAAAAGATTATTATTATATTACAAAAAATAAACTAAACCAAATTTAGTAGCAAGAATTTTTTTGTCTAAAGGCAAAGTTAACACCAAACCTACATGTTCTTTCATTATTATTTTACTAAGATATGAATCCTTTAAATATCATCATGCAAAAATATTTAGTTTAAATAACTAAACAATCCCAAAAATGTATGATTGTTTATGATAAAGTCAACTAATAACCATGCTAGTGTTGGTATATATGATATAAGTGATATTATAGCATTTGCATAGTAAGACAAATGTTATATGTTTAGTTAGTTGAAACAAGTATTTTCTAAAAAACTTTACCTCTCAAAAAATCATGACATAAAGTAGATGCACAAATTGTAATGCATGCCTTCATTTTCACCCTTCTCTGGAATATCTTCTGCAATTTAAGAATAACAAAAATAAAATGAAGATACATCAAGTAGTAAGGTTTCAAAACTAAATTAGAGTGCATTGAACTTAAAATCACCTTAACCTCAATCAAAGATAAAGTTATAAAATTTATGAGCTCAAGTACAATGTCAAATAGCCAAAAATTGACTTATACATTTTTAAGACCTATGATCTATACAAAATTTTAGCCAAAAGTTCAATAGTGTTACTTGTACATATAGGAAACAAATTGCAGCTACTATCTTGAAATTTTAATAGTTATACTATCATCAAAAATCCAAAATAGGAAACAAAATGCAGCTGCCTTATGAATTCATGATTATCTAACCCATGCCATTTATTATAAACTTGACCTATTTAAAAGCATACCAAAAAGAGAAAATAAACTAAACATCAAATAAGGCATTTTTGAAGTAACTCAAGGTTTAAGTAGAATATTTGATTCTTCTAATGGATAATTGATAACGTGCAGATAAAAGAAAGAAATAAGTCTTCTAGAAGTGAGAACAGAAGCATAGGCTTAAAACAAACAAATAGGTTTGACAATAGCCAATGTAAAAGAGGACAAAGCGGAAGAAGAAGCTATACCTAGTGAGCTATTGAAGAGTGTAGCTTCATTGTAGTTATAATGTACAAGATCAAAGCTTGAAGGTTGGCTAACAAAAGGTAATTACACTCATATTTAAATACAATTTTTTCACTTGTGACAGAATTTTCTAATATTAGGTGCTCATCAATCACTCTCATATAACATCATTATAGATACAAATATTTGAAAGCTCTGATTCAACCTTCTACATTTTTCTAATAAAGTAAATTTTGTAATAAAGAAGAAAACTAAGGAATATATACATATGAGTACTTACGACTCTGAAAATTTGAGAGATCCTTAGCACAAAAAAAGAATCTTGGAGTTGACTTAGCTTGGTCTGAAAAAGATTCTTTAACTAAATATAAATTCACCAGAAAGAACTGAAGAAAAAGGTTTGGTGGCAGAAGGATAAGGAGTTAGCAGTGGCCATTTTCAATTCATATTTATTTTTTCCATTCCCAAAAGTTGTTCTCCTTTTGTAAGTTTTTGAGACCATTTTCAAAAACCTTGGTACTCTAAAATATGAGATTCTTAGATAAAAAAAAAAAAAAAAAAATCTTGAAGTTAACTTAGTTTAGTCTAATCACATAAAACAAAAAATTGACAAACTAAAAAAGATTCCTTAACTGAATAAAAATTCACCACGGTGTAATATGGATAAATAAAAAAGACCATTGAACATTTCAAAAATAACAAAAATATTCATGAAAGGCCTAACAAAAAAGGTATGGTGGGAAGAAGACATCTAGTAAAATACAGACAGAGGAGCATCTTGCATGAGAAATATTAAATGAGTTTTCTGACAAAAAACTTTCTTTTCTTACATCAAAGCTAATACTTTAGACTTGATTAACTCAAGGAATTCGCTTTGCATTTCAGTTTTGTATAACAAATAATTTTTTTCTAAGGCTTTCTTTTGTAAGTTGAAAATCAAATAAGATCACAATGTAAAATTAGAATAATGCCAATTGAAATAGAAAAAAAGATTTTTCATTATTATACTAAGGGCTATAAAGGAAAATCTGAAGAAACCAGAAATAGTCAAAGTTCATACATATTTATAAGTGATAAACATAATTATAAAATAAATTACTATTATCTCAATTATCTCAATTCATTGAAGAAATTACTAATAAAAAATACCAATGAAAAAAAACAACTAAATTGACCTAATACTAAACTAAACTGAAAAAAAAAAAATAATAGTCAACTTGAAAATAAGTATGTTCACATAGAAGAACACAGTTTATACCTTTCTAGAAACTTTTTTTCATCCATAAGGCTACACCTATGCCAACTGCTACCTATAAACAATCCCTCTTTGTTGCTTCTAATTGATTCTCAACTTGTCATGTTGTGTATATCCTAACCTTCATAAAATTAAAACATATATGTTCCATCAATTCAACATATCAAGGAAATACAAAAAAATAAGGTTTTATCTCCATCAAGAAAGAAACTTACCATGTATCATTTAATAATACCATCATTGTTATTGATCCTAACAATTAAAAATGGAAAAGTGACAAACTTTTTACTGTTTAATTGTATTACAATGATTTTGTAAATTTTCAAGCTTATCCATGCAACTCGGATAATTGTGATTACCCTAAACATGTTATAAGGCAAGCTAAGATGATATCAAATTATTAGTGTGGAGATAATGCTTGGTTGTAATAAGGCAAGCTAAGATGATATCAAATTCAAATCAAGTCCTCAAACAAAGGTTTAATTCAAATCAAGTCTTAAAATAAATCCAGATTCTATGATTTTATTTCAAAATCCTTTACACTTTAATGAAATAAATTTAAATTTCAAAGAATCACTACATTAATGAAACTCACCAAACATATGGCATTGCATGGCATAAATCAAAATATTGAAGTATTAAAGAGGCACATAAAGACAATTTGGGAAGAAGAAATTTCACAATCCATCTACCAAAAGTTTGAGCATTTCGTTCTGAGATATATGGTCTTTTCAGTGTTACACCTTAATTCTCCTTCATTAAAGAAATTAAGTTGTGAATAGCAAGCAAGCAAATACGTGTAAAGGATGTAAAGGACGTAAAGGACTTGAACAAAGGCCATAAAGAAATTCAAGTTGCAAGTAGCAAGCAAGCAAATACACATAGAGAACCATATCTCGATATTTATCCCATAGAGGGAAATGAACCCAATGAAGAATATCAAAGGTAGCAAAAATCAAGACTGCAAAGAACATTTTCCTGCATTATTGACAGTGTTAACTCATGCATTTTATCATAACAATAAAAAAGGGTGAAAATGAGGTTTTTGAAATTAGAACAAACTTTGAAGTCTTGCGCCATTTCACGAGTGACAAGGTGGAAGGGAGGCATGCGGATTAGAAGCTCTGTGCTCTTTTGGTATTTTGGGATCTCACTGCAATCACGAAAAGATCATTTCAATAATCTGCGTAAATATATAAAACATAATCTAGCATTGAGAGAGAAGTGAGAAACTCACCATTCCAATGTTAACTTTGTTTAGACTTTGATCGGCGAGGAACATTTCAGTGAATCTGAGGATCGGATCCATAGGAATGGGCTCAATGCTTTGGAACCACAACGATGATGCTGCAGACATGAACCTTTCTCCGACAATGGCGCTGCAATGGAGGAATCGGTCGATGAGCAGAGTCCAAGCCACATCACACTCTCTTCGCACAAAACCTTGTTCTCTCTTTCCTCTTCTTGCTTAGTTGATATCACAATGCAAATGCAATATGAAGATTTCAATTTCAAATTGCTTCTTACAATACAATAATAACCTATCCAGGCTATCCTGCAGAGAGCAGATAGCTTTTGCAGTCTCCTAAAGCATATACATTGCTATATAATAGTAAAAATATATTGGTTGACTACTTAACTCTGCAAAAAACAAAAACTTGCATACGCATGAATTGACCTTTTGCGTGTCCAATCAAGCACAAACCGACCCAATGCATTCCTCCTTTGTAATTCTGCCAACCTGGCTGCAAAAAAACAGAATGTGGGATAACCGTACATGTCTAATAGCTGACACCCAAATATGCTTATCAGAAAATTTCAAGTACACAGTACATCAGAAAACCACATGTTAGGGAAACGTTGACTAAAAGTAAAAGACAACCAACATAGTCAAGTTGCAAAATATGTTAGCATATTAGAAAATGAATTACAGATATATATGTTTGAGGTGGTATTGTTACAGAAACAGTGTTGGTGTGTCTTGGTGATAGTTCTCCATTTTTGAAGTAAGGATGATTCATTTGATTTCTAATACAAGGCAGAACAGTGAAGATGTATTCTCTATTTCCATACGGTATCAAGAGCTTCCAGGTTCTAATTAAACGTGTGTAAAAAAAAATGAAGGACAAACATGAATCAACGAAAATAGTGAAGAAAACACCATCTCCATATTAACTTAGTTCAAATGATGATCCAAGAAGTGTGATCACCCAAACCATAACAATTAGAAAATAAAAAATTCCTCTTAAAAAATATAAAATAATATTAGTAATATAGATTTTTTTATAAAAAAAAACACATTAAGAAATCGGTGCATGGCAAACCAATTTCAAAATGCTTCAGAACAAAAATAAAAAAATCTTTAGAGTGAGATTGGGGACCAATTTCTCAATTGAATAGTGATTTGTAGCATTTAAAAAATAAATAAAATAAAAAGATAAAAGGAATAAAAGCATTTTGTAATACATGGATGGAGAAAATAGAGGGAGAGAAAGATGATGAAAAAACATTTTGATCTCTTTTAAAAGTTGTGTCTGAATTAAGAGTGAGAAGATAATAATGAAATAATAATAATAAAAAAAATTATGCCAAACTTAAGAGAGGATGACACTTGTCCTAGTGTACATCCTTTTACTAATAGTAATAGATAGATTGCGTTAAGAAAAAAAATGTAAAAGTGATAGTTGTGAATAAGCATGGCAACAGAATACGATAAACATGTATGTCATTCCCCATCCATCTTTAAGGTCCCGTCCTCAATTCTTAATGGCGATAATTTTTTTTTACATGTGCAGATCAAATTTTTTATTTTTAATTTAGAAAACCAAAAATAAAATAAAAGATTAAAATTATATTTTAAACTAATAGCAGCATATATAAAACATGAGAATAAAAAAGAAAGTAAAACATTAAATGATCTAAGGAAACAAATTAAAAGGGTAAAAATGACAATTAAATAAAAAAAAATCTAAAAAATAGAAATAATTTTAAATTAATAAAAAATAATGAAAATATGTAATTATTCAAAAATTTGTAGCACTTATTTAACATAAATAATAATATATTTTTTAGAAATAAAAAACATAAAACAGTAATATAATAATAACATAAATATATAAAAATTATAAAGTTGTAAAAAAAAGTTATAAAAGAAAATAGAAAAAAAAGTTATAGAAAAAAAAAGTATTAAGAAAAAGAATAAAAAGATTAAAGTGGAAAACTGGAAAAAGAAGAGAAAAAGATTAAAAAAAAAAGAATTTGTTGAGAGATTGACACTTTTTAAAGATGCATGGATTAACTTTTTCAAAAATAAATAAATAAAAACAAGATAGTGAATTGACCAAATTATCCTTACATTGATTAGGTGTCAAAATTTTAGGAAAGGTTAGTTTGGTAATTTTTCTAGTACATCTCTTACTAATCCATATACTATATAAATTTATTAATCTTTAGGAAAACATATGTCAGTTTCTTTAAGTATTAAGTATTTTACATTTTTTTTTTACACTTGTTACACTGATTAGCTTTTTAAAATTTATTTCTATTATTTTCTTCTTCTGTGAATCCATCTATCTATATAAAATATAATTTCTGAGACACAGCATGTGACATTGACATCTCAGCATGAAAGTATGAGATCTCTCCATTTCAGCATTTTAGAAAGCATGAGATATCTCCATTTCAGCATTTCAAAAAGCATGAGATTCCTCCATTTTAGCATTTTTGCTTAAGTGGCATGCTCTCCTATTTTGGCATACTCTCCTCATAATTTACCATTTCAATTTTTCTATTAAATTGTCATTAATACTTTTCCATATCAGTTTCTAATTTATGGCATCAGTTACTAAAATTTAAAACAAATTATGTTTTACCTATTACATTTTCTTTTTATATTCCTAGAAACAGAACAATCTCATTTTCTTTTTCTTTTTGGTTAAATAAATAAAAGTAACAACATCTTGAAAGGAAAATACTTCATAACCAATCCATGGGACTCAGACTTGTAGAAATACTTCATAATATCCATGAAGAGTATAAAACTCCTAAATATGGTATTTACAAAAAAAAATGAAAAAATAAATAAATAAAAGTGACATATTTAACAAAGCTTAACATGGTAAGTAAAATTCCCTAAAAAAAATTACATGGTGGGTAAAAGATTGAGAACATTTTTTTCCAATTAAAAATGCTTAAGTATAAATCTTAGTGGCAGTATATTAATATGGAAATTCATGAACACATCATTCAATTTTTTCCTGATTTATATGCTGTTTCAAACCCATGTAATACTAATTTAATGATTTTTGCAGTAATACCATCATTAGTAACAGCTGAGGAAAATGTTATTCTTACAAGATTCCTAGCCCGGATGAAGTTAGAGCTGCTGTTTTTGCAATGAATTCATCCAGTTCTCCTGGCCCGGATGGCTTTGATGATATTTTTTGCAAGTGGATCTCAATCATTCTCAAATCCGCAAGACTTTCTTTTATGGTTAAAGGCAATATTATTGGATACTTTGCTTGTAAGAGGGGGTTCACCAAGGAGACCCTCTTTCTCCTTTATTATTTTGTTTTGCCGAAGAAGCTCTAAGCAGAGGATTGACCTTCTTAGCACAACAGCATCTCTTCTCATCTTTGAGATTCTCCAAATCGAACTTCCCAACTCATGTGCTATATGCAGATGATATTATCATCTTCTGTAAAAGCACTTCGGAAAATCTCAACATTATATCTAGCCTATTTCAATGCTATGGCCAGGCAACGGGTCAATGGATTAGTCTTGAGAAAAGTCGCTTTTACATTGGGAGAATTTCTAATGCTCAACGCTATAGGATTCAACAAATTCTTCAATTTGGGCCAGGTTGTTTGCCCTTCTCTTATTTGGGTGTTCCTATCTTCATTGGAAAACCCAAAACACTACACCTTCAACCTATTGCGGATAAAGTTAAAGCCAAGTTTGTTTCATGGAAGGGGAAGATGCTCTCATTCATGGGACGTGCCCAATTAATAAGGGCAGTCATCACTAGCATGGCTTTATATAGTTTTCAAATTTATTGTTGGCCCTCTCACCTAATAAAGTTGTTAGAAAAGTGGATTAGGAACTTTCTATGGTTCGGAGACATTGAAATCAAAAAATTAGCTTCGGTAGCTTGGCATAAGGTTTGTTCACCTTTTGATAGTGGAGGATTAGATTTCAAATCACTCTCTAGACCCAACCAAGCAGCTATGATAAAGTTGTTGTGGAAGATGTTGCATTCAAATTCAGAATGGTCCTCTATGATGTGGACCAGGTTTTTGCATAACAGTTTACCTCTATCTTCGTATAAAAAGTCCTCAATTTGGGCTTCAATTAAATCCTATTGGTACACCATTCATGATAATACCGGGTGGATCATCAACAATGGTAGATTGGTAAGATTCTGGACAGATTCATGGTGCACAGAATCCTCCTTTGCTGATTCACTCTCTATGCCTGCTGCATATCAAAGGCAGCTTACAGCGACGGTCTCACAAATGGCACTCCACCAGCAATGGAGTCTGCCCTGGGAATTAAGGTCTTTATTTCCCTGGATTACGGAGAGGTTAGCTACTATTCCTACGCCTGATAGTGAAATACATGATATCCCTGTGTGGTGTACCTCTAAACAAGGGGAGTTAAATTTTAAAGAAGCATACCAATTTCTTTCACCCATAGACCAACAGTTACCTTGGGCCAAAACTCTCTGGTGCAAAACCACACCACCATCTTGATACTTTGTGGTTTGGAGAGGGATTCCTCAAAGGCTGCCAATAGATGATCTACTTAGTAAGAGGGGCTATATGCTGGCATCAATTTGCTCTCTTTGTGAGAAGAATATTGAAACCATGGATCACTTATTTTTTCACTGCACATTTTCTAAAGAATTGTGGTCCTGGCTGCAGTACACTTCTCCTATTAATATTGTTTTGGATTCATTAGTATCACTCATTCTCTTGATATATAAAGCTAAAAGCAAGCAGGTCCAGGAGGTCCTTCATGCAGCAATTATTAACACATGTTGGGTCACATGGCGCTACAGAAATGCTGCTCGGTTCAATGAACATAAAATTTCCCCAAAGGTTGCTATACAACAAATCAAATTCTTGACCTCTGTCACAAGCCTTATCTCCTCAAGTACTGGCTCTAACCTTATATCTGAATTCACATTCCTGCAGCAATTTCAGATTAAGGTTTCCCCTCCTTTTGCCCCTAGAATTCAGGCTGTTATATAGTCTCCTCCTCCCTATGATTGGATTAAATGTAACACGGA
The DNA here is from genome assembly GCA_014843725.1 of Amphicarpaea edgeworthii. Lineage (NCBI taxonomy): Eukaryota > Viridiplantae > Streptophyta > Magnoliopsida > Fabales > Fabaceae > Amphicarpaea > Amphicarpaea edgeworthii. Next base: position 14,033,878 of record CM026326.1, read on the forward strand.
TGATGCCGCTTTTGAAAATCCGGGTCATGCAGCAGCTCGTGGCATTTTTCGTGATCACTATGGCTGCTTCAAAGGAGCTTTCTCTATGTACATTGGACTGCAAACATCCTCTTATGCAGAGCTTATGGCAGTAACTTTGGCTCTTGAGAATGCCACGGCACAGGAATTGATGCACATATGGATAGAATGCAATTCTCAATTAGAAAAAAGGTGGCTGGCAGCATTTAATCAAAACGAGGTATTTAGTTGAGAGTATCCCATACACACAGGGAGGGTAATAGCTGTGCAGATCTTTTGGCCAAGCATGGAGCGAAACACAGAATAGCTTTCCATTGGTTTTCTTCACTTTCTAGTTTTGTGATTACGGAATTTTCAAAGAATCAATGTAAAATAGCTAACTATAGATTTTCTTAAAACTAATGCTGTTGTATTTAGGCAGCTTTTATGTTGTGTTTCTAGTGATGGGCTTGGCTTGACCCTTCCATCATCAATTTTGTAATCCTTTTATTTTTAATTAATATATTTACAGCTGCCTTTTCCTATGTGGGGGAGCCTTGGGGGTGCCAACCTAGTTGGGATTCCCTTGGTCCCTCCCTGAGGACATGGTAGATTGAGATTTCAATAAAAAAAATATTAATATGGAAAGGAAAATGCTGATTTGCAAGGAAATATTTTCAGAAAGTTGTACAAATTGACATGAATTTTGCTATTATTTTTTCACAACTATATTTTCTTTAACTATCCTTTATGAAAGTCGTACAAATTGACATGAATTTTGTTATTATTCTTTCAATTTATCATTATTAACCTGTTAAATTCAAATTCAGAAATACTAGCATGTCGGTTAGTCACGCCATCAACCTTGTCGTCACCCATGCTTCACTTTCTGGCAAAATTTCCATGGGTCATGCTTCCAATTCTATTAAGGAATTCTCGCTTCTTAAGCATTTCCACGTTCCACGGGCTCCCTCCATCAAATAGGTGGAATGGTCTCCCCCTCCTTGTGGATTCATTAAGTGCAATACTGATAGTGCTGCTCGCGGTTCACCTGGCCATGCCACCATTGGAGGTGTTTTTCAGGATCACTTTGGGGTTGTTAGAGGTAGCTTCTCACACTACATTGGTAACACCACGGCCTTACATGTTGAGCTTACTACAGCCATTGTGGCTATCGAGTAGGCAACCCGGATTGGATGGCCTTGACTCTGGATTAAGAGTGACGCACAACTGGCCATTCCTGCTTTCTCTAATTCATCTCTAGTGTCATGGTCTCTTCGTAGCAGATGGAATCGTGCCATGATGATGGGTTGGGAACACTTGTGCGATGGTTTGGCTAACCATGGGGTAGATAATAGATTGGCTTTTACTTGGTAGTCCTCTATCCCACATTTTATTGCTTCCGAATTTGCCTGTAATCGTTGTGGGTTGCCCAATTTTCGTTTTTGCTGAATTTCCCATGGGTTTTGGTCTGGTCCCCCCATGTTTTTCTATTGTACCGTTTTCTCTTTATTTAATAATACATAGTTGGGCCCTGGGATAGGGTGGGGTCGAGAGGTGCCAATTTAGTTGGAATGTCTCTCCCCGTTGGAGGTGTTCTAGTATGCAATTTCAAGAAAAAAAATTTTAATTCAAATTAATTCTAATATATGTATCATATTTTATAATGACACAATTTGTTTGAAATAAATAATATTTATTCAAGTTTAATGTAATTATCATTCTCTTCAATGTATGAGACCTTGAATATGTATTTTATTTTTTGCTCTAAACATATATTTCTTTTAATCATCTTTGAACATATATTTTTTATTATTATCCCTAAACATATGTTAAATTTATTTCCTAAAAAAACATATGTTAAATTTGATTAATCCATTTGTTATTAAATTTGATTAAAATATCTTATATAGAAAAATAATAAATAGTTTAGTAAATTGAAATGTTGTATAAATAAAATTATTTTACACTAAAAATGTATAATGATATTTATTTTAAAAAAATACATTTAAAATTAACATATCAATTAATAAAATGATATATGTCATCATATTTTTAATCATGACTAATTAAAATATATAATTTAATTATTTAACCGTGCATTGCGCAGATTAATACCTATTACTATATAAATTTAGGAATCTTTAGGAAAACACTTGTCAATTTCTTAAGCATTAAGTATTTTAGTTTTTTTTGTTTTTTTTTAACACTTGTTACATTGATCAGCTTTTTAAAATTTATTTCTATTATTTTATTCTTCAGCTTTTGATTTTTTCTTCATATTTCTTTCTTGCAAATTACTTATATACCCTATTCATTGTCTCTCACTCAAATTAACTCAAATTAATTTATGGTCTTATTGTTTTAAAATAAAATCTGATATTTTAAAATAATATATATATATATATATATATATATATATATATATATATATATATCATTCATGTATAAGAAATTAAAACATTCATATATTATTTTTTTATACAATAATATTACTATTTTTTTTATTAAAATTACATGAAATTCTTTTAAATGTTTTTCGCCTATAATACTCCCATTTCTTTTAATGTTTTGAAAAACGTAAATCATTAATTATATTTTTGTTAACATAAAAATTTAAATTTATAAACACATATATTTATGTTTATCCCACTAATAATATTATGGTCATATTTTATAAATATTCATAGGAAATAAAAATACGAAACATTTCCATATATTTAATTATTCAAAATGTTTAGTCAATTGTTATTCGGTGCTCTGGGTTTTAAAAAAGATATATTTTTGTCTTCACCATTTAATTATTTACATGTGAAGATTAATTAATATAAATAAAACTCATTTTAATTATTTTTAATCTACAATTTATATTAATAAAAATTATGTTAGATAAAATTGCTTTGCATAAATATGAAATTTATTATGTTTGAAGATTTCAAATAAAGATAAAACTCAATTATTAAAAAAAAAAGATAAAACTCTGACGATAATTTTAGTTTTAAATGAAAATATATTTGATTCTCACAGTATATATATTCACTAATTGAACCTTTATTTATTTTTTTGTATAAGTTCACTTATTGAACTTTTGTTTAAATAATTTAAAATAGATCACAATTGTGGTCAACATTCTCAATTATAATTATGTATATATATACTTAATGATCTGTTGATAGAATATTTCTAAGTTTTTTTTAGGCCACCTATTGATTCTTTATTATTTTTGGATATTTTTTTAAAGGGAAAGTGCAAAACTACGGACATGCTTAATTATACAGTTGGTTTCTTAATTATTATTACAAAATTAATTTGATCCCTCAATTATTAAAAGGACCAATTAGGTTATCTAATTTTATAAAATGGTTCAATTATGTCCTCTAACTTTTAGAAGTTTTAATTAGGTCATTTATTTTTAAAATATGTTCAATTAGGTTCTTATTTTTTTAAAATGAGAATTGAACAAATTTTAAAAAATAAAATATCTAATTAATCGTATTTTATAAAATAAATGACTTAAGTGAAACTTCTAACAATAAATTACCTAATTGAATTATTTTAAAAAATTAGAAGATCAAATTAAAATTTTAATAATTGAAGGATTCAATTGAATTTTTAGTAATATTTGAATGAACAAATATATAACTAAGTCTTCTTTTTACTATTAGCTTCGATCCATTTTAAGGGGGGACATTTTCTCCATTTTCCCTTGAACAACAAGTTATCTACAACTAGCAGGTTATCCTTTAAAATAACATTCTTTTGTTTTATTTTCTTTTTCTCCTTGTTCTAAATAATTTAGAAATCAAATTGAAACTTAAAAAAAAATTAGATACCAAATTGAACAATTAATTATAATTTAGAGACTAAAATAAATATTAAACCTTATAACATTTTAATAAAGTTGTGAATCCTTCTTTAAAGATGAAAATTCAACCAGACATGTTATTTAATCTATTTTCCTTTCAACTAAATTTTGACAAAGACGACAAATTTTCATATAAAATGCATTTTATTTTTCTTTGCAAATATTTATTATAAATTTAGAATATATTTATTCCCGTGTATATATATATATTGTTATCATTCAGCAAAAAAAATATATTTTGTTATAATAATTAAGTTATAAAGTTTTGTAACATAAAATATTTCATAGTATAATATATTTCCATTATTATTCAGCAAAATAATTAGTTCTTCCCGTGTAGACACCGGCTTACACACTAGCAGATAGATAGAAGGCTTTTTAGATGACATAAAGTACCACTCTGTCAACTAAATAATAAAACTGGAATAGTAAAATGTGCGATTAAGTTTAAACTTAAACGAAACCATTTTATTAACTTGTTAAGTAAATAAACTTGGATCTAATATTTTTTTGAAATAATTATATTATTGGTACGAAGTATCTATCAATTTTGTTGATGATTAATGTCCGTCGAGAAATCTGTCTAGTTGTCTTTAGTGGGGTTTTCTCTCCCAACCACGTTTAAGACTCAAATATGAAAACTTGTTCAGTGAATAAACTTGGAGCTAATATAAGTTATAGACTATTCTGAAATCTTCTTCGGTACATTAACACGTGAAAGCAATTGAAGACTAAGAGATGCTCCTCATGGATATGCATGTGATCATTAAAAGGTATTAAAAGTTAACTTGTAGTACAGTCCCTGCATAAGATAAAGATACAGAATAGAAAGAAGTTTTGAGATGAAAAATCAAATCCAAGTCCCATTGTTTAGGGCATTGACTTCTATTCCTGCAAGGAAACACGCACTTCTCTTCAAGTCAGAAATCTCCTCTATATGTTTGAAGTCTCTACACTTACACATTGTCTAAGTTCTAACGGAGGGGTGGGCACTTGCAAAAGGCACTTCAACGCTCAAATAAGGACTCGGTATTTGGAGTATAGTGTTAAATCAATGTTAGAATTAATGAAAAGTTTCCTCTTTTAGGAACAATGTCACTATTTATACAATTTTAAATCAATTTTAGAGATTTTTTTTATTTAATTTAAAAGCTTCACAATTAACAATATAGCAATGTTAATAAGCAATTATTTTTAAATTGATATTTGTTAGTTTGAATTAGTTTGTATGTTAAAAATATTTTATATTTTTTTTAGTTTTACCAGTGAAAAAAAATTATAATTTCAATTATTAAGATAGAGTACAATACTCTAAAAAATAAAAATAAAAACATAATACTAGTACCAATAAAAAATAATAATATGTACAAAATTATACATTTTTTAACTCTTAGTCATTGATTATAATTCAAAAATATTTTACGTAAATAAATTTATAATTTTTATTCATAACAAGAAATTAATAATTATCAAATAAAAATTATTGATTTGTCTTAATTTAAATTGAATTGAAATAAAATTTATTAAAGTGGAGAAAACATTACTTCATATTTGTTATTTTGTTAGTTTGAATTGATTTTCAACCAATTTTATCAGTTAATTTAAATAAAAAAAAGTGATTTTTAAATTTGTTTGGTTGTTATTATTTTGTGATGCTTTTAAATTATGATTATTGTAAATATCCTAGGATTGTAATAGTGTTATTTTTTTACTTTGATTTGATTTCATCTAGGTTACAAATTGAACAAAACGACAATTACACTAACAATAACAACTTAAAAGCATCATAAAATAAAAAATTAAACAAATTTGAAAATTATATTTTATTAAAATTCACTCAAAAAAATTGTTGACAATGATATAAAAGAACAATTGTAACCTAACAGGTTATCCTTTAAAATAATAGTAATAAAATATTTCGATAAGTATCTTAGGATTATAATATTTAGACTTAAATGACACTTTTAGTCCATTAAGTTTATAATTTTTACATTTTGGTCCCCTAATATTTTAAAAGTTTCGTTGTGATACTTTAAATGAAAACTTAAAATACCTAAACAATTTTAAAATAAGATAATTATCAAAAACTAAATAATTTGTAAGATGTCTATATAAATAGTTAAATTAATTATTTGATTTCTAAAGCAAAACTTTAACTTTAATGGTCTTTACTTTAACTTTAATTTGTTAGAACAATAGATAAAGGCGATATCATTTTTGGTAACCACTTTTATTAGACAGTTTTATCCTTAAATAATATTGAAGATATGTTATCCAGTTATCCACTAATAATTCTATATTTCGGTCTTTCTTTCTCAATTTCTTCTTCTCTTTCATTCTCTCTTTTCTTTGTACGTTTGTTTTCAATTTCCTCCATATTTTTGTTTTCATTTTCTTGCTTACATTCATAAGCATTTCATTTTTTTTTTTATTCTCCCTCTTTCTATGTATTTACATCTACACAAGTGACAGACACAAACACGATTAATAAAGAAGGTAAACTTTCCTCCCAATTTGAAGGTTAAAATCTCAAATGTTTTATTTAATTTTTTTTTATTTTAGATTCCATTTATCATAGTGCAATTGCATGATACAAATCTTCGGTGGCCAACATATTTTTTTTTCTTCTTTTAGTTTTCTAAAATTAATTTTTTGGTATTCTTTTAGTTTTATTCTCATGAAAGACTCTTATCTTTTTAATTGGTAGTCATTTTTGATATGTTTCTTACTTTTGATGTTAAGTGTGTTTAGGAATGACTCAACAAATAGCAAATAAAACTAAACAGAATACGATATCAATGAAAGCATGCAAAGACATTTAACGAATGAAATTCCCCAAAGTTACAAGTTAGCAAAACAGAACAATTTCTTTTATTCCATTTCCCCTTTTTCTCCTTCTTCTATATTTTTTTTTTATTTCCTTCATTATTTTAGTGTTTTATTACATTTTTTATTGTTTTTAATTTTGTTTTCTTCCTCTATCTTATTCCTTTTGTGTCCATTCTACTTTTCTTTTTAAAAAAGAGTTCCACTTGCAACTTTTTTCCTTTTGTTTTATTTTCTTTAGCAATTTTAAAATAACACTTTTATTTTACATCACATTTACATTTGAGTCAATCCTTTTTTGAAAAGCAAATTTACATCACATTGACATTTTATTTTTAATTTTTTTTTATCATGAGTGGTTACAAAGTTTAATCTTGAATCTGAGTAGTAACAGTAACAACCGTTTTCAAACTCAAACTGTTTTTTAAAACCAACCAGTTTTTATTTAAAAATTGAAACTAGCCCACTATTTTGCAAAACTTAAAATTATATTTCCTTTCAAAATCAAATTGAATTTTTAGATAAAACAATCATTTTAAAACTTTCTTATAAAGTATGTTTTGTTTCAAAAGTTTTTTCTTTTTTTAATTTTCTGCTAGTCTTTAGAGAGATTCATATATGTATCATATGAGTGATTTTTTTTTTTGGAACGATAACTATTTGCTTAATTTGTATTGCATATATTTACTTTTTTAATTTACAAATTTTATTTCATTTTAATACTTTTTTTCTTAACTTTTGTTTTGTAGGTTTAAATATTTCTTGAAGAACAACATATATTTGTTTTTTAAAGTTATGTTAGTTCTCTTATTGTTTTTCTCTTAATTACATATAATTATACCATCTCTTTATTTTTCTTTCTTTATTTTATTTATATTCATTTTTTCTCTCTTAATAAATGAAATGTATATGTTAAAGACAATGACCATTATGAAAAGTAGTTAGTTTTAAAAATACTAAATAACGATTTTTTTAGTTCTTCTTTAAATAAATAAGTATTTTTTTAAAACTATCAATTTTTTTCTGTATTTAATTCTCCAAATAAGAAATGGAAAGTTTTAAAATCATAATATTCACTTTTAAAATCAAACTGAATTTTAAAATTAAAAAAGCTATAAGCCATCTTTAAAACTTCATGCTTTTATTTATATTTGTCATATTCTTTTAAGTGAAATGTATATGTAAATTAATGATAATTAATATAGTTTGCAGTTTTTATTTTTTATTGTAATTGATGTTTTAGGTGAGGAACGGAGATGAAGACAACTATTAATTAAGTTTGCATGTGTAAGCTAATAAATACAAATGAAGTACTATTACAATAATATGATTTGCATATTATTTCATGTTTATTTCATGTACTATATATATATTTTTTCCTTAATCAAAACTCATTCATATGTGAGAATGTCATGGTAGACTATGAGAGAAAGCGATAATATACTATCTTTTTTTATTGTTTGCATCTTTATTTTATTTGATGTTTCATGGTTTACATATTTTTTTAACATTTTTGCTCTATATTTAATAGCGCACACTTCATATTTTCACTACTAAGTACAGCCTACTACTTTAGTTTTTCTTTTTATTCTTTTTGGGATATTATTGTTATTAACTTAATTTTCTTATTAAATGTTCAACTTTTTTTTTTATTGAGATAAGGCTATATGGAATGGATGACAATGGAATTAAAATTTAGGAATTCAATAATTTTTCAATAATGTGAACACTTTTTTTAAAGATTAGAGTCTTAATTTAAAAAATTAACAAAAAAGTAGTGAGGTGGTTTGAAATTTTAAATTGAAAAAAATATAACAATTTTTAAATAGTTTATTGAAATTTTAAAAATAAAAATAAATCAAATAGTTCGTTGAACAATTAATTATAATTTAGAGCACAATTAGCACAATTTTAAGGTTCCCAATTTATTCCATGATTCTATTAGACTCTCATTTTTTTACTTCTGAATTTGGAGGCAAACACATTAGTGTAATCAACTTTACACCTTTTGTTTATCACTTTCTAGGTATAACGATATGCTATTGTGTTTAAGTGCAGTATTGGTGGAATGATGCAAAATGTATGGTGTTTATCACCTTGATGATTTTAGTTTTTTTTTTTACAAGTATTATTTCGGTTTTTATGCATTCTTTATTTGCTACCATTTTAATCTTTTGTTATATGAATTTCAGGTTTAGGAGATTTTCATACTACATTCCTCATATCAATACTTAAAATTTGTGGGGGTAATCTTACTTTTTACAATTTTATTAGAAAAATTTAATTAATATCTTACTAGGATCCACTACACTTGTATACTCAAAATATTTGTTTTCGGGTTGAAATTCTTACAAAAAGATAATTATTTTTTTTATCTGAATTAAGTTTATTATGTTTTTTTTTAATACTTTGTTCAATTACTAACTGCATGAAAATGTAATTATTTTTTTTTATCTGAATTAAGTTTATTATGTTTTTTTTTTTGTAATACTTTGTTCAATTACTAACTGCAGAAGAAGTGGAGAAGAAGAGCAACTATGAATCTATGATGAAATGGTAGGGTTGAAATTGAAATGTTCCAAAATCAAGTAAAACATCCATTAATGTATTATTTCATGTTCTCAGTAATCAATTTCTTTTGTTTTTTCTTCCTATCTCACTAAATCTTTGATATCCGCTCTCTGAATTTCCTTAGTTCTATAATTTTTTATGTGTAATGACATTATTGTTTCTAAAATTGAGTGATCATACTTATCTCTTCGTTAGTTTTGAAATTGATCAATGACCACCATTATATGTTAATTTGTTATAAGCAGGGCAGAGAAAGAAAGAGTTTGAAGGAAATTAAAACTATACTTCATCATGATGTTAATTCATGATTTTTTTTTACTTCAAAACATGATAAAAATGATGGTTGCTTTTCGTGTCATATATGGTTACAAAGGACTTGTTAAAGTTTATTATGTTAAGGAAAACCCTAAACCCTAGGAAATTCATCTTACAAATTTCAAGATGTTTTTTTTTTTGGGTGGACGGAATTTCAAGATGTTAATCAACCATCAATTATGTCAAAGCATACATTTGTTTTTTCACAATTCTCTTGCCTACTTTCTCTATTTCTGAGCAATTCACATTCTATAAAAACAATTCTCTCACTCTCATCAAAGCACAACATCCTCTCTTTCTCTTTTCTTTCATTATATGCCTCAAATTCCAAATTAAAGAGCAATGGTAGTGGTGAGGTGATTCTCAAGGTCAGGTTTCTATGATCATTTCAAATTGAAGAGCAATGATAGTGATGAGTTGAATCACAAGGTCAAGTTTCTATAATCTACACATTTTATTTAGAACCTTTCTTATGGTATAATTTGTTAATGTGTGACGTGTTTTTGTATACATGTTTTAAATGGTTTGTTAAAACCTCCTCCACTATGCTCATATATGTTGTTGTTGTTACAATTAGAGGAATTAATAATTAATATGAATGATTGTGTTTGTGATGCTTTATTTTTCTTTAACACTATTTAATTTATTTTTGCAATTTTCTTAAAATTATTTTCCAACCAATTCTTTATGTTTTTGTCATATTTACGTGAACCTCTTCTAATGTGTGTGTGTGTTTTATTTTAAAAGTTAGCAAGTGATTATGTTTTGAATTTTGTTTGAGTATTCTAAAATACCTGATAATTTGTTTTTTTCAATAAATTCTTTTGATTATTGTAATATATGGGTGTAGGTTCTAATCAAAATAGAGATGGCCAACAAGTGGAATTGTTTTTAGTGTGATCATTGTAACAATATTTATCCATTTAACTCATTGGAAAATTTGAATTTCAACTTCCATATCTTAGTCAATTTCTTAAGTTTTTTTCTTTTCCTTAACTAAGTTATACTTGAATAAATGAGTTGTTTTTAGAAAAAAAAAAAAAGAGTTGAAAGTCATACATAAATTTAAATTGTATTGAGACCTTCATAACACATTTTTTTTTTCGGATATCTTAATTAACAAAACTCATTTAATTTAAAATTGATTAAATAGAAAAATAATTTAATTTAATATGCAAATAAGATATGTGATTTGACTATGTAAGAAGGTAAGCTTTTTTTTATTTTCTAAGAATATTAATTTAAATTTTGTATACAAGAAATAGGTAAAGTTTGACAATCAGAAATATTTAAAATATTATATTTTTAATAATATTTTAACACATCATTAACTAGGTAGTATTACTTAATAGGAAATAAATAATTCAATTAACATTAAAAAAATTGTGATTAAAATAATGTAAACATATATTTTTTTATCAAAGTAAAATTAATATACGTATTGATATAAAGTTATAATATATCAAATTCAACATAATAAAATACAATAGTATAATAAAAATATAATTTCTTTTTTTTTCTATATTATATTTGCACTAGACAACAATATTTATTTTTTCTGAAAGGTGGAGGCTTAAAGCCTCACATCCATATTTATTAACACCCACGAGGCTAGCTTTACAAGCCAAATCACCTTTTCCGTGATCAGTATAATGGCATAAAAAAAGTGATCAATATAGTATATATTATAGAAAAAAAATCCACAAATTATCACGGATAGTCAGTTAAAATATTACTTTACTAATGTAATAATTTTATTTCTTCCATTCAATCATTTTTATATGATTTCTTTTCAAAATGTTTAAATAAACCAAAATAATTCCTAAGATTTATACTAGTCTTTATTTATTTTGATGATTTGTTATGTAATAAAACAAGAAATAAAGAGTAAAAATTGATTAAAAAATTGTTAATTTATAGAACCAATTATTTATTTATACTCACTTATATAACTTATATAACTAGTTTTAGATATAATTCGCTATATAACCAATTATATATTCATAACTAGTTATATAACTAGTTTCTGAATTCTGATAACAATAATCAATTATACTGTATGACTAGTTATATAAAATTATTTATGATTATGGTTATAATAATTACTTATAATCTAGTTATTTTGCAGTCATAGTTATGTTTATTGAAATAACCAAACTATGAGCACCCCTCTTGAATGGAATGAAAGCAATTTAGGATGCTGGGAGAAGCCATTTGTTTTATGTTTATGAACTGGTGTTTTGTTTGACCTATGATATGATATTAGGGAATAGGATTCAAAGTGTTAAATATGAGCGCATTCTCTTATCTGAGACTTCTTTGTTGCTTGGTGATTAGTTTATATTTGTTGCTGAGAGCTAGATTGCAACTGAATTCTAGCTATGTTTTATATAAATGATATTTCTCGTTATGTTTTTAGCACTGGATAGCAAGTAATTACCACTAACTTATAATCATATGTATAACTTAATTATTTAAAAGAAAATAAGTTAGACCCTTTGAATTTTTTTTATAGGGATAAATAACAAATTATTTGCATCTATTAGGGACCCAAATTTTTTTTTTTGTTAATTTATCATCAACTAAAATAAAATATCAAAGATCAAAAACAATTATCTTGATATCTTAGGAATCAACCATAAATGAAAAAATTATTAGGAACCAAATACAAAATTAAAATATCTACCAGGAACCTAAAATATAATTTTACATTTTTTATTCACTTTCAACTTTTATCATTTAAAAGATTCATTTTTTTTGTCCTTTATCTTTTCAAAATAATTCAAATTAATACTTTTGTCAATTTAAACTTAACACCATTAATAATACTCATATAGCAGCAGCTTTTTAGTTATTACAAAATATTTTTTTATTGTTTCATATCTCATTCTTCCTCCCCTTATCCTCCCTCCACCACCCGGCTTGTATGGGATAAAAGACTAAATATGTCATTTAAAAAAAAAACTAAAATAATTTTATATTATTATTGAATCACAACCGTTATATGTATATTTTGTTGAATTTTTCATCAAGAAATTGTTTAGCACTTATACAGTATAAACAACCACGAATAAATATCTAGTTATTGTTCTATTTCCAAGAGTGCGAACTCAGGCATTTACCAAGTGGTGGTAAAATTAAAAGTGAGAACTCTTTCTCTATTTCTTTTGTTACTTTAAACCTACCTTTTATAACAGGGAAGACCAAAAAAATATGAAAATTCATTCATTATGCCGCCATTCTTTGTTCCGCATCATACATCGAGAATTATACAGGAATATCTTATCTGCTTATTTACAATTGTGAATATTGAAATTATAATTAAGATCACGTTAAACTTTGGAGACCAATTCTGCCTAGAAAAAAAAAAAAAAACTTTGGAGACCAATTCAATCCATACTCATTGAATGATAAAAAAAACTCATAGAAGACGGAATTCCCGTGATGATATGAAATATTATGGTTTATTTGTTATTTACTAGAGTTAACTTATTTAATACTCAATTCCATTAAACTATTGCTACTAGTAAAACTTCTTGTTAGTAATAGATCCTCCATCCTCCACTAAAGGTTTACAAAATGGACTCTATCATGCCATTTGAGTTCTACTTGGCATGTTCAAGAGAGAGAAAAAAACAAAGATATTAAATATAAGATAAAACAAATTAAGAAATCATCTTTGCAGAAATTTTTCGTTAACATTTATGTGTCTACGTGGAGAAATCATCTTTGCAGAAATTAAGTTGCAGGTCAATTTCATATGGAAATACTGGGGTCAACCTGAATATCGATATTGTAGGGTTAGAAAATGAACAATGTTGTTTGTTTGCGACATTGAGTGAGGAATGGGTTCACTTGAAGTCCCGATCATAGGACCTCAATCAAAGTATAATTTAGCCACAAAAACCGCATCTTAATTTTCTTAATACAACATATTTTACGTCATGAATAGAAATGTTTAAAATAATTCTTGATAATCAAAATGATAACATGTCATGATGAAAACTATTCATGCAATTATCATGAAATGACCAATTTTTAAAAAACAATATATTTTAGATAAAATAATATTACTTTTTTACTAATAGTTCTAATTTTAGTTTGCTTGCATGCAATTATGTAATGAAGTATTTTATCAGATTTGAACTTTAATCTCTTTAGTTTTTAAAGAGCCAAAGTAACCACTAAGCCAATGGTCTAATTGGTAATAATTGTTTCTTGTGTTCTCAACCAGAATTTAGTATTTTGAATAAAAGTAAAATAAAGGGGGTGATTTATAAAATAAAAAGTGAAATATATAAAAAAATTACAACTAATAATAGGAGATGTTAAAAAATAAATGAAGAAAAATTTACTTATGCATAGTTTGTAAGGACCCGCCAAGTTGAAGCTAGAACTAATTTTGGAAAAACTAGATTAATAATTTTGAACCAACTCAGAAAATGTTAAAGAGATACTGAGAAAATTTTTCACGTTTGGAAGCAAAGGTGTTTAGCTTTAAAACTCAGAACGATGTTCCCATAAATGAATTTCATAACTCAAATAATAAAATTAGTTTTAAAACATGTTATAAAACTTATGCAGCGGAAAATATGAAGCGGGAGGGGTCAATAGGAACCTGATAAATACTATATAGTTAGGTATACAAAAGTTCATATGATTTTAAAACTTGATAATCAGCTAGTTTAGCAACTCACTAAAATAAAAATGCTATTATGACATAAAATATTTAGTGGCTTTCAGGTACTTGATAAATCAATTATAACCAAGAAGTTATAGTTTAAAATTCATAATAGAGACGTATAGGAAGATAATTTAGTGTGTATTAATTAAACTTAAGTTCAAACTTCTGAGTTGTACAACTCCAAAACATAGACTAAGTTGTTCAAAAGTCTTGTTACTACAAGTTGATGTAGATTTCTATCACATAAACAAAGACAACTTAAAATCACAGCTTCCAACAAGGCCCGTCCCCCTAAAGTAGCATATATACAAAACATGGCAGGAACAAAATCAAACAAATAAAAAGGGAGATTCCCATACTACTAGATTCACTTCTAGTATCCTCCTGCTATTCTAGATTGCGACTCCTTCACCTTGTTTACTCCTCCTACTAGCCAACAAATAGTGATTTCAAACAACACAAAGAAGGAGGGTGAGGTTATGGTAACATATAGAAACAAGCAAGAGAGAATAATAACAACAACATAATCTTATGTGTATATACTGCTATATCTTGTTGGGCCAATAACACAAATCAAAGATCAAGACCTGGGGGTTTATTTATATTCTGGATCAAGATAGTGTACTTTAACATAGATCAACTACAATATTTCAAGTTTATACAATATACGCATCAATCACATGATATCCATACTCAAGCACATGGCAATAGAAATCCTCAACTTCAATCACATGGAGTTAGTCACACATTCTTAAGGTATGCCATGTATGCATGTATGCATGTTAGTATCTTTCTTTCAGTTACATGCAATGTGTATGAATATCCGGATTTATATGGCGCCAAAGTCGTTACGGGCCCAAAAGTTGGCACTTAGCCAATGGTTGCACCTAGCTGGGATCTAGCGCTAAGCATAGAATCCATTGGAAGCATGAATCACACAGATTCAGCCTTAAATGGTGTAACAGCTTTACAAGGATCCACACCTAGCTTGGATCCACAAACGAATAGGAAGGACACAAAGCCCGGGATGCCATGATGCATGAATCACTTTTCAGTCTTTTATCTTTTCATTATAAGGATGAGATGGATTAGACGGACAAATGGTATTTCCCCAAGATTTGTACACTGAGTACCCATGTCATAATTACAAGACTTTTCCCATAGTTCAAAACTAATTCCTTGGCAGCCTAGTCCATCTCCAATCTCATCTTACATTATTCATGGGGAATTCTTTTAAAATGAAAATGGATTGATTCCAGCTTTCAGAGTTCAACAAACATGTCCAATTTAAGGTAAAAATATAAATCAAACACAATCACCACCACAAAAATACAAAATTCTCTAATTGCAGCCACTGCCCAGAGGAAAGTGCAAACAGAACAGCTTCCATAAGAAAATTCATTATAAATCACACAGAACTCGAAATGTTATGCCATTAATTGCATCATAAACTAGACATATAGGACTATAATATAGCAAGATATCTCAACAAGTCACCCAGAATAAGGCCATCAATATGGCACAGATAAAACAGGGCAGTTACAATAATATAGTTTCAGTAGTATGTTTAAATTCCCAAGTAAAATACTAAAGCACAAATATAGGACAAAGGCTTGTAACCTATTTTAAGGTAAGTTAATAACCTTTATATATTACCAAACATGACACATGTTATTGGATCAGTACACATAAGTTACTTGCTCTACAAATTCACAGTTTACATACTATGCACACCAAACTCCAACAAAACTACTTTGAACTCATTGCATTAGAAAAATTCCTATGAATCATACAACATTGAAATGGAATGAATCCAAAACGGTTTTAAAGCTAAGACTTAACTATGTACTGTATTGAAAGGATTTAAACAAATACCTTATAGTTTGGTTAGATAGCAATATTTATTACAAAGTTATTATGAGGCTAATTTCATCATGACTACTAAGTATATCTTCTTCTCACAATTCACATACAATTTCCAAGGGAATTTAGTCGGTTGCATAATGAAGGTTACATATCACACTTCATGGCCCTCAAGGGAAATAAACTAGTTCCAATTCAAGTAGAACAAAATACTTACATCATACTCATCTCAACATCGCATATATGTATATATTATACTAGGCACCGCACTTTCCATGCACTCAAACAAGATTCAGGGCATGATGCATGATAAGATAAGGAACTCTAAGGTATGTTAGGACGGAATAAACACTTAGAGCATGCCACATGTGCCTCACAAGTCATTCACTACTCACACAACCCCATACGCTCAACACTATCTCAAGTTTTTGCCTCATTGAACTTGTTTTAGTGTAAACATCACCAAAAATTGTAAGAGACTCCAAATTGGACGAGACCACTTGAATTTGAAAACTAAGACACAAGTCTAGAGAAACACCAAAAGGTCTTAACTAGTGCATTCCAAAATAACCCCAGTTCTTATTCCAACACCAAACAATTCATAAACAAGAATTTGACATTTCCTTCTAGTGTAACTAAACTTCCACCGTATATTAAATATAAGGGGGTTGGGTACATAGGAAAGTTTGACTTTTGACTTCTACGAGACTTATAAAAACAAGGGAAACAAGTTCAGACAATGATTTAAGCAATACATCTCTCAAATTGAAGCAAACAGAAGAGGTATACAAATCTGTCCTACAACCACTCACCAACAACCTGCTTTGCCAAAATATTCATCAATTATTTTAGGTGGTTCAAAAACTCATGAGATCAATTGCCAAGGAAAGAGGAAGTCTAAAACTAGAATATTGAAGAAGGGCAAGGTCTGGTTCAGTATAATCTGTTCTCACGAAATAATAGAAGGCGAGGTGGAATCATTATTAATTTTTTAGCATACTCCCTTGTCGTGTTTCTGAGTTATCTAGTTTCTAATTGGCTGGACATATAGAAGAGCTTGGAAGAGTTGGATTTGGGCTTTTCTATGGTCTATGGAAATGGGGAATACAATTCTAATCAATAACTCTAACCTGACAACCCAGAAATAAACACATAGCAACAATACCAAAACTGTCTCAGCACGTAAGCCTACCCAACCTGTCTAGCCAAAATATTCGCCAAAAATTGAGGAGAAACATAAAAATTGTGAAACCAATCAGGTTTGAAAAGAAGACATTTAAAACTAGAAAACCACCAAAGAACTTAGCTAATTGCAAAACGAGCAATTCATAGGAGTTGGTCTAAAACAAAACAGAGTCTGTCCCAATTTCTTGCAAGTAATTTTCAAAGTTTTAGAATACTACTCAATTCCAATCTCTTCTCATGCCACCTAGTATTTAAAGTCACTCAGTATTTGAAAGCATGACTTGGTACATAAACAAGCATTATACACTTAGGTAGATAAAAATAGAATTCTTGATTATAATTTGGTGGTCATAGTCAAATACTTGAATATACTTTCTTGAGTTACTAGAAAAGATTAAGAATAAATCAATAAGCATAATAATCACCCATTTCATAAACTTCTCCCATTAGATTCACAAGGATCACACAAACACAGAGACTCAAGGGATTAGACTCATTACATATGTGAATCTCATACGAAATTAATATCACTAACTCAAGCATGCATAATCTATCCGAGCCAAAAATGCACTATTTGGGCAATTACGCTAATGGCTCATGGCTCATGCAATTGGGGTTCACCAATCTAGAGAGAATATTTAAAATCTATCAATCATACCAATTTAAACATCACATTATAGAAACATACAAATACAAGAAAATCCCAATTTTATCAAGTTAATTGGTGACTCAATGGCATTGAACACTGAAGAACGTTAGGAGTGGAGAGTTCCTAACTCTCTTCCTTTGCTGTTTTATATGCTACCCCTCACTCCCCCCCTTACCTGAGGCTTTGTTGGGATTCTTTGAGAACGTTGCGTCCGCTATTGCTTGCATGTAGACGCTAACCCTTGATCGTCGTAATTCCCTATATAGAGAGTGAAATGAAAACTGGAAATTGACCCGTTAAAGAGTACGATCAGAATTTGGGTTTCAAAAGAGGAATCTGAATTTGTGTGTTAAAATCAAAAACGAAAATGTGCTCAAAACCTTAAAGGGGGTTTGCAATAGAGATTAAGAAGGTGAAATCAAAACTATTCTCTACATGCAAAAGGGGAAAAATAAGCATTTGGGGAAAACCTAGAAATCCGAGAGAGAATGGGTTCATGGGTATGAGAACAGAGACCATTGAAGAGGAAAGTCGATACCTTATATGCCATTCATGATGGAGCAAGGAGCAGGTTCGTGCTACGCATGCTTGCAAGCTTCACACCAAGCAGAAGAGAAAGGAGAGGAGTTTGCTACGGCTAATCGAAGAGGAGTGAGTGGAAGAAAATGGGAATCAAAGAGTGGGTTTGTGAAATTGAAATGGGGAACAAGTGAAAAAAGGGGATCACGTGTTGTGAAATTGCCTTCTTACTCTTCAGCTTACCCATAAAGAGATTTAAAGAAAATAATTAAATTAGGGGTTATAAAACTTAAATCAAAGAATTGGTTGGTTTAAATAAAATTAACCAATTGGAATGAAATATGAGAATAATGGAATAATTTGGGATACAATGGTATAATTCCAAATAAATTTAGGAACAAGGTAATTATTTTAAAATATTAGAAATAACTATAGTAATTAATTTAGATGATAAAATTAACAAAACAAACCATAGAAATTGCTACAACAACATTTGGTGACTTTTTAATTTAATTTAGGCATACTAGAATTACAAAATAAAATTTAGAGATTATCGAGCCTGGCTGAATATCTTAGTCTAATTATTTAGAACTTGAATTATTTTAAGAGATATGAATTGTGCTTTATAATTAACCACTTTAGCTTTAACTGAGTTCTAAAGTGTTCAATCTTTATCACAGATATTAGTCATTATAAAATAAATAATTTCAGATGCACGTCACTAAGACTTAAATTACTCCAAATTCATAAATCTTATACTAATAGCTTACAAACATAGCAACGAACACTCAAGCACATAAAGATAAGATACAATTAATTATAATAAACTAGCTTTTGAAAACAAGATGTTACATAGTTCGGTCCAAGACTTGTATCGTTTGGTTCGATATAATTTATTTTTCATTTATTTGTTAACATCTCCTACTATTAGTTGTAATTTTTTTTTATATATATTTCACTTTTTATTTTATAAATCATTCACTTTATTTTACTTTTATTCAAAATACTAAACTCTTGTTGAGAAAATAAGAAACAATAAATAAATATATGATAATAAATAAAATTTATGTGAAAGATATATATATATATATATATATATATGATAATACTTTACAATTGTTATTGGTTTAGTGGTTACTTCAACACTTTAAAAACTAAAGAGACTAGGGTTCAAATCCTATTGCTTTGCCAAAATTCATCCTAATTTTTTATTTAAATTAATTAATTAATTAAGGGGGTTGCTAAGGTCCACTCTAGTTTGGTGGATATTAGCAAGTAATACCAAAATATTAAGACAAAAATATCCTATTTGTGTTTTTATTTAGTTATTTACTTAAGACCTATTATAGTAATTCAATATTTCCTATTTTAAAAAATAAAAATTTTCTCTCACCTCTCTCACACTTAGGTAGACAATAGTTAGGAATTTTAATTTCTCTCTCATAGAGCTGCCTCACTCACATGGCATCTCTCTCACACATTTCTCCCACATAGCATATACAATACTCAATTCATTCTTATAACATGATTTTTATAGGCAATTCATTCTTTCTTGTAACATATTCTTATTTGCTCATTTGTGTTTTTTTCTACCCAATTTATTATTTTGCATTCAGGAAATAAGAAAAAAAAAACATGTTATAAGAATGAACTGAGTACTATACATGCTGTGTGAGAGATGCCATGTGAGTGAGGCGCATGTGTGAGAGAGAAATTTTAAAATCCTAACTGCTATGTGAGTGAGAGAGGTGAGAGAAAAATTTTATTTTTATTTTTTAAAATAGGAAATATTGAATTACTGTAATGAGTCTTAAGTAAATAACTAAATGAAAACACAAATTTAGCATATTTTTGTCTTAATATTTTTGTGTTACTTACTAATATCCACCAAACTAGGGTGGACGTTAGTAGCCCCCTTATTTAAATAATTATAAATAACAATAAAAAAAAAGTCAACCAACGTTAAAGATAACGGTCAATGTCCCTAAATTAATAGAGGGACCAAAACTGTTTGATTTTGAAAATAAGGAGATCAAAATTGCAGATTTTAAACTAGAGGGATCAAAATTGCTGATTTGTGAAAGTAGAGGAACCAAACTGCAATTAAGCCTTTGAAGAACTAATTTATCATTATTATTATTTTTAAATGAGGATGGTGTTATAAAAAAAAATTATATATTGACAACTTAGCCCAAGATAAACATATATATTGATATATTAATCTAATACAAAAATTGGTCATTTCATGACAATTGCATGAATAATTTTCATCATGACATGTCATCATTTTGATTATCAAGAATTATTTTAAACATTTCTATTCATGACGTAAAATGTGTCTTATTAAGAAAATTAAGATGCGGCTTTTGTGGCTAAATTATACTTTGATTGCGGTCCTATGATCAGGACTTCAAGTTAACCCATTCCTCACTACATTAACCCATTCTTCACTCAATGTCGCAAACAAACAACATTGTTCATTTTCTAACCCTCTACAATAACGATATTCAGGTTGACCCCAGTATTTCCATTTATAAAATTGACCTGCAACTTAATTTCTGCAAGGATGATTTCTCCACGTAGTCAGGTAGACACAAAAATGTTAACAAAAATGAAAAAAGTTAACGATAAAAGCAGTTTGCTGCGCTTTTTGTATTTTCATGAACTAAATTTGTAATTTTTTTTCTTTTATCTCTCACAGTCCAAGCTGTCAACGTTTGAAACATTATAAGACCTAATTGGTCATTTATCCTTTTCTTAAATAAAAAATTTATACTTCGTACGAATACTTTTTTTTTTTTTTTTTTGTTAAATATGCATGAGCCTTGAATTGTGAAGCCACGTATGCCATTATTGCTTTTCGTGCGTGTGCTATTCGCCTATTCATATGGCTATAAATATTCATCTTTTGTTCCTTATCTTTCATGCATATTTTCCTTTACAGTAAGTCCGTGTGAACACTTTGAAGGTGCACACAAGTTAGAATGGAATCATGCATGGGGATGAGGTGGTTGTTTGTTGTGTGTTGTCATTTGTTGCTGTTTCATTTTTCATTCTCCTATTCTTTATGCCACCCCCATGACAATTTTTCCTTACTTCACTTCAAGGCCTCCTTTCCTATTAATACAACTTATTATTATCATGCTTCTGATTGCCCTGTTACTAACCTGAAGACAATAACATGGGAAGATGGAGCAGATTGTTGCTCTTGGCTTGGAGTCACATGCCACCCCGTTTCTGGCCATGTGACCGCCCTTGACCTCAGCTGCAGCGGGCTTTAGGGTGAAATCCATCCAAACAGTACCCTTTTCCGTCTGTCACATCTCCAATCACTCAATCTTGCTGACAATGCCTTCCATGCATCTCCCATGCCATCTCTCTTTGGTGAGTTTGTGAGCCTCACGCACTTAAACTTGTCAAATACTTACTTTACAGGTGAAATTCCTTCCCAAATCTCAAACCTTTCCAAATTACAATCACTTGATCTCTCTCTTCCATTTAATTATCGGTTTCAATTAAAGTGGAAAGAAGAAACTTGGAAGAGGCTACTCCAAAATGCTACAGTTTTAAGGGAGCTTGTTTTGAATCATGTAGATTTGTCAACAACTTCAATGAGGCCACTCAATTTGTCTTCCTCTTTGATCACTCTAACTCTTAGAGGAATTGGATTAATGGGAGACTTGACAGATGGAACTCTCTGTTTGCCAAATCTTACACATCTTACTTTTCTTGATCTCTCAAATAACAAACTCAGTGGTTCAATCCCATCCTCACCTTTAACCCTTCCAAGTCTAACTTTTCTGTCTCTATATGCTAATCATCTGAGTGGTCAAATCCCAAATGTCTTTCATCAGTCAAGCAAATTTGAAGAATTGAATTTGAGTGGCAACAATATCCAAGGTGAGTTGCCATCAACACTTTCAAATCTCCAACATCTCATTTACTTGGATCTTTCATTTAACAAATTAAAGGGTAACAAATTAAAGGGTCCTCTGCCCAACAAAATAACAGGGTTTTCAAACCTAACTATGTTAGTGTTAAATAACAACTTACTGAATGAGACAATTCCTTCTTGGTGTTTCTCTTCATCTTTGATATATTTGTATCTTTCATATAATCAGTTCACAGGGCATATACCTACCATCTCTTCAAATTCCCTACAGTCGATATTTTTGTGCTACAATAATCTACATGGCAAGATTCCAGAATCAATTTTCCGCCTTGTAAATCTTACTTTCCTATGTTTATCATCAAACAACTTCAGTGGTCTTGTCAATTTTTCACTCTTCTCCAACTTTCAAAATCTGATAAGTCTTTATCTTTCATAGATAAGTCAATTATCACTCAACTTTGGATCAAGTGCCAATTATAGTTTCCCCCACTTACTACAGTTGGATTGTCTTTTATGGGCTTAACAGAATTTCCAAAATTATCAGGAAAAGTCCCAATGTTGATAATTCTTAATCTTGGCAACAACAAATTGAATGGCACAGTGCCTAGTTGGTTGCACAAAATATCTTTATATGCTTTGGTGTTATTGAATAACATGTTGACAACACCAATAGACCAATTCTCAAGGAACTACCAACTCAAATATCTTGATCTAAGTTTCAACTTACTACTGGTAGCATCTCTTCCTCAATTTGCAATGCAAGTTCAATAGAGGTTCTTCACTTGTCCCACAACAAGTTAACAGGCATTATTCCACAATGCCTTGTGAACTTACCTTATCTTAAAGTTTTGGATCTTCAAATGAACAAGCTTTACGGTACTTTGCCAAGTACTTTTTCAAAGAGCAACCGGCTAATACTTTGAATCTCAATGATAACCAATTATAAGGTATTTTGCCAAAATCGTTGTCAAACTGCATGTTAGCAATAACAATCGGAAATCTAAAGATTGGATTTAAAATGTACAGACAAAACACAAGATTTAACAAGGTTTGGCAAGTGTGCCTATGTCCTCGGAGCAGAGCGACTATTTCTATTTTTATTCATATTGGCAAATAAGGTTACATCCTTATTTATAACATAAGCCTATGATACAATTTACAATATTACCCTTGTACCGTACCACAAGGGGGCTTTGCCCCTTTGCACCCCCAACCCAAGTAATAACTCAACAATAGGTGACTCAAGCCCAAAAGGTAGATTCTATCACTTTGCTCCGCTCCACTATACTTTAACATCTTCCCAATATGAGCCATGCACAACAATCTCCACCTTGGTGAATATTCTATCCCATGGAAGATATCAAGTCCACCTCATAGTCTTGGGTCAGGGGTTCACGTCATAACTAGCATCGAGCAACATTCAACAAGTCCAACCAATGCTTGAACTTGTCAGTTGTGACCACCTTGGTTAACATATTAGCTGCATTCTCTGAAATGTGAACTTTCGTAAGCAAAATCTGACCAAATGCTATTAACTCTCTGATCTTGTGGAACCTCACATCAATATGTTTGGTTCTATCATGATACACCTGATTCTTTGCCAAACATATAGCACTTTGACTATCACAATGCAATTGAACTCCACCTTGCTCAATACCCAGCTCCTTTACTAGCCCTGTGAGCCAGATAGCTTCTTTGCTAGCTTCTGCTATAGCCATATACTCCGCTTCAGTTGTTGACATTGCCACAACAGATTGGACATTGGATTTCCAACAAATAGGCCCACTTGCAAGAGTAAAAACATACCCTGTTGTAGACCTTCTGTCATCTAGATTACCAACATAGTCAGAATCCACATATCCCACAACTAAAGGATTACTCCGTTGACTACCAAACAGAATACCATGAAAAGTTGTACCCTTTAGGTACCTCAATATCCATTTTACTGCTTCCCAATGATGTTTCCCTGGCTTTGACATAAACTTACAAACTTGGCTTATAGCTTGTGCCAAATCTGGTCTCGTGCAAACCATAGCATACATCAAGCAGCCAACTGTGTTGGCATATGGAACCTTTGACATGTATTTCACCTCCTCATCAGTCTTCGGACATTGATCTACTGAAAGCTTGAAGTGGTTTGCAAGTGGAGTGCTCACTGGTTTAGCATTGTTCATGCTAAATCTGTCCAGTACCTTCTCAATATAACCCTGTTGTGAGAGCTATAGTCTTTTGGACTTTCTATCCCTGTGAATCTCCATCCCAAGAATCCTCTTGGCAGGACCTAAGTCCTTCATGTCAAATTCTATGCCCAACATGGATTTCAACTCATTCACATCATGCAAATGGTTAGCAGCAATCAACATATCATCCAAATAAAGTAGTAGAAAAATAAAAGAACCATCATCAAGGCTCTTCACATAAACACAACAATCATACTCACATCGTCTATAGCCAATATGAAGCATGTAGGAATCAAATCGCTTGTATCATTGTCTTGGAGACTGCTTCAATCCATACAAAGACTTTTTCAACTTACAAACCAACCGATTCGGCTCACCTTTAATGAACCCCTTTAACTGCTCAATGTAAATTTGCTCCTCTAGATCACCGTGAAGAAAAGCTGTCTTCACATCCATCTGCTCCAAGTGCATATTTCGACTGGCTACCAAGGCTAGCACTACCCTGATAGAAGTATGTCTAACAATCGGGGAGAAGATTTCATCATAATCAACCCCCTTCTGTTGTGAATATCCCTTTGCTACTAAGCGAGCCTTGAACTTTTCCCCTTCTTTTTCATGATACTGGAGGTTTCCTCTTGTATACCCATTTGCATCCTATGACTCTCTTGCCTACGGGAAGCTCAACTAGCTCCCATGTTTGATTCTTACGCAAAGACTCCATCTCTTCCACCATAGCACCCATCCATCTATCTTTCTCTTGGCTGTTCATAGCCTCTTGAAAGGTAGAAGGATCTCTAGAACTGGTAAGAAGTGCAAAGGTAGCCAACTCTTCAAACCCATATCGGACAACAAGTTTAACAATGCGAGGCTCTCTATCTTTGACAAGAGTGTAATCCTGCGGTCCACCTGTACTCATTGGTCCAGGTTCAGGTGGAGGTGTGGCTTCAGGTCTTGGACTACATGATATTTCTCGCTCAGGAACCACTAACGGTTGCTCATGGTCCACTTGAACCTCTACAGAGCTAGGGGAAGCTCCATCAGACATTGGCACATATGTCTCAACTATATGTGGCATCATGGATTGCTCATCAAATATTGCATCCTTACTAATCACCAGCTTCTTGAAAGTTGGATCCCAAAACTTATACCCCTTCACGCCTTTGGAGTAACCTACGAAAACACACTTTTTAGACTTTGGATTAAGTTTAGATCTTTCATCACTAGATATATGCACAAAAGAAGGACACCCAAATATTCTCAAATTATTAAAATCAATTGGGTTACTTGTCCACACTTCCTCTACAACCTTCCCATCTAATGAAGCTCGTGGTGATCGGTTGAGCAAATAGCACGCCATATTCATCACTTCTGCCCAAAAACCTTTAAAGAGACCAGCATTTAACCTCAGACATCGAGCCCTTTTAGTAAGAGACCTATTCATCCTCTCTACAACGCCATTCTGTTGTGGAGTTTTTCGCACTGAGAAGTGTCTTTGAATGCCATGTTCCTCACAAAATTTCTAAAATCGTGAGTCTATGTACTCCGTACCATTATCAGACCTCAAGTACCTAATTTTTCTACTTGTTTGGTTCTCCATCTCAACCTTCCACAGCTTGAACTTCTCAAAAACTTCAGATTTTTGTTTCATGAAGTACACCCAAACCTTGTGAGAAAAATCATCAATAAAAGTCACAAAATAATGGGAACCACCCAAGAACGGATCTCTAATAGGACCACACACATCAGTATGCATGTAGTCTAGAATCCCCTTGGTGGTATGTTTCGCAGCTTTAAACCGCACTCTAAACTGTTTCCCAAGCACACAGTACTTACACAAGTCTAGCTTGCAACTTTGAACTCCTTTCAAGAGACCCCTCTTATGAAGCTCCATCATCCCTCGTTCACTAAGATGGCCCAAACGCATGTGCCACAATTTGGTAGCATCATTATCAGATTCCACAGATGCAACTCGGTCTACAACTGTACTCCCAAGCAGTCTGTAAATATTGCCTACAGTCCGATGTGCTTTCATCACAGTCAACGCACCCTTACACACTCTTAAGGTATCTCGATCTCCATCAGTCTTGTAACTGAAACCATTGGCTTGTAGAGAGCCAAGCGAGATCAAATTCTTCCTTAACTCAGGGATATGTCGAACATCACACAACGTTCTCACTCCACCATCATCCATAGCAATCTGCACTTGTCCCATTCCAACAATAGCACAAGCTTTATCATCACCCAAATAAACATTGCCAAAATTGCTTGACTTGTATATGGTGAACCACTCCCTATTGGGAGTCATGTGGTAAGAACATCCAAAATTGAGAATCCATGCATCTGTCATCTGACTGCATGAAACTGAGAGAACATCTCCCTCACTGTAGTAGTCTGAATCGTCAGTCTCTACCACATTTGCAGAGCGGGATGCCCCTTCACTAGATTGCTTCAATTGTGGATAATTTCTTTTAAAATGCCCTTGTTGTTGGCAATGGTAGCACTAAACTGATTTGTTGTTATTAGGTTTGGACTTCTTCCTCTTCCCAGGACCCCCTTTGCCTTGTTTCCTCCCACGTTATTGATTCCCCTTCACATACAGACCCTCGCCTTGAAAACACTCCCTTGCATTTTGCTTACGTTGACAGTGGGATGTAAGTGCAGCTGTGATTGATGTGTCATTATTTTCTCTTATTTCTTACCCCTTTCTGTCATCATTTTAATTACTGATTAGCCTTAATTGTCAAATTAATTATGCAGTTTTATCATTTGGACCTTTTCGACTAATTTTGTATTTTAATTTAATTTCAGGAGAATTATAAGCAATTGGGCTTGGATCTGGAATTGGGCTAAACCAACTTGGGCTTGAAGAGAGGAGATTGTTTTAGTTTTATTTGTCGTCCAGTTTTATTTTATTTCATTTTATTGTTGTATTTTGTAATTGGGCCGCATCAAATTTTTATGGGCCCAAAGTCAGATTAGTAGCTTAGGGTTTTGTGGGCCTAAGTGACTTTTAGTGAGACAAGAATAAGGGCAGCCGTCATTGAGAGGGGGGGGCTGCTAGGTTTAGATTCATATTTTTTTACTGTGGAAAAAATACTGTTCACGTCCCCAGCATGCTACTGTTCATGTAGAGCAGAGTTTTTTTTTCATTTTCGTTTTTCCAGCTTCGTTTTCAATTGCAATTTCATTTTCTGCTTCTGTTTCCATTTTCGTTCTTCATTGTTGGTTCGTTTTCAATTCCCATTTCCAATTTCATTTTTGTCTTCTATTCTTGTTTTCGTTTCTATTTTCTAATTTCGTTTACAGTCTGCTGTTTAATTTGAATGGAAGGTTAAATTTCCAATGTTGTTTTCTCTTGAGGACTAAGCACTAGCTCTCTTTGAGGTTTTGTTATTAATGTTAATTTCTGATAAGTTTTTCCCCTTCACCAATTATTCTGTGTTTGTTGCTGATATTAATCCATGCATGTTTAATGCTTGATTAATTGTCTCTGTGCTTAATTAATGTTCATGCTTAATGGATCTGTGAGAGGAATTAATTGGTGTATGTGTTGCTTAATCACATAATGAAAACCTTGTATTAATTTTCGCTTAGTAAATTAATCCCGGGTTGGATTAAGTGGCTGAATTGATTAGGGATAGATTCTTGTAACCTAGGATAAGGGGCTTGCTTTTGAATCAAGGGGAAACAACACGTTTTAGTTCTGTTATTTTTAATTCAAGTTGCTTGTTGTTTAAATTATTAAAACAAAGAAACCCACCCCCCATTTGTTACGGTTTTATTGTTGTTAAGTGTTATGAACGTTTGTTTGATCACTGCTCACTGGGAGACGACCTAGGATCACTTCCTAGTTACTGCATTTAATTGTTTTTATTTGGTTCGGGTATGACCTTGACTAGTGATCTCCTCCAGTTTGATGGTGTCTTTCCCGTATGTTAGGGTAGTTACTAAATGCTCGTAGGAATTAGGTAGAGAACAAAGCAAAATTATTGTCATATCCTCGTCCTCAATCTTCACATCAAGTCTTAATAAATCATTGATAATTTGATTGAATGCATTGACGTGTTGTTGCAAATCAGAACCCTCTTGCATCTTCAGCCCGTACAATTTCTGTTTCATGTATAGCTTGTTTGTCAAGGATTTAGACATAAATTGGCTCTCCAATTTTGTCCATACTTCCCCCGAAGACTTCAGATCCATGACGTGATACATGATCTCGTCTGCCAAACACAACTGTATGGTTTCCGCAGCCCTCTCCTTCAACTCCTCCCAATCTATGTCCTCCATGCTTGTAGGTTTCATTGCATGCAGCGCCTTTAGAAAACCTTGTTGAGCCAACAAATCCTTAACCCTCCTTTGCCACAATCTGAAATTCGTAGTTCCATCGAACTTCCCGACTTCGAATTTTGCACTAGGATTAAGAGCCATCTGATACCATTTGTTAGCAATAACAATCGGAAATCTAAAGATTGGATTTAAAATGCATAGACAAAACACAAGATTTAACGAGGTTCGGCAAGTGTGCCTACGTCCTCGGCAGAGCGACTGTTTCTTTTTTTATTCATATTGGCAAATAGGGTTACATTCTTATTTATAACATAAGCTTACGATACAATTTACAATATTACCCTTGTATCGTACCGTAAGAGGGCTTTGCCCCCTTGCACCCCCAACCCAAGTAATAACTCAACAATAGGTGACTCAAGCCCAAAAGGTAGATTCTATCACTTTGCTCTGCTCCAGTATACTTTAACATCTTCCCAATATGAGCCATGCACAACACTGCACATACTGGAAGTTTTAAATCTTGGCAACAATCAAATAGAGGATACATTTCCCCTTTGGCTTCAAACTCTACCAAATTTGAAAGTATTGGTTTTGCGGGCCAATAAGTTGCATGGTCTCATTGCCAATTTAGAGACCAACCATGGATTTCCCAGTTTAATTGTTTTTGATATCTCATCCAACAACTTTAGCAGCCCAATACCAAAAGCATACATACAAAATTTTGAAGCCATGAAGAATGTTGTTCAAGATGAAGTGGATAGTGGTTCACAACTATACATCCAAATACAATTTAGTATTGGAGCATACACATCATCTGTGACTATAGCAATGAAATCCATGAGCATGCTGTTGACAAAAATTCCAACAAACTTTGTAAGCTTTGATTTGTCAGGAAACAAATTTGAAGGAGACATTCCAAATGTTATTGGAGAGCTTCATGAACACAAAGGGCTCAATCTTTTCCATAACAAACTCAGTGGTCTTATTCCCTAATCCATGGGCAATTTGACAAACTTGGAATCATTGGATCTCTTTTCAAATATGCTCACTGGTAGGATTCCTAAAGAATTAGTGAACCTAAACTTTCTTGTAGTCCTGAATCTTTCCCATAACTATCTAGTGGGAGAAATACCTCAAGGTAAACAATTCAATTCTTTTTCAAATGATTCCTATGAGGGGAACTTGGGGTTATGTGGAGACCCATTATCAATGAAATGCAACAATGACCGGACATACCATTCTTCACCTTCACAAACCTTCTAGAGAGAAGAGGAATTTGGATTTAGTTGGAAACTAGTGGCCATAGGATATGCATGTGGAATGGTATTTGGAGTGGGCATGGGATATTGTGTGTTCTTAACAAGAAAGCCTTAGTGGCTTGTGACAATGGTTGTTGGTTAACTTAATAGAGTGAAAAGGAACACAATTCTCAGAACTCATGGAAGAATAAATAAGTTGATGCTAATGTCATAGTTAATATGTTTTCTTTTTCTATCTTAATTGTCGTCAATTTGTTAGTATTTTGGAAATTATAAATCTTGGAATTTTTTTTTTATCAATAGGAATCGAACTTAACATAAGGGGTTTACAATACTCAAGCATTAGGCTCAATTAATTGAACTAGACCCCATAGGTTAAAATTCAAATTAATTATACTTTACACTAGATTTTAAAACCGTGCGTTGCATGGGTTTGTTTAAATTAATTAAATTCATGTATATATAAATTTAAATTAATTTGATATAATATTCAATAATATATGGTATATGAAATTAATTACATAAAAAATGAGGTTATTATATTTAAAAGTTTTATTTTTCTAATTTTTAAAAAGTTTAATATTTTCCTAAAAAAAGTTTAATTATTATTATAAATATTCTAATTTTGTTTTTTATTTAATGATTATGAAAGTATTATTAAAAATATGGTAATTTAAAATATAAAATAATGTTAATTTGGTATATAATTGTTATTTGAGGCATCAAAGTCGGCACTACATTTTCGCTAGATTAAATATGCATATGTTATGAAATTTAAAAATGAATTAAAAATATTAAAAGATATATTAAGTGTAATTACATTCAAAAATATTATTATACACCTCATTGTACATCACATTTTTAGTGTAATCCAAATACTTTTCATCTTGCTCAATAATAAGAATCTTCAATCCCTTTGGTGAAGTCACTCTTGATAATGCAACATATAGTTGTCCATGACTGAAGACTGGGTTTGGCAAATATAGTCCAACATAATTCAGTGATTGATCTTGACTTTTATTATAGTCATTGCATAACATACCTTTATTGGGAATTGTTTTCTACACAAGAGAAAATGCCACTTTGGATCAGATGTTGTAAGTACTATATGTGGAATAAGAACTTTTGCACCAACATTACTTCCTATTAATATTTTTGCCTCTATTATCCAATCTCCTAGGTGCATGATAATGAGCCTTGTTCCATTACACATTCCTAATGCAGGATTTATGTTCCTCAATAACATAATAGGCATTCCTTTTTTTAGCTGCAAGTAATGATTTGGATATCCATTAAAAGTCAATGAGTTTAAAAATTCAACTGGATACATAAGCTCTTGATCTGCAATGTTATTGGTTGATTTGTCAATCTCATCAGAACTTCTATATTCTTTTTTTGGCCCCTTAATCATGTGAATAATGATATTGTTGATTTCATCAATAGTATCATTTAAAGGAGTAAGTATTGCTCTTTCTCTAAGATACTCTTCATCCCACATTTGTTGTTGTAAATTTGGATGTGTTATCCACAATTTGTTTGATTGGATTATCCATTAGTTTAAGCAAATACTGTGTAGGTATTTTTGTTCATGATGGAACATCTTCTCCTTTCTTAGCGGCTGTTTGTATTTTTCCATCACCTAGTTGGAGTAGCCATTTATTAAATTGACATGCCAAAGAGTTTAGGTCACTTGAAGGTTGACTTTCAATAACTCTCATTCTTTTAAATAACATGAAGATTTTGCAATGATTCCATAGATAAGACTTGTTGATACATGATAGTACAATGTGTTGTCTTTGACCTTTTGGTATTATTGACAAAATTTGGCAAAAATCTCCTCCTAGAAGAATTGTTTTTCCTCCGAATGATTGATTTGCTTTTTTTGGATATCAATAACCAACAATATCTTTGGGTGATCTATTAAGAGCTTTAAATGCAAATTTTTTGTCATTGGTGCCTCATCCCAAACAATAAGATCTGTTTGAATGATTAGCTGAGCAAGATGAGTATTTTGTTTGATTGACCAAGTGTTATCTTCAAAAATATTTAATGGTATTTAAATTTGCTATGAGCTGTTCGACCTCTTGGTAATAACAGTGATGCAATTCTTGTAATAATATTTATTTGATAAAATAATTTTATGTATTAAATATTTTAAAATTTGTATATAATAGAAAGTAAATATTACCTGATGATGCAACAGCAAGGACAATTCTTTTTTTTTTTTTTATCTAAGTTTTGCAATGATGGTCTTGTAGAGAAAAGTCTTTCTGGTTTCTCTGTGACCATAAACAAAGTAAACACCACCTATATTATCAGTGATAGTATGAATAACATGATTATAAATCTCATGTTGTTGTTCGTTCAACAATTGGTAGCATCTTTGATGTTTATCTTGTAGACGTTGAACATTATAATTAAGCTCTTCCATGATAAGTCTATTATCCATGACTTCAACGGCTGAGTCATCCGGCAAAGGCATTCCATTGAAATCTAAGGTTTTTTTTTTTCAATTTTTCATTAAAATCTTGTTAACTTCCATCAAACAATATGTTTGGATCTGGTGATCAGTAAGCTCCAGACCCGAGTAATGAAATAATCATCTTTTTTGGTAAACAATATTATCAGACAATAGTTGCCACTGATTTTCCCATAATTGTTTCACATTTGTTACTTTACAAAAGAGAAGTATAGTAACAAATAAATCTCTCAATTGAGAACCTATGGCCCAATTAGCAGCTTCATTCAAAGCATCATTCCACTCTTTGTCATCATCATTTAATAGTTCAAGAGCATATCATGCATCTTTGAAAGTTGTATATGTCACGCCGGCTATTGTTTTTATTTGTGCATAATTTTGTGGTCCTCAAACAATATTTAATAAAATTCTCAAGTAATATCTCTCACCACATGTTGGGTGTGCATAGAAAATTCTTCTAATTGTTCTTTCAATTTGTCTTGTTTTCCACACCTTTTTTTTTTTTTTGCATCCCAAACAAAATTTTGTTGGGAACTCCGAATATGTTAGTTGGCGTGCTTCTGAACGTGCTTCTGGACTTATGGAATTGATTCTCATCCATTGAGTAAACATTATTTCTTGAACTCTTTCTCTTGCAACAACCATCAACAACTGGTCAGAATCTCTTAGTGTGATTGAGTTTTCTTCTAGTAGAGGGAAGCTCAATCTCATGACCGATGGTGTTCTATAATGTATATCAAAATTGAATATCCGCTAGCATGCTTCACATGCAGAGACATACTTGTAAGTGATATAAGGAGTTAAATGAATAAGTTTTATTTCAGTAGAATATTTATTTTATTGAATGACATTTTAATATTATAAATTTTATAAAAGAATACAATAAAATAAATTTACATGTATAGACAATAATTATGTAAATTTTTTAAATAGAAATATGGATAATTATTTTAAAGTGTTATTGTGCATAGTAATTAAAAAAGTTATGTTGTATTTTAAATATCTGGTAAAAAATGTAAGATGTTCAACTTAAATAAAAATAAGATTACATACCTGCAGTCCAATATGTTTTGATCTCATCAACTTCTTTTATGCTGGATGATTTTTTTGGGCCATGTGTTAAAACATTTTCTTCTATTAACATTGTCGCTCTACCTGAACCTTTATGGATATACTTGAACAAATACTTGATAGCTCGAGACTTGTTACACCATTCCACATTTAGATGAGCCTGAAATTTTAGTAATAACTCCCGATTATATGGAACAACAAAACGATTGTCTAAATTGACATCACCTTTTTTAACATGTATTCCATGATCTCTCCTTCTGTATGTTGGAAATCCATCATTATCTATACTTGTCTCATTGCATAATTTTTTTGGAAAATTTTTGTTGCAAAATCCATCAATCATGCAAGGGGCACTTTTTTTTTTGCAATTCCATATGGTCCATACAACATGAATTGTATTACAACATTATATCCAGCTAGATCATTTACTTCATTTGGTATTTTTGCTGTAATTATTTTATCTATGTCTTGTGGTGTTGGATACTTATTACTTTGGTGAAGCCATAAAAGAATATGAGCATGTGGAAGGCCTCTCTTTTGGAACTCTATGATGTATATGGCTGAATAAGAAAAAAATAATTAATAACAAAAAATAATTAATAATGTTGATTTGATTGTTTTGTCATGATATAATTGTTTGAATATTTTATATTTTCATCACATCACTTTTACAATATATTAAACATATATAAGTTTTTTTAATTTGAATTATTCCATTCCATTATAATGACTATAAATAAGTGAGTAAATTATAAAAAAAAATATAAACATTAACCTTATATAATTTGACCAAAATATTATTCGTCTACAATGAATTTCATCAATTGGTCAAGTTTCATCTTGAAAAATCTAGTCTTAATATCTAGCCTTTCTTCAGCAACTTGTCCCGGTATTTGATCAAGCATATATCTCGGGCCACTTTGGATTGGCAGTAAATGTCATGAAAAGATTTGGGTTGCCAAAAGTACGACATATGGCCATAGCATCTTGATAGTTTTGTACCATATATCAAGGATCACCAGTAAAAGAAGAAGACAATACAATTATCTTACCAGTAGCAGTAGCAATGGTGTATCTCCACAAACTATGACATCACACACATTCTTGTATAGCTCTACTCTGAGTACTGTTTGATTTTGTCTAACCCATCACAACCAATCTTCTTCTATAGTTGTGTATGCATCAACAATATATTGTTGGAACAATCATCTTGCAGAATAAGTGTCTTTCCTTCAGAACATATTTGTATTCGGTATGCATAATACTCTTTCATTGTGACATTGGTTCACTTTATGTTTTTTTTTTCCATTATTTTCACAATATGGAATTTCTAAGTGAAAACCATCCTCACCATATGGAAATAATATCGGATATTGCATTACCATAAATGAAGAATGTAACTCTGATATTCTTTGTAAGCCTCTTATTTTATGCTCAAGTATTATGTCTCTTCTTCCATCAGATTGGCCAAAATCTTCAACAATGAGACTAGCAATTTTTGTGCAGTAGGTCTACTATATTGTTTCTTTCTGTTGATCTAGTGCCAATTAATTTGATTTGGACATTTGTTGTATGAGATATTGATAACCTATCCCTTGCCATTTTGAATATTTGAGCATTGTCAAGCATATTTTGCAACTCTTGAACAACTTTGACATCAAAATCTTCTTCATCTTTTCCATGACTCAAACAACCCAATCTATTTTGAACTTCATTTCCTGTACATAGACATAAAGTTGACAAAATTTTGGTTGTTTTCCCTCTTCATGTATAAGCCCTCCAATTTTGTGATAATTTTGATCACTTATCTTGAACACATGCAGACTAGGTTGTGAGTTGATTTTGTGATCTATTTTTGTACCCATAGATGTGGATGAGAACATAGAGTTATATGCTTAAATCTTTTGTCTAAATTTATTAGAGATCCGACCACCTATATAACTTAAAAGTTCTTCCAAAAATTGAGGTGGTTCTTCAAGAAAGGCTAATTTAGCATTCCCTTGTTGACAACAAAGAGAATACTTTGGAGTTTTGGGTTTATGAGGTTTATTTGCTCTTTCTTCATACCACATGGAGCTTCCACAATATTCACATAAAAATCTTGGAATCCCAAGATCCATATAAGTTGCTACCTCATGTGAAATTTGTCAATGTAATAAATTTTAATAATTTGTAAATGTGTTGTAATCAAAAGTAAAATAAAATAAGTCGATGATTACTAACCAGTTGTATTTTGAATATTTATTGTGTTTCTTTTCCTTTTGCTTGAAGTGGCTCCATCACAAGATACATTTGTTGTTGATACAAAAGTTTTAAAAGATCAAATCAAAGTATTTAATTAAAATAGTTGAATATTGTGAATTACATGGTGTGATTTTTTAAGTCCAATGTTTTATTAACCTTTTATTTTATTTTTTTAGAATGAATGTTTATGAATCAGGGTATTTTAATTGAGATAATTAAAAAAAAAAAAGATATACTATATATAGAGAGAGATAGGAAGATAAAATAAATAACTTTATTAAATATAAAACATATATTAAATAACATCAAGAGTAATAAGATTATACATGTAAATCAGAGTAAATATTTAATAAATAAAACTTTATTATAATTTTTTTTTAAAAACTAATCTTAAGAAAGTAAAAGTAAATAATATTATACATTTAATTTTAATTTGAAATTAATATTACTCTATTTTTTTAAATTGATTTCTCTATAAAAATTGAGTAACAATTTTTTTTACATACTTTATACCAATATTTCTTTTACTAATCAGATTTTATTAACCCAATTCATAATTTTGAAATGATATACTAAATATGATTAATGCATGTAAATTAATTACTCATAAAATGTAATTAATTCCATCAAATATGATTAGGTGTGACAAAAATAAGAAACCACTGTTATCAATTCAATAATAACATATAAATTTGTTTTAAATTTCATAACTTTTTTACATAATATTTTATTGTGATATTTTTCTAAAGACTTAAATAACTTTTTTTTTAAAGACCTTATCTTATTTTTGTATGCATTTAAATAGAACAATTTGATAGAGAACATAGTATTAAAAAAAATCGGCACATAACATATAAATAAAAGATATTAATAAGATAATACCTGATTCGTGATTCATTTTTGTTTGATTGAATATTCTACCTATTATACAGCCTTCTCACATTACTAAATCATAGTAAATTAAAGTATTATTATAATTTTAAAAATAATCATCATTATTTAAAAAATTAATCATAAGAAAGTAAAAGTAAATAATATTTAAAAAAATAGTTTTAATTTTAAATTAATATTACTTTATTTTTTATTGGTCTTCTTTATAAAGTTTTACTATACATTGAAAATTAAAAATTGAGTAACAATTTTGTTACATATTTATACCATAATTTCCTCTCGCTAATTTAAGAACAAATTTGTCACATATTTTTAAAATATATATTATTAATCAAATAAATAATTTTGAAATGATATATTAAATACAATTAATGCGTGGAAATTAATTACTCATCAAATATAATTAAGTCCATTAAATATGATTAGGTGTGAGTAATTAGGTAGCAAAAATAAAAATTAATATTTTCATTAATTTCAAAGGGTTATAAATTTGTTTTAAATTAATATAGTTAAATTTGGGCATTTTAAAAAAATATAAATAATTATATATGAAATTTAAAGTTAAATATTTGATTGTGATATTTTTCTAAATACTAAAATAACTTTCTTATTTTTGTTTGAAAGGACTTTTTTATTTTTGTATATATGTAAATAACACGATTTGGTAGAGAGCATATTATAAAAAAAAATTATTTATTTGACATAACATATAAATTAATGATATTTATAAGATAATACCTAGTCCGTGATTCCTTTTTGCATGATTGAATATTCTGCTTGTTATACTTCCTTCTCAAATCACTAAAATAAATTAAGAAAGAGAGAAAGAATGAGTTAAATTAATTTTAAAATATAAATAATAATTTTGTGGAATTTATTTCTTTAGATGAGTTATTTAAAAAAAAACACAAATTGTATTTATTTATTCTCAGCCCAAATTTATCAATTATGCAATTTTTTTGAGATGCCAAGTCAATTTATTATTAAAGACACTTAGGTTTAGCATTGCAAAAATCAAGCCATAAAAAATGGTGTAAAGAAAATAAACAAAATAAATCAAAATATTGCAATAAATCAAATATAGAATGATTTGGTTATATTTGTAATTAAATCTAAGGTTATATAGAATTATACCTCAAAGTAAAAAATTAGATATGCATAGTATACTTACCTAGTTTTCTCAAATAAGCTTAAAAACACTATCTAATCCAAATAGAGTTATTCCCAACAAAATCATAAGTAGAGTAGTAGAAAATAGTGATTAGAAATAATAACATCAATTTTGTGAATAATTTGTTGTTGGTATTTATAATGTTATGTAGTGACTGTATATTGATATTTTTTTAAATAAAACTGTTGAATTATTTTTATATGTAAAACTCATAGAACTCCCAATTTATGACCATTAATAACTACAACTAATGATTAAACACAATTAAAAAATGTTTTTTAAAGTATTACATGTTTAATTTTCTCTATGTTTGTTGTATAATTAAATGATTTAATTTATTATTTTTAAAACGACCTTCTTTTTTTGTATTAAATGATTTAATTAATTATTTTTAATTAATAAATTGATATTTATATAATTTTTAGTAGTTATTACCTAACATTTTTTTAATTTTGAAAGTAATTTTAAAATTCAACCAGTTTGAATTATTTTAATATTTATAACTCCAAATTTATGAGCATTAATGATTGCAACTAATTATTATACACAATTAAAAAACATTAATTTTCATTTAATTAATTCTTTGTGTCTGTTATATAATTAAATAATATCATTTATTTTATTTTTTTTTATCAAACGACCTTCTTTCTGTTTTAAATGATTTTTTTTTTAATTAGGGTAATATTTTCACTGGTTCAATTTTCACCCTAATTAATCAAATGAATTTTTCAAATGAAATAATGAGTAGATGAACATAACATTGAAGTAAGTTTAATAAAATAAATTTTAATCCAATGGTTCTAATAAGTTTAAGTTTCATTGAAATGTTAATATTAAATTTCAATTTTAATCCAATGGATCTAGTAGTTTCAATCTTCCTTTTAATTAATAAATTAGTTACTTTTAAAATTTTTAGATTTAATTATAAATTATCTTAAATGTAATTACATATTTATAAAATCATTCATAAAAATTTACATAATATAGATTTTCACCAATAATAAAATATATATTTTTGCCTCAAGGTTTTCTTTCTTTCTTTTTTTTTTTTTTTTTGCTAGAGATTGCCTCAAATTTTTAATCATTATTATTCATGAAATATATTATAAAATTTGTATTGTTAAAAAAATAATTTTTAAATTAATAATTTTGGTATATACGTTATTTTACCTTTCTATATTAATGTATATCGTTAATATTAATTATTTGTAATTATGACTATTTATTTTAATTTATTAATGAGTGCATTTATTTGTAATTATGGAGAATTTTATTCTTTTGAAAGATGTTGGTGAATATATTTTGATTGAATATGTAGTGTAAACTTTTGACTTTATATATTAAATACAACAAAAAATTATTTTTAATTGTAATTTTTTTTTTATCAATGATTAATATTAAATTGGAAATTTAATCCAAATATATAAAAAAAAACTGATCCGATAATTTTTACAAAAATATATTTTTAAATTATAAAATCAAATTCATTAAATTTGATTAGATAAATATATTATTATTTCTTTTAATTATTAAAAAATAACAAAATAACATTAAAATTGTTTAAATCAAACTATAAAATCACTTAAAAATGTTCATTGAGGATTTGTAATTAATTTGAATAAATTTATATTATAATAATAATTTTTTTCATTAATAATAAATATTTTCTCCAAAAGTCTTACAATAAAAACAGCCAATTGAAATTAATTGAATTTGAAATAAATCTCAAATTTTAATTAAAAATAAAAATAACAAAATGACATTAAAATTGCTCATGTTAATATTGCTCAAATGTTCATGGAGGATTTTTAATCAATTTGAATAATTCCATAATGATTACATATAAGCAACGATAATAGTGATATAATAAATAGATTAATTTGCCAGAATTTATTTTTAAGCATTGTCTTATTGAATAAGGAAAAAAAAATTCATACCATAAAACAAATTCTAACAACAACTCAAAAAAGATATAGTTATAAATATTTATTTGATATTGAAAAATAACTACAAAAACCAAGCAATAAATTTAATTCTCTTTTCATTCATCTTCAACTTCAAAAAGCTCATTTTGCTCCTTATCACGTGATTCTTTTTCCTGTTGCTCCTTATGATTTGATTCTTCTTCCTCTGATTGTAGCCTAAGGAAATGAAATAACAAAAATAAACATTACATTCCACAATGTTGTTAAGGTGCAATAACATTAGGTATATACACTATTCCTTAATCTTCTTTTGATTTGGTAAATTTCATTTTTCATTAGTTGGAGACCTACTCATAGAAGGACCTAAATTCCCTGAGCTTTCTTCCTTTTCAACCTGAATTTTTCAAAAATATAGAGTGAAGTATATACTAAAAACGTTATCAATTTTTAGTAATATCAAATCACTACCTTAACCATAGGCTTTAAAATTTTATTAGCTATGAAACTTTGTCTTCCACAACTTTCAAAGTAAGTTTTCATTTTAACTTGAAACATATGTGTAGAGCCAATCATTTTTAGAAGTTGTGGAGGTAGATTAGAATCATCTTCATTATTCTGAACAAAATAATTAAAAAAATTATTTTTTTTGACAAATAATTAAAAAATTATTAGTAACAACATATAAGAATATATGTACCAGCATATTGGATAAATTAAACTTTGTTCTTACATTTTCGAAAAATGGGGTAAGCTCACTTAGTTTTCTTTGTGCTAATTTTTCAACAACCACATCAAACAAAACAAATATGGTTGAATTTGTAGAATCTCTTACATCAAGTTCCAAACGAAACCTACAATGGATAAAAATAACAAAATCATATTAATAATTTAAAAGTTAATTTGAAGTTAAATGATAAATAAAAAGATAACAGATGATTGAATTTAGAATTACCTTGTCATTGAATAGTTCACATTCTTCGAACAAATTTCACACTTGAATTTTGTAGTAGTAGGAGATACTTTCTTTTTACAATGGGGACAAGAAATATAATACCAACCATTTTTAAGCAAAATGTCATTCACTATTGCGACACAGCAATAGATAGCGTCCTACATTGTTTTTTTCAAGAAAAAAAGTAGTGTTTTCATTGGACAATAAAATAAAGAAAGAAATAATAAAATGTTTTATGTAACGAGTTTTTATTCGATGGTGCCATAGCCAAAATTTTAGATAAAGTCTTCATCTTATCCATAGGATAATGGATAAGATGGAGACTTTGTGATGTTAATATTATGAGTAATACACGCATCATCTAAGTCCTTAGATAACATGATAAAATGCAATTAAAATTTGCATTGTAAGTATCAAACATAAATAATATAATGACATAATATTTTAAAATTTCTTACTTGAATACTTCAATGAAATCATTATCATGTGTGTCTAGGTTGATATATATTTGTGTTGCTCGTGATGTTGAAATATACAAATCGCCTATAAACATAAGTATAAATAATTATAGAAGAAAATAAAAAGTATATATATTTTTCACATTGACAAAAAAAAGAAAGATAAAATTTTATGTTACTTTGATATTTTCTGAGTGTGGCTGGTGTGAAAATTGCAACATTTGGTTTAGGAGGACCAAACATATCTTTTAATTTTTGCTCAAAAATTTTAACATAATCATCCCATATTGTGACTTTCAATGTGTTTCCCTTAAAATATGATTATGATTATTTATACAAATATGTTAGCATTAAATGAAGATTTATACCTTGTATCTTTGGAGACAAAGTGTAAACATGTCAACTTTGTCATTATAAGTGGTATTTTCTTCAATTGGGTTTACCTTAGTAATAACTTCTATTACATCTTAACAAAAGCTACATAAGTATATATAAAATTATAAAATTAACGAATAATAATTTAATAATATTAAATTAGATACCAACCTATTAAAACATCTATGCAAAAATGATATTTTAAATCTTCAAAATTGACAAACTCAAAGATTTGATGAGAGATTTTGTTATCTTCACTTATTTCCTTGACAATGGTTGTAGCATTGAATTCTAACATTGAAGAATTCTTTTCAACAATAACATATTTTTCTTTATTCTTTAAGACCACAAAATTTTGAATGGTGTATATTTTTCCTTCTTGCAATTTTTGCTTCAATAAATTGCCAACCTTTTTTGGTATAGTATCATCTATAATAATAGATAAAGGCGATACCACTTTTGGTAACCACTTTTTCTTTTCCACTTTTATTAGACAGTTTTATCCTTAAATAATATTGAATTCCTTTCGTTTGATATTTTTTACCAAATGATAAAATAGAAAAAATGAAAAATAAAATAAGTAAAATAAAATAAAAATACACACACAAAGTAAACTCACTAACGAAATAACTATCCCACTCCACTTTTCTAAACGTACACTAACAAAATAAAATGAAATGAAATAAAAAAATAAAAATACACCATCACTAACAATATAACTACCCTACTTTCTTAAAAGTTTGTTCATGTTTTATGCTTGTTTAATATAATTGCACTACATCCTTCAGATACGTTATCCACTAATGATTCTAGATTTTGGTTTTTCTTCCTCAATTTCTTCTTCTCTTTCATTCTCTCTTTTCTTTTCTTTGTACATAAGTTTTCAGTTTCCTCCATATTTTTGTTTGCATTTTCTTGCTTACATTCATAAGCATTTCATTTTTTTTATTCTCCATCTTTCTATGTATTTACATCTACACAAGCACATGTGCAATAGACACAAACACGATTAATAAAGAAGATAAACTTTCCTCCCAGTTTGAAGGTTAAAATCTCAAATGTTTTATTTAATT
Source organism: Amphicarpaea edgeworthii (assembly GCA_014843725.1). Lineage (NCBI taxonomy): Eukaryota > Viridiplantae > Streptophyta > Magnoliopsida > Fabales > Fabaceae > Amphicarpaea > Amphicarpaea edgeworthii. The sequence goes on from CM026326.1 coordinate 14,076,609, forward strand.
TTTTTTATTTTGGATTCCATTTATCATAGTGAAAATACATGATACAAATCTTTGGTGGCCAACATATTTTTTTTCTTCTTTTAGTTTTCTAAAATTAAATTTTTGGTATTCTTTTAGTTTTATTTTCATGAAAGAGTCTTATCTTTTTAATTGGTAGTCATTCTTTATATGTTGTTTACTTTTGATGTTAAGTGTGTTTAGGAATGATTCAATAAATAGAAAATAAAGTTGAACAAGGTACAAGATCAATGGAAGCATGTAGAACATGCACCAGATCAATAGAAGCATGCAAAGACATTAAACAAATGAAATTCCCCAAAGTTACAAGTTAGTAAAATAGAACAATTTCTTTTATTCCATTTTCCCTCTTTCTCCTTCTATGTCTTTTCTTTTTTTGATTTCCTTATTTTTTTAGTGTTTTATTACATTTTTTTTATTGTTTTTTATTTTGTTTTCTTACTCTATCTTATTCTTTTTGTGTCCATTCTACTTTTCTTTTTAAAAAAAAAAGTTCCACTTGCAACTTTTTTCCTTTTGTTTTATTTTCTTTAGCAATTTTAAAATAACAGTTTTTTTAATCAATTTTAAAACTTCAAATTAATTTCTCTACAAATAAAAAAAAATGCAAACAAAACTTATTTAAAAACAACCATTTTCTTTATTTAACTTTTTTAAATATTTTTTTCTTATTTTCTTTTTTTAAAAGTTTTTTTTAATGTTTGTGTTGCTTCTTGGTAAATTATTTTTTTATTTTTCTCTTTCTTTTTTCTGATTTATATGTTGCTTACATTTGAGTGAATCCTTTTTTGAAAAACAAATTTATATCACATTTATATTTTATTTTCTAAGAAAATAATTTTTAATTTTTAATTTTTTTTTATCATGAGTAGTTACAAAGTTTAATCTTGAATCTAAGTAGTAACAGTAACAGATTCATTTGTAAAAAAAAAAAATACAAATATTTTGCAAATTAAAAAAAAATCGTTTTCAAACTCAAACTGTTTTTTAAAACCAACCATTTTTTACTTAAAAATTGAAACTAGCCCACTATTTCTTTTTCTTTCTTTATATTATTTATATTCATTTTCTCTCTCTTAATAAATGAAATGTATATGCTGACCATTATGAAAAATAGTTAGTTTTAAAAATACTAAATAACGATGTTTTTAGTTCTTCTTTGAATAAATAAGTATTTTTTTTTTAACTGTCAATTTTTTTTTGTATTAAATTCTCCAAATAAAAAATGGAAAGTTTTAAAATCATAATATTCACTTTTAAAATCAAACTAAATTTTGAAATTAAAAAAGCTATAAGCCATCTTTAAAACTTCCTTTATTTCAAAACTTTTTTTTTTCATGCTTTTAGTCTGCAGTTTTTATTTTTTATTGTAATTGATGTTTTAAGTGAGGAACGTGATGGAGATGAAGACATCCAACTATTAATTAAGTTTGGATGTGTAGGCTAATAAATACAAATGAAGTACTATTACAATGATATGATTTGTATATTATTTTGTATGTTTATATATATTTTAATTAAAACTTATTCATATGTGAGAATGTAATGGTAGACTATGGGAGAAAGCGATAATATACTATCTTTTTTGATTGTTTGCATCTTTATTTTCTTTGATGTTTCATGGTTTACATTTTTTTTACAATTTTTTTTAACATTTTTGCTCTATATCTAATAGTGCACACTTCATATTTTCACTACTAAGTACAACCTACTACTTTAGTTTTTCTTTTTATTCTTTTTGGGATATTATTGTTATTAATTTAATTTTCTTATTAAATATTTGACTTATTATTTTTTATTGAGATAAGGCTATATGGAATGGATGACAATAGAATTAAAATTTAGGAATTCAATAATTTTTCAATAATGTAGACACTTTTTTAAAGATTAGAGTCTTAATTTAAAAAAATTAACAAAAAAGTAGTGAGGTAGTTTGAAATTTTAAATTGAAAAAAACATGACAATTTTTAAATAGTACGTTGAAATTTTAAAAATAAAAATAAATCAAAAAGTTTACAAATAATAGTGTTTTTTTTAAACAAAAACAATAAAGTAATGAGATAATTTAAGGCAAGCTTATGGATTTCAAGTTAAAAAAAAAAAAAAAGATGTTTTCGTATAGATAAATATTTATTGAAGTGATTTAACTATGTGTACAAAAAAAATTATTTATAAAGATTTTACATAAATATTAACATAGAATTACTAATATAGTATTAAGCATGATTGATGTGTTTTAAAAATAATTTAGAAGATTATTTCAAATATAAAAAAAATCATTCAATATAATAAAATACAATTGCACAATAGAAATGCAGACACACAGGCGTAGCAGTGCCTGTGTTTCCGCTAGTGTATATAAATGATCTGGAACAAACATTAATAAAAAATAGCATAAAAAATAGATTACATGTTCTAATGTCACTAAAGAATAAAATAATTTTTCAAACCTTTTCATCAATTAACACCATATCAGTGTTAATTAAATCTTTCTTTTGATAAATGTTAAGAGTGTCCCACATCCTTGAAACCCGGACCTTGATGAATTTTTCATCCAATTTCATAGGAAGATTGTTGAGCAAAATATGTCTATTAAAAGAATAAAATAAATGTTAATTTGATATAATTTTGTCTTTAATAACAAAGAATCTTACTTTTCTATAGAATGTTTGGTAGCAAGTCCTTCATGATTGGTGTTAAGAGTAGTATCATTTGTCTACTGAGCATTTGTGGAAGTTGTAGCCATTGTAAAGTGTGTGAAAATAATAGTGTCGAGATAGTAAGCTAAATTTGAGCATTTGTGGAAGTTGTAGCCATTGTAAAGTGTGTGAAAATAATAGTGTCGAGATAGTAAGCTAAATTTGATGAAGAATTTGTTTTTCATATTTATAATGTTGATGAAGTGGCTTTAAGAATTTCTAAACTGACCTAAATTATTATTTAACAACACATTTATTTTTTTTAATTATTTATTGAACATTATGTTTGTTCAACAACAATTGTTGTTATGTAAATTTTTTTCAATTAAGGTATATATGTTATTTTACCTCCTTTCTATATTAATTATTTATAATTATGATCATTTATTCCAATTGCTTAATGAGTGCATTTATTTGTATGATACAATTGATTTATATCCACATATAATGTAATATAGAAATATAGAAAAAAAAGATTCTGAAAATTTTTACAAAAATATATTTTGAAAGTATAAAACCAAATTCATTAAATCTGATTATATTAGCTAAATTTTATGAAGAATTTGTTTTTGATATTTATAATGTTGATGAAGTGACTTTAAGAATTTTCTAAACTGGCCCTAGATTATTATTTAACAACACATTTATTTATTTTAATTATTTATCAAACGTTGTGCCTATTCAACAGTTGCTGTTACGTAATTATTTTTCAATTAAGGTATATATATGTTATTTTACCTCCTTTCTACATTGATTGATTGATATATATATATATATATATATATATAGATAATATTAATTATTTGTAATTATGATCACTTATTCCAATTGCTTAATGAATGCATTTATTTTGTAAGATACATATAATGTAATATAGAAATATAGAAAAAAAACATTTTGAAACTTTTTACAAAATTATATTTTTAAAGTATAAAACCATATTCATTAAATCTTATTATTTTATTAGAATTTTTATCCTACATGTAATTACATATTTATAAAATCACTTATAAAAATTTACATAATATACATTTTCATCAATAATAAAATATATATTTTTTGCATCAAGATTTTAATCATTATTATTCATGAAATATATTATAAAATTTGTAGTGTTATAAAAATTAATAATTCTGGTATGTGTATTGTTTAACCTATTATAAAATTTGTAGTGTTAAAAAAAATCATTTTAAAATTAATAATTCTAGTATGTATATTGTTTTACCTTCTTTTTATAATGTATATCGTTAATATTAATTATTTATAATTATGGTCATTTATTCCAATTGATTAATGAGTGCATTTATTTGTAATTATGAAAATTTTTATTATTTTGAAAGACGTTGGTAAATATATTTTGATTGAATATGTAGCTTGAACTTTTGACTTTATATATTAAACTCAATAAAAAAAATATTGTTAATTTTAATTTTTTTTTTATCAATGACTAATTTTAATTTTAATTTTAATGCAAATATATTTTTAAAGTATAAAATCAAATTCATTAAATCTGATTAGATAAATACATAAAATTTTTTATATTCTAAAATTTAAAGTATAAAATTAAATTCATTAAACCTAATTAGATAAATATGTTATTATTTCTTTTTTTTATATTCTAAAAGATGTTGTGGAATATATTTTGATCCATGTAGTTTTAACTTTTAAATATACATATTAAAATAAATATAAAATAGTTACTTTAAATAATATGTATTTTAAATTTTTTACTTTATAGATATATAGTTTTAAATTTGATCAAATAAATTTTATAAAAATATATTTTTAAAGTAAAAAAAATCAAATTCATTAAATATTATTAGATAAATATATTATTATATTTTTTATATATATTCTAAAAGATGTTGGTGAATATATTTTGATTAATGTAGTTTTAAATTTTAAATATACATATTAAATTAAATATAAATTAGTTACTATATTATGTATTTTTAACTCTTTACTATATAAGTATATAAAGTTTTAAGTCTTTTTATATATTAAATTCAATATAAATTAGTTATTTTATATATTAAATCCAATCAATGGGACTAATATTAGTTTAACTGTTAATTAAGTTCAATCAATGGCTAATATTAAATTTTAATTTTAATCCAATGGCTCAAGTAGTTTCAAGCTTCCTTTACTTTTATTTATATATTTATATATATATATATATAGAGAGAGAGAGAGAGAGGATTAGTCTTTCATTTATTTACTAACTAAATATGCTTAGCATAAGAGTCTGAAAAAAAATATCTTTCTTTCCATCTAAGTATAAAAAAATTTAACTTATAAGGAGATTTAAAAAATTAGTTAATATCATTTAATTTTACTGATAACATTTTAAATATAATTTTATTTTCTAGAGTGTCCTTGTATCAAGAAAAAAAAAAAGTAGTCATTAGAACTAGAATCGCAATTAATTGAATAGTACTTTTTGGATGACATCATTAGTTAAAAATTGCTTATATTTGTATTAAAAAATATTTATTTGTGTTAAATACTTGGAGAGAGAGACTCCATCAATGAGAAGAAGATCTTTCATAGTCATATCTGCATGTATTCAAGTGTAAATGTTTCAATTTAAATTTCTTTTATTTGATTTGTATGCTATATTAGGTGTATCCAGTGGTTATTGTATGCTGGTGAGGGTTGTTCACTTGCATATGTGATCTTCATTCAAGGTGTATACAATATTAATGATTTTAAAAGCGATACCACTTTTAGTAACCGCTCTTTCGTTTCTAGGAGACCATTTTTTCCTTAGTAAATTAAAAAATTTATACAAACTTTTATACTAATATTGTCCTTTTGACTGAAAAATACAATTTTGAATAAAAAAAGTTATAAATTAAAAAAAAATATACCAGCAAAAGAGAGTGTAACTGCCCACCCCTTTAATCTATAACCTACGTAAGGAAGTTATATATTCTCACCCTCAAACCTCTTTGATTCTTTCCCCACATTGATACAATATGGTAACTGCAATTTGTAACCTACCTCCTCTCTTTCTCAGGAATTACAAATTTAGTAATTGCACAATATTTGATTTTTACTTTCTCTCTCTCTTTTCTTTATAGCTTCAAATTGAGAAGTTACATAGCTTGATTTTCTTCTATTCCAAATTCAGTGAAAATCCAAATGAGAAGTGCTTTTGACAATTATGCTCTCAAGATCAATTTTAAGGTTCCCAATTTATTCCATGGTTCTATTAGACTCCCATTTTTTTAATCATTTTTTACTTCTGAATTTGGAGGCAAACACATTACTATAATCAACTTTACACCTTTTGTTTATCACTTTCTGGGTATAACAATATGCTATTGTGTTTGAGTGTAGTATTCGTGGAATGGTGCAAAATGTATGGTGTTTATCACCTTAATGATTTCAGTTTTTTTTTTTTTTTACAAGTATTATTTCGATTTTTATACATTCTTTATTTGCTACCATTTTGATCTTTTGTTATATGAATTTCAGGTTTAGGAGATTTTCATACTACATTCTACATATCAATACTTAAAATTTGTGGGGGTAATCTTACTTTTTAAATTTTTATTAGAAAAATTTAATTAATATCTTACTAAGATCCACTACACTTGCATACTCAAAATATTTGTTGTCGAGTTGAAATTCTTACGAAAAGGTAACTATTTTTTTTTATCTGAATTAAGTTTATTATATTTTTTTAATACTTTGTTCAATTACTAACTGCATGAAAAGGTAATTTTTTTTTATCTGAATTAAGTTTATTATGTTTTTTGAATACTTTGTTCAATTACTAACTGTAGAAGAAGTGGAGAAGAAGAGCAACTATGAATCTATGATGAAATAGTAGGTTTGAAATTGAAATGTTCCAAAATCAAGTAAAACATCCATTAATGTATTATTTCATGTTCAAAGTAATCAATTTCTTTTGTTTTTTCTTCCTATCTCACTAAATCTTTGATATCCACTCTTTGGATTTCCTTAGTTCTATAATGTTTTATGTGTAATGACATTATTGTTTCAAAAATTGAGTGATCATACTTATCTCTTCGTTAGTTTTGAAATTGATCAATAACCACCATTATATGTTAATTTGTTATAGGCAGACTAGAAAAATAAAGAGTTTGAAGGAAATTAAAACTATATTTCATCATGATGTTAATTCATGATTGTTTTTTTTACTTCAAAACATGATAAAAATGATGGTTGCTTTTCGTGCCATATACGATTACAAAGGACCTTTTGAAGTTTATTATGTTAAGGAAAACTCTAAACCCTAGGAAGTTCATCTTACAAATTTCAAGATGTTTTTTATCTTAGGAATTTCAAGATGCTTTTTTTTTTGGGTTGATAGAATTTCAAGATGTTAATCAGCCATCAATTATGTCAAAGCATACATTTGTTTTTTCACAATTCTCTTGCCCACATTCTCTATTTCTGAGCAATTCACATTCTATATAAAAAAAAATTCTCTCACTCTCATCAAAGCACAACATCCTCTCTTTCTCTTTTCTTTCATTATATGCCTCAAATTCCAAATTAAAGAGCAATGGTAGTGGTGAGGTGATTCTCAAGGTTAGGTTTCTATGATCATTTTAAATTGAAGAGCAATGATAGTGATGAGTTGAATCACAAGGTCAAGTTTCTATAATCTACACATTTTATTTAGAACCTTTCTTATGGTATAATTTGTTGATGTGTGACGTGTGTTTTTGTATACATGTTTTAAATGGTTTGTTAAAACCTCCTCCACTATGCTCATATATGTTGTTGTTGTTACAATTGGAGAAATTAATAATCAATATGAATGATTGTGTTTGTTATGCTTTATTTTTCTTTAACACTATATTTAATTTGTTTTTGCAATATGTGTGTGTGTGTTTTATTTTAAAAGTTAGCAAGTGTTTTTTCCAATAATTTTTTTTTTATTATTATAATATATGGGTGTAGGTTCCAACCGAAATAGAGACGACCAACAAGTGGAATTGTTTTTAGTGTGATTATTGTAACAACATTTATCCATTTAACCCATTGAAAAATTTGGATTCTAACTTCCATATCTCCGTCAATTTCTTAAACTTTTTTCTTTTCCTTAACTAAGTTATATTTGAATAAATGAGTTGTTTTTAGAAAAAAAAGAGTTGAAAATCATACATAAATTTAAATTATATTGAGACCTTCATAACACATTTTATTTTTGGATATCTTAATTAACAAAACTCATTTAATTTAAAATTGATTAAATAGATAAATAATTTAATTTAATATGTAAATAAGATATGTAATTTGACTACATAAGAAGGTAAACTTTTATTTATTTTCTAAGAATATTAATTTAAATTTTGTATACAAGAAATAGGTAAAGTATGACAATCACAAATATTTAAAATATTATAGTTTTAATAATATTTTAACACATCATTAACCAGGCAGCATTACTTAATAAGAAATAAATAGTTCAATTAACATTAAAAAATTCTAACTAAAAGAATGTAAACATATAATCATTTTTTTTTATCAAACTAAAATTAATATAGGTATTAATATAAAGTTATAATATATCAAATTTAACATAAAAATATATAATATAAATTAAGGATATATAAAAATTACATACTAAAAGCGCAACAAAGAGAATACATATAAATTTTTTAGTAACCAAAAAGCTCAAGAGTTTCATGATTACAGCTTATAGCAATGAGGAACCTTTATTTCCATCTTTCCAACATAATCCCTTCAAGAATTCATTATTCAGAAGAATGGACTATTCTTGTAATCTTGATAGCTATTGTCTCAATTATTTGCTTAATGATTACTGATAATTTGCAATTGAAAGCAATTCTGAAAATGACAGTAGAAAAGACGGCATGGGAGTTATGATGTAATACAAATTTACTGAGGTCTTTAATCATGGTGACTATTAACCATGTTACATGCCTGATAGATCTTTCAGCAGCTGCTTGGATAAGGAAACCTCAAAACCTTCTCTCTATCTTTAATAATTTACGATCTTGGCAATTGCTGACTTCCTTGCAAGATGATCGACAATATAAACCGAACTTAACTCAGATCACATGTAAATTATGTTTTATTATTCTATCTCTATAGTTACAAATTTTACCTCTTAGTTCCGGTACAAACATTTAGTTTCTTTTTGGTTCCTGTCATACATTTTTTTAATGTCATTAACAAACGCTGATCAACTGATGTGGTGCCAATGCAGTGTTGACGTGTGTTACATTTTACGTTTTAGTTCTATATAGTTACACAAACTTTGCCATTTAGTTCCAACACTTGGTCATTCACCGTGATTAGTGATTTTTTTATTTTGCTAAATTTTCAAACAACTTTTTAGTCAAAACTCGGAAAAACTCTCTTGTAAATGTTTATGTTACTAGTGTGTAAGCCCATGTCTTCACGGAAAGAACTAATTATCTTGTTGAATAATAATGTAAATATATTATACTATGAAATATTTTATGTTACAAAACTTTATAACTAAATTTATAATAAATATTTGTAAAGAAAAATAATATGAAAATTTGTTTTCTTTGTCAAAATTTAGTTGAAAGGAAATGATAGATTAAATAACATGTCTTGTTGCATTTTCATCTTAAACAACTTTGTTAAAATGTTATAAGGCTTTATATTTATTTTAGTCTCTAAATTATAATTAATTATTCAATTTGGTATCTAAATTTTTTTAAGTTTCAATTTGATTCCTAAATTATTTAAAAGAAGGAAAAAAAAAGGAAACTAAAATAAAAAAAATTATTTTAAAGGGTAACCTGCTAGTTATAGATAACTTGTTGTTCAAGGAAAAATGGAGAAAATGTCCCCCCTAAAATGGATCGAAGCTAATAGTAAAAAGAAGACTTAGTTATATATTTATTCATTCAAATATTATTAAAAAATAATTCAATTAAGTCCTTCAATTATTAAAATTTTAATTTGATCTTCTAATTTTTTTAAATAATTCACTTAGGTCATTTATTCTTAGAAGTTTCACTTAAGTCATTTATTTTATACAATACGGTTAATTAGATAATTTATTTTTTAAAATTTGTTCAGTTCTCGTTTAAAAAAAAATAAGGAACCTAATTGAACATATTTAAAAAAATAAATGACCTAATTAAAAGTTTTAAAAGTTAGAGGACATAATTGAACCATTTTATAAAATTAGATAACCTAATTGGTCCTTTTAATAATTGAGAGACCAAATTAATTTTTAATAATAATTAAGGAACCAACGGTATAATTAAGCATGTCCGTAGTTTTGTACTTTCTCTTTAAAAAAATATCCAAAAATAATAAAGAATCAATAGGTAGCCTAAAAAAACTTGGAAATATTCTATCAATAGATCATTAAGTAAGTGTATATATACATAATTATAATTGAGAATGTTGACCACAATTGTGATCTATTTTAAATTATTTAAACAAAAATGATTAAATCAAAAGTTCAATAAGTGAACTTATACAAAAAAAAAGTTCAATAAGTGAATATATATACCGTGAGAATCAAATATATTTTCATTTAGAACTAAAACTATCGTGAGTTTTATCTTTTTTTTTTTAATACTTGAGTTTTATATTTATTTGAAATCTTCAAACATAATAAATTTCATATTCATGAAAAGTAATTTTATCTAACATAATTTTCATTAATATAAATTGTAGATAAAAATAATTAAAATGAGAGTTTTATTTCTATTAATTTTCACATGTAAATAATATAATGGTGAAGACAAGAATATTTTCTTTTAAAACACAGAGCACCAAATAACAATGGACTAAACATTTTGAATAATTAAATATATGAAAGTGTTTGGTATTTTTATTTCCTATGAATATTTATAAAATATGACCCATAATATTATTAGTGAGATAAACATAAATATGTGTTTATAAATTTAAATTCAACAAAAATATAATTAATTATATACGTTTTCCAAAACATTAAAAGAAGTGGGAGTATTATAAGCGAAAAACATTTAAAAGAATTTCATGTAATTTTAATAAAAAAAATGGTAATATTATCGTATAAATTTATATATATATATATATATATATATATATATATATATGAATGTTTTAATTTCTTATACGTGACTGACATATATTTTATTTTAAAAAATAATAAGACCATATAATTAATTTGAATGAGAAACAATGAATAGGATATATAAGTAATTTGCAAGAAAGAAATATGAAAGAAAAAAAAATCAAAAAAGTCCACTCTGATTAATTGGCGTTGGCAGATGAAGAGAATAAAAGAAATAAATTTCAAAAAGCTGATCCTGATCCATATAACACGTGTAAAAAAATAAATATTTAATGCTTAAAAAAACTGGCGTCTTCCTAAAGATTCATAAATTTAAAAAACTGACACCATCTCAGCTCTCAAGATCATTTATAAGAGGAGACCAACAAAGCAATTTTATGCAATAACTTGGATGAAATCTTGTCGTTGTCATGTCATCTTGACGGTTGGAGGTCCATTCCTGATAACAATGAAAACCACCAGCGAAGTCTGTGAATAGACCATCAATGCCTATCTTGTTGATCCAGTAATGATACTCCATATTCGGATCTGACTGAAGTTGAAGGGCAAATACGTGTACTCGTTTCGGTATGTATATGGATGCACCTGCGCCAATATTAGCCATTCATGTATTGTCATTTGTTTGGCTCTAAAGCCCATTCATGGAAGACAATAAAATAATAGATTACAAATTATAGAGGGGAAATGTCAAATAGATTCGCACAATAGTCATATAGACAACAACATCAAGAATAAATCCATGAAATCATATGAAAGAAAATAAGCTTTAAGCAAGAACAGTACCTGCAGGTTATGAGCATGTGCCCTGGCAACAAGATTAGTAGGATTTGTCATATAGTTGTTCACCACAGGTACGAGGGAGTCCTTCCAAGGTCCAATTCCCACAACATATTGCTTTATGTAGTCTAGGTATTCATCAGATGTAATCTCCCAATATGACTGCACATAATCATCACAGTACTATTTTGTTAGGCTCTGGAATAGACAATGAAAACAGCATTGTATAGCAGAAAATGGAAGCACATTACTCAAGAGATCAGGGTAAGCAAAATCAACAAGTCATCAAACCCTGATAAGGTGTTTTTTATAAACATTTCATCATGTATTTGTATTTCTGACTCTCCATCCACTGGTTTTTCAATATTACTATCACCTATATCCAACAACCACCATGAGAATTCTAATATTGATTTAAGCTTGAAATAACATTTGCAAGTCTCATGTTTTTCATTAAGCGAAGAATTTGACAAAAAGACAATAGGTAAGAAGAATTTATCGTTGTATTCACTACATCTCGTTTGGATGCCCTGGGAATAACCGATAAAATTTGTCTAAAATCACCACCCAATACCACAACTTTTCCTCCAAATGGCAACTCTGGGTTATATGATTCAGAATATCTAAAAATGTATTTCAAACACCTATCTCATCCCGTATGATTAATTTAGCATTTATCAATAACTTTGTATGAGGGCTACCTTGCTTGATGTTACATGTTGAATTCTCTAATATAGACAATGGAATTATGAACCTTGAGTGTGATGTCCTTCCTTTTGACAACAACTGGGAAGCTATTTTACTCTAGGCAACATTTAGAACAATATGACCTTTCAAGCATATACACGCTGACAGTATGTTCTAAATATATGTTTTTCTTGTTCCACCATATCCATAAACAAAGAAAAATCCACCATTTTTTGCATAGATAGCATTGACAATTGTATCATAAACATGTCTTTGTTCAATGGTCAAGGAAGATAGATATTGATGTGATAAATCATTTAGACTACTTTTATCATAATTTAACTCCTCAACAATCAATCTTTCTTTGACATTCTCCACCGCAGTGTTTGATGGATAAGACATAGTTAAAAAATGCTTCAAACTCCTACAATTATTTTAAAGTAGTTTCTCAATCTCCACAAGTATTGAATTTTTTTATTTGATTTTTAGTTAGTAATAAATTTACAAAAAAAAAAACAAAACTATATTAATATTAAATAAATGCTATAAACTTAACGTATTGTAATAAAATTATAACATACATTATAATTTTAAATTACCTCATTACACTTTTTTTTAGTTTTTTTTTATTATTATCAAATATTATTTAAAAACCATAATTTCTTTTTAAATTATAAGATCTCAAACTAATTTTTTTTTTAAATCTAGTTAAGAAAAATGAAATGAATACCAAATAATTGATTTAAATTTAAATTGATATTTATTTTAATTAAAATCTATTTAGACTTGTTACATTTAATATTTAAATTTGTTATATCCATAATCTTTAAATTTGTTCTATTAATAAGATAATAGTAATATTAATTTAAAAACGTCATAAAATAATAACAACGAAAAAAATTTGAAAATTATTTTTTATTTAAATTAGATGATAAAGTTTATTGAAAATAATATAAAATAAAAATTATAACGCTAAATGAAATCAAACAAACAAAAGAACAGAGATACTGGAATAGAAGAATTGAAGAAAATGTAATAAAGAGAATATAACTAGAGCTCAAACACAGACATTCACTTTTTCTTTCCTCCCCCATCCTTGCAATATTTTTTCCTTTTCAATATTTTGCTGCCAATTGTGCATTCTGTTACATTATTCCCCTACACACAGAAGAGTGGAACTAATTTTCTTTTTCATATTTAGGGAAGCTGGCTGCTTAGTACTCACTTTTCTCTTGGATTACTACATGAAACTAATATTGCTTCAGCACACATTAAAAGTAGATGTTAGTCTATAACTTTATACTTGGAATCTATTTCAGGAAAGTACCCAATCATCACTTTTGAAGAGTTCATTGCCATAGCACTGGATGCACCCAGAGTTGTTGGAATATATCCAGAGATAAAAAATCCAGTATTTATCAATCAACATGTGAGTATTTCTTTCTAGAATCCAACAAATGCTTAAATGTTAGGAGAGGGGGGAATTTTACCCAAAAGTCAGAACTGTTGATATATAATTCATCTAACTGAAGAATATATTACAATCCACCATTCTTATTGTACATGTGTATTTGATGGTTAGTGTTGGTGCACACTCAATGAAATAAATTGCATTACGAATTCTTATGACCTGTTAGAATATTTTATGAAAAATCTTACAATTTCATGCTTTATAATTTGGTCTCAATAGTAATATGTTTTAGCCAAGTTCTTTTTGAGGTTTTGTCTTCTTTTTGTTCATTAATTTGATACAATCAATAGGTTAAATGGTCACATGGCAAAAGTTTTGAGGACAAGTTTGTGGATACACTTCAGAAATATGGGTGCAAGGGTTCCTACCTGTCAAAAGATTGGCCAGGGTCCCTAAATGTAGCCACTTATCGAACCAAAGCGAGATATTATCCAACCCCACTCTGTAGATAAAATCTGTGTGAAGCATATTTGTGACCCACATGATCGATCACCAGGTATAAGAACTACCTGGTTTGTAGACTATGTGCAAGATGTCGTTGTTTGGTAGGTATTTTGTGTGCAGTATCTATACCCAGAGCTTATCAAGTTCGTTCATCATGGCCCACATGTGCTTCCCCAAAAGAGCTATATTGGTGTTCCTTACTTGGTGAAGACCAAGGCCACCTTCCTTCTTCAATTTCGTGATTGTCTCCCAATCGACCCAATGACAATGCTTCTTGCCCTAGATGAAACCTCTCACGGTGACATCAATTTTGTCACAAACAGCTTTAGGTAGCCATAAGTTATGCATAGTGTAGATGGGGATAGTAGCAATGGCCAATTGAGCAAGTGTTATCTTTCCTGCATGGTTAAGGATTTTATTCTTCCACCCTGCAAGTCTCCCATTGATCCTACCCATGATAAAACTGAAGTTAGCATTCTTTATATGACTAGTCAATAAGGGAAAGCCTAAGTATTTCTCCAAGACCTGAGTGTGGTTAAAGGATAAAATAAAGGCAAATCTGTCAGCCTTTTGTCTCGTGACATTCTTTGAATGGAAGAAGTGCGATTTCTGAATGTTTACTTTGAGACCCGAAGCCAAACAAAAGGTATCAAGGACCTTGCTAATGAGCTTAACTTGTGCACAAGATGCTTTGGTGAAGAGAAGGTAGTCATCCGCAAAGAATAAGTGAGAGATTTCTGGACCTCTAGCAGATACTTTAATTGGTTGCCAAGCTCGGGTCACCACATGCTCCTGAATCATGAGTGCCAATTTCTCCATGCAAAGCAAGAAGAGATAGGGAGAGAGGGGGTCCCCTTGACACAAACCTCTCCTAGGGACAAATGACTCAAGTTGTTTGATCCGCTGTCGCGCACGGATCAAAAACGAGTGATTTTGAAAATGTAGTTATGGTAACGACAACTCGAGTATCGTTCTCAAGGATTCTTGTATTATTATTAATCAATGCAGTAACGGTTAATGGGGGGTTTAGATTATGATTTCAAGAAAAAGGAATTAAAATAAATTGTGATTATCGAATAAGCTAAAGCGAATCAACCTACTGTATCGACTTCCGACTTATCATTGATCCCTATAAATTCCAATTCCCTAAACGGGTCTGATCCTATTCGACTATAATAACCACTGACAAGCGCAATAGAAATTATACGGCATATGATCTTGAATTTCAAATTAAGCAAACGGATTAAAAACTATTGCGAATTAAGCAAACGCAATCTAATCAAACGCGATAATGTAAAAGCTACGTTAACGCGAAATTGATTCAAGATCAAACAACCAATCGAATTTAAGATTTATATCCTATAACAACAATCAAATTAAGCAAATAATTGAGATTATTGGAATAAATCAAAGGAAACAGATTGACATGGAATTTATAAAAGAACCTCAAAGTGGAATCCGATTGCAGTAGATTGATTCTTCGGAAATTAGTTCTCCATTACAATTGCTCAAAACTCTCCAAGAAATTTCGTGAATAGTGAGTGAGTCAAGAGTGAATGAGTGCAGAGTGAATATATGCACAGCAGCCGGCCCTAGCGTTTTAATAGAATAAGAGTTTCACTAATAATCCGAACCGAGTCGGAAAATACAAACCAGGCCCATAAAATTGACCCAAAACAAATTATTTCTTAACGTCTGCAACTTCGACAAATTATGCAAGCCTTCTACAATCCGAATCAGCTTCTGACTCCAACATGAAAGTTGTAGCTCTTTCTCTTATCTTTCCAACGAATATTAGAATGCCTCAATCTGATTTCTGTAGCTCCAGTTATGAATTTTTCATTGAAAGCTGCTAATGCTGAAAATAAAATACGAAAATTAAATAAAACTAGAAACAGACTTAAATATGAAAACACACTAAAATGGTGAAACTACTGAAATAAACTAAGGAAATGCCTAAGAATAACAGTAGAAGAATGTGCATGAAGATGCACTGATCATTGTTCATTGTTCCATTTGAGAGAGGTTCGTTGACGTGGTAATGCTTATGATGAGTGTAGTTATACTTGGAGGGAAGCCAAAATCGTGGAGGGTGAGTTTGAGGAAACCCCAATCAACTATGTCGTAAGCTTTCTCAAAGTCTATCTTGAACATCAACAACCTCGTTTGTCCTTTCTTTTTGTGCATGTGGTGGATAATTTCCTAGGCTATGATAGCATTGTCACTTGTACCTCTATTAGGAATGAAACTACTCTGTAGAGGGCCAATTAAGGACTCCAAGTGCAATCTTATTCTATTCACCAAGGTCTTGGAGATCAACTTAAGCAACACGTTACACAAGTTAATGGGGCGAAACTCCTTCATCATGGTTGGGTTGTCAACCTTGGGGATAGGAATAATGGTGGTCTCAACCAACTTAGGATTAATGATACTTGTTTCAAAAGTGTTCGCCGCTAGCTTCCAGTAGGTTTGGAAGAAGATGGGTTGGAAGCCATCTGGGCTAGGTGCTTTATAGGGGTTTATGGAGAACAAGGCATCCTTCACCTCTTGGAATGTCACTTTATTATTAAGTGAAGTATAGAGAGTGTTGTTCATCTTGGGTATATTGGTGAGTTGTAAGCAATTTGGCAAGCATCTAGCTGTCGACTGAAATAGTAATTTGAAGAAACGTAGCACTTCATCTTTAATCAAAACCGTATCGTCACACTATATATCATTGATGAACAGCCCCATGACCTTATTCCTCCTCTTCCAGATGATAGTCTGAGTGTGGAAGAAACGTGTGTTGCGATTTCCAAATCCGCATTTGTCATGCAACGATCTAGTTTTTTGTGCACATGGCCACCGTGTTGTATATTTTTGCGCCAAGTAAAGGACTCTCCGATGACCTCGAGGTCAATAAACCCACACATGTCCACCATTGAATGGAAAGCATGAGCTCGAAAGGCGATGAAGGCTCCATCTAACACTTCTGTGGAGAACAAAATCTCATTAAAATCGCTCATGATCAGCCACTGCCTGGTAATGGTTTGACTCATATTCTTCAGGTGTTACCAGAGGTTAGAGTGAATGGTAGGGATCGGAGAGGCGTATACTGCAGAACACAACCAACTGGAGTGCAGTTTTTGAATGTTAAAGGTGATGCATTGGTGCATCATGTCAATAAGAGTGAACGTCACATCATTCCTATTTGTCAATACCCATATACCTCTTGAGTGACTAGTAGCTTCCATGATAAAGTGGGGTTTGTAGTCCAGTGATTGATAAAAGAGATGAACTTTGTTGAAAGTAACGTGGGTTTCAATCAATAGGAGAAGAAAAGGGTGATATGTCTTTAGCATGTTTCTGATGTGTCGTTTCTTCGAACGACCCACTGCTCCTCGAATGTTCCACAAAAGCATGGAAAAATCTTGAAACATATTCATGGCAACAGACAGAGGAGGGAGGAAGAGGGCAGGGCCCTCATGCTACCATTGATTTAGTGAATGGCTTATTGGATGGGTCTCCAATCTGGCTTTCGTCCCCGACATTTACACTGTGTGCCATTTCCATACCATCCATGTTATCATTGATTATGTATTTTGTTGCAGAAACTTGTCGTAGGTCCATTGTGGATTTGGTACCTTGTCTTATGTTAAAAATATTAGGTCCCAAGTGTGACGTGGAAGCATCCTTATATAATGAACAACATGAATTTGAACGTTGGAGAAGACTTCTTTCCGTTGTCTCACACGTAAAGTGTTGAAGTAGCTTTGATTGTGCTTGATGTGACAGGAGCAGGTTTCTATCTCTATCATACTTAGCTTTTAGCATAAGGCGTGCATCTCAATGCTGATTTGTCCTTTAGCTGTACCTACACACTTCACATAATTTGAGACATACAAGCAATACAAGGAATCAAAGAAAGTAATGTCAAAGAGAGTCTCCCTTTCTTTCTGTTACAGCAATGCCTTTATTTGAGTAAAGAATTAATTATAAAGCACATATTCCTCAGCACATATGACAGATTATGTTCTGTTCTTGCACAAACAGCGTTTGGCTTAACAAATATAGTTTGGTCTTGATTAAGTATGGTCTATTCGTGCACAGACAACATCTGGCTTAATAGACACATTTTGGAATGAAGGACATGGTCTAGTCTAGCTTCAGACATCGTCTAGCTTAACATCAGGCATCGTGGTTCTAACATCTTGTAAAAGGGGAAAAACTAAATATATAATGAACTAAAACCGTGGTCCCCCACAAGAGGGCTAAAACTCACTAAAAAAATGTACCTTAACTAATTAAAATTACCAAAAGGTCCCTAGTTACAAACTAAAACGCAAAATTATTACAAGTGCAAGACAGTAACATTGAATCCCACATTTGAATCCTAAAACGTCTGAATTAGACAATCCTTGTGAGACACGAAATTGTAGATCTCTTCCTTATATTTCAAACAAGACAAAACTCATCAAATTAGGAGACCTGTGTCAAAAGTTATGGGCTGTACAAGGGATAGTGTCAAAAACATCAATAAAACATGACAAATAGCAATTTTAAACACTTGGGGCCCAAAACGACCCAATCTCACAAAACTTAGCTAAAATGGTCAAAATGAGGTATAAAACATGTCTATACTAGCTAAAATACACTCTATCAAATACCCCCACACTTGAACAATTGCACTCCTAGGCAAAACCAAATTATTGAACCAAGACCAAAAGAGGAAAAAGATACTCAAGAACAAAAGCAAAACAAAGATCACTTTCCAATGAATCCCAAAACTGCATAAAAGTGAGAAAGAAGAAAAACACTCCAAGAATCAAGGGATCAAACAATTAATGAACACGCTTCCAACACCCAAAGCAAACAAGAGACAAGGAAAAATAGAAAATGAATCAAAAGTGATAGAATCCTCTCAAGATACTCACTCACATGATATGATGATATGAAATGAACTCTCATGTGTATGGGCTTGTGTCTACCTCAACACATCATGCAAAAAGCACACCCAAATCTTGGCATGTTCCTAATTTCCATACTTGAAACACATGCAATTAAAGATCAAAAGGACTTTATTAAAGGATGTAATGGGGCAAAGGTGAAGGGTGGATGAGAGAAGGATTTTTAGACTAAAAACCAAAGAGAAAAGAGGATCATGGGGAATGAATCAATAAGCATAAGAAGAGTATCCCAACCCAAAGAATCAAAACTACTTCAATTTTCTCCTTTTCTCCATTTTTTTCTATGTTTCTATTTCTATTTTTTTTTTTTCTTTGTTGCATATGTGTGAATGTATATGTATTTTTCTCACTAC
Source organism: Amphicarpaea edgeworthii (assembly GCA_014843725.1). Taxonomy (NCBI): domain Eukaryota; kingdom Viridiplantae; phylum Streptophyta; class Magnoliopsida; order Fabales; family Fabaceae; genus Amphicarpaea; species Amphicarpaea edgeworthii. The sequence continues at coordinate 14,096,057 of CM026326.1, forward strand.
CCAAGATCAAAATTGTCAACTTATCCAACCACTTACTCAAAAATCAAAATTTATGGTTTAGAGTATAAAACTTGAGACACTCTCCCACATTTATTATGAAACATTCTCAAAACAATTCCAAAGCTCCTCCAATCCCTAAGGAAAGGGGTGAATCATGGTTTTTCAGGCCAAGGCTTGTAATGAGCTAAAAAAAGAAACAAAGGGAAAATGGCACAAAGGGGGAAACAAAAGTGTATTCAAATCAATTCATGAAACCTCTTAACCAAGAATGATGTAACTTCTCACAATCAAGAAAATCAAGAATCTAATGGAAAGCATGCAAACACACCCACTAACAGCAAAAATTCCAAAACAACAAAAACTCAAACTCAAAACCCACACCCCCACACTTAAATCACACATTGTCCTCAATGAAAGTAAATTAATCAAGAGCAAAAGAACAAGTGTAATGTAAGGTAAGAGGGCACATCAAGGTGCAAAGACCTTCACTTTTGAAAAGGTGGGCTTGACCAAAGAAAGGTCGTTCACACTCTCCTCCACTCTAGGATTCTCATGGAACTCCTTCACTTGGTGACCATTGACCTTCCAAATCTTGCCTATAGATTCATCTTTGATCTCCATGATTCCAAAGGGAAACACATTAGTAGCAACATACGGTCCATCCCATCTAAAACGATGTTTGCTAGCAATAAGCTTCAGGCGAGTGTTAAACAAAAGCACCTTCTTGGCCCACTTTGAACTCCTTCCTCAGAATCATGCTATCATGGAAACGCTTTACCTTGTCCTTGTAGTTCTTGGAATTCTCATAGGCCTCCAAGCGGAGCTCCTCAAGCTCTAATTGAAACTTTCTCTCAAGTCTCGCTTGGTCAAATGCTAGGTTGGTACTCTTCACAACCCAATATGCACTGTGCTCAATCTCCACAGGTAGATGATATCCCTTACTAAAGATAGTCCGATAAGGAGACATTCCAATCGGTGCCCGATAAGCTGTCTTATGAGCCCATAGAGAATCCTCAAGAACCTTGCTTCAATCCTTCCTGTTGGGGTGCACCAATTTCTACAAAATCTGCTTTATCTCTCTGTTGAAAACCTCAACCTGCCCATTAGTTTGGGGATGATAAGCTGTGGCAACTCTATGCACAACCCCATACTTATGAAGCAAAGCCACCATGGTCTTATTGCAAAAGTAGGTCCCCTAGTCACTGATGATGGCTTTAGGCACACCAAACTTGTAAAAAATGTTAGACTTGACAAAATCCATAACAACTCGGGAGTCATTAGTCTTAGTGGCCTTATCCTCCACCCATTTGGAGACATAGTCCACAATAAGCAAAACATAAGAATAACCAAAAGAAGGAGGGAAATGTCCCATAAAATCAATACTCCCAGAAATAAAAAATATCATAGAAGAGGATAGATTGCTGAGGCATCTCATGCTTGCAGGTGATGGCTACTCTCGCTCTCTGACACTGCTCACAAGCTAAGGTGACTTCCCAGGCATCTCTGAAAATGGTGGGCCAATAGAACCCAGAGTCCAACACCTTCCTTGTGGTTCGATGTGGTCCATAGTGTCCTCCTACAAGGGGAGGCATGACAAAAATACAAGACTGACTAGATGTCCTAATTTGGTATGCATATGCAAATCACCTGATCACTACCAAATCTCCACAAATAAGGATCATCCCACACATAATACTTGGCATCACTCTTCAACCTAGCAATCTGATTCTAAGATGTTTGTGGGGGTAAAACACCAGCAACCAAGTAATTCACAACATCAGCAAACCATGGTGTAGATCCATGCGTCTCCATCACCATCAAGTGCTAATCACGAAAATCATTCATAATAGGAAGAGACTCAGTCTTTCTCAATCCTGCTTAGATGATCAACCACCAAGTTTTCTACTCCACTTTTGTCTCTGATCTCTACGTCAAACTCCTAAAGAAGAAGCATCCACCCGATCAATCTTGGTTTGGCATCAAGCTTCTTCAACATGTATCTCAAATTCGCATGGTCAAAGAAGACAGTGACCTTGGAGCCCAACAGGTATGAACGAAAATTGTCCAGTGCAAATACCACATCCAGAAGATCCTTCTCTATGGTGGTATAGTTAACTTGTGCGGCATCCAAGGTGCAAGAGGCATAGGCTATGACATGTGAAAATTTGTCCACTTGCTGAGCTAGGACTGCCCCAAGTGCAAAATTAGAAGCATCACACATAAGCTCAAATGGAAGGTCCCAATCAGGTGGTTGGATGATTAGAGTTGTGGTAAGCTTCTTCATGTTAGGATTAGCCGGGTGACTATCAAGAGGGGGGGGGGGTGGATTGATTGAACGTAAAATGATAGATTCTTTTTCCAATAAAAGCTTTTCACCATTGCTCTTGAGGTTTTGATAAAAACATTTTCAGAGCATGTTATATTGAATGAATAAACCAGAAAAACAATCTCAGCTTATGATAGAATTGATTAGAATAATTAAACTTGATAAAGATCAAAAACTAAATTGACAAAGATTAAGGATAGAGAGATTGAGCTTATTGATTTATACTGGTTCGATCAACCACCGATCTACATCCAGTTCTCCCTTTCACCTAAGGGTTCCACTATGAATTTGATTACATAAACCATGCACACACATCACAGCAAATCCTGATTTCACAACCTGAAACAGGAACCTAGAAAACTGAATGTGAAAACACCATTCACCATCCAATTTCTAAACACTAGAACAACACAATTCTAGAAACAAAATTAGAAACACCATCTAATTTCAACATAGCATCTAGGAACGAAATTCCTACAATGCAAATCAAACAAGATCAATGAAAAAGATTCAAGAACGAAAACACCTTGATGTGCTGATATAGCTTGATATAAGGTCAATTGAGAAACTCCAATGTGAGTAGATTTAGTAGTTAAGAACAATCGTTTGAATCACCTCTGAAGTCCTGGATGAATCTCTTATAGAAACTTGCATGTCTAAGAAAAGAACAAACTTCCTCCACAGACACGAGGTAAGGGAGAGAAAAAATGACATCTATCTTAACCTTATCGACCTCAAAGCCCTTGCTAGACACTAGGTGACCCAAGACTATCCCCTTAATACCATAAAATGACATTTTTCAAAATTCAGCACAAGATTAGTCCTAAGGCACCTATTCAAAACTCTAATCAGGCTCTCTAAGCATGTATCAAAGGAAGAACCATAAACAGTAAATAATCCATAAACACCTCCATGCAAATCTCAAGTAAATTAGAAAAAAAAATGTTCACCATGCACCTTTGAAAGGTGCTTGAGGTGTTGCATAGGCCGAATGGCATTCTAGAGTAGGTATAAGTGCCAAATGGACAAGTGAATGTGGTATTGTGTTGGTTCTTTAGTGCAACGTGAATCTGCATCTAGCCCAAAAAACCATCTAGGAAGAAATAATGGGTATTCCTTACTAGTCTCTCCAAGACCTGGTCGATGAATGAAAGAGGATAGTGGTCTTTCCAAGTGGCTAGGTTGAGTCTCCTATAGTCTATGCATACTCTCTAGCTATTCTGCACTCTAGTAGGAACCAACTCATTGTCCTAGTTCTTCACAATAATAATTCTAGACTTCTTAGGGACTACCTGAATAGGACTAACCCATTTGCTATTTGAGATAGGATAAATGATCCCTGCTGCTAGCAACTTCATGACCTCCTTCTTCACCACATCCTGGATGGTGGGATTGAGACGTCTTTGTGGCTGTCTCACTGGCTTGAACTCTTCAAAAAGATTTTTCACCACCGCTCTTGAGGTTTTAATAAAAGCATTTTCAAAGAATGTTATATTGATTGAATAAACCAGAAAAATAACCTCAGCTTAAGATATAAATGATTTAGAATAAATTATCTTGATAAAGATCAAATGCTAAATTGAAATAGATCAAGGGATAGAGAGATAGAGCCTATTGATTTATACTGGTTTGATCAACCACCGATCTACATCCAGTTCTCTTTCATCAAGGGGTTCCACTGTGAATTTGATTACATACACCATGCACACACAATTCACAGCAAATCCTGATTTCACAACCTGAAACAGGAACCTAGAAGATTGAATGTGAAAACACCATTCACCATCCAATTTCTAAACACAATACTACAAACAAAATTAGAAATACCATCTAATTTCAACACAGCATTTAGGAACGAAATTCCCACAATGCTAATCAAATGAGATCAATGAAAAAGGTTAAAGAACGAAAACACCTTGATGTGCTGATATAGCAGATATGAGATCAGTTTAAGAAACTCCAATATGAGCAAATTTAGCAGTCAAGAACTAATGTTGAATCACCTCAGTTCATGAAAGAACAAGAGAGGGATATAGCTATATAGGCTCAGAGGTTTAATCTCAAATGGGTATCAGAATATGATTTATACTTGCTGTTAGCTATTGTAATCGATTGCAATAAACTTGTAATCGATTGCAAACAAGACAAAGCCAATTCTGAATATTAGAGATCATCTGGTAATCGATTGCCACAAGATGGTAATCGATTGCAAATGAAATAGAGCAATTTCTGAATCTCAGAGATTGTCTTGTAATCGATTGCAGCTTGATGGTAATCAATTGTAAGGGATACAGGGCAATATTTGAACTCTGAAATTAACATTGTAATCGATTGCAGTGGTTGGTAATCGATTAACCCAATACCAGAGATGGTTTCAAAACTGATTAGGCCATCTGGTAATCGATTCCTACAACTTGTAATCGATTGCAATCACTCAGAATTAGTTCCTAGGAAGTAAACCATTTAGTGATGCTAGAGATAATAGAAAATAGGGCAAATCAAAACATCAAGCAAGAATGATATGGCTTAGTCTATAACAAACAATACAATGCCATCATCCATACATGTTATGGCATAAAAAGAAAATACTAGACTAAGAGAACAGAGAAGACTTAAGGTATGAAGATACCAAAAATCTAAATAAAGAGGCGAGGCGTCAATCTTCAGGCATCTACCTCTAAATAGGTATACTTCAGATGATCTAGGAAGGGCTTCAACTCCAATGTTGGTGGCTGCACAATGGAGGGCAGGGGGGGCTTGCTTGCAGCCACCATGATATCAATTGACACGACATCTGGAATAACAACATCATCATCCACCACCGAGTCTACACTTGCAACAATAGAAACTTTGATCTTTACACAAATGGCACAAACAGACTCATCATTATAGCCACAATCAAAATCAACAAACTCACCTAATTCCTCCAAATCATAAGGAAGATTTATGCAGCTATCAACCATATAATCAATGACATCTAAATAGAAAAGAGAATGGTTCGTTGTTGGATGCTTCATAGCATAAAAAATGTTAAACTACACCATATCATCACCAAATTCCATGGAGAGCGTTGTTGCACACATGTCAATCTTCGTCTAGCTATCATCAAGAAGGGTCTGCCTAGAATCAAAGTGGAGTAATGAATGGAAGACTCATCCTCCATATCCAAAATGTAAAATTCTGTAGGGAAAATCAACTTGTTGACTTGAACAAGCAAATCCTCCAAGACTCCAAGTGGTTGCACAGTGCTTCGATTTGCCAACTGAATGACCACATTGTTTGGCTTCAAATCCCCAGGCTTCAATGATTTGTACATAGATGAAGGCATGATGTTGATTGAGGCACCCAAATCCAACATAGCATTTGCAAATGTGCAATCACCTATGGTGCATGGGATAGTGAAAGTGCTAGGATCCTTGCACTTTTCAGGCATGGGAGACTGTAGAATGGCAGATGCATTTATGCTCTGAATGAATGCAGATCTATTTCTTCCCATCTTTACTTGCTTGTCACTCCTCAAATTCCTCTTGTACATGCACAACTCCTTGAGAAACTTCACATACTTTGGAATCTGCTTGATGGCATCAAGGAGAGAAATGTTGATCTCAACCTTTCTAAAGGTCTCCATCAACTCAGTATCCAGCTCCAATCTCTTGAGGTGGTCTATACTGTTGGCCAGTGTTGATTCCGACAACATCTTCAGTCTCTTGAAAAGTAAGACATGCATCTGTAGGATGTTCTGCTGAAGTGCAAATGCCACATCCATGATGGTTGACTGCTTGAACTTGCTGGAGTTGGCCAATGGCTAGCTGTCTGACAAGGGAAGGAAGCTTTGAGACCTTGTTTTCTAGCCTATGAGTAGAATCAGTGGTGACTCCATGAACTCTAATAGTAGATGAGGCTTTGGTGGTAAACTATTGAGAATTCTTGCCATGTTGGAAAATAACTATTTAACAACAGTTGGGGTCTTGTCTATCAAAGCTCCTCCACTAGTAGCATCAATCATGCCTCTCTCCATGGGAAGCAATCCTTCATAGAAATACTGGATGAGGAGTTGTTCACTAATGCGATGATTAAGACAACTTGCACATAGCTTGTTGAACTTCTCTAAGTACTCATACAAAGTCTCCCCAACTAGTTGTCTAATGTCATTGATGTCTTTTCTAATCGTCCCAATTCTAGAGGCAGGAAAGAATTTCTCCAGGAATTGCCTCTTTAAATCATTCCAGCTTCTAACAGGAACTGGATTGAAGTACAACCAGTCCTTAGCAGAGTCCACCAAAGAGAAAGGAAAAACCTTCAACTTAATGTAGTCTTCAAGCACACCATTTGGTTTCATAGTGGAACATACCACATGAAACTCCTTCAAATGTCTATGAGGATCTTCACCTGCAAGACCATGAAACTTGGGCAACAAATGAATTAATCCAGACTTGAGCTCACAGTCAACATCAAGATATTGGATGCATAAAGGTTGGAAAACAATGTCAAGTACAGCTAACTCCCTCAAAGTTCTTTCTTGATGTTGATGGTCAACCATGAAGTCAAAATAAGGATAAGTAAAAACAGTACCACGTTCAGAATCAACAGAATCAAAAACAAAACTAACACTATCAATTTCTACAATACTCAAGTCAATTACCCTATGGTGATCAACTAAACTATTGCTACCATGCCTATTCATCCTATGAAATGTTCTATCTATTTTAGAATCAAATGAATAAAAACTAGCAAAAGCAGACCTAGCCATGCATAATTGAAGAAAAAGCAAGTGAATAGTAACACCAGGATAAGATTAGCTAAATTGACCTAGAAATTGCAAAAGCTATGAAAATGATTTTTAAAAAGTTACCAAAACATCGCAGAAAAGGTCTAAAAGTGATTTTATAATTTTTGTAATTTTTTGGTGATTTTTAAAAACTGTGAAAATTGAAAACAAATTCAAAAATAAATTGGGAAAATAAAAAAAAATCAAAAACAACACTTAGAGAATGAATTTGGCAATTTTGACCCATACCCAATCCCCTTTCTGGATTGCTCTTGCTCCGAAGGGGAATAAACTTTGGATACCAAATTTCAGCTGAATCCAAGTCAGTGAAAATTTTGTCGAATCCTCAAGTACCTACAACAGTGCAACAACAATGGAAACATAATGAGTGATATGAATTAACTACTAAACATAACACCTAGAACAAAACACTATCCAATTATAAATCTCAAAACCTAACAACCTAAAACAAAATTGCACACATTGAGCAAAATAAAAAACACACAAACTTGCACAAGCCGAAACAAATTTGCCCAACCTTTAAAATAAAGTTGCAAAACTGAATAAAAAATAGAACACTACCTAACCAAGAATATAAAAACAAAGCACTACTCTACAAAATCAGAATTGCACTAGTGAATGAAACTAAAATGGCAAGTTGAAATAGGTATGTGCAAACTGAAACAGAATTGCACAATTGAACAATTGCACAAAATCAAAGCACACCAAATTGCACAAGCCTAAAACAAAGATGCAAAAGGCTGAAAGGAAAATGCAAAAACGAAAACAGAATCAAAAACTAAAACTGAAAACCGAAATAAACAAATTACAAGAATTGAAATAAGTAATTGATAAATTGTATCCCTTGGCAACGGGTTTTGATGAATGCACATCGAACACGCCGTCAAAAGTTACAAAGTTCTCCAATAAATTTTGTAATATAAGGCTAACTCAGGTCATTTCTCAAAGATACAATTCGTCAAACACCTTGCATTCAATTCAAAATAAGGGGATTTGGTGTGATTTTCAGAAATTTAAAGCAATAGAACAACTTAAATCAATAGACAAAAATAGAATCAAAGATATAAAACTCAAGAATCTATGCTTGTCGAGAAATAATCATAGTTCCAACAAAGATAGATGAAATTCATGCTCATGAAATTCCAAAAAATACAAGATTTAAGGCAATCACCTCACATTTATTTGGAAAAATTCGAATTACTATTGCATTCCTAATTTTCTCAAATTCATGCATGTATTGTATTAAATCATAATCAAGTAATTTCAATTTACCCAAATTCAAATTTCAATTCCCTAGTCTAATCATTATCATACATTAAACAAGGAAATTGAAAATTAGAAAAATGGGAAAAGGGTTTTCATGAACAAAATTCGAAATTGAGAATAGAGGAACTCATTTACCCACAAGCACATGATTATTGGGTTGCAAAAGGATTTAGCCCTCCATGAAGACCTTCATGGGGGCTGCCATGGAGCTGCACAAAAATAATGAGGGAGAAAGGGGAAAGAAGAGAAGAAAAGAGAGGAGAGAGAAGAGAGCACTTTTTTTATTCCCAAAGGTGAGATTTTTATCAAATGAAGTAGTATCTTGCAAAAGGGGAAAAACTAAATATATAATAGACTAAAACCATGGTCCTCCACAAGAGGGTTGAAACCCACTAAAAAAATGCTACCTTAACTAATTAAAATTACCAAAAGGTCCCTAGTTACAAACTAAAATGCGGAATTGTTACAAGTGCAAGACCGTACATTGAATCCAACATTTTACCCTTGAAATGTCCGAATTAGCCAATCCTTCTGAAACACGAAATTGTAAATCTCCTCCTTATATTTCCAACACGACAAAACTAATCAAATTCGGAGACCTATGTAAAAAGTTATGGGCTACACAATGGACAATATCAAAAGCATCAATAAAACGTGACAAATAGCAATTTTAGACACTTGGGCCCAAAACAACCCAATCTCACAAAAATTAAGCTAAAATGGTCAAAATGAGGTATAAAACATGTCAATACTATGCTAAATAAAACTCTAGACTATGCTAAAATACACTATATCAAAAAGTTTAATTGAAGTTACACTAACTTCTCATAGTGGACAATGACAAAAAACGATGACGATGACGATGGGGAGAGAGCGACAGTGAAAGGTGGTGAGAGCAAGGGCCAGCATGAGCAATAAGAGTGACAGTACGCAAAGGGAGGGAGTAGTGACGGTGTTGACGATGGTGTGCGAGAGCAGCCACGATGCTAGTGATGATGTGCAAAAGAGAGTGAGGAGAGAAAATGAGAAGAGAGTGAGGATAACGTACGTAGCATGCTACTTCTTCTCCTAGTGAGGAGAGTGAGGAGAAGAGGAGTATAATATAATTATACCTAGGTGGAGGAGATTTGAAGATGGTTCTCTAAAAACCGGCGTGGAAGCTAGCCCTTCTAAGACGGTTATAATAGTAGGGGATACTTTAAAGATGGTATCTTAGAAACCGTCTTGGAAGGGTATCCTTTTAAGACAATTACTAACAAACCGTCTTTGATTTTACAATATTATTTACAAAATTGATACCGTGTCGATTATCAAGACAGTTTTTAACTGAACCGTCTTAGATAAGCCGACTTAAAAGGTAGTTTTTGTACTAGTGATTTCTACGTACCATAATTAATTTAAGTCCATAAATCCTTAGGGTTGCACCCACAAAACCCCAAATCTTTAGGATTGCATCCATGAAACCCCAAATCCTTATAATTGCATCCACGAAATCCTAAATCCTTAGTGTTGTATCCATAAAACCAGTTGCATCCACGAAATCCTAAATCATTAGGCTTTCATTTACAAAACCCCAAATCCTTTAGGTTTCGTTTATAAAATCCCATATCCTTAGAGGTGCATTCCCAATCATTAGGATTTCATGAATGAAATCCTAAATCATAAATTCTAAAACCCTAGGATTTAGGGGTTTAAAAATATGAAAAAAAAAAACTTACGAAAAACTAAGAGTAATGTGTTGAAATTAAAAAAAAAATGAAAATTTTAAGAATATGAAATAACAAAAGTATTATCTTGAAAATTTTTAAAAAAATGAAATTTTTTAAAAATATGAAAAAGATAAGAGAAGTGTCTTGAAAATTTGATTTAAAAAAGAAAAAAAAAAGAGTAATGTCTTAGAATTTTGAAAAGAAAATGAAAATTTTAAAAATACAAAAAAATAAGAGTAATGTCTAGAAAATTTATGAAAAAAATGTTTTAAAAAAAACAAAAAACAAGAGTATTAAAGCCTGTTTGAAAGACTTTTTAGTTTTGGTTTTTAAAATCTATTTTTAAAACTATTTTTTAGAACAATTTTTAAAAAGATAAAATTTGTTTGATATTTGAAAATTATTATTAAAGAAAAATAAATTAGAAGATGTGTGACTTGTGTGTGAGAAAGATATGAGACATATGTGAAAAAGATAAATTGAAAGATGTGAGACTTGTGTGTAAAATTATAAACATCTTACATCATCCATGAAATAAAAGATGTGGGAGTCTATAAAAAGAGAAAATAAAAAAAAACACATAAAAACTGTTTTGATTTTTTAATTTTAAAAACTAAAATAGAAAATAGTTTTTAAAAACTATTTTTAAAAATTGATTAACCAAATAAGTTTTATAGTTTTATAATTTTTAAAAACAAAAATTAATATTTAGAAACTGAAAACACATAGGCCTTAATATCTTGAAAATTTAAAAAGTTTGAAAAAAAAATAAGCATAAGGATTGAGTGTTTAATGGATACAACCCTAAGGATTTAGGGTTTCATGAATGAAACCATAAGTATTTAGGATTTAGTGGATGAAACCCTAAGAAATTAGGGTTTCGTGGATGTAATCTTAAGGATTAAGGGTTTTATGGAAGTAACTCTAAATATTTAGGGTTTTGTGGATAAAATCAAAAGCATGTAGGGTTTCATGGATAATGATTCAATGTTTCATGGATGCAAGCTTAGGAATTTAAGGTTTCGTGGATTCAACCTTATTGATTTAGTGTTTTCATGGATTCAACCTTATTGATTTAGTGTTTTGTGGATAAACCACCCTACAATATTTAGGGTTGAGGGTTTAATGGATGAAATCTTAAAGATTTAGGATTTAGTTAATGAAAGCCTATGGATTTAGGATTTCGTGGATGCAACCAAATGATTTTAAGGTTTTGTTGATGTAATCCTAAGGATTTAAGATTTCGTGGATGAAACCCTTGGGATTTAGGGTTTCCTTTATGAAACCCTAAAGATTTCAAGTTTCATGGATGAAACCTTTAGAATTTGGGTTTTTTTTTAGAAAATCTTAAGGATTTAAGGTTTCTTGGATGCAACCTTGGGGATTTAGGGTTTCGTGAATGCAACCTTAAGAATTTAGGGTTTAGTGAATGAAACCCTTAGGATATAGGGTTTTGATGATCCAACCCTAAGGATTTAGGTTTTATAGATGAAACCCTAAGGATTTTAGAGTTTTATTGATGCAACCCTAGGGATTTAGGGCTTCATGGATGCAACCTTGAATGCTTGGGATTTCATGGATGCAACCCTAAGGATTTAGGATTTCATGTTTGCAACCCTTAGAATTTATGATTTCATGGATGCAATCTTAAGTATTTAGTGTTTCGTGGATGTAACCTTAAGGATTTAGAATTTTGTGGATAAAACCAAATTATTTTTAGGTTTCGATGATGCAAGCCTAAGGATTTAAGGGTTTTGTTGATGCAACCTCAAGGATTTAGGGTTTTGTGGATGAAACTCTAAGGATTTTAGTTTTCATGGATGCAACCCTAAGTATTTAAAGTTTCGTGGATATAACCCTAAAGATTTAGGAATTAGTGGATGCAACCTTAAGGATATAGGATTTATTGTATGCAACCCTAAGGATTTAAGGTTTTATGGATGCAACCCTAAGAATTTATGATTTTGTGGGTGCAACCCTAAGGAATTTAGGGTTTCCTTGATGCAACCCTAAAGATTTAGGGGTTCGTGGATGCAACCTTAAGGATTTAGGGTTTTGTAAATGAAACTTTAAATCCTAATATAGGTTTCATTAAAGAAGGCTTAAATCTAAAAGCATGAAATGAAACCCTGAATCATAAACTATAAAACCCTAACATAGATCCTAAATCTTGAATGATGAAAAGAAACCTTGAATTCTAAACCATGAAACCTTAAATCCTAAACCATGGAAAGAAACCCTAAGTCATAAACCATGGAATAAAAACCCAAATCATAAACCATAAAAGCATAAACAATACAACACGAAACCCTATACCCTAAACACTAAATCCTTAAATATTTAACTCTAAAACTAAAAATTTTAAGCCATAAGGCATAAAAAATAAACCATACATCGTAATGTAAACTCTAAATCCTTGGGGTTGCACCCACAAAACCCTAAATCCTTAGGGTTATATCCATAAAACCTTAAATCATTAAGGTTGCATCCATGAAACCATAGATCCTTAGGATTACATCCATAAAACCTTAAATCATTAAGGTTGCATCCATGAAACCATAGATCCTTAGAATTGCATCTATGAATTCCAAAATTCTTAGGGTTGGATCCATGAAACCCTAAATAATTAGGGTTGCATCTACGAAACCCTAAATCATTAGGTTTTCATGAACAAAACCTTATATCCTTATTGTTGAATCCACAAAATTGTAAATGCTTAGGCTTACATGCATAAAACACTAAATCCTTAGGCTTTCATCCACTAAATCTTAAATGGTTTCATCCACAAAATCCTAATCATCAAATCATTAGGGATTTATTCACAAAACCTTAAATCCTTAGTGTTACATCCGCAAAACATTAAATCATTAGGGTTGTATCCACGAAACCTTACATGCTTAAGGTTGCATTCACAAAACCCTAAATCATTAGGTTTGCATGAATAAAACATTATATCCTTATTGTTGAATCCATGAAACTGTAAAGGCTTAGGCTTACATGCATAAAACACTAAATCCCTAGGATTTCATCCATTGAATCCTAAATATGTAGGATTTCTTCCATGAAATCCTAATTATCAAATCATTAGGGATTTATTCACGAAACCCTAAATCCTTAGGGTTACATCCACAAAACATTAAATTATTAGGGTTGCATCGACGAAACCCTACATGCTTAGGGTTGCATTTGCAAAACCTTTAATCTTTACAATTTCATTCATGAAACCCTTAATCTTTAGGGTTTCATCCAATAAATGCTAAATCCATAGGGTTTTATCCACAAAACCCTACATCCTTAAGGGTTTCCCATGAAATCCCAAATCATTGGGGTTATATCTAGGAAACCCTAAATTCTTAAAGTTGCATCCATGAAATCAATTACATCCACAAAAACCTAAATCATTAGGCTTTCATTTATGAAACTCCAAATTCTTTAGGTTTCGTTTATGAAACTCCATATTTGTAGGATTACATTCTCATTCCTTAGGATTTCATGATCGAAATCCTAACTTATAAACTCTAAAACCCTAGGATTTAGGGCTTCAAAAATGAAAAAATAAAAACTTTTGAAAAACCAGGAGTATTGTGTTGAATATTTTTTTAAAAAAATTATGAATACGTAAAAACAAGAGTTTTTATCTTGAAAAATAAATTTTTAAAATTATAAATTAAGAAAATAAATACAAGTGTCTTGATAATTTTTTTAAAATGAAAAAATAAGAGTGTTGTCTTAAAAATTATGAAAAATTTATAATAGTGAAAACATAAGATGAAGGTCTACAAAATTTATGAACAAAATGATTTTTATTAAAAAAAAGAATATTGTCTTGAAATTTTGAAAAAAAAAAAACAAGAGTATTAATGTCATGCAAATTTGAAAAATTGGAAATTTAAAACATATGGAGAAAAATTAAGAATAAGGATTAAGTGTTTCATGGATGCAACCCTAATGATTTAGGGTTTAAAATTTTATGGATGAAACCCTAAGTATTTAAAATTTAAGGGAGGAAACCCAAAGGAATTAGAGTTCCGTGCATCAAATCCTAAGGATTTAGTGTTTTGTGGATGTAACCCTTAGAATTTAGGGTTTCATGGATGAAACCCGAAGGATTTAGTGTTTCATGGATCTAACCTTAAGAATTTAAGGTTTTGTGGATTCAACCTTATTGATTTAGGGTTTTGTAGATAACTTTAAGGATTTAAGGTTTTGTGGATGCAACACCAAGGATTTAGGGTTTCATGGATATCACTCTAAGGATTTAGGGTTTCGTGAATGCAATTAAGGATTTAAGATTTCGTGGATGTAACTTTAAGGATTTATGGTTTTGTGAATGCAACCCTGAGGAATTATGATTTCATAGACACAATCTTAAGAATTTAGGGTTTTGTAGATGAAATTGCAATGATTTAAGGTTTTGTGGACATAAAAAAAAGGATTATAAGGGCCTGTTAATGCAACCCTAATGATTTAGGGTTTTGGAAATGCAACCTAAGGATTTGGGGTTTTCGTTGATGCAACCCTAATGATTTTGGGCTTTATGGATGAAACCCTTGGGATTTTGGGTTTCATTAATGAAACCTTAAGGATTCAAGGTTTTTTATGCAACAATAAGGATTAAGGTTTCATGGAGGCAACCCTAAGTATTTGGTGTTTCGAGGATGTGACAATAAAGATATAAGGTTTTGTGGATGCAACCTTAAGGATTTAATGTTTGATGGATGAAACCCTAAGGATTTAATGTTTTATGGATGCAACCCTAAGGATTTTAGGGTTTCATTTATGCAATCCTAAGGATTTAGGGTTTCATTAATGAAACACTTGGGATTTAGGGTTTCATGGATGCAACCCTAAAGATTTTGGGTTTTGTGAATGAAACTTTAAATCCTAATATAGGGTTCATTTATGAAATCTTAAATTCAAAAACATGAAATGAAAACCTAAATTATAAATCATAAAAGCCTAACATATATTGTAACTGAAACCATAAATCATAAACCATGTGGTGATACCTTTAATAATAAACTATGTAACCCCAAATCATAAAACATAAAACCATAAACAATGAAACACGAAACCCTATAACCTAAACACTAAATCCTTAAATATTTAACTATAAAACTATAAATTTTAAACCATAAGGTATAAACCATAAACCGTATATCATAATGCGAACCCTAAATCCTTAAGGTTGCTTCCATGAAATCTTAAATCCTTAGGGTTGTATCAATGAAACTTTAAATCCTTAATGTTTCATCCATGAAACCCTATATCCTTGGGATTGCATCTACGAAACCCTAAATTTTTAAGGTTCCATCCATGAAACACCAAATACTTAAGGTTGCATCAACGAAATCCTAAATCATTGGGAATGCATCAACGAAACACTATCATTAATGTTGCATCCATGAAACCCTAAAGGCTTAGGCTTACATGCACGAAACACTAATTCTACAGTCTTTCATCACTAAATCCTAAATCATTAATGTTTCATCCACGAAACCAAAACCCTAAATCATTAGGATTTTATTCACGAAACCTTAAATCCTTAGGGCTACATTCACAAAACCCTACATGCTTAGGGTTGCCTTCATGAAACCCTACGTGCTTAGCGTTGCATTCATAAAATCCTTAATTCTTACAGTTTTATCTAGTAAATCCTAAATCATTAGCGATTCATCCACGAAACCATAAATCTTTAGGGTTGCATCCACGAAACACTAAATCCTTTAGATTTTATCCACGAAATCCTATACCCTTAGGGTTTTATCCACGAAACCCAAAATCCTTTGGTTTGCATCCATGAACCCCAAAACTTTAGGGTTGCATCCACAAAATCCTAAATCATTTGGCTTTCATTTACGAAACTCCAAATCCTTTAGGTTTTATTTATGAAACCCCATATAATCAGGGTTTCATTCCTAATCCCTAGGATTTTCTGAATGAAACCCAAAATCATAATCTCTGAAACCCTAGGATTTAGGGTTTCGAAATTTTGGTAAAACTTAAAACTTATGAAAAACCCAGAGTAATGTATTGAATTTTTTTAAAAAAAAAAAATGAAAATATTAAGAATATGATTAAGCAAGAGTATTACCTTGAAAATTTTTAAAATAATGAAAATTAAAAAAAAATCTAAAAAAGACAAGAGAAGTCTCTTGAAATTTGATTTTTTTTTTAAATGAAAAAATTCAAAGTAATGTCTAGAAAATTTATAAGAAAATAATTTTTTAATGAAAAAACAAGAGTAATGTCTTGAAAATTTGAACAAAATGATTTTTTTTAAATGAAAATTTAAAAAGTATTAAAAAGAAATTGGAAATAAGGATTGAGTGGTTGATGGATAATCTAAGGATTAAAGTTTAGGGTTTCATCAAGAAACCCTAAGTATTTAGGATTTAATGGATGAAACCCTAAGAAATTATGGTTTCGTGCATCAAATCGTAGGGATTTAATGTTTTTTTGGATGTAACCCTGAGGATTTAGGGTTTCGTGGAAGTAATTCTAAGGACTTAGGGTTTCATGGATAAAACTAAAAGAGTGTGTTTGGATGAGGAATTTTAGCAATTCTAAGGAATTTAAAATTCTAAACATTTGAATTACTACAAATTGAATGTCCTTCATTTTACAAATAACTTGTTTGGATGAAGTATTTCAAATTCTTTGTATTTGAATTTACTAGTTTGCATAGAGTAATTCAATTTCCTTTATATGTACAATTTTATTTTTAAATATTCAACTTTATAAAAAAAATAGATATTAACTAATTTGTCAATATTTCATAATTCAAAAATAATTTTGATATCAGGCATTAATAATTTAAAATATTTAATAATTCAAAATACAAATATTTACGAGCACCAACTTGTTCTGAACATCTTCCAACCTTTCCACATCGGTATTAGATACACCGATGTAAAAAGTAACTTTCAGCTTTGGTCTATGGAGATTAAAATTTACATCGGTTTCATTAAAGCCGATGTAAAACTGCACTATTTTAAAAATAAAAAAATTCAGGTTTTAGTCACGGACGGGGCACGTTAAGCTTTGGGGGCCTTTTCCCCTTGATTTTTCTAGTATCAATTTTTTTAATATATATGTATATTTTTTTAATGATAAATTAATTATTTTAGGTTAAAATATATTTTTAGTCCTATAAATATGACAATATATGTTTTTGGTCCCTACAAAATTTTTAATCTTTTTTTCATCCCTATAAGTTTGAAATATGTTAGTTTTTGGTTTGGAGTTTTGCTTATTCCCACCCCTATTTTGCTTTTTACACCTTCTCATTTTTAATTTTGTACCTCCAAATTTTTAATTTTAGTTTTATTTTTTAATATATTATTTGTTTTTAATTTCTAATTTCATTTTTATTTTTGACTTAAATAAGTTTAAGGTTCCTTTAAAATACCTCTTTTTAACTTGGGATTCTTATAAAAATTTTAATATGTTTTGAGTCTCTAATATATCTTTTTTGTGTCACATCATCACTTAATTAACAATTGAAATGATGTCACATCATCGATAGGGATCCAAAACCAAAATAAAAAATTATAGGAATCCAAAACATAACAAAAGTTTTATAGGGATCCAAAGTAAAAAAGAAGTATTTTATAAGAACCCAAAACTTATTTAATTCATAAATTTTTTTATTGGTTTTAGTACCCTCTACTTTATTATTTGGTATCATCTCAATATATATAAACGATTGAGATAATATCATGTCATTGATAAAGACTCAAAACAAAAAATATATATATATATTATAAGGACCAAAACATATTAAAAATTTTATAGGATGCAAAGAGAAAAATAAGTATTTTATAAGGATCCAGAACTTATTTAAGCCAAAAAATAAAATTAAAAAAAATTAAAAATTTGGGGTGCAAAAATTAAAAATTTGGAGGTAAGCAATGTGGGATGGGAATAAAGCAAAGTAGGAGTGCAAAAAATAAAATGGGAGGTGCTGAAAAAAAATACATCAAGCACGTAGGTTCGAATAGTCAAACCTAACTTTAAGTCAAAAACCAACACATTTTAAACTTTGAGGGATGAAAAAAAGACTAAAAATTTTACAGGGAATGAAAGCACACATTACCATATTTACATGGACTAAAAATATATTTTAGCCATTGTTTTATTTTAAAATTATTAGATTAGGGTATTTAAGTGTCAATTCTCTCTCTATTTTTTGTAATAATATATTTCACTTTTATGATACATCATTATTTATAAAATAAATTTGCTTCCTACCACCATAATTTATTGCTTGCACCTCCTAATTTACTTTTAATTTGCACCCATGATTTTTATTTTATTTTTGAAACAGCCAACAAAAACTAATTTCATAAACATGTAATAAGAGGTACCAGTAGTACCGGTATACACCCCAGATCAACAAACTAGTCTCTAGACCATGAGGATTGAATGAAGCCAAGTTCCAAGAAAAAAACAATGATCAATATACCTATATGCCAAATATAAGTAGCTACCCCACTCTGCTATAAACATACTAGAATTCATCTTAGCAGAGACCATATACCCATCCAATAAAAAGACAATATTCCCAAAAAGATCAAACCCGACTATATCTAAGAACACATCCAATTGCACCCATGATTTGTTTTTTGTACCCATATTTTGCTTCATGAGTTATGTTGCAAATTATGAATTGTTGTTTTCTTAAAAAAAAATCTTAATTTATTTTTTATTTAAATATGTTTTTCATTAATATTTTAATAAATTGATAATGTAATAAATATTTTAGATTTTATGAAGATTTTATGTAAAATTTTATATTTATAAGTATGAGTTTTAATTTTTGGCCCCCCTTATCTTTAGGACTGGCTCCGTCGGACTTTTTTGTTCTATTCTCCAGTGTTGCTACCTCTCACCAAGATTACATAATTAAATTGTTGCTGTTTAGAAATCATGCTACATATTGAAACTTCGAAGATGTATAAACCAGAAAAGTAAATACATCATTATGCTTTCCAAGTTGTCAAATAAAACATAAAGCTACCCATACAAATCATCCAATTTAAAGGTAGCTTGGAGGATGCATATTCTCTAAAAATTCTTTGGTTATACCTAAATTTTGAATGTAGTTGGAAAAAGTGCACCTTCCAGCATTGCAATGAGTCAAAACATAATTTCTTTTTGTTTCTCTGTTTGTTGTTGAATAATACTAGCACCATAAGAAAGGTTCACTATAGTTGGCCGGCTGTAGCATGAATCAACTGAAACTCTATTATTTCTATTTAGAATAACTTGTTGATTGTGAAGAAATTCAGAACCTCAATCAAAATGATAATGAGAACCATGATCACTATGATAAGGTTTTTTTTTGTGGATGCAGAAAATTGATAAGAACCAATCATAGATTTATCTATTAAGTATGCATTATAGCTATTTGAAAGTTGTTTTAATGGATGATCCATTCATCTACACAACTCACACAGATTCTCTCTTCCTTATTTTTCTTTCACACATTGCTCAAGCAAAAAAACACTATCACATGCAAATGGCAAGTGAAATGGAATTCTCCACATAGGTGCTAAGCCAGCATAAATAGTGCCCAAATACATATGTATAATTGTATTTCCCATATTTAGTTTAGGAGAAACAAATTAAAACAACTTGTAATTAACTGTGCTGCATACTTAATAGATAATCTAATACTGGTTCATATAGAATGGCAGAAAACATTTCTCCACATACATGCTTCACCAAAAATCCGAGTAGCACTTATAGTGCCCAGCAGGGATGGATTTTAGGGGGGGCAAGCAGGGGCTTCAGCCCCCCCCTCCTCCCCCTTTCCTTTTATATATATATATATATATATATATATATATATATATAAAATAAAATAAAATAAATGTTAATAAAAAAATTATTAAAAAAATAAATTTTTAAGTTAATAATTTTTTTTATTAGTAGATGATATCTTAATTTTATACCTAATAAATATTTGATTTCATTATATTTTTATTTATTTTTGGTAAATTTTACTTTTAATAAATTAATTTAACACTTTTTATCTACAATTTTTTAAAATCTTATAAATTTTACTCTATTATTTTACTCTTACATCACATGATTGTAGATTTTATTCTCAATTTTTAAAAAAATTGTCAAATTTTATATCCATTTTTTGTTTTTTTTAATAAATTTTATATTAAATATTTTTTTTTTCAAAATTTTATTGTCAATTTTTTGTAAAAGAAATTATAGCCCCTCCCTACTTAGATTCCTGGATCTGTCCCTGGTGCCCAGGATTAAGTGAGTTCAAGCACATACACTAATCCTCTAACATAGCCCCCAACGCCACTTCTTTTCCTTGCAAAAAAAAAAAAGAGATGAGTAACGAACTTGAACTGAGAGAGAATGAGTGCACATACAAGCCATGAAAGAGATCAAGCATGCATTGAAATCGCAAAAAAGAGAACAAGCAATGTCATGAGAGAGAATACATCGAGGTTTGAGAGAGAACAAATTGATGGTTGCGAGAGTGAGAGAGTAGATCGATGGTCATGGTGCAAGAGAGAGGGCAAAGCGATGATGGGTCGCATGCTAGGGTTTGCAAGCGAGTAGCAAGCGAGAGCGAGAGTAGAGAGAGTCTGACAATTGAGCTAAGCTGGAATTTCGAGTTACTTTTTTAGTATTTTAATTTCTCTTGAATTATTTTAATTATAATACCTTTTAAAATCTTGGTATTTCAATTTTTTCTAAATACCCTATCCAAATAACTCATTTTACTTCAAAAATTGTAATTACCCTCTTTGATTGAATCACCCTCTCCAAATGTCTCATCCAAACACACTCTAAGGATGTAGGGTTTCATGGATGAAACCTTAAGGATTTAGTGTTTTGTGGATACAACCTAAAGATTTTAGGGTTTTATTGATGCCACCCTAAGGATTTAGGGTTAATGGATGAAACCATTGAGATTTAGTGTTTCATTGATGCAACCCTAAGTATTTGGTATTTCGTGGATGCAATCGTAAGGATTTAGGATTTTGTGGATCAAACCCTTAGGATTTAGGATTTCATTGATGCAACCTTAATGATTTAGGGTTTCATGGATGTAACCTAAGGATTTTAGGGTTTTATAATGTAATCCTAAGGATTTAGGTTTTCATTGATGAAACCTTTGATATTAGGGTTTCATGGATGCAACCCTGAAGATTTAGGACTTTGTGAATGAAACTTTAAATCCTAATATAGGTTTTCTTTATGAAAGCTTAAATCCAAACACATGAAATGAAACCCTAAATCATAAACCATAAAAGCCTAACATATATCGTAAATAAAACCTTAAATCTTAAATCATGAAGTGAAACCTTGAATTATAAACCATGAAACCCCAAATCATAAACCATAAAACCATAAATAATGCAACACAAAACCCTAGAACCAAAATAATAAATCCTTAAATATTTAACTATAAAATTATAAATTTTAAACCATCAAGCATAAACCATACACCATATATCGTAATGTAAACCCTAATTTATGGAGGTTGAATCCATGAAACCACAAATACTTAAACTATAAATTTTAAACCATCAAGCATAAACCATAAATCATATATCGTAATGTAAACCCTAATTTATGGAGGTTGAATCCATGAAACCACAAATACTTAGGGTTGCATCTACTAAATCCTAAATCATTAAGGTTGCATCAATGAAACCCTATATCTGTAATGTTGCATCCATGAAACCCTAAATGTTTAAGCTTACATGCACGAAATGTAACACCACTAATTCCAATTACCTTATAAAATAAATATTTTAGAGAAAATAACACAATTTTCAATTGTACCTAGCTCTCGAAAAGGCCATTCATAAATTCATGATAAACAAAACTAGATTTAATTAATAAATCTAGTAGTTTAAAGTCAGAATTCAATTACATAAAAATCATATGATAAAATAACATAATCAAAGCCATTAAAGGCTTATGCCTCATCTCTAGTATCGTCTTCTTGGTTTTGCTAATTATCACTTGCCACCAATACATACAAAGGAAATAGAAAAATACAAAGGGAGTGAGATACATCTCACCACATGCTTGTAGTATGAATGGAGACAAGTAACAACACAAATACATAACACATTTTATCTCTTAGAATTCATATATACAAAGCACAATCATGTATACCAATCAAAAGAATCTTACATGAAATTAGCCTAGGAGTACATGTAGTTAACGAATAGCCTCATCATGGGCATCCGACACTAACACTCTCACTAGGATAACTTCTCTTTTATGAAATTAGCCTCAGAGTACATGCAATCAATGAATAGCCTCACCATAGGCATCCAACACTAACATTCTCACTAGGAGAATACTCTTTCTAGCGCATCAGGGTTATCTAGCTTTGCAAGGATACTCCAACTCATGTGATTAGCATGAGTTTAAAGGAGATTCCACACTAAATAACACTCCCAATTCCATAAACATATTTTTAAAGCACATAGATACACATACACGTTTAGTTAAATCATCACCTTCCCAAATTCTAACACAATAATATTCATATGGATATCATACCATTTCAACACTATAACATCACAAAACATAAATTTATAGAATAACCCAATTATATATATTACAATAGTACATCCAAATATGTATATAATTATGATACGTGCGTGATTTGTAATTCACACGGCAATTAGAAGCAAAATGTAGTGTACCAGGCCAAACATATCTATCTATTGTTATATATATACTATGCATACACGGAAGCAATAGAGGTAGAGACAATGCCAATTCCAATTCTCATATATAAATGTATATAAAAAACTAACATGATAAGTATAAGGCTAATAAAAAAAATAGGATACCGAGAGCACGCAACACAAAAGCAATTGCACACGAAAGTGAATAGTTCACTATGTACAAAACTTGAAAATAGAACTAGGAACACATAAATTGTCTTTTGATAAATTAAGCATTAGCACTAGCATATATATTCTTTATTCTTTGAATCAAAATTACAATCTTTTCAATTGAATTTAAAATATAATAAATACACAAACACACAGAATACACAATCAATTGGGTTTTAGGGCTAACCCCACTACCTCCAACCATAGTCATACCCATGAGTAAGATAATCCCGCTCCCCCTTACCTCAAAAGGCAAAGCTCCACGACAAGAGTACAAACATTGATCAACTGCTATTTGCAATTTCACCTTCCCTCCTCTATTCATAGTTCTGACATAGTTTCTAAAGAGAATAGAAAACAGACCTCATAAGAAAAAACTAGGTTACTAAATAAACCTGACTGATTTTAGAATCGAATTGGAAATTGTTTTCTGTTCCCAAAATTAAAGCCCAAAAATATATAACCCACTATATTAAACTATATATCTTTCTTTTTAAAATCAAATAATTTATTTGAAATAAATAATAAATATTAAAAAATGAGATGTTACACGAAACCCTAAATCCATAGGCTTTCATCCACTAAATCCTAAATCATCAATGTTTCATCCACGAAACCCAAACCCTAAATCATTAAGGTTTTATTAATGAAACCTTAAATCCCCAAGGCTACATCCACAAAATGCTACATGCTTAGGGTTGAATTCATAAAATCCCTAATCCTTGGGATTTTATTTAATAAATCTTAAATCATTAGGGATTCATCCATGAAATCGTAAACCCTTAGGGTTGCATCCACGAAACCCTACAACCTTAGGGTTTTATCCACGAAACTCCAAATCCTTTGGGTTGCATCATGAAACCCCAAATCTTTAGGGTTGCATCCACGAAACCCAAAATCCTTAGAATTGCATCCATGAAACCCTAAATCTTTAGTGTTGCATCCATAAAACCGGTTGCATCTACAAAATCCTAAATCATTTGGTTTTTATTTATGAAACCCTAAATCATTTAGGTTTCATTTATGAAACCCGATATCCTTAGGGTTTTATTCTCAATCCTTAGGATTTCATGAACGAAATCCTAAATCATAAACTCTAAAACCCTGGGATTTAGGGCTTCAAAATTATCAAAAAAAAAAACTTATGAAAAAAAAACAAGAGTAATATGTTGAAAATTTTTATATGAAAAAACAAGAGTAATATCTTGATAATTTTTAAAATAATGAAAAATTTTTAAAATATGAAAAAGAAAAGAGAATTGTCTTGAAAAATTGATTTTTTTTTAAATGAAAAATAAGATTAGTGTCTTTAAATTTTAAAAATATCAAAAAAATAAGAGTAATGTCAAGAAAATTTATCAGAAAAAATGATTTTTTTTAACTAAAAAAACAAGAGTAATGTCTTGAAAAGTTGAATAAAATGAAATTTAAAAAAAAAACAAACAAGAGTATTAATGTCTTGAAAATTTAAAAAGTATGAAAAAAATTAAAAATAAGAATTAAGGGTTTCATGGATGCAACTCTAAGGATTTAGAGTTTAAGGTTTCATGGATGAAACCCTAAGTATTTAGGATTTAATGGATGAAACCCCAAGGAATTAGAGTTTCATGCATCAAATCCTAAGGATTTAATGTTTCATGGATGTAACCCTAAGGATTTATGGTTTCATGGATAAAAACATAAGGATGTAGGGTTTTGTGGATGAAACACTTAGGATTTAGTGTTTCGTGGATGCAACCTTAAGAATTTAAGGTTTCGTGGATTCAACCCTTTTGATTTTGGGTTTTGTGGATAAAACCATAAGGATTTAAGGTTTAGGGTTTGATGAATGAAACCCTAAGGATTTAGGATTTATGTTATGAAAGCCGAAGGATTTATTGTTTCATGCATGTAAGCTTAAGGAGTTAAGGTTTCTAGATGAAACATTGAGGAGTTAGGGTTTCATGGATGTAAAGTTAAGGATTTAGGGTTTCGTGGATGCAACCCTCCAAATTTAGGGTTTCATGGATGCAAACCTAAGGATTTAGGGTTTCGTTGACGCAACCCTAAGGATTTTGGGTTCATGGATTAAACCCTTAGGATTTAAAGTTTCATTGATGCAAGCCTAAGTATTTGATGTTTCGTGGATGCAACCCTAAGGATTTAGGATTTTGTGAATGAAACCCTTGGGATTTATGATTTCATTGATGCAACCTTACATATTTAGGGTTTCATGGATGCAACCTAATGATTTTAGGGTGTTATAATGTAATCCTAAGGATTTAGGGTTTTATGGATGAAACCCTTGGATTTAGTGTTTCGTGGATGTAACCCTAACGATTTAGGGTTTTGTGAATGAAATTTAAATCCTAATATAGGTTTCATTTATGAAAGATTAAATCCAAAAACATGAAATGAAACCCTAAATCATAAACCATAAAAGCCTAACATATATCCTAAATGAAAAGCTAAACCCTAAACCATGAAATGAAACCTTGAATTCTAAACCTCAAACCCTAAACCATAAAACCATAAACAATGCAACATGAAACGTTAGACTCGAAACACTAAATCCTTAAATATTTAACTCTAAAACTCTAAATTTTAAATCATAAGGCATAAACCACAAACCGTAAACCATATATCGTAATGTAAACCCTAGATCTCAAGGCTTTCATGCACGAAACCTTAAATCCTTGGGCTTTCATCCATTAAATCCAAAATCCTTAAGGTTTCATCCTTGAAACCTTAAATCCATACGATTTTATCCACGAAATCCTAAATCTTTCAGGTTGATTTTAAGAAATCCAAAATCTTTAGGGTTGCATCTACGAAACATTAAATCCTTAAGGATGCATATATGAAACCCTACATCCTTAGGATTTTATCCATAAAATCCTAAATCCTTAATGTTGCATCCACGAAACCTTAAATCCATAATGTTGCATACATAAAACCCTAAATCCTTTGAATTTTATGCACGAACCCCTAAACTCTTAGGATTTAATCCACTAAATCATAAATTCTTAGGATTTCATTCATTAAACCATAAAGCCTAATTCTTTAGGGTTTTATCCACAAAATCTTAAATCCTTACTATTGCATCTATGAAACCTTGCATCCTTAGAGTTACATCCATGAAACCTAAATCCTTTGTTTTTATGCACAAAACCTTAAATTTATAGGATTTAATCTACTAAATTCTTAGGGTTTCATCCACAAAATCCTAAACCTTAATTTTAAACGTGCTTTCTTTGTGAGAAAAATTGCTATACATTGTCAGTATAAAATAGTCTTACTTACACAATCATCCAACTATATTTCATCATGTTTGGTAAGTTTATTAATTTTTCAACAATTACTTAAAATATAACTCATAAATAGTTAGTTGTGATTGAATGATAGCATAACACTATAATAGTCAAAATAATACGTACCACTTTTCTACGGTAATAATACATTTACAAAATGTAACATCAATAGTATATCATATAGAACCATTATTAAAATATAACTACTATTTTTTTATTTAATTAAGTTTTAGAAAAGCTTATCTCGAGAAATTCATTTTAAGTAACTTTTTTTCTCCAACAATTTACATGTTATGTTGTCTTTACCATCACGGGCTACAAATCAAATTTAGAGGTATATTGTCTGTTATGAGTTTTAGCAATCACTTATACAAATGAATTGTATTGCAATCCTATTTTTAAAAATATTTTGTTTTACTATTACATTAATAGTACTATTATTATATGCCTTATAAATTTTCTTATTATTTATTGAAATGCTAGAGTTACATCAAAAATTTAAATTGCAATTGCTAGGGATAGGGCAGCTACAACAAAATATTTTTAAAAAATAAAAAGAAAGAATAATTCAAATTTCATAGTCAGCACGTCATATAAGCATATCACTTTAAACTGAAGATTGTTCCAAATTGCGGTGAGCAGTGATAAAACTAACATGCAAATGGAAAAAGAATAAAAACTAGTATTTTTTTAAATTTTAGGGATTAAAAATATATTTAAGCCAATAAAAGTTAAAGGTATATTGTATGTTATCTTCTCTCAGCAACCACATATACAAATGATTCATATTACAATCTTATTTAATTTTTTAAAATATTTGTTTTACTATTTCATTTAAATAACATTTTATTATTATATTCCTCATAAACCTAATGTACTTCTAAAATAAGTAACTTTATGTAAATTAAACAATGTGTCTCTCTACAACTAAATTATAACCTAGTTTAATTATGTCAATATTAATTTTATCAAATTAGAAAATTATTTATGAAATATGTAATATCTATATATGTTTTCTTATTTTTAAGAACAAATTACAGTTGTACTCCCCTGTGATTTTATAAAATTTACCACATTATCCAAAAAAATATATAATACCTTATCCAAGAATTCATTTGACAGACAAGGCAAGATTTTTAGGCTTTGACCACAAAAATGATTTCTTGCTATTTATAACTGATATATTAATAATTAAACTATTTATTATTTTTCTATAATTGATAATTTAATGAAATTCAATAATATTGATCCATTAATCAAATTTAACAACTATTTTTAAATTTATTTAAATATATGTTCAGGGATGTTGATAAAAGATATATGTTCATGGATGAATAAAAGAAACATATGTTCAAATTACCATGGATTAAAGAGAATGATGTTTACATTAAAATTTGTATAACTATTATTTAAATCGGAAAAATTGTGTTGTTATGAAATATCATTATTTTATTAAATTAATTTGAATTTAAATTGAGTAACTAAAATTTTGAATTTTAATAACACATGTTAATGTTGTTATAATTATAACCAGTAACTAATAATTTTAATCATTAGTTATATTATAATAATTAATTTATAATTAAGAGAGACAATTTGATTAATATACCAGTTATAAAAAAAAATTAACTCAAACAAATTATTATTCACTTTGCTTGATTTTCCAAATAAAAAATAACTTAATATGTTTCCATTTTTTATACCACTAATTCTTAATTCATGAAACAATTTAATAATAATTTTGATACTAAGATTAGTTAATTATCATGTGTAAATTGAAGGAAAAAATTATTACAAATGAGACTTGGATAAAAAGTTGTTTTGGAGATTGATATTTTGATTATGTAGAGTTTTGTATGTTTAACCTAATTATATGATTTCAATTAGTTGATGTAGTATTCCTAAAGAAAAAAAAAGTTTAAGTATTAATTTTAAACAATACTTTACAACAAAAATACTTGATAGCATATATAGTCATATGTAAATTGTGAAGAAGCAAATATAGAAGGAGCTTATTAAGCTTTCAACATAATAGGGGAAAAAGACTGTAAAATAATTAACAACTCCTAGATCTTCATTGTCTCTTAGATCTTGTTTCGATTAGTCCCTAATTTTTTTATGACTTCATTGTCTCCTAGATCTTGTTCAGTTTGTCATTCTTATTGTCTCCCAAACATATATTTGAAGAGTAAGAATGAACGAAAGAATAAGTAAATTTGTTAAGGAGGGTCACGAAGATAAATATGCTGATGTGTTTTCCTCTTCAAATTCAAACTTTGTAATGACTTTTGTTTGTTTATTCATTTTGGGGCATATGTGTACTAATCCTTGTCTTTGATACAACCAAAAGAAAACGAATAATCCTAGCAATAGAATGATGTTATATTATGCTAGAAATTTTGTTCTAAATTTACATCAAATTAAATGAGTGAATGACAACTTAAATGAAAATTTGAAATGTCGCCTTGGAGTCACAATTAAAATTGATCAAAGAGAAATTAACACAGGGCTACATGAAATATGCTTCAGTTGTGGCAAATATGGTCACAGAGATAAAGCGTGTTTGCACCAAAAAAAAAAGATAAAGCGTGTTTGAAGCAGATTGTCGATGAGGTGATAGGGTGGATCTCGAAGGATGGTGGTAAAAAGGAGGAGGTAGTGGTGGATGAGAGGCGGCCGATGCCAGAGCTAAATGCTAGTGCAATTAAGGATCATAATGATAATAACGAAAATAAAGGAACAATGGAGATTGTTATGGACACAATAAATGACAATGATTCTAGCATTTATGGTCCATGGCTATTGGTGAAAAAAATTGTTAGGAGGTATTAGGGGAAAGGAGGAACAAATGCTTCTACGCATTTAAGAGAGGAGAAGATGACGGTGCTAACGAATACAAAAAAGGCGAGAGATAATGGATCTCGCTTTAATGTTTTCAATAACGTAGCATTAAAGCCAGCAGCTACTAAGGCCCATATGGAGATGGTGAGAAAAGGCCCATTTAGTAAAATGGGAGGTTCGTCTAACAGGGGTAAGTCAAGGGGTGCATCTAGTAATGAGGGTGGTACCGGAAAGCAGAACCATGTGAAACAACAACAGAAAAATGGGGCTGTGAACAAAGGACCAACCCAACTGAAGGCACTTCCAGTGTTCATGTAGAAGAAGGGGGGGTTTCAAAAATAAGGGATTCATAGAGACAGGGAAGTAACAGTACCTGCTATGTTGAAATCGATATTAACGGATGAGGAGAAAGACAAACATAATAGAGAAGACTTGGAACTCATTCGAACGAAGCCTTCAAAGGATGAGTTTAGATTTCGTTTTCAATGGTTAGCCATCGATGGTAGAATCGAATCGAAGGTATTTTTATTGAACGAGGAATTAAGGAAACACTCAAGTTTATCAAGCAGATTCAAGAAGCTTCTCGACCTGGGGGATCCAAGGCTGCTACTCCGGACCCAAGTGTTGTGAAAGGGAACGAAGCTAGTTCTGATATGGAAACTGAGAATGATGTGGGCACTCCATCAAGCATGCAAGTGAATGCTACAGGTATGCATGGTCAGTCATTGACCCTTATCTCATAATCTGTCTCTATGAATTTGCTTGCATGGAATTGCCGCGGAACAAGAGCACGAGGCTTTGGGAATTTGATTAAGGATATTTGTAAGGAATATGAGACTTCCCTACTATTTTTGTTTGAAACTCATGCAAGCAAAGAAGGGGCAAAGAGGATTTTACCTAAGCTTGGTTTCAACAGTAGCTTCATTCAACCTGCTCATGGGCACTCAAGTGGTATTTGGTACTTATGGAATGATGATTGTTGGAAGGTTTGTGTTTTGCATAATGACCATCAGTATGTGCATATGGAGGTAAGTTGGAAGAGGCAAGCGGTGTGGTGTGTAATTGTGGTTTATGGCAGACAGGTACAAATAAAAGAAGGAGACCGTTCAAATTTGTAGCCTCTTGGTTGACACATGCTGAATTTGATCATTTTTTATTAAGGAATTTTGGCTCAAGGAGTTGAATTGGGATGAGAGGTTACATTATTTTAGGGTGGAGTTGAGGAGATGGAATAAGGAGGTCTTTGGAAATATCTTTGCTCAGAAGCGCAAGCTTATTTGACAACTTGATTTCATCACGAAACAAGGGAGGTTTGGAACGGATCACATTTTGGAGGAAAGACAGAGGGTGATCTAGAATGAGTATTAGGAAGTATTAAGACAAGAGGAACTACTTTGGTTCCAACGGTCATGAGTAAAATGGTTACAGTTTGGAGATTGTAATACCTAGTACTTTCATGGAATTACAGTAATCAGAAGAAGGAAAAACACTTATGAAGCACTTCAGGATCATAATGGTGTTTGGGTTGGGGATCAAGAGACTCTAGAAAGGTTAGTGACTAATTATTATGCTTTGCTTTTTACTAATGATACCCCTATTTCACAGTTTTGCATCAGTAGAGCTTTTCCCAAATTATTAATGGAAAAGCTAAGCCGATTTTGTTTGAAGGTTACAAATGAGGAGATAAGGCACGCCATATTTTCGATGGGGAATTACAAAGCGCCAGGGGTGGATGGGTTACAAGCTATTTTTTATAAGAGTCAATGGGAGGTGGTAGGAGAGTCTCTCTATGACCTTATTAAAAGTATATTTGAGGATCCATCCAAAGTGGCCAGGTTGAATGACACACTCATTTCCCTTATCCCTAACACTGAGGAGGTTACAAGTATAAAGCAATTCCGACCTATTAGTTTGTGTAACGTCTCTTACAAGACAGTCACTAAGAATCTCTCTACTAGACTTCGGAGGGTGATGGAGGAGTTGGTGGACTAGTGTCAATGCAGTTTTATTCCTAACAGATATAGCAATGATAACATCACCATTGTGTAAGAAGTAATTCATTCTATGAAAAAGAAACAGGGGCAGAAGGGGTGGATGGCAATCAAGGTGGACTTGGAGAAGGCTTATGATAGGCTCAAATGGGAATTTGTTACTGATACTCTTCGCGACATTGGCTTTCCGGAAGAATTTGTCAATTTAGTTCATTGGTGTATTTCTTCTCCCTCCTTATAGGTTCTTTGGAATAGAGAGGCCTTGAGCAAATTCCTTCCTTCTAGAGGCATTCGCCAAGGAGTCCTCATCCCACCTTATTTGTTTATGTTATGCATTGAGAGACTTGTTCAATTGATTAATCATGCTGTGGAGCTTGGCCATTGGATCCCAATCCAACTCTCTATAACTAGTTCAAAGTTGTCTCATTTGGAGTTTGCGGACGACCTATTTTTGTTCGCAGAAGCTACTGTGGATCAAGCGGAGACTTTGAAAAAGGTCATGAATGTTTTCTGTCTAAGTTCTAGCTAGAAGGTGAGCGAAGAGAAAATTAGAGTTTATTTTTCTACAAATGTGTCATGGCAACAAAGATATCAAATTGTCAATGTGCTTGGTTATCAAAGAACAACAAACCTTGGGAAGTACTTAGGAGTGCCCTTCCATCATGATAGAGTGACAAAGCAAAGCTATCGATTTCTTCTTAATAAAATGAATCAACGACTCAATAATTGGAAGGTCTTAAGACTATAATTGGTAGGCAGAGTCACCTTAACAAAGGTTGTGGTCCAAGCCCTCCCTACCTATGTCATGCAAACAAACCTGCTGCCCATTTTAGTTTGTAATGAGATAGATAAAAAATGTTAGAGTTTTGTTTGGGGAGACATGACTTCTACTAAGAAGGTTCACTAGTTGAATTGGGATGCCTGTTGCATGCCAAAGAGGAGTGGTGGTCTTAGCTTGAGGAAGGTAGCTTTTATGAATCAAGCGATGTTAACCAAGGTAGGATGGAATTTATGTAATCATCCTAATGATCTCTAGGTGAAAGTAGTATGAGAGAAATACAAATGTGGGACTGATGTTATTCCTAATATCTTGTCTACTAGACAGGGAACAAATTTGTGAAGAGGAATTGTGAAGACTTGGAGCACGGTGTCTTCTAATCTAATATGGTGTGTTGGGGATGGAAGGAGAATTCGTTTATGCGATGATGCTTGGGTTCTAGGACAAGGGTTACTGAACCAATACAGAGGTGGGACAAATAAGGAAGATCAAAATATTCCTATTTGTTTTTTCATGAATTCAAAAGGTGATTGGGACTTAGAGAAATTATCTCAGTTGCTATTGAGTCTAGTGGTAAATTTGATTAAATGGATCAAACCTTCATGTAGCTCTAATACAAATGACAGTGGAATGGTGCTACCAATGATGTTTACTCAACAAAGGAGGCATATGATGTTATCGCTGGTCATGATGCTATCCCCAATAAAAGAGTTTTTCAATTGATTTGGAAATGGAATGGGCATTAGTTGTGGAAAATTGCAAATAGTATTCTACCTACAAATGCCTTGAGGAGGTATCGCCATATGACTCAATTGGATAGATGTTTGTTGTGTGGAGGGGATAATGAGACCTTATTTCATGTACTTAAAGACTACAAATGGACGAAATATATCTGGAACTCTTTTCAAATGAATGGGCAGCCAATATTTTGTGAGCTAACTTGCTGAATTAGTTAAGTCTAAACCTATAGTGCTCTAAACTGGTGGAAGGAATGGTTTGGAGTAGTGTTTTTGGTATTGTTCTTGACCACCTTTGGTGGAGGAGAAATGAGTACACTTTCCAAAAACAATAGGATAACAAATGCTAACCTCATTGCTAATATTAAGGTACTGGTCCATGATTTTCATAACAGCAAAACAATACAGCTTAGTTTAAAAGCAGATAGGGTCTCTGATATGTACTATGATAGTGCAAACAACAAGAGGTATGGGAGTGTTACTCTTAACTGTGATGGGACTGTGTCTAGTGAAGTTGTGGTGGCTTCTTGTGGTGTTGTTTTGAGAGATTCAAATGGCAAGTTCATAAAGGCCTTCTCCAAGAGATTGGGTTTTTATAGTGTGCTTGAAGTTGAGCTTTAGGGTATTATGTATGGCCTCCAAATGGCAACTGAGGCTAAAATGGAACATTTGCATGTTGTTGTTGATAGTCTCCAAGTCGTGATGCTTATTGATGATTTTATGCATTCTAAGGGTCAGTTCCATGAACTAATCTCGGAAATATAGAAGATGAAGGGGAGTTTCACAAGTTGCACCTTTGGCCATATTAGTAGAGATGATAATTGTTTAGCAGATAAATTTGTAAAGTTTGATTTTTCTTTAAACTTAGATGGTATGTTTTTTCAATCACTCTTTTTTTTTGCTAGTACTATGGTAGAGGAAATGTTTATAAGTGATTTTATATAATCCATTTCTTGGGTTTGAGACTTTTGCCCAACCCATTTAGCCAAAATAAAAAAGAATCAATTATAAGCTATCATGATTTTTTATTCGTATTAATGTTGGTCTTAAAGAATAATAAATAGATGTAAAATATCAAATAATAATATAGTTATTATTAAAATCATTATCATTCTAAATTCAAAAAAAAATAAAAAAATATATATCAATAATAATTTTTATTGATAAATAATCTTGATGATATTAAATTAAAAGATATAGAATCTAAAACATGTGTCAATTCTTATATAATGAAATTAAAAATAAAGAACAATGATATTTTTTAGGGGGCAATGAGATTAATAAACAACAAAAAATAATAATAAATTTGACTTTTACTTGATAATTTCAATTTATAATGTAGTTTATTAAATATAACATGAAAAGACTATATCATAGATAGATGATATCTAAAATAGTAGCATAATAGTATAGTAGGTTTACTTAAATGTATTTTATTATTTTATCTGTTTATATATAAAACTTTAAAAAGTTAAAATTAAAAAAATTGATGCAAAACATTCACAAATATTTTATAGGAAAATTTATGCTAAATAGTACGTAATTTATAATAAAATTAAAAAATATAAATAATAATAAATAAATAAATATTACTCTTTATATTTATGATACATAATGAATAAAAATTATTCTTTAAGATATAAATTGATAAGAATTAAAAATAATAATTTATTATAGTTTTCGTTATGAAAAATATTTATGACTATTATTATCAAGATTATTAAATTTTTATATGATAGCCGTAAAATATTCAACATTAGAATATTTATTAGTATTAATAATATTATTGTCTTTTATGAATTCCCTAAAAGTTAAAAAAATAGTAAAATATAAAAATTAAAATGTAATAATATTGATAAAGACATTAAAAAGATCAACATCATATATAAATAAATTTTTTACTATAGATAATTAAACTTAATTAATAATACTTATATAGATAATAAATATTTACAAAAATTAAATTAGTAGCGATAACAAATTTTTTTAAAAAAATATTAATTATAAACAAAATATTTAAGTACTCTGTAACCATAGTATTAACCATAATAAAAATGAATACTTGAATTTAAATAATTATAAATATATATTTTTTTTATTTATACATTTCATGTTGGTATTACATCACTATTTTTTTTTAAAGAATATTACATCACTATTATTATTTGGAGAAAAAATAATTAAAATAATTTTTAATAAACTTAATATTTTATAAGACAATATCTTCTAAACTAAATATTTAATTATTTATCTATTCTAATTTTAATATAATTATGCTTAATAACCTATTAAATATTTTTTAAGACTATTTTATTTATTTATTTATTTATATAAATATAAAAAATATAAAATTTAATCAAACCCCTAATTTTAAATCTAGTTTATTTCATATAGGGGACTAATTCCTGAATAGGTATTACGTATCATTTTAACCTTTGAAAAAAGAATCCCAAATAATTTTATGATTTTTAATACATCTAACTCAATAATAAATTTAGTTAAAAAGAATATATTAACATTTCTTTGTTTATAAACATCCCACAACAAGTTAGCTTGAAAAAATATGAACAAATTACACAAATATCACTTGAAAGTTTACTTTAATTACAAATACACCTCCTCTTTTTTTTATTCTAGTTCCTAACTTTTGATATCCTATTATACACCCTTTCATGGAGAATTAACTTTTTTAATTTTTCATGTCAGCATATCACTTTTATAATATTTTTTTTCTTAAAAATATCTTTATTTTCTTCATTAGATTAGATATGATGTTTTTTTTTTTTTTTTCATTCTTCATTATTAAAGGTTCAAAGCCATTGAAGAAATTCAATTGAATTCACTTTGCTCAATCCCAAAATTCAAATTAAAAATTATAAACAAACACTAATTTCCGCCATGTGCACACAACACAATCAAAATTGCATTCAAACACGCACAGGACACTCACAATCGAAACGCAATGGAAGCTTGCAGTTAAATTGCAAATGTGAAAGGTGATGCAGGAATGGACAAAAGAGCAGCAGCCATGGCTCGGGTCGGAGAGCACAGCGCAGCCACAGATTGGAGGCGGAGTAGTCGTGAATCGGGGTCGGATCAACCGCGGGTCGGGTTACAGAGCGCAATAGTCACTGGTCGAAGTAGCCGCCTTTGGGGTTGGAGCAGCCACGGGTCGGGGTCACACAACACAACTCCCACTGGTCAGCGTCGGAGTAGCCGCTGGTCGGAGTCGAGAAGTGTAGAGCCATGGTCGCAAATCACAAGGGGACAAAGATAAAGGGAAAAAGCAATGGCTGATTGATTACTCAATCAAAGCTTTCAAATACTTTCACTTAATTTACAGAATTTGGCCCTTTAGTTTTATTGGTATTGCAATAATTGTGTTTATTTTATTTGTTATCCATAATAGGAATGCAATCTGAATTGATTTGCAGGTAGTAAAATACTGGTATAGCAGTAAACTTGTATAGAATTGATTTGCACTAAGGCAAAGGAACGAACTTACCATGACCAACAACCTGCACGATGAAACTCAACAAGGAAAACATCTCTTTTTGGATGACTTTAGCCTAAGGGCTATTTCGAAATTAAAAAATAATAATTAAAAATAAATATAAATTAATTGAGAAAACTAACAGTAAGTTAACGGTGTTAGAGTAATGGGTGCGAAAGTAACGATAAAATAAAGGTATTTTGGGAATTAGTTCTCTAAGCAGTAAAAAAATCCCTAACACGATGTGTCAAGTATTTTGGGAATTAGCTCTCTTTAAGTATTTTGGGAATTAACCACGATGTGTCAAGTTCGCAGACACTCATGAAAGTGCTATTATTCCCCCAAAACTAATGTAACATTTTTTTAAAAATAAAACACCAAATGAAATGAGACTCTAAACCAAATGCTCCAAGGAAAAAGATCTAAACTACATACATTTCCATCATAAAACCCCACAGTACCATGATAAAAAAAGAAAAACACATTTATATTTCTTGCATAACGTTACTAACTATAAGATGAACAAAATGAAAGAGCACAGATAATGCTAGAAGGTTTAGAATTTCCATTCTTGCTCAATCTTCAGGTTAATTTTCAATCGTGAAAAATCATATTGTTCTGCATTTTCTGTTCATGAATGCCTACCAAGCTGAGTGCAAGTTTCATCATCACTTGTCAGAATGCTTCAAATATATCCATGTCTTCTGTCAAGTCGTTTGGTTATAGCATTGAAGTGATGCAAATTCCCCAGTAACACTGTTATTGCACAACAGCACACAGATGGTTTTGTTTTGCCAATGAAATGCATCCTTATCTAACTCATGGATAATAGAGTAAAATGTATCTGATACATTTCATTTTCGTCCACTTGGCAAAAATAGCAAGACAGGTGAGAGCTCATTTATGTTGATACGATAGTTGGAGTCCTAGTCTGCATCACCAAGCCCATCACTTCCATCACCCCTTTTGGATATGGGAGTAAAATGTGAATTTGGTTTCTTCTTCTGAGAAGCAATTTCAGCATTCTTTCGCAAAACAGCTCCAGGTGATGGATATGGTCGTTGTTGAAAGAGAGGACCCTGAAATTTATTGAGAAATAGTTTAAATCATGTTGCATTTAGAAGGGTCAGGACTGAAAAAAACTACAATAATGGTAGACATATTTTACTGTTTTCTGTTTCTGCATAACAGCATCACTGCTATCCAGTGGCCAGTGGCACGGATACTAGCAACACTAGAGGTTAGGTTGCCATCAAGTAGAAGCTCAATATCAACCAATTCTACCCATAATCTTTCATTAACACAATTTTATTGACTTTGACTTTGTGATTGTTCACACACCAGACATTTTCATGGATAACTTCCTTTAGTTAGAAAATCCATGGATAGCACCAGGTTGAAGGATTCTTTTGGTTAAAATGCATTAAGAAAATATATCAAATGGACCAATAAGAAAAGAAGCTAAGGAAAAGATAGGAACAAAAGAACTTCAGAAAATAAAAAATAAGAAACATTGTACATACTGTTGCTGTTGTGTCAGCTGCTCGTGGTTGCACACCTTTCAGACCTACGACCCTGAAAATAATACATGTTATTAGACAAGGATTTTGAATGGGTCCAATTGATCGGTTCAAAAGATTATATATATATATATATAGCACACACAACACACACACACCAGCCACCACGAGGAGCATCAGAATAGGCACTAGGGTCCATGGGATCCAACTCATCATCCTCTGCATGAGCACGTTTCTTGCCCCCTTTTCTACTTCCCTTATCAAATGGAGGTTTGGAACTGGACCTGGAGAGGTAAATTGGGATCAATATATCCATTATGGCTTCAGTAATGATTAATTTAAAGATTTCAATGAAAAATCTTATAACTTAAGATGAGAACTATTCAATTAATATTCCATGAAATTCAAAGCTGAAGCAAATAAATCAATAAATAATCTTTCATTATTTCTGACATGTTAAATCAACTTAAAGTTCAGTTTAAGATAGATATAATGTAGTCTAATTTTGATGACAAAAATTGTATTTGATTGTCTGAATAATCCTCTTTCATTGAAAAGTATAATGGATACTAAGTCCAACAATGTTAGATTTTTTTCAAAAGTTCACTTCTCTTTAATTTTTATCAACCCTTTTCCATAGAATGCACCTTCCACTATTGAACTCTACATGATATTTTTTCAATATGGAATGTAACCTAAAAGTAAAGTAAATTAACTATATAAATCACAAGCAGATTGTAGATTTTTCATCATAGTATATTGTAGAAAAAGAGAAGACCTAAATGATGGATATTGGAATTTGAAATTAAATTATTTTATCGTAGAGGTCATGCCCCCAAAGATATGCAGCAATAAAATTGGCTAGATAACATCAACTGAACAGCAATAACATTTTGTTAACAATTTAACAGCACTGCAGATCTTCATACAAAACTATACCTCTGTTTGCTGGCCTTGTTATCTGAAATTTCACAGGGATATCCAGCACTGATTTGCTGATTATTCAAAGTTGAGGACAAATATTGACATTGTGGAAGATTCAGAACTCTGCATTTGTTCATTTTTTTTTTTTAATAAAACCAACAGAAATATTAGAGATGAACAATAGCAGCTAAATTAGAAAACAATATAGGGAGCAGATGATGTATATAGTCATTTGGTTGGTTGGGATTATTTATGAAGAAACAATTGCTTATTTTTCAAAAGCTCTCTCTAGATGGTGGAAAAAATAAGCAATTATTTCTCCAAAATAAGATGAACGAAACATAGACTAACTACTCTGTCCTCAGTAATCATTAAGAGTAACCACTCTCTACCTTGTGCAGTGATTGCAGTAACCCCATGCTTGAACAAGGCCAACACCCCAACCACCACATTCCATGCACCGCGGTAAATTAGATGATTGATCATACCCACCACCAACAGACAAGTCTGAGTGGCCTGAAACAACTTCCTGAGATAAATTAGGACACTGCCACTGTGATACATGAGTTTTTGTATTGTAGTAATACTTATGACCTGTAATACAAAGAAGAAATTGAGAAGATAACTTATAAAATTCATAAAACAGTGGCAAAAGGGATAGCAAAACTCAACACAATAACTACAATCAAGTAATGGGTAAACTGGTCCAACAAACAAACCACTCCAAAAATCATCTTGCTTGTGTTAAAATATTTTATTTGTCTGATAAGTAACTGAAATATATACTGAACCTGATAGCATAAATACATGGTCACTATGAAAAATGTAATGTTTATACAAAGTGACAATGAATGAGGAATCAAGTAGATTTACTAATTGACAACACAAAAACATGCAAAAGGGCAAAACAAATAAAAAGTCAAAGATTAGAACATTTAATATAAATCTATCTCTTTGATCCATAAAGTTTAGTTGCGAAGTATTTTCTTATCAGATTTCAAATACTCTTGATCGGTTATGTGATTTGGGCACTAAAAAAACTTGGGTGGTGTTCGGTTTGAGCATTTTCTATTTTCATTGAAAATGGAAGACAAGGTTGGAAATATGTTTGGTTAAATTTTAGAAAACATTTTGTGAAAATATTTTCAAAAAGAAGCACAAAACTGAAAATGATAAAACGTCATTTTCAACGTTTTAATGTTTGAAAACGCGGTGGCACATGTTGTAAATATAATCACAAGAGCTTCTTTTTCTTTTTTTACTTCAAGCCTTCCAACTATCCTGTTGTCTCCAGAATCTTGCATCTTCTCTTTTTTTCTCTCGCTCCCTATCACCATTCAGTCCCTTTCCGTCACCACCCACAACCTCTCACCCCCAATCTTCAACCCCCTCACTCAAACCTGGTTACGAGACCAGTTTTTCTCACGTGGGAAGGCGGAGACAGAGACTCTAATGGGACAGTCTTGCACAAGGTTGACGACACCGCTGTGATCACATTTCCAATAAGAATGCCGATAAAGACCCTAAGGGAAGGGTTACCTTCAGGGTTTGATATTAGAGAAAAAGTTGGGGTTTCGGTACCATCCGAAAACCTTTTTGCCCAACACTCGTCAATATTTATGCCAAATTCATCTTTGGAGGTAGCACATGTAATGCTTGATAAAGTGCCTGAAAGGAATGTTCTGTAGGCAGCCATGATATAGTCTTACTTTGATGATAAGGCCACAAGGCTTTTGGTTTTTTTGGTTAGGGATTGTGTCATGCCCAACATGATAGAACCTGTGAGAGGAGAGGTTATCAGATCTCAAACAACTGCATTCTTGAAAATTATCAGCTAAACCTACAATATCACTTTAGTTCAAATCTTTCATTCCTTTCCATACCTATTTCATCTCTATCACCAAACAACTAAACTTTCATTCATTTTCATACATCTTCCATCCCCCTTTCATTCATTTTCATCCATTTTTCTACTTACCAACCGAAGACAGCGTAAAGCTTTCCACCATGTCTCAGCCACAAACGAGCAGCACAAATTGGTGTTCACTCAAGACTAGTGAGAGGGATAGTGTGTAGCCAGCACACATGGGCACCAAGGCTGCAGAGTGTATGGGAAGTTAGGATCCAATTGCAAGATATGGAACTTCCGTCCCATATTGGAAGTATGGGAATATGGAATGTGGGTTTATAATTTTATAAAGCCTTGGGCTCTCCAACTACAATATCAAGCTTCTGTGATATGGTTTTCCCAAGGTTCTTATCATGATCCTTGCCATAGGAATTAATGAAGGTCAGCAGGCCCCATTGAACCTTGTTTTCCCCTACTACAATTCACCTTAAGTTGAGGACATGAATGTGATCCTTTTTGGGGCTTAGGTAAGTATATTGGGCTGGGCTAGTTTCTGTTATGCGAGGGGGTTCTCTTATTGTTTGGTTAGAGATGGTTAGTTAGATATTAGAATTTTAACAGAAATTAACAGGTAGGTATAGAAGACTAGGAGTACTTGTAGCATTCTTTCTCTAATTCTAAACCAGTACCATTGATTTACTCATTACAGGCTCCTTTTGATGTTAGAATATATAATAAATAAAAATTCATAAAAAGGCCAGATGCAACCAAATGATATTTTATTTGTGCTGAACCTGTTGTTTCATCTAATGCCTCCACCCAATTTTCTGGAAGAAGTGAAGATGACAGTGATTGTTCAGTTAAGTATGATTCTTTAGGTTTTTCCCATTGACTCTTCCCAGTACTTTCATTATAATAATAAAATGCCCCACTTCTGGGATCTTTTGCGTCCACCTACATGGAAAATTAGTAATTAATATGACGAGCTAGTAGTAAGGTGTAAGGTGTTGATAAAATTAAAAATCCTACAGAGGAAAAGATAGAAATTTGTCATTATTATAATGGGAAATAAGATAACATTAACTATATATCTTCAAACCTAGTCATGAACTGTATCTTTAAACAGATTATTTCATTGGCAGGGTGCAAAGTAAAACCCAACATGTGATTTATCGTTTGTCACAGCCTAAGGTGTCCTCATTCTTCCATAATCAATACAAATATTATAACATTCAGTATATACAACTTTATTTGCCTACTTTTTCAAAAAGATATACACAGGATTGTGGTGATGACTAAATGCAGCAGCTGTCAACCCAAATCTTAATTCAATTTTTTTTTTTTGTCTAAGACTGATAAGGAAATTTAGAATATCTAAAGGCATACACAACGAAATTTTCCATCTAAAGGCAAACTTTATAACAAGTGATACACACCCATCCCGGAGGCAACTTTTGATTTTCTGTAACTTCAGCTGCAGTGCCTTTCTGAAATGCAGAAACAGGTAATCTGTAAGGCATTTGAACAGATTGAAAATAATATACTGTAAAACACCTAAGAACATGAGAGAGAAAAATAGAATTCTAAATTAAAATTGCAGCACAATGGTTTGATCAGCTAGAATACCGCATTTGCATAGTTCAAACCCAAATGAATTTTGCAGCGTAATATTAATGATGCCACAGAAATAAACACATAAACTGGTGGAGGTGGGGAGAAAATGCATCATGATGAGAAATATAAACTAAGATCGATATTCTTACCAGATCTGCAGTACATGTGACATCTTTAAGAATACCCCTAGCTCTCAACCTCTGCTTGAGGTACTCAGGCAATTCTTTAGCTGCAGTTTTTTGTTCTGAACATGTATCGAGTATAGATTCTGATTGACTGAAAGCGTTGCTACCTACTTCACAGTTCCAGAAGCAACAAGGTCAAGGTATACTCAATGGCTCACTTATTGCAGTTCTAAAATAGTGCTGCAGCATGAGTAAAATAATTTTGGAATTATATTTACCTGCAGTAGTATTAAGTTTTGGAGCATCAAAATAGGCACCTCCACCAGGTACACCATATCCATTACCTATTTCTGTGTTACCTGATACAGAATGCATATAATCCCAAAGAAACCATATGAATTATTTACAATTAAAAGACAATCATAGATGAAATTAACCTATAACAGTGAGTGGGTGATGTTATAGAAATATGAAAACAGAGTACTTTAAAGAAAAAACCACATCCAAAACTTCTTTTTTTATAATTCATATCAAGGTTTATTTCCCCTTTCTTAAATGCAGTCAGAGCACAGACCTAGCTGTAGACAATATTTTCACATCCTCCTCCAAGGTTTGAAGGTTAAGAATGTTGTACACAAAGTGTAATGTGGTATAAATGCCCTAGCATAATATTTTCAGCACTCAAGTTGTATGGGATGGGAAAGAATGAACAAAAGAGAACTGAATTATCTAACATACAGTGAAGAAAAGCAGTAACTAGTACCACTGATTAGCAGTAACAAAAGAAAGAAAAAAAATTTCTATGTCCTTAGTCCTTACATCCTTTGAACCCCATTTTTTATATTCATATGTAAACCAACTCAAATATCAACTAGTAGTCTAGTACTCAATAATCTAGTTTCAGTCAACCTTCAATTGCTTTTCTCCAACTTTATATCCTGATATAAATATTTCCAATTCATAAGGATCTTCAATTTCAAAATGATTCAAAATAATAGACCATGTTTTTTTTTATTATTATTATGTACACAAAGATATTAACCATTGTTACAATAATAGGGATATGCATACTTGATTGAATTATTAGTGTAAATAATAGTGTTAGTGATGTGTTTGGAAGAGCTTATTTACAGCTTATTAAGGCTCATCTTATGACATAAGCACTTGTGTAAGTATTAGGGAAAGCTTATGAAAAATACTTACAACTTGTATGGAACCAATTTAACCCTACTTCCTCTTCAATTATAGAAACAACTTATAAGTGTGTACAATTTAACCTTATTTTCATCACTTCTTTCAGGTGTCCTCTCCCCTGATTTCTTAACAACATCTCCCTTATTATTAAAAACCAGTATTTAGATCTGGATTTATTATTTCATAATTTATGCTCTCTCCTAGTTGACAGATGTTGCCCGTCTGTTACACACCTTTCCTCTCCCTTATGCAAAGATCCATTGAGGGAGACCCTAGAGAAGTATGGATGTTGCTGAGTTAGTGTTGCCTTATCATGTATGCTGTTAGAGTACACACATATATGCAGAATTAGACATTTATCTCTGTTGTCAGAATTTGTTACAACAGCTTAGAGTTCTTATATTTATGCGAGGGGACAGACCAATGATTTTTCCTTCATTTGGATAAAGATGTAAGATGTTCATTAAAATGAAAGGGCCAACAGAATGGAAAAATAATTTTATGACAAAGAAAAGTCCTCAAGAATTGAGCATCCTGAAGTCCAAATGGCAAAAGAAGAGGGAGCATCATACAAAGAAATTAAGTCATAAATGAAGGTAAAGGCTGAGGATATGATGATAAGAATTAAAATAAGGGTTCAAATGTAATGCATTGACAATGTAAGTAAAATAGCTTTACATTGTTAGACAATCACAACTCACCGTTTGTATGACTTTTAAAATAGATTTATAAAAGTCAATTCACTTATCATAAATGGAGGGTTATGATTGTCTGTAAAACTAATCTACATAGTCAGTGCACTACCTTTAAACTCTTAAAATAACCATTCCACTAATACATCAAGCCACCAAAGAATTAAAAAGGAAGCATAATGGTTATGGGCAGAATTAAAAACACTTGCTTAAGTAAACCAGTAACTACAGACCTTCTTCTCCACGTGCAGCTTTCCCACGCTTTGCAGCCATTTCAGCTCTATGCTCAGTGGCCATTTTCAACAGATGCTCCTGTTTTTATTAAAAAAAGGAGAGAGAGAATAGAAAAGCAGGTTTGCACCCTGTCTAACTCTTATACTCTTCATAGAAATAAAATTAAAACACAATCATGCACTATCACTCACCTTTAAAGCATTGGGGTCACGATGCTCTGCAAACACATCTAAATTATCCTTGGTAGGCAAATCCGCAGTTCTTCCCTCTCTAAAACGGGACAACACAAACATCTAACTAACTCAATAATTCCCACTATCTCAAACCACTAATATCTCAAGAAAGCCTTCCATTCCACAGAATTGGGTAAAGGAAAACCAACAAAAATTAAAACACACCTTTGGCTCCTTATGACATTTTGCATTGCAATTTCCTATCAATAAAAACAAATCCAAAATACTCAAAACAACCAAACAAAATATGTTAACACAAGACTAGCATGGCTTCAAGGGTCTCTGTTTGGGTAAACTTCCCTATTCCCTAGAAGTACTTCTAAGAGAATAAAATATGGAGAAAAATGAAATGAGCTTATCAATAAGCTAAAATTAGTTTCTTCAATAGCTAATTTGTAGAAACTTTCTTATATAGATTCTGTAAAAGATATGGACTTCTACAAATTACCTATTG
This sequence comes from Amphicarpaea edgeworthii, assembly GCA_014843725.1. NCBI lineage: Eukaryota > Viridiplantae > Streptophyta > Magnoliopsida > Fabales > Fabaceae > Amphicarpaea > Amphicarpaea edgeworthii. The sequence goes on from CM026326.1 coordinate 14,141,015, forward strand.
GAGAAACCAATATCAACTCATTTCATTCATATCATATTTTTTTCTCTTAGAAGGACTTATAGAGAAGTTTGCCCAGACATATCCTAAAGCACAATCCGCAGCATCAACACGACAACAATTGCTGCCACATTTGTCCACAATTTTCCACAACATCATGATGAAAACCGCAACAGCAATTTAAAACCTTGCAATAAGAGACAGCAACATACTTGTTCACGCAGCACGGCATCCTGAGCAGCAACATCGATATCGCCCAAGCCGTTTAACTGTGCTCCATAGTGATTAGAAAAACTAACTGTGGCACCACCAATACCACCCACTCTAGTGTTCTCAACATGGTTAGATTCGGAAGAGTTGTTATACTCTTCGTGTTGTTCAGTTGGTTTAACATTGGTAGCGAAACCATAGTGGGGAACAACGGTTCCTTCTTGTTGTTGTTGTTGAGAGTTGTAAGGGGCATGGGCGTAATTTGGCCACGAAGGAACGCCAGGAGGGAGTGGCTGGTCTTGGGAATTCTCCATGTCTTTTGAATTTGTTCTATTCTGAAATTTCCAAGGGCTGAAAATTTGTGACTAATGAACCAATAATGGGTGAAATTACAGTGTTGATTTGAAATGGAACATAAATAAGGTGAGAATTAAAAAAAAAGGGGGGGAGGGGGGGTTAATGAGATATAAAGTGAATTTGGAATGGAGAAAGCTTGCGTCGAATGAACGCGTGGAAGTAGCGGCGAGAAAAGTTTAGAAGGGAGGGTATGAAGTATGAAGGTTAAGGAAAGAGAGAGTTTCGGGTGAGTGTAACTAAGAGAAAGAGAGAGAGAGAGAGGGGGTTACTGTGTTCATACGGTGGGCTGAAGAAAACCACTGCGTCAGTGCGTCTACGCCCGGCGTGGGCAAACGGTGTTGAGTGAGTTTTCTGGCCGGGCCTAGCTTGGTTTGTCAAGGGGATGTTAGGCCATAGCTTCCTGCATTTCCACTTTTACTTCCTGCACCTCACGCATTTTTTAAAATAGTCTAATATATGTTTTTTGTTCCGTAAATAATGGAAAGTTCAATTTTAGTTCCTATAAAACTTTTCGTCTATTTTTTTTGTCCCATCATTTTTGTAATATGTTACTTTTTGGTTCTGAACTTGATTCAGTTAGCTAAACCTATGTGTATGATACATTTTTCTTCCAACATACCCTAATGTTTTTTTTTGCACTCCACTTTATTTATTGCACTTCTAACGTACTTATTTCACCTCTATGTTTTTAGTTTTTAATTTTTAATTTTTAATTTTAATTTTAATTTTTAACTTTCAATTTTTGATTTTTGATTTTTCATTCATAATTCCTAATTTTATTTTTAATTTTTAATAAGTCTATTCCAAATTGAGAAAATATGTTATCCAAAAAGCCTAATCTGCATTTATTATACCCATTTCGGACAGTTTTAACACCATTCACGGACCAAACTAAACTTTAAAATGAGAGATCACTAACCTTGTGCAAACTCTTCCTCATTATGGTTGAGGCTCGATGGAGGCGTAGATGCAGTGACACGAAAAACAACATATAACTTTCCAGATGCTTATTTTGTCTATCTGGAAAACACTTTTCATATGCTTATTTTGTCTATCCATAAAGAACTTTTCATACGCTTATTTTAGCTATCCAGATTAGGCTTTTCAAACGATTATTTTCTCTATCCAGATAAGGCTTTCTCGACGCTTATTATGGGGAAGAGTATTTTAGATATTTTTAAAAATGGTGGAGGTGCAAGAAGCAAAATAGGAGGTGTAGAAGCAATGCCCAGATGCTATCGGCACCTACTAGTTGCTTGGGAATTGCTTCCTGCACCTCCCATTTTTCCCATTTTGCTTCCTGGTGCTCCCAAAAAAATACCCAAATAGACCAAATGCCCCTGCCCCACAACCACCCAACACTACCATCGGCACCTTTGGTACAGGTAAGAAGGCGTAGCAAAGAAAAAGACAAAGAGGATGTGTAAAATGAAAGTCTATTTCAAAATAACGAATCTATAAAATAATTTTTTTTCTATACTTCAGGAAGCATATTAGTATCCTTCCAGAACAACAAATGAGTAAATTAATGAGTTTAATAGGTTTTTATTTTTTATTTATCAACAATGTATTTAATATTGATAGGCCGGTCAAACATCTTTGCTTAAAACCTCCTGAAATTATAATAAGCTTACTTTCCATGAAGAAAACATAAACAATGAGCTTTTTAAAATGTTCAATGAATGAGTTTAATATTAGCCTAAGTAGAGCTTTTTCTAATTGAGCACAATTCAAATCTCATCTAGCTCTTTTCTCAAGGCTTTGCTTATTTTATTTTTCACGGTCTCGTGTATGAACTAAATTAGTCATTTGGTTTTCACATTGCAGTCTTTATTGATTCTCGTTGCTTTTATATAAACTAGTGGGTCTATATTATTTTTATTTAAATAAAAAAGAAAAAAAAGAAGTTAAGAGTAGTGGGTAATTATTAACATGTAAGATTCGTGTGAGACTCATAAAATACACAAGAACATATTAGAAGAGGAGTTAAATAGTGGGTTAAATAATAAATTAGAAAGATTTTTGCGACAGATAGTAGTTAAAGAGTTGTTTGTAGAGATATATGATGATTTAGAAACAAGTTAATATATCTCTTCAAGACAAAGTCTTTGAAAACCTTTCCAAAGTGCATAGACTGCAAAGATGAATATTTATAAGCAAAATATAATAAGAGTAAAACACTTGTTTTTATATTGGTTCACTCAATCTTGAGTTACGTCTAGTTCTCCTTTAACTGTTAAAGGATTCCACTATAATCAACCTAATTATAAAACAAGTATTCTAAACTATCACTTTTGACTACAAGTATTCTCTATGCCACTACTGCCTACAAGTATTTTAAAATCACTACTGATTGATTACAAGTATAAATCTCTCTCTAGGATTATACTACCCAAGTATTATAAGTCACTCTTGGCTTTCTATATCAAATGATTTGAATAAGATTCAAATAACTCTCATAGAGAGGATATACAAATGAGTTGAATCTCTGTGAGCTTTAGAAGATGATGTTTCTCTTTCTCTTAGCTCTTTTTCTCAATAGGGTTTGTAATCTTTCTTGTTGTTTGCTTTCTTTGGTTTTGACACTTAGGTTTTTGTTCATTTTCGTCAGTCTTCATCTTTCATGGAAGCATTTATTTATAGCATAGCTTCATGGATTTGAATGTTGAAGAGGATTTGATCTGTTGTCTCATAGTGGAGTGTTGAAGTTGCTTTATCTTGGTCAAATTAGAGAGGAGCAAGCTCTTGTCTTGTCAAGACTTCTACTTTATCTTTCGTATGTGTGCTTCTCGAAGTGGAATAGCCTTTTTAGATGTACCTTCTTAACTTCACCATTCATGAGACAAACAAACAAACAGATGAAAAGTGGTTTAGTAAGATTTACCTCTTTTTCTATTTTTAGACATACATTCATAAAAGCAAGTCACTAATAGTTATGCGTGTTATCTAGTACCGGTGTGGTACTATTGACAAATAGACTATCTGTTGGGAACAAATACTCTGTTGTGTGTTGGGCTACTTCACTGTTTGGTCCAAGACTATCTCATAGTCTGTTCCTTTAGGGAAGTTTCCTCGCACAAGGAACATGGTTTGTTAGGGACAGAGCCTTTCCTTCTGGTCATATTGACCACGTAGTTTGTTCAAAAGCACTTTGGATGCTTGATTTATTATGAAATTATTTTCAGACAATCAACAATATAAAGTGCAATTGTAGAGATTTTACCAATCATCTTGTAATGATTTTGGTTCCTTAAAATATCTCAATTTTAGATCATCAGTTGAATCAAATATTATGACATTTGTTATCATCAAAATCAATTAAAAGATTAGGGGCTAGACATCATCCAATGTCTTGGTTCTAACAATCTCCTCCTTTTTTATGATGACAGCATATGTTATAATTTTGATTAACAAGAATAAAATCACACGGTTTCATTAATCAGAGTATAAGATTATGTTATGTCATTATATTTATGAGCAATTATTAACATGAAGAACTCCCCTTGAGTTAATCACGCATATGCAAATAACAATATATAAGACAATAAAACATAATTAGAACGGGTTTGAAAAAAAAAAAAAAGTGAACCAATAGCTGATATTTATTAAAAATATTAAGTATTAAGCATTATTAGAGTATATGTATTAAAACTTTATATAATTCTCCCCTTGTGTCATTAACAAAAAGGAGAGAATTTAGAAGTGAATTCATGCCATCATAGTCATGGAGGTGGTGGAGTGGATGGCTTCTTTTGGGTTTCTCCAGCTTTTAATGAGGCAGTAGTAGAGGTAGAGGCTAGAGCAGTTGTTGGAGGAAGTGGAGGAGTTGCCATTGGTGCAGGAAGTGGTGGAGGTGGAGTACCTTGCATGTACATCTGCATAGAGTATTGAAAGGCTTGAGTGAGTTGAACAATTGTGTTGGCCTTATGTGCTTGCAAGTCTCGTTCAAGTTCAACCTTTTGCTCTTGCATCTCATGTAATGTCAACCCGGATTTCCTCACGAAGGGAGGCAATGGATTCTCTTATTTCATTTCTCATTTCGGTGCAAGACACTGGTTGATGATCAAGATCAATACCACTTGTTGCATTGAGTGGGTCAACGAGAAGTGGAGTACTGGGTCAAGATTGAGTAGGCACCAAGTCTTGACAGTTCGTGGCTAGTTGTGATTTGGTTGTCTTCTCATGCATAGCTTCATTCATTGCAACTTCAGCATTAGCTATGCTAGTTGCCTCTTAGGCTAAAGCAGTAACACGTATCTTAACAACCTCTTCTTCTAGAGCCAACTTGCGTAGTTTGCCCTCTTCTGCCAAAGCCAACTCACGTAGTCTGGCCTCCTCTTCTAGTCGTGTAGCCACAACTGTTTCAACTAGTGCTTAGGTTGCTTACCTAACACAATTCTTTCTTGTATTCTTCAAATAGTTGTCTTGCAAATGCTTCATCACCTAAAGTAGGTGCTATGGTGACCATGGGGACAACCATTGTGTCTGAGATATTGTAGAAGATGTAAGGAGCTGTGGAGCCTTCACTAACACTCTATGTTTCATCCTTCTTAGCCTGTGTTAGTGAGGATGAACCTGTTGATTCCTACAAATTGGCCATGTAGTCTTGCTAATAGGCACGAGCAGTCTGTTCAGTGCATTCTTTATGAGTCTGTTGTAAGGGCTGCGACAACCTTTCAAACTCCACATGAGCCTTAGGAGGCAGGTGTGGTATGCTAATCTTCTTTCCTTTCAGCTTGTTTAGGTTGATGATAGGCAACCTTGATGCTATGCAGTTTGGAGCCACAAGCATATCAGTCCTCTCTCTAATATGGAGGTTTGGAGGGTAGAATTGTCTAGGTGCTTTTTCTTTGATACTACAATAGTCTGAGGACCCTGAAGTCTTCAGCATCTAGTATATGGCAAGGGTCTGTTGGTTGAAGACTTTGTAGGTGTAGACAAATAGGATGAATGCATACAAAAGGTTGAGCCATCCACAACATGGCTTGATGTCCTTTGTTGCTAACTCGATCAACTAGTTGCTTCTTGGTAGTCTTTGTAAGGGGCATAGAGTCTTCAGGAGTTGGAGTGTAGTGCTCTAGACCCTATAGTGCACATGCAAGCCTATGTGCTAGATGTTGGGCCAACTTCTCAAGATAAGGTGTAATGGAAGCAAACTCCTCTTCTTGCAATCTTGTAACAAGGATGGCATCATCTCCACAGATTGTAGTAGGCTCTCATTCCAAAGAGGCTTGATAAACGGTATCAATCCGGGAGCTTCCCTCAATGGAGATGGTCTGGAGATTGGAGTCCAAGACCCCATCCTGATCCATTCAACATATTTCCACTTCTTGTCGTCTTGATGAAACTGTGAGAAAGTCCTTAGAAGGTTGATGTTAATATTTCAAGTAAGGCTCCCAAGTGTGTCACCAAGTGAGTTGAATGGTTTGATGAGTGTTGCTTCTTGGTAGCATAAGCCATCTTTCGGCCTTGTATTGGCTAGACTCCTCATTTTTAACAAGTTTAAGAGTGAGGAATCTCCTAAATTGTGCCTCATGCCAAGATGAAGGTGGTGGAGACGATGGTGGTGTTGGTTCTACAAGTGCCAAGTGCTCACCAAGTTTAACAGGAACATATAGTCTGTTCTGCCATAGATTAGTGGGGATGGATGGTGCCTCATTCTCCACTGCATGTTGGTAGGTGACCACGGTGTCGGTCATTACTAGAATACAGACTGGAGATAGAGATAAGGATGGTAGTATAATGAAGTCAACTAGTGTTTGGGGTGATGTGGTTGATTGTGGAATAATTTGAATAATGGGTTCAAGCTATGTAGCAAACTGAACATTGAGTTCAGCCTATTGGGGTGTGATTGTCTATTCAGTGGGAGCAGACAATGGGTTCTCTTATGTCTAAATAGTGGACTCAAACAATGGCTCTTAGTTTGTGAAGGTTCATCAGACTATGTAGTAACTATTTGGCTTACTGTTTGGGTAGAAGACGTAGATGATAGTGATGCAACAAATAGTGGGTCTGTTGGGTTTAGTGTTTGAGTTTGAGAGGGGGTGGTAGTCTATGGAATATTCTTCCTTAGACGTTTGGTGGAATGAGGGTGTGTAGGGAGGAGATTCATCTTACAAAAAGTTGGGAAGGAAGGAATAGGTGGAAGCCACGTCATGTTGTCTTCCCTGCAGCACCTTCATCTTCACAGCAAGCTTCTGAATGGTTGAGGTTGGTGGTGGAATCTTCCTCAATTCCTTGGCAGAACCAAATGGTGCAACAACAACACCAACTGCTTCTTGTTGTCTACTTGGTCTCTTGAAGACTAGACCCTTATTGTCAATTGCTTCATTATCTTTAGCAATGATGACAACAACTTTGCCAATCTTGGAAACTTTTACCAAATTTACCTTGGCAGCCATAGACTATGATGTTGTTTGTTTGGGAGCTAACTTCCCTTTTTGTACTTCCTTCCCAATGGTCTAAGGTGGCTTTGGTTGGCAGTAGGAGCTCTCTATCTAATCTGGTTGGGCTTCTTGGCAGGTGGCTCCTCATTAGGTTGTGCAAATTGTCTTGTCATCATCATGGTCTATTGACCAACAAACAAAATAGTCTCTTAACCTTCCGAAGTAAGAGTCTCTACTGAAGCAACTTCATCAAAGGCTTTCTTTCCTTTAGTCTTCTTTGATCCTCTAGTTACACTTCATCATCTGTTAGAGAGGGAGGAGTGAACCTTGTCAGGTGACCCTTTTTGATGGGGAACCCCAAGTGCCGTTTTATCAAACTAGCAGAAGTGAGCTCCCTCTGATGGACGTATGGTCCGTGCTCATCTACATAGGCCAGGTCATCTATCACACCATCAAGGATGTTGTGCAACAGCCTAGTGTTGATTTGTTGATCCCAGAGAATCCTTATGATTAGTGCCTTATGGTATGTGGTTGCTACTAGGTAGAGAGATTGGATGTGGTTCACCAGATTCACAAATAGTGTATGTGGAAGGTTGAATGGAGTACCTTTTATGATGTGGTAGAGGATGAATTTGTGTAGAGTAGACATATGGTCACGAGACCCAACCTTGTGAAGGACGATCTTGTTGATGATGTTGAGTAGGATCTTGGCCAATGGTGTGAAGGAAAGAGGATACAACTTCTTCTTCATGCATTCCATTGTGAAATTGGGTCCAAGGATGACCCTTTCAACAATGCCACTAGAGAGTCCTAAGTCCCAATCCTTTATGTAGTAGTTAGGATGAAGTTCACATCCTATAGTCTGAGCAATGGTTGTGGGCGAGACCTCCATATTGACATCGAAGATGGTGTTGATCATCTTGTTCCCTTTGAAGGTAAAATTCCTCTAAAACTCCTTGATTAGATCAGGGTAAATCTTTTGTCACTCATTAAAGTAATCCTTGATGCTTGCTAGTTCCAAATACCTTGAGATGTTAAGACCATGTTCCTCAAGGTATTTCAAGTTGATGAAATATTCCACATTGATAGTCCTTGTGTTGGGTCCTCATGGAGGTATCACGATAGCTTCTATGGAGGTTAGATTCTCGTACTTCTTGATCTCTTGCCGCATTTCATTTGGTTTGGAATCTTTTAATGCCATCAGAGAGCCAGGTTGAACCTCTGTTGGCTCCTCATCTACTAGAGGGTTGTTAGAAGGGGGTTGGTAGGAGAATGATCCCTTGGAGGAGGAACCTTTGGCTATGGTGAGTGAGAAGGGTTTAGGGTGGAAGGTTCAGAGAAGGCGAGAGCGAGAGCGAGAGTGAGAGAGGCAAAGTTAGAAACTTAGAGGATAAGTTTGTAACGGTAGGCATTGAAATGCAATGAGTGGGCTTTAAATAGAATGTTAAGGGTCAGGGAATGTTTCAAAAATGACTCATTAATTATAATAAATGTGTCGTTTTGGGCTTCATGACTCAATGACTCTTCAAATTCTTAAGTTAAAAACTTCCTTCGAAAACCACATGTGGTTTGCTCATATATTGAACATGAGGCATGTGACATGCATACGCTGTCACTTAATTGAACACCAGATGATGAGTCCTTAGTTAGTTAATGACTACAGATAGTGATAAAATTTTCATTCTACATGGACCATCCTAATCTTTTCTCTAAAAAAGATTAGTCTTTTTTTAGTAAGGGATTTTGTGAAAATATTAGCAAGCTGATCATTTGTATGAACATATTCAAAATTGATGGTACCCTTTTAAACATGGTCTCTAATAAAATGATGTTTTTTTTTTTTATGTGTTTAGCTCTAAAGTGCATGGTTGGATTTTTAAAAAGTGAAATTACAACAGTATTATCACAGTAGATAGGAATGTTACTCTCAAAGATGTTGTAGTATTCAAGTTGGTTCTTGATCCACAAGATTTGAGAGCAACAACTTGATGCTTAGATATGTTCTACTTATGTTGTTGATAATGCTATTGTTCCTTGCTTTTTGCTGAGCCAAGACACCATGTTTCCTCCAATGAAGTGACAACTTCCACTGATGTTTTTTCTTTCAATTCTATCTCCAGCATAATCAACATCACAATAGTTTGCCAATTTATATTCTTTCTCCCTTTTGAAGCATAGACCAAGGTTAGGTGTACTAAGGAGATATCTAAATATTCTTTTTACAATAGACTAATGTACCTCCCTTGGGTCAGACTGAAACCTTAAACAAAGGCAAACATTGAACATAATGCAAATCTAGATGCAGCTAGATAGAGTAGAGACTCAATCATTCCCTTGAATTGAGTGACATATACTTTCTTTAACTATTCATCAATTCCAAGTGATGTGGTTGGATGCATTGGAGTTTTCATAGCTTTAGCATCATCCATCTTGAATTTCTTCAAGAGTTTCTTCACATACTTAGTTTGATGTGTGAATATCCCTCTGTTTGTTTGTTTGATTTGCAATCCTAGAAAGAACTTAAGTTCTCCCATCATGCTCATTTCAAATTCAGTCTACATCAAAATGGAGAACTCTTCACAAAGTTTTTCATTAGTAGCACCAAAAATGATATCATCCACATAAATTTGAACTATAATGAAATTAGGGGAATAATTCTTGTGAAACAATGTATTATGTATCTTTCCTCTTATAAAATCATGTTCAATTAAAAAGGAACTTAATTTTTCATACCAAGCTCTTGGATCTTGTTTAAGACCATACAAAGCTTTGTTAAGTTTAAAAACATGGTTTAGAAAGACAATACTCTCAAACTCAAGGGGTTGTTCTACATAAACTTCTTCCTTGATGATACCATTGAGGAATGCACATTTTACATCAATTTGATATAACTTCATATTTCTATGAGCAGTAAATGAAAGTAGAATTCTAATTGCCTCAAGTCTAGCTACAAGAGCATATGTCTCCTAGTAGTCTATACTTTCCTTTTGTAAGTAACCTTTGGCCATTACTCTAGCCTTGTTCCTTACAGCCTTACCATTTTCATCTAGCTTGTTTCTGAATACCTATCTAGCACCAACGGCTTCTTTGTTGTTTGATAGCTTCACTAGTTTCCAAACATCATTCTTCTAAAATTGGTCCAACTCTTCTTGCATGGCTTGGACCCAACTTTCATCTTCCATGGCATCATTAATGTGCCTTGGTTCTATTTCTGACAAAAGAGATGTTTGTTAGAAGGATGATCTTATTCTAACTAGTGCTTCTATCTCTCATATGATTTAAGATGGAGGATGGTTTTTTATCATCAGTTTGTTGCTACCAGATGGTTCTCTTGTTTCTTCATCTTCTAATATTGTCTGTTTTTGAGCAGACGATTGTGGAGCGGACAATGATGGTGCAAACGATGATGGAGCAGACGATAGTCCATTAGACAATGATCTGGTCCTTGTTAGTCCTTCATTTAATCTTAGATCTATAATAGAATCTTCTAACTTTGATAGTATCCTATTAGGTTGAGTGTCATTAAACCTTACATGAATAGATTTTTCCACACATTTGGTTCTAGAGTTGAAAACTCTATAAGCCTTTTGATGTTTTAAAGTATCCAAGTAAAGCTCCAGTATCACACTTCAAATCAAACTTACCTAAATTATCTTTAGTGTTAAGAATGAAGCATTGACATCTAAATGGATGGAAGTATGATATGTTTGGCTTTCTTCCCTTCCACAGTTCATATAAAGTCTTTTTAAGAATAGGCTTAATGTAAATTTTTTTTTGCAAATAGCAGAAAGTACTTACAGCTTCAGACCAAAAGTGCTTTGGAGTTAAGTTATCGTTCAACAAGGTTCTGGCCATTTCTTGCAATGATTTATTCTTCCTCTCAACAACATCATTTTGTTGTGGTGTTTTGGGTGTTGAGAAGTTGTGAAGAATACCATTCTCTTCATTGAACCTTTGAAAACTTTCGTTTTCGAACTCACCTACAAGGTCACTTCTTATGGAAGTTATACACACATGTTTTTCATTTTGAATAAGTTTACAGAATTTATAGAATGCCTTAAAATCCTCTTCCTTGTGGGTGAGGAATAGTACCTAAGTCCATCTAGAATAGTCATCTATAATGACTAACCCATATCTCTTTCCTCTTAGTGAGGTTGTCCTTGTTGCACCAAACAGATCAATATGTAATAGTTCAAGAGGCCTTGTAGTGGAAACAATGTTTTTGCTTTTAAAAGAATTTTTTACTTAGTTTCCATTTTTGATAAGCCTCACAAAGCAAGTCATCCTTTTATGACATTGTTGGTAGTCCTCTTATGAGGGTATGTCTTTGCAATTTTGAGATTAATCTCAAGCTTGTTGGCCAAGCTTTTTATGCCATACCTAATGCCTTTCTTTGACAGAAAATAAACAAGATACATTTTGATCTTTTAGTTCAGCAAGGTTGATCTTGTAAAGATTGCGTTGTCTCTTTGCAGAGAAAAGATGGAAGCCAACAGAGTTTTTGACTATGCATGATTCCTTGTTGAAGGATGCATCATATCCAATGTCGCAAAATTGACTTATGCTCAATAGATTGTGTTTTAATCCAACAACAAACAAAACATTTTCTATGGAAAGGTTAGGAGGAATACCTACCTTACTTGTACCCCTTGTCTTCCCTTTTTGATTCCCGATGAAAGTGAGTATACCACCATGCATGGGTGTCAGGTTTAGGAACATATACCTTATTTTGGTCATGTGATGTGAGCAACCACTATCCAGGTACCATGATTAGGGTTTCTTTCCTACTATCAAAGATGTTTGCAACAGGAATGATTTTATATTTAGGTACCCTATTTTTCTAGGTCCTTTGGGGTTAGTTTTAGAGGTAGATGATTTACCCTTGTTAGGCAATTTCTTGTGATGGACTTCATAGGTCCATTTCCTCCTTGAGACTTACTAATGGAAGCATTATTATCATATGCTTTTTTCTTTCTTGTGAAATTGAAGCTAGATTTGTCAAATGGGTGTCTGTTGGTTGTAATTATCATATTAAGCTTTTCAAACCCACTCACAAATTTGCTAAAAATGCTACCTTCAGTGAGGCAACTTCATCAGGTAATTTTATGATTTCAGCTTCATCCTTACTTATGGTTCACACTTTGTTGAGTTCTTCAACATCATTTATCAATAAGTTCAAATGCCTTATGTGCTACTCTTTTTCTACCCACAGTTCACATTTGCTATTAATTAAGCTTTGGTGTTCTGTGGTTAGTTTTTCAAAATTGTCAGTAAGATTATCACTTGCTTCAACTAGCTTGGCACATTTGTCTACCATATCAGTGAATGAAGACTCAATTTCTGCAGATCTTTTAACAATTTTTTAAATTTAATTTTTCATTAACACATAGGATTTTAAAAGAATTGATGAATTAGAAAGAAGCTCTTGATAAGCTTCCTATAGAGAAGTAAGGTTATTGAGATCTACCTTAGGTTCTTCTTCATCTAGGGTTTCAGACGTAGATGCTGAGGAAGAGGTGTCTGCCATTAGACAGTGATTGCCATCATCACCTGATGCTTCTTCTTCTCTAGACGCAAACGATGATGATGATATGTTTGCCATCAGACAAAGGTTGGCCTCTTCGTCTGATGCTTTAGTTTCTTCCTCATTTATTGAATCATTGAGTTCTTCCCACGTGGACATCAGTCCTTTTCTTCTAGGGAAGCTTTTCTTTATCTTTTCCTTTCCCTTGTTTAGAGTTGGACATTCTAATTTGAAGTGTTTATGCTTTTTACACTTGTAACAGACGATAGGATTTTTCTCTTTCCTTTCATGGTTTGTTGGGAACTTTTTGTTGAAGTTCTTCCATCTAGATCCACCTTTCTTTCTCCATATTTTGTGGATCTTTCTAGATATAAATGATAGCTCATCATCATCACCAAAGTCATCTTCACTTGAGGATGTTATCTCCTCTTCTAACTCTTTGACCTTTAGAGCCAAAACTCTATGTCTCTGAAGCAATCGATTACCACTAAGGGACAATCGATTACAAACATCAGATTTTTCAAGCCAAAACTCTATATCTTTGAAGCAATCGATTACAGCTAGCAGCAATCAATTACCACGTAACATTTTGGGAAATTTAAAAGGCAAATAGAGGTTTATTCCTTCCAAATTAGAAAGCCCATTCTCTGAAAACCCTTAATCTTCTCTCTGAAACCCAAAACGAACCCCACTTACTTTATTTAAACCCCAATGGCTAATTCATCTTCCCCACACCAACCACGAACAAAATCATGTGCTAATCAACCCATCTCAGCTCGCATTCAACAACACATTAAGAAGAAGCTATCACAAGAAAAGGGCAAGGCTACAATGGAAGGACCAACCAACCCACAAAGGGTACCCTCAAAATGGCCAAGATGACCGGTTGCTCGCTCACCTTCTCTTCTTCCTAAGAAACCTGTGACACCCTTTACCCCAAAAGTTAGGTCTTAAAATAAAGTGTGAAAATAATGAAACATCATACGAGGGAATATAGACTTTCCATGGAATTTTCATGAGTAAAAGGTTCACATTCTCAAATCCTCGAAATAATCCACGCTTATAAGTACATAATGTAAATTCAAAACGTTTGGCATCCAAATGGCCACACAAGAGTACGGCGTCTAACAAGAAGAATTAGATGTAAATAAGTAACCCTACCTCGATGTCACAGCTATCAAAGCAAAGTCCTAAAAAAAAAATATAAACTAAGTTGGATAGGCTAAGCCTCTCCTCCAACATTCTATTCGATGCATGGACGATCTTCACCTACAAATGGCAATCAGCCCAAACACACACAACAAGAATCGCACAAAGAAAGGGAGTGAGAATCATTCTTGCATCAAAAGTAAGATACAATATAAATGGGGAAACAAGATTTGCATATTTTCAGGATACGTATACCCATGTAGGTCACACAACAATAATACAATTCTTCATAGTACCATAATGCATATGTAATGCAATGCCTCTTAGACTCTATCTCATATGCCATGTGGTACCATATCTAGCTCGGGAGAATAGTCTAGGAGTGTGGTCTACCCAAAAGCGTCACCGACGTTAGTGCCTTTAGCATAGACTATGACACCTAGAGTGATCTGCATGTGGCTGTCAGGGCTACCCAGCTTTGCAAGTACACTCCAACTCATGGGATCAACATGAGCTCACAGAGTTTCCACACCAGGTAACCCCCAAGGTCCAGGCTAAACCTATCATGACCCCCACCTTCTTGGTTCACAGTTATTCAACAATTCTCAAATGTTATGATGCATGTTCAAACATTCAAACAAAACAATGGTTCCAATGAACCTAACATCATGCATTAGTGAGCTCATCCTTGCCTCTCGCAAGCTAGGTCACCTATCTCAATGGCATCCAACAACACCTCATATCACATACTCAAACACTACATATTCACATCTTAGTATTCATATACAACACCCCACAAAATGTAAATCATGCATTTAAAGTAAGCATCCGCATAAAAAATGACTATTAAACATTTGCACATCAAAATATAAGCTTTAGACACTTTCTAGAAAAAAGTCAAAGTTGACCAAAGTCAATGAATAGTCAACCCTCAGACAGACGGTCAACACTTGGCCAGATGGTCAACGCTTGGCTAGATACAGTTTGGCCTGAGCAGACACTGTCTTGGCCTAAGACCAATACTCTGCAGAATGCTGAAAATGACTTTTCTGTAGAATCTAATGCCTCCTAAAGGATTCCTCATACTATAATCAATCTCCCAAAGCTTAAGAGCATTATCTAACATTTATAAGACTCTCATATGGTAAAGACAACGCACTACGATCATAAATTCATATAACTTCATCAAAGAAACTCTTAGACATTCCTAAATCACCAAGAACACAAGAAAGGAATAACTCACTATAACATTGCAGTCACTTAATGGCAGAATCTAAGCATTCTAGGACATTCATAGTTCATCCAAAATAGAGGAAACGCACAAACCTAACAACTTTAGGGTTTTAGACAACCCTCCTACCCATGGCCAATGCCATTCCAATCAATAAGAATAGACCCACTCCCCCTTACCTCAAGAGTAGAAAATGCAGCAAGGGAAGGAGATGATGCGACGATCCTCTTCCAAACCTCACAATGCAACAACCGTTCTTGCTAGAGTTCTTTCGCTGTCGTCACGTTTCAGCCAAGAGAAAGAAAGAAAGAAGAATAGTGTTTTTAGGTTTTGGAGGAGACTTTAACAGCTTTATGTACACCTTTGGGTTGTGAGCATAAGGCCCAATAAAAGAGTATTTTAAAGAAAAAAGGATTTTGCACTACCCACCTCAGCCCATTACTCAACTATAACTACATGCTAGTTCTCTTTTATCATTTTTAAATGGAAAACCCACCTTTTAGTAACTATAACCATATTCTCAAATTACCATTTATCTAGTTGATTACAAACATGTTAATAGTAATTATTTATAATGACATATAGTAAAATTAAATAAAATAGAATAAAATAAATGGTGGGGTGTTACAAAACCACCTCCTCCAAGCTTTGATTGGTTCCATTCAAGAGGTGAAGAAACTACATTTGCACGAGAGTTTTCAAGAAAGGAGATTCTTAAACCCCGATATTGTTAGAACTAAGACATTTGATGATGTCTGACCCCTAATACTTTGATAGATTTTGATGATAACAAATGTGATAATATTTGATCAACTAATGATTTCAGACTAAGTGTTTCAGGAAATCAAAGTGAGAACAGACAATGGTAAAATCACTCAAACTCTCACTTACATCCTAACAGTCTGATAACTTGTAATGATTAATCAAGCACAATAATTGCTTCTAATCAGACTAAAATAAGCCCTTAAACAAACCATGCATAGTTCATAAGATTAGACGGTATAGACTTATGCAAAGTCTAAGACCAGACCATACAACAGTCTCGGACAGACTATGTGAAGTCTTGGGACAGACAACACGAGTCTTAGACTAGACTATGCATATGTACTGGACCAGACCATGTATGGAACAAGGTCAGACAACGCATAATTAAGCTAGATGATGTCTGAAGCTAGACCAGACTATGTCTGTTAAGCCAGACGTTGTTTGTGTAGGAACGGAATATGGCTGTCATATGTGCTGAGGAATATGTGCTTTATAATTAATTCTTTACACTAATAAAGGCACTGCTGTTACAGAAAGAAAGGGAGATACTCTTTGATCTTACTTTCCTCTATTCCTTGTATTGCTTGCATGTCTCAAATTATGTGAAATGTGTAGGAATAGCCAAAAGACTAATCAACATTGGGATGCACACCTTAAGCTAAAAGCTAATTGTGAACAGAGACAAAAATCTGCTCCTATCACATCAAGCACAGTCAAAGCTACTTCAACACTCTTCTGTGAGACAACGAAAACAAACCCACTCCAACGTTCAAATCCATGAAGCTCACTATATAAAGATGCTTCCATGCAACGAGAAGAAGATGATGAAATGCTAATGAACTAAAGCAAACTCATTCAAAGCAATCTGTACAACAAGTAAAGCACTTTGATAAAAACCCAGTAAGAGACATGAGCTAAGAGAAAAGAGAATACCCATCTTCTATAAGCTCATACAGATTCAACACTTGTTCTTATCCTCTCTTTGAGAGTTATTTGAATCTTATACATATTTGTATAGAAATCCAAGAGTGGTTTAGTGATAAAAGAATACTTGGGAAGTATAATCTCATGGGAATTCATACTTGTAACCATAAGTGGTTTAGAATACTTGTAGCCAGTAGTGGCATAGAGAATACTTGTAGCCAGAAGTGGCAGTGAAGAATACTTGTTTTGTAATTAGTTGATTATAGTGGAACCCTTTAATAGTTGTTAAAGGAGAACTGGACGTAGCTCAGGTTGAGTGAATGATGGACTATTTTGGCAAGCGTACCAAATATCGCACAAGTAGTTTAAAAGGGAAGATCCCAGTATCGAATCCACAGGGAATTGTCTGTATTGACTACTAGTAAGATTATCAGTTCCTACACACTAGTTTGGTTTTAGCATTGGTTTGTTTTGCAGAACATGAATAACAGTAGAAAATAAACTAAACACTATAAAGATAAATAACAAGATAAGGAACTTGATTCGAACAAGGATTGAACAAGTTGGAATGCGTAGATGTGGAACGATGATGATGGATATGTTAAGGCTTTGGTTCAACCGGTTTGCTTCCATGTAAACATACAAAATATATTCTCTATTCAAAGCAATAATTCAGATTAACTTCAATCTAGAAGTGCTCAAAACGTGATGTCTCATCAAATCAAGCCTAAACTGCTCAACCTCACTCCCGATGTCTCGGTAAGTCCAATTGAGTGGTTTGGTGAAGCTCGAAGATCTTTACGAAGCTAATGAAATCTATCCTATGTCTAAAAATACATTTCATTAGAATCCACTCTCAGTTCTAAGTTCGAAAGCATATGTCTATGACATCCAAACCCCGCAACATACATATATAACAGGCCAATCAGATAACATATAATAAAAATAGAGAAAGGATGAAGTTTACCCTATGTCTAGTGATATACTCTTTCCTACTCTCAGTTCCAAGTTCAAAAGCATATGTCTATGACAATCAAACTCCACAGCATGCATATATAACAGATCGAATCATATAACAAGCGATAAAATAGAGTAATGGATTTTAAACTGAATACTCGATGAATAAATATGAAGGAAAGTGTTTATATGTTAGCACCTAGTTCCAAATCCTCAACATAGATGGATCAGCCTCTCATTGTCATGAGAAACTTACAAAATAGAAGGGAAGAACAGGGGATGGAAGAAGCAGCTCAATCCTATAAAGTCTAAATGCTTCAAAATTATTACAAGTGCAGCTTATATAGTTGAAGTCTCGCTTAGCTCAACCTTCCGCTAAGCGCAAGACACTGCATAATGCATCTCAGAATAGGTGTTCCGCTAAGCACAATCTTCCGCTAAGCGCATTTTTAGTTCGAAAGTAGCTTCCGCTAAGCTCAATGTCCCGCTGAGTGAGTCTTTAGTTCGAATGAAAATTTCGCTTAGCGCAATATGGCGCTCAGCGCGTCATAGACCGCCTAGCTTGCGTAGCTTGATGTTGCGCTCAGCGAGTGAAGCGTTGAGCGAGATGTGTCACTTAGCGAGATGTCTTCTTCTTGTATTCTCCCTTTACTGTTGAATCTAGGCCTGCACACATAAATTAGAGTATATTTCTCACAAAATAACTTCCTAGGGTTAGAATTATCAAACTATACAAATCTATATTAAATGATTTCAAACTAAGCTAAAAATCTTGAGAACATTGGATAATCACTACAAAATATGATGCAATATTTACGTATATAAAATGATTATCAGTGAACTAGTATAAAAACAAGCTCTCATTTGTTGTCTTGTGATTACATATATTCATCTTGCCTATTGTGCTCCTTTGGAAAGGTTTTCAAAACTTTGCTTTGCAATGATATATTTGCTAGTTTAAACTTACATATATCCAAGAAATCAATTTGTGAACTAATAATGTTTACAAGAAAGTTTTTTAACCCACTATTCAACCCCCCCCCCCCCCCCCCCCCCCCCCCCCCCCCCCCCCCCCCTTTTCAATGTGTTCTTGTGTATTTTAGATATGTATCGAAAAATTGGCTGGCCCAGCAAGGCTTCACTCTACAGAACATTCTTGATCACTAAGGATTGATTGACTTGGTTGAGCGGAAAGGTACCTACTACCCCGACCTTGTGAAATTTTTCTACTATAATTTGAGTATAAATGGGGAAAGCAGGTATCTCCAATCCCATGTTCGAGGCAAGCACATTCAGATGGACTAAGCTCTTTGGTTCTCCATCGCTGGGATTGAAAGGGTGGATGATGAAATTGAACCCACCATGAAGACCATCAAGGAACTGGATGATGTTGAGTATAGAAAAATTGATGTCTACAAGGACTTAGTTCATGATCCTGATATGCCTATTTGCAATGGGTTCCTAGTTGGTCGAATGAAGATTGAAGATTGTCTACTCGCCTACATCCTTTCATGGATTATCTTACAATATGGGAGCAATCACAGAGCCCTCTCCAAAGATGATCTTCTATTGATGTTCTTCATGAAGAACAACTATTAGGTGGATAGGATATTTGCCATTACTGACCATATGTAGAAGATTAGCAAGCCCAACGACTTCAAGATCGCTTATCCAGTTCTGGTGTCACACCTCCTTGATCACTTTGGTGTCAAAACTAATGATGTGGTGACTGATTTTGCTTGTCTAGAAGGTGAACTCACAGCTAAACATTTGAAACAAATGGGCTTGGTGGAAACGGATGAAGGATGGGAATACAAGGAAGGCCATGTAGATGCTGATGATGTTGATTAAGCTAAAGGACCGCCCAATGCACAAGCTGAGCAACCTCCTCATTTGTCTACATTTGAGGTTGCAGTCATGGACAAGCTGAACCAAATCGAGCATTATTTAGAGCTTTGCTATAGCCTCAATGAGATATCCTTTTGCCTCGAAGCTCTTCATCCCTTAGCAACAACTGATGACAATGAAGATTAAAGCCTAGGATGCCTCAGTTTTTTTTTGTCTTGGCATCTGTATTTTGCTGCATTTCTATATTTTTCTGCATAATTCTCATTATTGCATTTTACTTTCCATGTTTTATACTTTTTGAACAATGCTCTAGTTTTCTATAATTTCCTATTTCTCCTTGTTATATTTGTGTCTCATTCTTAACCTGTTGGTGATTTGAAAACCAAAAAGGGGGAGAAAATATTGATTTATACCTGTCATTGCTTAAACTAACCAATTTCAAATATCAAGAAAAAGTTTTTGAGACAGGTACCTAATGAAGACTTAAAGCTAAATTTTTGGATATTCAAAACCAAAAAGGGGGAGAGTGAAGATTGAAGCCTTCATCTATATTTTTGGTATTTTCATACCTTAAGTTTTTTCCTTTCAATTAGTCTGGTCTATTTTTATTTCAAGCCATAACATGAATGGATGATGGCTTTGTATTGTGTGTTTTAGACTAAGCTAGATTTACTTGTTGGGATATGTGCAATCCTTTTCAAAACTATTGTTCTAGCTTCAAAGGATGACTTGCAAAATTTAGAAAACAAATTTTGAGCTTTGAAATTGATTACATTTACTTGGAACCAATTACGAGATGGCCAAATCCATTTTACAATTGTCTTTGCCATCAAGTTAATTGATTACCAAAAATGCCAATCAATTACAATGCAATTTTCCATTCTCAGAATTGGCTCTATCTCTATTGTAATCAATTACTTGAAAGTTGCAATTGATTATGATAGATGACAATTACTTGAAAGTTGCAATTGATTATGATAGATGACAGCAAACAAAAATCATCCTTTGATTCATGAGATAATCGATTACACCATGTGGCAATTGATTACATCTGGTATAATTGTCATTCTGAAAGATTTCCAAAATTGATCTTTATCAAATCTTTTTGACCTAATCTTTATCTTTCAAATCCATATCATATATTTGATAGTGTGACTTTTATCCCTTAAATATTATCTCATGTACTTACTCCAAATCATATCCAAATCTTAGATTTGATTTTCCAAAAGATAAGATTTCTTAAACACTATAAAGGAGACTTCTTTTGTCTGCATTAAGCAATCAACTCAATTGTAGAGAATTCATTCCTTTCCTTACAGTTATATCATTCTAAGTCAAAATCCTTGAGCTTTCTTTACAACTAAATCATCTTATAGAAAAATCTTTCTTTCTTCTATATCTACACATTTAGGTGCTTAAGCTTTGTTCTTTTTCTAGCTAAATTTGCACGGTCTAAGTGCTTCCAGATTGATCTTTATACCAGCAAAATCTACACACTCTAGGTGCTATTGTTCTTCAATTCTTTTCTTCTTGGTTCTAGTTTTGGCATTATCAGAAAGGGTTTCCTAAGTCTTGGAATGTGTTAGGAAGGGGTTTCCTAAACACTTGTTTCTAGGAAGGGGATTCCTAGAGGTAGTGCTTGAGTGGTGAAAGTGTTTCACACTCTCGCATAGGTACTTGTTCGGGTTGTGAACAAGGGTTGCTAGATTTGTGTGTGCAAGGTGTTTGTAACTTAAGATCATAATGGAACTCCTCGGTGTGAGGAAGAACTGGATGTAGATCAGATGGTGGTCGAACCAGTGTAAATTGTTTGGCTAAATTCTCTCTTCATTCATCTCTTTACTGTCTTGTCCTTTTAATTATTTGTTTAAATTGATTTAACAAGAAAGTTTTCATTGAGTTTCTAAATTGTTATTCTATCAACATCTTAATTGTGAAAACTATTTGTGAAAAACTTCAAGAGAGTGGGTGAAAATTTCTTATCTTTGAAAAAGTAACCGAATTTTTTTAAATATCAATTCACTCCCCCCCTCTTTATTTAACCGGTTGATTCTAACACTGATTACAAAACAAGTATTCTAAACTGCCACTTCTAGCTATAAGTATTCTTTATGCCACTATTGGCTACAAGTATTTTAAAACCACTTATGGTTACAAGTATAAATCCCCCCTCCCTCGGGATTATACTACCTAAGTATTATAAGCCATTCCTGACTTTCTTTATCAAATGATTTGAATAAGATTCAAATAACTCTTGTAGAGAGAATATACAAATGAATTGAATCTCTGTGAGCTTTAGAAGATGATGTTTCTCTTTCTCACTAGGGTTTGTAAGCTTTCTTTGCTTTTAACACTTAGGTTTTTGTTAATTTCCATCAGTCTTCATCTTGCATGGAAGCATCTATTTATAGCAGAGCTTCATGGATTTGAATGTTGAAGATGATTTGATTTGTTGTTAAACAGTGGAGTGTTAAAGTTGCTTTAACTTGGTCAAATCAGAGAGGAGCAAGCTCCTATCTTGTCAAGATTTCTACTTTATCTTTTGTAGGTGTGCTTCTCAGAGCGAAATAGCCTTTTTAGATGTACCTACTTAACTTCACCATTCATGAGACAAATAAACAAATATACGAGGTATATATGAAAAGTGGTTCAGTAAAATCTACCTCTCTTTCTGTTTTTAGACATAACGTTCATAAAGCAAGTCATTAATAGTTAAGCGTGTTGTCTAGTACCAGTGTGGTACTATTGATGAACAAATTGTTTGTTGGGAACAAGCACTATCTATTGTGCGTTGGACTACTTCACCGTCTAGTCCAAGACTATCTCATAATCTATTCCTTGAGGGAATTTTCCTTGCACAAGGAACATTGTCTATCGAGGATAGAGCCTTTCTGTCTGGTCATATTGACCACGTAGTTTGTTCAAAAGCACTTTGGATACTTGATTTATTATGAAATTATTTTAAGACAATAGACCCGATAGAAAACCACTTCGTTGTGGTTAATGCATGATTGTGTATATGATTTTGAGGAGTCTTGTTGTGTGTTTTCTTTGATGAAGTTGGGAGATTCACCATTACGTTTAACTATAGGACCAAATGGCAACACTTACATATGATTAGCAAAATATTATATAGGGTAAAATATGTTTTTCATTCTCTAACTTTTTCAGTTTTCTATATTTTGTCCCTAGACTTTTTTAAATATGATTTTAGTCCTCATACTTTTATTTCATCATAGGTTTTAGTCTTTTCCATCCATGCTCCGTAAAATGTTTTTTTTATATTTTAATTAAATTTCTGACACATGAACATTTTTAATGATTTTTTTTATATTTCCCATTTTTTAATTGGAATTTTGTTTTAGAAATAAAATTATTACAAAACTAAAAAAATATACACGTGTATTAACAACTCTAAAAAGTTAGTTTTTAAAACAATATAATTAATCCACGTGTATGTTTTTTTTTATAACTTTTTCCAATTAAAAAATTGGGAAAATTAAAAAAAATTAAAAAATTATTAAAAATGTACATGTGACATAAAGTTAATTAAAATGTGAAAAAAATAGACATTTAACAGAGTATGGATGAAAATGACTAAAATCCAGGATGGAATAAAAATTTGGAGACTAAAATTAGACTTAAAAAAGTCTGGGGACCAAAATTGAAAACTTAAAAGTTGGAGGACCAAAAATATATTTTACACAAAAAAATTGTTTTTAGTGACTAATTCAATTGCTATTTTTCACTCTTATTAATCAGTCACTAATATTGGTTGTTGTCTCCAAACCATAAAAACCATTCACTAATTTAAGTCGCTAAACCACGATTTTCTAGTAGTGATTTTTAAAATAAAATTTTAAACATCTTTAAATATTAATAATAGTTAAAAGTTATTTCTCAATTCAAGTCTAAATTATTTTTTAATAATTTATTTTTAATATTAAAAATCCAATTAATTTTTATATTATAAAATTAAAATGATCACAATTAATATTTATTTTTTATATCTATTTACAATATCAATTTAAAATGAAGAAGTATATGATGTGTTGCATTTTATATTACATTTGCATTGCATTTCATTTAGTTTTGTTTATACATTTTCGTATTTAAGATTTAGTTTAAGATAATTTTCCTTTCTTTTCTATATTTTTTGGATTTGGTTGCACTTTGGGTTTCAGGTACAAATTTGAGAATCCAAGGGCACTTTTCATTGCCTAAATTACACTTTTGGAACTTGCATTTATCCTTTAGAGAATCACAATTGTAAGGCAAAGTTCAAGCTCATGCTGTTGCGCAAAAATTTCAAATGATGTGCTTGAGACAGCAGTAATCACGGTTGTGATCCATATTTCATGACCATGACTAGCGTTGGAGGATTTATTTTGGGTGAGACAACATAAGTCATGGCCATGAGATATGAATCACGGCCATGACGCGCGACAGATTTAAATTTTTAGTGTTTCTTTATGATTTTTTTTATTTAATTGGGTTTGAACCTTTTAGTCCATTGTTTTTAAATACCCTTCTGAACTTTAGAAGAGGGTTCCATATTATTTTTACGTTTGATGGCTACGAAGAGAGCTAGAGTGTTGATCATCTTCTTCTCTTTGAGTTGGTCATCTTCTTCTTTAATTTCTAATTTGGATTTCATGGCTACCTGCAAGTAGTCCCTTTTATTTCTGGGATTGGGCATAGCCCTATGAACTTTGAATGAATTTATTTCTTTAATCCTTGTGTTGTTCTTGTTCTCTTTTGATTTCTTCCTATTGCTTTTTATGAGTTGAATGAATTGGCCAACGTTTAACGTATTCATAGGGGTTTTGGGATGTATCGAGAGGTGAACCTTTAATTTCTGAACCATAGGAAGAAACTTAGGTGTAAAACCATGAGAGTAGGTTGAACCCTAAGAGGATCAAACGAATTTACATAGAACATAATGGGTATAATTGAACATAGCCACCATGACAGTAGGGGTCAATTTAATTAGATACCTCTTCGTATCTCAAAAGGGAACGAAGAGAACCTTAGGTTTATTCGCCTTCAATAGAAACTTGCAAGAACACTTGGGTAATTGATTTATTTTTGTTCATCGTCATAGAGTGAACCTATTATAAATTGATTTTAATCCTATTTTAATTACTTTCCTTTATTAATTTAAATTTCAAATATTGAGTTTCCTGAATTAAATTCATATTTTCAATCTAATTCTTGTCGTTTTAATTTTTTTTAATTAGAAATAATTACTTTGCCAAACGCACGGTCCTTGAGGAGAGGACGATTTATTACTTTTATTACTTGATGACATCGTACACTTGCGGTTTTTGTCTTACCAAGTTTTTGGCACTGTTGCTGGGGATTGTGTCTCTTGGCTTGGTAATAGTTGTTTTTTATTTATAATTAATTTAATTTTTTTTTATTTCCTTTTCAGACTTCACACTTTTCTCTATTTTGCAGGTGTTATCTTGTGCATGCCAAGATCCCTTCGTCTTAGAGAACCCATAGAAGGTGACCTTAAAATTGAGAGAATATTTTAGAGAAGGAGAAAAGTCAAGAAGCAAAAGGTTGTCATTACTAAAACTCCAAAATCAGTGATGGCTAAAGAAGAGGTGAATGCGAATGCAAATAGGCCTTTAAGGGAATATATTGTCCTAGCAATCTGGGGATTGCCTAGAGGGATTGCTCGTCCAGATATTGGAAATGTAAATTTCCAATTACCTCCTGCCCTCCTACACATGCTTAAGCAAAGTCAATTCCACGGGTTATTTGTTAAAGATCCATTTGACCACTTGGAGGGGTTCTTAGAGATATGTGAGACCCAAAATTTTCAAGGGATAACACAAGATGCTTTACGATTGTGCTTTTTCCCATTACTCTAGCGGGGAAAGCAAGGGCATGGATGAGGAATATTCCTAGAAATTCTGTCACTACATGGGAGCTTTGCGAAAAAGCATTTTTGGAAAAGTACTATCCACCTTCAAAGATGGATGAGATGCATAGGCAGATAACAAACTTTCGCCAAGGCGAAACTAAATCATTTGCTGACTCTTGGGAAAGATTTGCGGATCTACTTTCTGCTTGCCCTCACCATGGGCTTGATAGACCTTTGCAATCAATCTCTTCCATAATGGATTAAATTATCCAAGCAAAATGTTGTTGCACTCCGTGGCTGGCAGATCATTCATGGATAAGCTGCTTGATGATGCAGTAGCTATCATTGAAGCAGTAACTAAAAACCAATGCCAATGGGTTGGTGAAAGGGGTGGCACTTGATGCAGAGTTGCTCCAGGTAAGTATGAGGTAAACAATGTTGATCTCCTTTTAGCTAAATTTGATGCTCTTAATAAAAAATTTGATAAAATTGAAAAAGGAAATGTCAATGCAATAAGTGCTACTAACTTGTTTTGTAAAGTTTGTGGTATACAAGGGCACTTGACCATTGAGTGACAAGCAAGTATGCCTGATGGCCAAGAGGAGAATGTAGAAAACATTGCTGCCACTCATAACTTCTATGACTACCTGAGGAAGGAAAAGTTTGACCATTACTCAAACACCTACAATTTGGGGTGGAGAAGTCACCCAAACTTCTCTTATCGGAACAATTTGAGACTTGGAGGACAAGGGAGTAGTTGGCAACAAAACTTTCAGCAACCCCCAAATTTCAAAAAGGCACCAGCAATCAAGGTCTCCAGCAGCAATACCAACAACAACCACCACTGTTTATGTTAGAACCAAGACATTTGATGATGTCTAACCCTAATACCTTGATAGGTTTTGATGATAACAAATGTGATAATATTTGATCGACTAATGATTTTAGATTAAGTGATTTCAGGAAATAAAGTAAGAACAGACAATGGTATAATCACTCTAACTCTTACTTTTGTCTTAACTGTCTGATAACTGATGATGATTAAGTCACGCACTATAATTGTTTATAAACAGACTAAAATAAGCTCTTAACGGATCATGCAAAGTCTCAAGGCTAGACGATGTCTGATGCCTAAGCTAGACGATGTTTGATGTCAAGCCAGACGATGTCTGATGCTAAGCCAGATGATGTCTAAGGCTAGAACAGACCATGTCTTTTAATTAAGAATGTGTTTATTAAACCAGACGATGTCTAAGGCTAGAACAGACCATATCTTTTAATTTAGAATGTGTTTGTTAAGCCAAACGCTATCTGTGCACGAACAAACCAAACTTAATCAAGACCAGACTATGTTTGTTAAGCCAAACTTTGTCTGTGCAAGAACAAAACATAATCTGTCATATGTGCTGAGGAATATGTGTTGTATAATTAATTCTTTACTCAAATAAAGGCACTGTTGCAACAGAAAGAAAGGGAGACTCTCTTTGATGTTACTTTATTTGATTCCTCGTATTGCTTGTATGTCTCATATTATGTGAAGTGTGTAGGTACAGCCAAAAGAACCAATCAACATTGGGATGCACACTTTTAGCTAAAAGACAACTGTAACATAGATAGAAACCTGCTCCTGTCACATGAAGCACAGTCAAAGCTACTTCAACACTCTACTGTGTAAGACAATGGAAAGAAGTCTTCTCCAACGTTCAAATTCATGAAGCTCACTTTATAAGGATGCCTCCATGCAACAAGAAGACTAATGAACGATAATAGAATAACAAAAATCAATTTAGACAGCAAGAGAAAGCACTCTGAGACAAGGTCTTGAACACGAGCTGA
This sequence comes from Amphicarpaea edgeworthii, assembly GCA_014843725.1. NCBI lineage: Eukaryota > Viridiplantae > Streptophyta > Magnoliopsida > Fabales > Fabaceae > Amphicarpaea > Amphicarpaea edgeworthii. The sequence continues at coordinate 14,168,074 of CM026326.1, forward strand.
GAGAAAAAGAATATCCATCCTCTACAAGCTCACGTAGATTCAACATTTGTTTATATCCTCTCTTTGGGAGTTATCTGAATCTTATACATATTTGTATAGAAAGTCAAGAGTGGCTTAGTGATAAAAGAATACTTGGGAAGTATAATCTCAAGGGAAGATTCATACTTGTAACCAGAAGTGGTTTAGAATACTTGTAGCCAGGAGTGGCATAGAGAATACTTGTAGCCGAAGTGGCAGTGAAGAATACTTGTTTTGTAATTAGTTAATTATAGTGGAACCCTTTTATGAGTTGTTAAAGGAGAACTAAACGTAGCTCGGAGTTGAGTGAACCAAGTATAAAAACAAGCTTTCATCTACTGTGTTGTGATTACATATATTTATCTTGCTCACTGTGCTCTTTTGGAAAGGCTTTCTAAGCTTTGCCTTGCAAGGATATATTTGCTGATTTAAACTAACATATATCCAAGAAGGCAACTTGTGAACTAATAGTATTTACGAAAAAATTTTAAACCCACTATTCAACCCCCCCCCTTGTGTTCTTGTGTATTTCAGTTGGCATCAGAGCTTGGTCTCTGATAACTATCTTCATAGATATAGAGCTAAAGATCCTACACAAGGATGGAGAAGGGTCTACACAAACCTGCAATCTTCAAGGGTGAAAACTTCACATATTGGAGACAAAGAATGGAGACATACTTTGAATCATGTCATATAGACATGTTGGATGTCGTAGAAAATGGAGATTATATTCCAGTTGATGATAATGAAGTTGAGATTCCAAAAGAACAATGGACTGAGGTACAAAAGAACAGATTCTTCCTCAACTCCAGAGCAAGAAATGCAATACACACATGCATCTTCGAAACTGAGCACAAGAAGATAAGCTAGTTCAAATCTGCTAAAGACATATGGGACACATTCATAATAACTTATGAAGGGTCCTCACAGGTAAAAAGGAACAAGGTAAGTGTTCTTACCAGAGAATATGAACTCTTTGCTATGGAAGAAGATGAAACCATAGCTAATATGTTGTCTAGATTCCCAACTATTTTAAATGAGCTTCGAAACCTTGGTAAAAGTTTTGAAAATTTTGAGCATGTTGACAAACATTAGAGCTTCCAAAGATCTAGATTATATGCCTCTCGAAGAGCTAGTGGGAATTCTAATGCTGCATGAGCAAGAGCTACAAGGAGATGCCAAACTAAAAAAGGGAAAGTCTCTGGCTCTGAAAGCTCACAAGCCAAATCAGACAACATCTAAAGAGTCATCTTCATAAAAAAGTCAGTCCTCCAGACCATCCAAAAGACACACCACCAAAGCTCTAAAGGCAGAAGAGTTAGAAGTAGAATCCACTTCCTCAAGTGAAGAAGAGTCAAAAGATGATGATGAGCTATCCTTCATCTCAAGAAAAATCCACAAGATGTGGAAAAAGAAAGGTGGCTCGAGATGGAAGAACTACAACAAGAAATACTCAGCAGACCATGAGAAGAAAGAGAAAAGTCCTATCGTCTGCTATAAGTGTAAGAAGCCTGGACACTTCAAGTCAAAATGTCCTAAGCTCATCAAGGGAAAAGAAAAAGTCAACAGAAGATTTCCTAAGAAAAAGAAAGGACTGATGTCCACATGGGAAGATCTAGATGACTCAATAGATGAAGAAAATTCTAAAGCATCAAATGAGGAAGCCAATCTCTGTTTGATGGCAGACACAACCTCCACATTATTTGCATCTGATGGTAAAAATGAACTAGACAACACTCATTTTGCGTCTGTGTCTGAGACTTCAGAAGATGAAGAACAAGAGGTAGACCTCAATGACCTTATCTCTCTTCAAGAAGCCTATCAAGAACTTCTTTCTAATTTATCTATTCTTTCAAAAGCCTACTTATCTATGAAAAAGAAATTAAGATAACTTTCAAAAGAGCATGAAAAACTTGGGTCTTCTTTCACTAAGCTATCTAACAAATGCTCTACATTAGTCACAGCCAATAATGCTCTAACAGATGATTTTCAAAAACTAACTATTGATCACCAATGCCTAATTAAGAGCAAAAGTGAACTCTAGATAGAAAAGGAACAACATAGAAGGTAATTGAGTGAATTGATTAAGGAAACTGATGAATTAAACAAGGTGAGAGCCTTGAGTAAAGATGAAGCTGAAATTGCTCAAATACGCAAAGAAGCTACATCTCTTAAGAGTACTCTAAGCAAATTTGTCAGTGGGTCTAAAAATTTAAAGAAAATTCTTTCATACAACAGACATCCAAATGACAAATCTGGCCTTAGATTCACAGGAAAGAAAGAAGCAACAAAAAATAAAGCTTCTTCCAGAAGATCTCATTCTAAAAATGGACATGTAAAGTCCAAAAGCAAGAAATTTCCTACAAGGAGCAAATCATCTGCTTCCAAGACTAACACCAAAGGACCCAAAAGAATATGGGTACCTAAGAGCAAAATAATTCTTGTTGCAGATGTCCTTGATGGCAGGAAAGAAACACCAATCATGGTACTTGGATAGTGGCTACTCACATCACATGACGAGCGCAAGGTCTATGTTCCTAGACCATGACACCAATGCATGGTGGTACAGTCACTTTCGGAGGTAATTAGAAAGGGAGAATCAGGGGTACTGGTAAGATAGGTATTCCTCCTAGTCTCTTTATTGAGAATGTGTTATTTGTTGAAGGACTAAAACATAATCTGTTGAGCATAAGTCAATTTTATTACAGTGGATATAATGTTTCCTTCAACAAGGAATCATGCATAGTTAAAAACTCCAATGGTTCACATCTCTTCTCTGTAAAGAGACAAGGTAATCTTTATAAGATCAAACTTGATGAACTAAAGAATCAAAATGTATCATGTTTACTGTCTGCCAAAGAAAGTCACTGGTTGTGGCATAAGAAGCTTGGCCATGCAAGCTTGAGATTAATCTCAAAGTTGCAAAGATATAGCCTCGTAAGAGGATTGCCAACAATGTCATATAAGGATAACTTACTTTGTGAGGCATGTCAGAAAGGGAAACAAGTGAAAACATCTTTTAAAAGTAAAAACATTGTTTCCACTTTCAGACCATTAGAACTGTTACATATTGATCTCTTTGGTCCAACAAGGATAGCCTCTCTTAGAGGGAAGAGATATGGACTAGTAATAGTTGATGACTATTCTAGATGGACATGGGTTTTATTTCTCACTCACAAGGATGAGGCTTTTAAGGAATTCTATAAATTCTGCAAACATGTTCAAAATGAAAAATGAGTATGTATAACTTCTATCAGAAGTAACCATGGAGGAGAGTTCGAAAACGAAAGTTTTCAGAGGTTCAGTGAAGAGAATGGAATTCTTCACAACTTCTCAACACTTAGAACACCACAACAAAATGGTGTTGTTGAGAGGAAGAATAGGTCATTACAAGAAATGGCTAGAACCATGTTGAATGATAACTTGACTTCTAAGCACTTATGGGCAGAAGCTGTAAATACTTCCTGTTATTTGCAAAATAGAATTTATATTAGGCCTATTATTAAAAAGACTCCATATGAACTGTGAAAAGGAAAGAAACCCAACATATCATTGTTCCATCCCTTTGGATGTCAATGTTTCATTCTTAACACAAAAGACAATTTGGGTAAGTTTGATTCGAAGTGTGATACAAGCATCTTACTTGGATATTTTGAAACATCCAAGGCATATAGAGTGTTTAACTTTAGAACCAAAGTTGTTGAAGAAGCCATTCATGTAAGATTTAATGATACTCAACCTAATAGGAAACTATCAGAGTTAAAGTACTCATTTGCAGATATCAGACTAGAAGATGCAATAACAAAGACCAGAACATCGTTTGATGCACCACCTTCTATGTTTGGCACAACATCGTCTACTCCCACATTGTCTGTTCGCTATCAGACCATTTCAGAAAATGAAGAAGAAGTCAGAGAACCACATAGTAGTAACAGAATGATGATCAAGAACCATCCTCCTTCTCAGATCATTGGAGAAGTTTGAGCTCCAGTAAAAACAAGATCATCCTTCCAACAAACAACTCTATTGTCTGAGATAGAACCTAAGCATATTGATGATGCCATGGAAGATGAAAGCTGGGTCCAAGCAATGCAAGAAGAGCTAGACCAATTTCAAAAGAATGATGTTTGGAAACTTGTGAAGTTGTCAGACAACAAGGAAGTTGTTGGTGCTAAGTGGGTCTTTAGAAAAAAACTAGATAAGAATGGTAAAATTGTGAGAAACAAGGCTAGATTAGTGGCCAAAGGTTACTCACAACAGGAAGGTATTGATTATACGGAGAGATACGCTCCAGCAGCTAGACTTAAGGCAATTAGGATTTTGCTTTCATTTGCTGCTCATAGAAATATGAGACTCTACCAAATGGATGTAAAAATGTGCATTCCTCAATGGTGTAATCAAAGAGGAAGTTTATGTAGAATAACCTCCTAGGTTCGAGAGTACTATCTTTCCAAACCATGTATTTAAATTAAATAAAGCATTGTATGGTCTTAAACAAGCTCCCAAAGCATGGTATGAAAAACTCAGTTCATTTTTAATAGAACACAATTTTACAAGAGGAAAGATAAATACTACATTGTTCCGCAAAAACTACTCTTTTGATTTTATTATTGTTCAAATCTATGTGGATGACATTATCTTTGGTGCCATTAATGAAAAACTCTGTGAAGAGTTCTCAAAATTGATGCAAACTGAGTTCGAAATGAGCATGATGGGAGAACTGAAATTCTTCCTAGGATTGCAGATCAAGTAGACCAACAAAGGAATCTTCATACACTAGACCAAGTATGTGAAAGAACTCCTGAAAAAGTTCAAGATGGATGATACCAAGATTATGAAGACACCAATGCATCTAACTACATCACTTGGACCTGATGAAAATTCAAAGAAAGTATATGTCACTCAATTCAAAGGAATGGTTGGGTCACTACTCTACTTGACTACATCTAGACCAGACATAATGTTCAGTGTTTGCCTCTGCTCTAGATTTCAGTTTGACCCAAGGGAAGTGCATTTGTCTGCAGTTAAAAGAATTTTTAGATATTTAATTGGAACTTCTAATCTTGGTCCTTGGTTTAAAAGATAGAAAGAGTATAAGTTGACAGGCTATTGTGATGCTGACTATGCTGGAGACATAATTGAAAGGAAAAGCACCAGTGGAGGCTGCCACTTCATTGGAGGCAACATGGTATCATGGCTCAGTAAGAAGCAAGGAACAATAACACTATCAACAGCAAAAGCAGAACACATCTCAGCTGCAAGTTGCTGCTCTCAGATATTGTGAATCAAGAATCAACTTGAAGACTACAACATATTTAAGAGTAACATTCCTATCTTCTGTGATAATATTGCTACTATATCTCTTTCAAAAAATCCTACCATGCACTCTAGAGCCAAGCATATAGAAATAAAACATCATTTCATAAGAGACCATGTTTAGAAGGGGACCATTAAATTGGAATTTGTTAAGACAGACGATCAGCTTGTTGATATTTTTACAAAACCCCTTACCGAAGACAGTCTGGTCTTTTTGAGAGAAAAGATTGGGATGGTCTGGGTGAATTAATGTTTTATCACTGTCTACTATTCACTAGTAGAAATAAAGACACATCGTTTGATGTGATACTTAAGTGAGGCATGTGCATGCCATGTGTTTCACGCTTAAAATATGAGCCAAACCATGTGACTTTTTAAAAACCATTTTGTAACTTAAGCATTCGTTTGGTTCTGAGTCATTTAAGCCCAAAACACAAGTCACAATAGACACACCGTCTGTTGAACCCCTATCGTTTGTGTCACCTACATAGACTATAGTAAGCTAAACAGTTGCTGCACAGTCTGATACCCAAGCACAGACTATGCAAGAGCCACTATCTAAACCCATTGTTCAAACAGAAGATCAACCTATGTCTGCCCCCACTGGACAGATGATCACCCAACAGACTAAACCCATTATTTAGTCTGAGACACAATCTGATCCCATAACTCAGATAGTTGTATCAACAACATCCCCATAAACTCCACCAGACAACAGACCATTTAGTCTGGACAACAACACTCCTCTGTCCAGATTCAAAGAAGACACACCTCCTCCTCCACCTTCCTTAGGCTGCTGCAACAATCAACCCCACCTTCCAAACCATGACTGTGATGACATTTTCTACTCCATTCTCCACCTTTTTGTTTAGAGATTTTTGGATGTATAAAATATTACTAGACAATGCTTGAGATTCTTTTACTGTCTAAAGTTATCCGCTTTAATTATTTCATGCCTTAATTTGTCATATGCATCTGCATGATAGACTCAGGAGGAGTTCATCATGTTAATAACTGCACATACTTAATTATCATGAAATAATTCACACTTTGATACATAAATGTTTGTGATTCATTGTCTATTAAATCAAAACTATAACATGTGTTGTCATCATAAAAAAGGGGGAGATTGTTAAAACCAAGACATTTGATGATGTCTAACCCCTAATACCTTAATAGGTTTTGATGATAACAAATGTGATGATATTTGATCAACTAATGATTTCAAATTAAGTGATTTCAAGAAAAAAAGTAAGAACAGACAATGGTATAATCACTCTAACTCTTACTTTCGTCTTAATTATCTGATAACTGATGATGATTTAAGTCACGCACTATAATTTCTTATAAACAGACTAAAATAAGCTCTTAACGGATCATGCAAAGTCTCAAGGCCAGACGATGTCTGAGGCCAAGCTAGATGATGTTTGATGCCAAGCCAGACGATGTTTGAGGCTAAGCCAAATGATGTCTGATGCCAAGCTAGGCGATGTCTGAAACTAAGCCAGACGATGTCTAAGGCTAGAATAGACCATGTCTTTTAATTAAGAATGTGTTTGTTAAGCTAGACGATGTCTGAAGCTGAGCCAGACGATGTCTAAGGCTAGAATAGACCATGTCTTTTAATTCAAAATGTGTTTGTTAAGCCAGACGTTATTTGTGCATGAACAGACCATACTTAATCAAGACCAGACTATGTCTGTTAAGCCAAACTTTGTCTGTGCAAGAACAGAACATAATCTGTCATATGTGCTGAGGAATATGTGCTATATAATTAATTCTTTACTCAAATAAAAGCACTGTTGCAATAGAAAGAAAGGGAGACTCTCTTTGACGTTACTTTATTTGATTCCTCATATTGCTTGTATGTCTCGTATTATGTGAAGTGTGTGGGTACAGCCAAAAGAATCAATCAGTATTGGGATGCACACTTTTAGCTAAAAGACAACTATAACAGAGACAGAAACCTATTCCTGTCACATCAAGCACAGTCAAAGCTACTTCAACACTCTACTGTGTGAGACAACAGAAAGAAGTCTTCTCTAATGTTCAAATTCATGAAGCTCATTTTATAAGGATGCCTGATAGAGTGTATTTAACATAGTCTAGAGTTTCATTTAGCATAGTCTAGATATGTTTTATACCTCATTTTGACCATTTTAACTGAGTTTTGTGAGATTGGGTCATTTTGAGCCCAAGTGTCAAAAATTGCAAAAATTGCTATTTGTCACGTTTTATTGATGCTTTTGACACTGTCCCTTGTGCAGCCCATAACTTTTGACACAGGTCTCCGATTTTTATTATTCTTGTCGTTTTTGAAAGCTAAGGAGGATATCTACAATTTTTTGTCTCATAAGGATTGTCTAATTTTGATGTTTCAAGGGTAAAATTTGGGATTCAATGTTACAGTCCTACACTTGTAATAATTTCGCGTTTTAGTTTGTAACTAGGGACCATTTGGTAATTGTAATTGGTCAAGATAGCTTTTGTTTAGTGGGGGGGGGGGGGGACCATTGTTTTGGCTTTTTGTTTTAAGTTTTTCTCCTTTTGCAAGACAACATAACATTACACAACACTACTCATTCAATAAAAATTACACCTTTGCTCTCTTTTCTCTCTTCTCTTCTCTTTTCTCTTCTCTTCTCTCTTCTCTTCTTTTCCCTTTCTCCTTCAAAAATTTCGTGCAGCCCCTTGCAGCCACCATGAGGATCTTCATGGAGGGCTAAATCCCCTTTGCAACCCAAGAATCATGTGCTTGTGGGTAAATATGAGTTCCTCTATTCTCAATTTTGAATTTTGCTCATGAAAACCCTTTCCCCCCTTTTTCTAATTCTCAATTTCCTTGTTTAATGTATAATAATGATTAGATTAGGGAATTGAAATCTGAATTTGGGTCAATTACAATCGATTGATTGTGATTTGATACGATACGTGCTTAAATTTGAGAAAACTAGGAATGCAATAGTAATCTGGATTTTTCCGAATGAATGTAAGGTGATTGCCTTAAAATTTGTATTGTTGGGAATTTCATGAGTATGAATTTGACTTATTCTTGTTGGAATTGTGATTATTTCTCCATAAGCATAGGTTCTTGAGTTGTATCTCTTTGATTTTGGTTTCGGTTATTGTTTAGAAAGTTGTTCTGTTGCTTTAATTTCTAAAAATCATACAAAATCCCCCTATTTTGAATTGAATGCAAGGTGTTTGATGAATTGTATCTTTGAGAAAATGACCTGAGTTAGCCCTATATTACAAAATTTATTGGGGAATTTAGTTGCTTTTGACGGCGTGTTTGATGCGCTCCGTCAATGCCTCCATGCAACGAGAAGACTAATGAATGAGAACAGAATAACAAAAATCAATTTAGACAGTAAGAGAAAGCACTCTGAGACAAGGTCTTGAACACGAGCTGAGAGAAAAAGAATATCCATCCTCTACAAGCTCACGTAGATTCAACATTTGTTTATATCCTCTCTTTGGGAGTTATCTGAATCTTATACATATTTGTATAGAAAGTCAAGAGTGGCTTAGTGATAAAAGAATACTTGGGAAGTATAATCTCAAGGGAAGATTCATACTTGTAACCAGAAGTGGTTTAGAATACTTGTAGCCAGGAGTGGCATAGAGAATACTTGTAGCCAGAAGTGGCGTGAAGAATACTTGTTTTGTAATTAGTTAATTATAGTGGAACCCTTTAACAGTTGTTAAAGGAGAACTAAACGTAGCTCAGGTTGAGTGAACCAGTATAAAAACAAGCTTTCATCTACTGTGTTGTGATTACATATATTTATCTTGCTCACTGTGCTCTTTTGGAAAGGCTTTCTAAGCTTTGCCTTGCAAGGATATATTTGCTGATTTAAATTAACATATATCCAAGAAGGCAACTTGTGAACTAATAGTATTTACGAAAAAATTTTAAACCCATCAAACTAACAAAAGATCTCTTAGTATCTCAATTTTTGATGGAGCGATGATTAATAACTCGTAACATGAAACTCATAAACAATAGTTATTAGTAAGCCTTGTCATTATTGTTGCATAGGATGTACATCATTAGACTTTAGGAACTTATAATTCCCTATAAGCATTTGTTATTTAGATTTTTCTTATTCTTGAGTTCTATGGTTAGTTAGAATTCCATGTACATATAAAAAAAATACATAAAATGCAAAAGTTATAATATGTAATTATTGAAACAAAAAGAAAAAAGAATGCAAAATATGAATTAGAAAAAAAAATATATAGGAGAATAAAAGAAGAAGAAAAACACATAAGGCAATAGAAAAAAAGAAGAAACCTTGGTTCAATTGGTGGTAGGCTGGTAGCATAGAGAAAGAAAAAATGAATATACAAGCAACCTGAAAAACAAAAAAAAAATGAAGTAATTAAATGATAAATAAAAGAATGATCATAGAAAAAAACCTACTACATCGAGGTAGAAAAAATGAATATATAAGCAACTTGAAAAACAAAAAAACACAAAAAAGAAGTAATTAAATGATAAATAAAAGAATGATCATAAAAAAAAACCTATTGAGGTAGAAAAAAATGAATATATAGGCACAATTCAAGAGTGAAAGAAATAAAAGAAGGTAGAAGAAACACGAAAAGAAAAAAATAGAAGCAAAAGAAAATAGAAAAAATAGAAAAGAATGTAGAAAAAGAGGATAATAGAAGAAGAGAAGAAAAAAAAATTAGATGGGAGGGAAGGAAAAAACATGAATATATAGACAATAGGAGAATGATGATATGTGAATTTATAACTATGTTAGTAGATATAGATAAATAATTATAATAATAATATTAAAATTATTTTAAAAATTAAATAGATTAATTTGTTAGAAATATTTTTTTATTTAACATAATTAAATGTAAAATTAATATGGGGTTGCCACGTGGGGTGACAAAACCTTTTTTTATAATAAATAATAGATTATATTATTTAAGGGTATAATAATCATACAAAAGTGGAGTCCAAAAACAATTATTTTTTATGGTATCCCCTTAATTATTGTTATAGACATTTATATTATTAAGAGTATAATAAACATACAAAAGTGGAGTCCAAAAGAATTTATTTTTTATGGTATCCCCTTTATTATTGTTATATATTATAGAGGCTAATTATTAATTATAATTTGAGGAAATCATAAAAAAAAATTATAATTTGAGGAGTGTCATGGTCATACTCTCAAACACACTCTTTTGTACATATTCATTCTAATTTGTCAAAATTCATTGAAAACTATAAAATCAGAAGAAAATGTCATTAAATAGGGTGTAGTGTCCACTTAATTTAATGTATAGACCATTTAATTTTGTGATTTTTAATAAATTTTAACCAATAAGAGAAAATGTATCCAAAAAAGTGCGTTAGAAAGTATGTTGTTAGCAATTCTTTTTCTTATAATTTTAAGAGTAAAATGTTCATACACCATCAGTGTAAAATCATTTTACACAGTTGGTTAATCATAACTTACCATTGTAATGACTTTTGAAATAATTTTATAAAAGTCAACTGTCTTACCATAAATGGAAGGTTGTGATTGAGCGATGGTGTAAAATAGTTTTACACCGAGACAGTGTATAAGCCTTTTTCTCTAATTTTAATGGGAAAGTAAGTAGCAGTAAAATTCTAGAAATAGCCAATCATCTAAATGATTTTTCTTTCAATTAAAATCTTACTATTAATATCATTTAACTTCATCGTTAAATGTTTATGTTATACTACTCTATTCCTTGTTATAAGTAGGGGTGTTCATAAACCAAACTAGTCCAAAAAAACCACGAAATCGACCCAAAAAAACTGCAAACTGAATAAAATCGAACCTGGTTTGGATTTTTTGGTTTTTTTTCTTCAAAACAAGTCGTTCGGTTCGCTTTGCGGTTTGGAAATCTCAAATCGTCCCAAACCGAATCGAATTGCATATCCTTTGTATATATTTTTTTAATGCTAATAGTGATATACTCGTGAGGTGAAGGATGAAGAGGGAAAATCCAAAATTAGAAACCCTAAGCGTGTCTCTACCTCTTTTATCCCAATCTCGAGCGCTCATCCTTGCTGGCGACATCTTGCCTCTACCTCTTGTCTTTAAATCTTGAGCCCTCATCATCCCTACCGGTGCCTTGCCTCTGCCTCTCATCTCTCAATCTCAAGCCCACATCCTTACTGGTGCCTTCATCTCGCACCCTTAACCCCACCGACGCCTTCATCTTGTTGGCACCATTGAAGCTTTGCCTTTGAATCTTGTGCCCTCAATCTCACATCGTTGAAGCTCTGCCTCTCAATCTCGACACCTTCATCTTGCCTGCACATGGACCTCATCTGATTCTCCTTTGCCTTTGCCTTCTCTGTTCACGGACCACTAAGTCACCAATGGCTCACACGCTTAACTTGGTATGTTCTTTGTGTTTGCACCCTTATTCACTTATTCAGTTCTCTGTATTTGCATCTTGATTAGCTCTCTGTCTGTCATATTTGGTTCTCTGATATTTTGTTTTCTGTGAGTAGGTTCGTGTAGGTTCTCTATGAATCTGTGTCTGTGACTATTTGGTTCTTTGTGTCCATGACTCTGTGTTATTTGGTTCTCTATGACTGTGACTCTGTGAGTAGTAGGTGACTCTGTTATTTGGTTCTCTATGTTTGTGATTAGATAGGTAATATAGGGTTTTCCACTAAAAAATGACCAATAAAGGTAACTAATTTATCATTTGAGCAGCTGTAGTTATCAGTTATCACTAATTCATTGTAGTTATTTTTGTGTTTAATTCTTTGTGATAATTTCCTATTTAGTTCTCTTGCAACTAATTTCTCTCTAATATTTGGTTCTATGTGACATGTTCTAAAACTGCATTTGATATTTTGTATGGTTGTGTTTGTTGTGCTCACTTTCTTTAATGCTTCACTTGGTTTTTTTTTTTTTAGTTTAAATTGTGGGTGTGACACACTTATCAATTGACAATCATCACACCATGGAGGTAATCATTTTCCTTTATTTGAGTTGAATTTGTTAATTTAGAATGAAGTTGATTGATGTTTTGTCAACAAATGTTGCAAGTTGAAAGTAATGTTAGAGATGAAGCTACAAATACTCAATCTAATAATGCCTCAAATGAATTAATAAATGTGGATGGACAAGATGATTTGAACAAAAAGGAAGCTCAAAAGAAAAGAAAAGCTGTAGAAGAACCCACACCAAATGATGCTGGAATTCCAAGTAACAAAAAGCCTTGTAGGCCTAAATCTTGGTGTTGGGTGTTAGGATCAGCCGGATAATTAATCAAGAGGGGGGGAGGGGTGAATTGATTTATCGTAAAGTGATAAATTTTTTTTTTTCAAAAAGATTTTTCACCACCGCTCTTGAGGTTTTAATAAAAGCGTTTTTCAGAGAATGTTATATTGATTGAATAAACCAGAAAAACAACATCAGCTTAAGATAGAAATGATTTAGAACAAATTATCTTGATAAAGATCATTTGAACTAGCATTGTCAACAGTGAAAAACAACCTCAGCTTAAGATAGAAATGATTTAGAAATGGAAAGGAAGTTCTGACATTCTGCTTGGAACTATGGCTAAAAAAATGAAAGTGAAATACGATAAGTATTGGGGAAATGTTAGGAGTGTGAATATATTGATTTTTGTTGCTATAATATTTGATCCTCGGAGTAAGTTTCAGTTTGTTGAGTGGGATTTACACAAGTTTTATGAGAATGAAGATGTTGATTTTTTGTGTGACAAGATAAAGAATGCATTATACCACATGTTTGAAGTGTATAAGGTTTCTTTTAATAAAGGGCAGCCGGTTGAAACTTCTTCTGCACCTTCTTGTGAAATGGAAATGGATGAATTTGATGCACCTGAAGTTTCATTTGCTTTGGAATTTGAGAAAGAGATGAATCGTAATAATAATATTCATAAAAATGAAGTAGATTTGTATCTCATAGAGAGTTTGGAGAAGAAAAGTACCTCTTTCGATATCTTGATGTGGTGGAAAGTGAATTCTACCAAGTATCCTATTCTTAGTATAATTGCTAGAGATTTGTTGGCCACACCTGTGTCTATTATTGCTTTTGAGTCTGCTTTTAGCACGGGAGGTAGAGTTCTTAATTGTTATAGAAGCTCTCTTACACCAAAAACAGTTGAAGCATTGATTTGTACTCAAAATTAGTGTCAATCCGCCCCATGGTCAGCGGACATTGAAAAACTTGTGGAAGACATTGAAAGAATTGAAATGGGTAATTTATTTGTTGTATTTTAATTCTTTTTATTTAATTTTTCATTCATATTAACTATTATGTCTTTATATATTTTTAGAACTTGGCCCAATCTCGCAACTAGATGAAGAGAACTTTGATTTTGATTCTCATTAGTCAACACTAAGTTATGGTATGATTTATCACTTCTTAATCGTATTTTTCTTATAAAATGCAAAGAATTATCATTTGAACTATTAATTGATGATGTTTTAATTTTTGCATGAATGTTGACACGTAGCTATTGGCAAAACCTTATGATGATGTTGGCTGACTAAATGTTTTTAATTGTTATGTTTGTAACTTTGTATAACATTTGGTAGAGTTTGGAATTTTTTATGTGTAATTTTATGCATTAAGACTTTGAGTTAATTTTATATGTTTTGAATTATGTGGACATATTTGAAATTATGATATCAACTTTGAGTTTTAAGATCCCTTGATGTTTTAAGACTTTGAATTTGTATTTTTTTTTTAAGCTTGAAAAAACCGCAAAAACCAAACTAAACTAAACCAAACTACAAAAGTTTGGTTTGGTTCAAATTTTTTAAAAATAAAAAATCAAACCAAACCGTACCGTGAACACTTGTAGTTATAAGGAATAAAATATTTTGCAGACAAATTTAGAAAGAGAAAAAAAAAACTTATACATTGTCAATGTAAAATTATTTTACACTATCAGTTAATCACAATCCTCCATTTATGGTAAGATAGTTGACTTTTATAAAATTGTTTCAAAAGTCATTACAACAGTGAGTGATGATCAACTGATGGTGTAAAATAATTTTACACTGACGGTGTATGAACATTTAACTCATTAAGAAATTTAATTAAATGTAATAAATTTCACATTTTTTTTATACTATTCTTCCTTAGTTGCTCTTCAAATTTCTTTGAAAACTCCAAAACATTAAGTTTTATAGAAAAATATTTTTTGTTATAATTAGGAATGGAAGAAGTATACCATGAAAAAAAATTGTAACTTTCAAAGTTTAATGATCAGCGTTCAAGGCATGATCGTTGGGCACGAAAATTTGGAAAATTAATGTTGCCATTTCATTGGCCAACATTTGAGTCTTTTCAATTTAGATCAGTTGGCGTCTGTGATTGTGTATTTGTGTGTCACCAAGTGAAAAATATATAGGGTATTAGTAACTTTTTTGTTAGTAAGCTAAGGCAAATGCCTAATTCGCCTTGCTACATACAAGACCCTGAAGACATTAGGAGTAAGGTTAAGTAATTAATTTAGTCTATTTCTTGTGGAAAATGAGAGTTTGAGTAATTTGTAGGTTAATGTGACATTGTAATGAGATATTTGAGAATATCATTATTATTTACATTGATTGTATGCCTACTGAAGCCAAAACCTTCTAACGCGATTAAAAATACTATTACAAAAATAATGTTTACCAACTATTTGATAGTTTGATTAGTTGAAACTAGTTATGTTTTTATGCTTTGGTAGCTATAGTACTTTAAATTTTTGCAAACCCTTTCAGTTAAACAATCACTTAACTTGCTTGAAATTTACATTATACCAATGGTTTGATATAAAATAATACCTGAATTTTCCATTTTATATTATTTGTGTGATTTGATACATTTAAAAAAAAAAAAAAAAGTTAACACTTATTGGAGACTCCTTTTTACTCTTTATTGATAATAGTGAAGATTTCTCTTGTGAGTTTGTGGTTTATAATTTTGTTGATGATAATTTTGAATTTATAATGTATGTATGATGTATATGAACCTATAAAAACCTTCTACAGACGTGTTTGATCATATACAAGTTGTGACGAGGGTAAAACATAAAAAGTATTAAAAAAAATCTCTTAAATTAGTTACTTTCTACATCAATTAGGTCAAAAACCGATGTAGAAAGTAATTTTCTATATCGATTTTGCATCCAATATAGTAAGTAACCACTGTAATTCTGAACATCTACAATCTACAATCTATATTATTTCTGGACAAGATATAGAATCCCTCCAGAAATCGATGTAATTCTCCACCTTGTAGTGGTGTTTTATTTTATTGTAAATTGTAATATAAGTGAGTTCGGAATGTGAATAAAAACAAACTCTTAATGCCAATAGAATCAAGGACAAAACATGTTTTTGGTCCCTAAAGTATTAAACATTTTTGTTTATAATCCCTAATGTTTCATTTGATTGGTCTTGGTTCCTAAAATATTTTTTTATTTGTCTTTTGGTCCCTTCATTAGTAAGTTTTGTTGGTGGGTTAGGTTTGCACCTCAATAACTTATCAGGTTGAATCACATGTCATGTTGTTGACGTTGATTTTTTATTTATTTAATTTTAATTAAAAAATAAATTTAAAATAAAATACGTGTTAGTAAATAACGAAGCTCACTAGCGAATGGAACAAAAGGCAAACAGAAAAATATTTTAGAGATCAAGTCAAATGAAACATTATGAACTATAAACAAAAATGTTCATTACTTCCTGAAAAAAAAAATATTGTTCTTGTCGAGCTCCGAGGTAAGGCCGAGCTGTTGAGAGAGTGCTCGAGGGCTCGATTTGAGGTCTTGAAGGGAATGATCTACGGTGGGTCAAGGCGGTAGGGTGTACCTACAAAGGCACTTTGACGCTCAAGTTAGAGAGAAGTCTTAGTGAATGAATGAGTAATGAATAATGCATACCTCTCGTCTATTGGGTTGTGGTATTTATAGGAGTAGATGGGATAACTGTGTAACTGCCTGGTCTCCATGATGGTAGTGGGTTGTTGAGGTGGCTTGGGCCATAAGAGTTGGAAAGATTCATTGAGAATCTGTTATGGTTTGTTGGTTGGTTGCTTAGTGCCCCGATTTTCAGTCATGAGTCTCTTTTGTTGATGATGAGCTTGAGGTCCATTCGAGTGTCTTCTCAGTGGTGAGTGATAATGATTATATCCCGATGTTATGGCTAGTTTGCACCTCTTCAGTGGCCGAGTAATACTGATCGGAGTCTTAATTACATGGTCGATATGGTACACAAGTCCCCCAAGCTCCAAGCTCAGAATGAGTGAAAGAGTTTAGAAAAGTATTTTGGAGGAGCAAGCTTCAGTATCAGTGGGAAACGTAATCGTTATGCAAAAATTTCAAAATTTGAATTTTGAGTTAAAAGTAGGGTTTGGAGAGATGTGGCATGATTTTCAAATTTGAGAAGATATGATTTGATTGTTATATCTATTCCATGATATGATCGCTTGGTAGAGGATTTGCTTACTGTTGGATTAGATGAGTTATGAGGAGATGATGACATGTGGCTCTGTACCTCTGCCATTATACATTACTTTAAAAATAAGGGGTTGTGACATTTTGGGTTTTGTCATTTAGTGTGCCTCGCCAAGTAACGTGACTCTTGGTTTTCCACAGTCTTAATTGGTATGTTTCCCATTTCAAAGGGACATGCTTTTTCATCTAAAAGTTTTTTTTGGCTTGGGGTAAGCATTGTTTTCTTTGGCTGGAGGGTGCTTGTCCATTTATAAATAATTGTTCTCTGTGTTTTTGTTTTGTGTGTTTGCTTCTTTGTCGTCCTCACATTGTGCTTGCTTTGGCTTTATTTCTTCTATTTAGGTACTCTTTTTGGACTTGTACTCTTATTTTCTTGGTTTTGTGCTTGCAATATCTTCCTCTACTAAGTCTAGGTCTCTTATGGGTTGTCAGAGGAATCTCTTGGGTAAAGAGGTTCATGACATTGGTGAAGAGTTTGAGCCGGAGGTATCTGTTGACCCTAGCTTTGCTAATTCGTATGAACTTGGTGATGAGGATGTTTTCTAGGGTTTGATGGTGAACCTTGAGGCAATGGTTCCCGTCGCCTTTGTTGTTGGCCCCGCATTGGTCAAGAAGTGAAGAGGTAAGGGGAAAGAGAAGTTGGTGGTCCCTTTGACTAAGGTTGGTGGCTAAAGGAAGTATCCGCTGTTGGACCAGCCTGGATATAAGTGGGTTAGTGGTGAGGTTGATGAACATGGATTAATTTTTATGGACGCTGCGTTTGTGAAAGATCTATTGAAGAGGACTAAGGTGGTCGCTCTTGATCGCCCAAAGGATTGGGTAATAGTCACCCTGTGTGACTCCTCGGACAGAGTATATCTCTAAGTTAGGAAGGATTAGGTCGACTTCACCTATGTTTTTGAGGAGATGTTTAGAGACTTTGGCATATCGCTTCCCTTCTCGAATTTTGAGTGTGGAGTTCTGACGAGGTTGAATGTGGCTCCAACTCAACTTCAGGCCAATAATTGGGCTTTCCTTAAGGCTTTTCAAGTGCTCTATGGTCTTTTAAAAATTGTTCCTACACCGAACAAATTTTTGCACTTTTACCAGCTGAAAAGGAATGAGGGTGATCCGACAGTATGTCTACTCGGTCATTGTCATCTTTGGAGACATGTCTCAACTCATAGTCTTCCGAAGTGGTTGAGTAGCTTCATCACATGATGGTAGTATTTTTGCATCTGGTGGTCTTTAGCTTTGTATTCACCATTGATTTGGTAGCATACTAGCTTGGAATTGCTCCTGCATCTTAGTTTTCAAGCTCTGACATGTTGTGCTAACTTGAGGCCGGCAATCAGAGCTTTATACTCGGATTGATTATTGGTTGTCTCAAAGTCATATTTGATTGATTGCTTTATTGAAAGCTTGTTGAGCCCTTCCAAAGTGACACTTGCCCTGCAGCCTTTTGGATTGGAGGCTCTGTCCACATAAAGGAGCCACCAATCATTGTGCGCTTCCAGCGCTAGAGGGAGTTTGATGAGAAAGTCGACAAGTGATTGAGCTTTGATTGGTCCCCATGGTTCATATTTTAAACAAAACTCAGTCAATTCTATCGATTAGGTGACCATTCGTCCTGCGAGTTCAGGTCTTCATAGGACCCATTTATTGGGTGGTCAAATTTTACCAATATCTGATGGGCAAAAATAGGGCCTTAACCTGCATGGTGAGTTGACTAGGCATGGGGCCAACTTTTTGATCAACTGGTAGTGCTACTTAACTCCTTGTAAAACTCTACTTGTGAAGTAGATTGGGATCTACTTCCTTCCTTCCTCTTTTGTTAGGACTGAACTAATACTGGTGTTTGAAACTAAGAGGTAGAGGAGGAGTTAGGAGCTTGGGGTCAATTAGGTAAGTATGGGTGGTGTGGTTAAAGTCGCTTTTAATTTTGTGAATTTTTGCTCACATTCCTCGATTCAGACAAAGTCTTTGGGTTTCTTGGGAGTTTTGAGGAGTTTGAAGAAGGGTTTTGCTTTCTCTGCCAACATGGAGAGGAAACGTGAAAGGGAAGCAAGACGTTCGATGAGCTTTTAGACTTCATTCACGTTTTGAGGGTTGTGCATGGCGATTAAAGCTTCACACTTGTTGGGATTGGCTTCTATACCTCTATAGGTTGTCATGAAGCCTAAGAATTTGCCTCCCTCTACTCCAAAAGTGCATTTCTTGAGGCTTGATGAATGTTGTGCTTTCTAAGCTCTTCGAAGACCTCTTCTAAGTGTTTAACATGTTCGTTGGGGGATCTAGACTTGACCACCATGTCGTCCACATAAACTTCTATATTTCTGTCAATAAGTTTTTCAAAAAATTTATCCATCAACCTTTGGTAGGTTGCTCCTGCATTCTTCAACCCAAATGGCATTACTTTATAGCACTAATCTACTCGATTTGTGATGAATGTTGTTTTCTCTTCGTTTGTAGGGTACATCTTGATTTGATTGTACCCTGAGTAGGCGTCAAGGAAGCTTAAAAGGTCATACTCGCAAGCCCAATCAACAAGCCGGTTGATGCTAGGTAGCAGATAAGAGTCTTTGGGACAAGCCTTATTCAAATCTGTATAGTCGACACACATTCTCCATTTGGTCGGTTCCTCTTCTGACTTCTTCTTCTTCTCCACCATTATCACATTAGCAAGCCATGTGGTATATTTTACTTCGCAGATGAAACCTGTGTTGCAAAGCTTGACTACCTCATTCTCAATGGTTTCTCCCTTGATCGGTCTGGGCTTTCACCTTCTTCGAGTAATAGGTTTGGCATTCGAGAAAATGTCTAAATGGTGGCAAATGAAGTTGGGATCTATTTTAAGCATATCAAAGGTCTGCCATGTGAAGAGGTCAAAATTCTTCCTAACCACTTATATTACTTGCTCTCTCACATCGTCTTCCATTAGCTCTCCGAGGTTCGTGCATTGGTTGGGCCTAGGTCCAACCTATACCAGGGTATACTCCTTCTATGGGGTTGGTCTATCCTTGATCTCTACTCTTGGGTCGAAGTCGACCCGGTCTTCTACTCGTTTTGTTCGCTAAATCAAGTTTACGCTAATGTTGGTGGGTTCTCCTGCCTTCTACCGAGAGATGTTGTATGGTTCAACATTGAAGCTTTTGTTATAGCACTGTCGTGCTTCTTTCTGATTGATTTTGATGGTAACAATTTCTCGGCTAGGGGCTGAAAATTTGACAACAAGGTGTAATGCTGACAAGACTGCTCTGAGCTTGTTTACAATTGACCTCCCGAGATGGAGGTTGTATGATGTGTTTGCATCGATGAGTATGTACTCAACTATTACTGTCTATGAGAGCTCCTTCTCGCCAAAGGTGGTAAGCAACTTGACATAACCTCTTGTGTGGACTAGTTTGCCGGAAAAACCAATCAAGGGCTCCATGTATGGCTTGATCTGGCTATGTGGGATGGCGAGCTTTTAGAATGTTTTCCAAAACATCACATCTGCTGAGATTCCTTGGTTCAGGAGTGCTTTCTTCACTGCCCATTGGGTGATGACTACTGTGATGACCATGGGATCATCCTGGCAACGGTCTAATCCTTCGTAATCTATATCCGTGAAGGTAATTAAGGGGGAGAGACCTTGGGGGAGCTGAGTTCTCCCCTCGGTTGACGGAGTTGACATCTTGTAACAACCTCACGTGTTATCTCCGTGTTGAGCTAGTAGGTCCTTTGCCAGCAAATCTACCAACGATTACATTAATGGTGCCTCTGAGAGTTCCTCCTTGATTATCATTTTGGGCTTGGGGTTGGATCTGACCCTAATTCTAGACTTGGTGCTAGCTTTGCCCTTGGCTTTGTCTTAGGGGGTAGGCTAGTCCACCAACTAAGAGTTGTGCCCTTGAGGGTAGTTGGGAAAACTCTGCACATGATGGCGTTGTTATTGGTGTAGAGATTTACTTGAGTTATGTATGCTTTGATGTGTTCGTCTAGATCAGTGGTGCCATCATATCATTCAACAATAGGAGGCTTCCATTTAATAGGTAGTAGGACCTCCATCACTTCAGGATGGATAAAAGGATTCTTTCTCATGGAAGGTGCGGGGTGAGCTCTGGAGTGAAGTGCTGAATGTTTGACGCCTAGATGGTGCTCTAAGTGGGCACTTTGCTTAAGTTGTTCTTCATGACCTAAAGGAGGTTGGGGGACTTATGGGAGAAGCCCGTTGAGGATGAGTTGGATCCTCCATTTGGGGGTGGAACGAGAGGTGGCGGTTGTCTCTAGAGGAGGTTGATTTCCTCCCTTAAGGCTTGTAGGTATGCAGCATGCTGATGTTGTAAGGCTTTGATGGCCAATTCGTTGGCTTTCTTCTCTGTTTCTAATTGACCTTGGAGTTGTTGATAAGCATTGTCCGTCATGATCTTAGATCGAATCGTCGAGCTACATGTAAGAACCATGCAAAAAGTGGGTGGCCAAAGGAAATTTCATTGGCTCCACGGTGGGCCAAATGTTTTTGCCAAGTTTTGAGGTAAGGCCGAGCTGTTGAGAGAGTGCTCAAGGGCCCGATTTGAGGTCTTGAAGGGAATGATCTATGGTGGGTCATGGCAGCGGGGTGTACCTGCAAAGGCACTCCAACGCTCAAGTTATAGTGGAATCTTAGTGAATGAATGAGTAATGAATAATGCGTACCTCTCGTCTATTGTGTTGTGGTATTTTATTTATAGGAGTAGATGGGGTAACCGTGTAACTGCCTGGTCTCCATGATAGTAGTGGGTTGTTGAGGTGGCTTG
This sequence comes from Amphicarpaea edgeworthii, assembly GCA_014843725.1. NCBI lineage: Eukaryota > Viridiplantae > Streptophyta > Magnoliopsida > Fabales > Fabaceae > Amphicarpaea > Amphicarpaea edgeworthii. Next base: position 14,189,655 of record CM026326.1, read on the forward strand.
GGCCATAAGAGTCCGAGAGATTCGTTGAGAATTTGTTGTGGCTTGTTGGTTAGTTGCTCAGTGCCCCAGTTTTCGGTTATAAGTCTCTTTTGTTGATGTCGAGCTTGAGGTCCACTTGGGTGTCTTCTTAGTGGCGAGTGATAATGATTGGATCCCGAGGTTATGGTCGGTCAACACCTCTTCAGTGGCTGAGTAATATTGGTCGGAGTCCCAATTACATGGTTAGTATGGTACACATATTTTTCCCTAAAATTAAAATGTTAATTAAGTGTAATGCTTTTGATATCACATCGTCATGACTAAAGATAAAGAAAAAAAAACTATCAACTTCACTTTCAACCACTATCTTTCCGTTTTGTGTTTATATATACGTTTTATAATTGTGGTGCCCGTCATCTTTTACCAAAAGGGTTTGATGGATCATCAAATAAAGCAAATCAGAATTCAGAAAGATAATTTTTGGTCCGTCATTATTATTTTTCATCAGCCTAGCTATTTTGTTTTGTAATATCTAATATCTGATAGTTTCAAGAGGCTGCATAGCTCATTGTTTTTATTATTTCTGTCTATATTCAATAAATAAGAAAGATTTAAAATATTATAAGTTGTTTATAGAAATTATGTGCACACGGATGTGGAGTAACGATCTATTTAGTAGTATAATTTGTGTTTAATTTTTAACTAATAGAGTAGTAAACATTGCCTCTAAACCAAAGTGTTTTAGTTGTTATTATCTTAACAAATATAATATATATATTTTTGTATTCTTTTCTTATAGTAGGTAAAGACAAATAAAAATAAAAATTTATATTATATGTATTCCTTTCAAAATTACTGCTTCTATTTTTAAATATAGGATTTTTATTAACAATATACTATATTATACCACTTTATGTAAGATAATATTTTTTTTTATCACAGTAATACAAGATTATGTTATTTATACGTGATAAAAACATTTTTTAAATTGTTTCTTATCCCTTATAACATGATTTAAAATTTAAAATTTAGAGTTGAAAAAAGACAAGTGGAAGGTACAATAAATAAAGTGAGAGTGTAAAAAATAAAATGTGTTGGAAGAAAAAAAACATCAAACACAAAAAGATTTACAATGATCACAGTTCGGTCGCTAAAACAATATTGAATCTTATAGCTTCCACTAACCGAACACAAAATTTGGTGGCTATTTATAAAATAAGTGATGGTATATCGATGGCAATGAAAATTTTTCTATTGTCAATTTGGTCACTACACATTTGGGCCTAGACTTTTTTGAGTTTGGTTTTAGTCCCTAGACTTTATTCCATTATGGGTTTTAGTCTTTTCCATCCATGCTCCGTTAAGTGGTTTTTTTTTTTTTTCTACATTTTAATTCACTATCTGACACATGTACATTTTTAATGATTTTTTTTATTTTTTTTTATATTTCCCAATTTTTTTAAGAAAAAAAATTATAAAAAAACTAAAAAAATATATATGTATATTAATAGCTATAAAAATTTAATTTTAAAAAACATAATTAATCTACGTGTATATCTTTTATTTTTTATTTTAATTTTTTCAAATTTTTTTAATTAAAAAAATTGGAAAAATTAAAAAAAATTATTAAAAATACACATGTGATAGAATGTTAATTAAAATGTGAAAAATAGTATTTAATGGAGCATGGATGGAAATAACTAAAATCCATGATGAAATAAAAGTCTAGGACTAAAACTAGACTTAAAACACTCTTGGGGACCAAAAACAAAAAACTAAAAAAGTTGAAGGGCCAAAAACATACTTTACCCTATTATATATATAATTTAGATAAATCATTTTTAGGTATGCACTAATGATGAAGAATAATTCTTTTAGAAGCATAGATATTAATGAAGTAATAATTATATGAAGAAAAAATGTAGATGGAATCAAATACAAAATTAAATAAAATAAAGAGGAAAAAGTAATTAAGATGATTTCAAAATTATGTTAACCATTGAAAACATTCTTTTATATTTTATTAATCCTACATAAATGATAATTAAAATACATTTTTTCCTTTAATTGTATTTTAATTTTTTGTGACCGTTTTATTTACCTAAAATTACTAAAATGACATTTCAAATTTTGGGGGAAATATTTTTATAACATTGTATATTGCTTTAAGTAATAAATGATAAAATTATGTCTGATTAGCAAAGTATTATATATGGGTTTTTTTTTTTTTTTTATCATTGTATATATATATAATTTTTTTTATCATTATATATATATATATATTATATTATATTGTAAGTATGCTCTATGGATGCGGCTTAGGCTGATTATTCACATCAAAAATCTTGTTTTGTGATTCTATTTTCATATTGTATTTTTGAGTTTATCTTTAACTTGTTAAAGTCCAAATTTATACTTTAATTTTTCATTAAGATCTCAATTCGATGAATCCCACACCTTAAGTAAAGTGAGGCGTTTCCCTGAGCGTTAGTCAGCCGGTAAGGGTGGTCTCGATAGTAAGTCCTAGAGTGAGGCAATGAAACCGTTGGTTTAGCCTAGTGGTCTCGGTCAAGGTTAATATTAAGCTTTATTTAATGTCGAGATTAATTAGAATGTTGTCTCTAAAAGGAAAAGAAAAGGTAGAAGATTTGGAATTACAACAAGAAGAAGCTAAATCTCATATAATACACCATGAATTAAGAATCCCAGAAATAGAAGAGCAAATCCAGAAATGGAGCATACCTAAACTTGAAATATCATCATTATATAAAACCTCCTTAAAAGACATGTTCACAGGAGAATATGTCATTAAGACAGTTGAAAAAGAAATTGATCTTAAAAATAGTCATCAGACTATACCATTAATGTCAAACCAATTAATTGCCAACCACATTAAGAATTATAGATACCTTCATATAGGGTCTATACAGATAGCAATCAAACCATTGTTTAGACAAGGTCTAGACACACCCTTGTTTGCATCCTTAAGAGATAATAGACCGATAAAGCTTGAAGATCAAATATTAACATTATTCAAAACCAACCTACATAATGGTCCGGTTTATATCAATAGTTACCCTAATTACTCGATAGCATTATCAAGTTTCCATAATACTCCCTACAATCTCATGTTAAATGTAAAGATGTTAGAAAAAACCTGGAATCCTAATGCAATTCCCATAACTATAATTTATAGAATATACTATAAAGTAATGAAAACCCAATTAGCCCCAAGGGCATTGCAATTATCCCCTACTGATGAGACGACCCTCCTATTAGTAAACCCAGAAAAGGTAAGTGCATCAATTCTAAAGACATTAAAACATAAAGAAATAACCAGTGGGTTAAAATGGAGATTGGAAGATCTCTTAAACCCAGAAGACCTTGTATCTACCATGCTGGACAGCATAGTAGAATATAACTCTAGGGCAGTAGAAGTTAGTTTCACACCTTTAATAAGAACTAATTCTTTATGAATACCAGAATCACCTTTTCCTAGTATGGCTAGACGATCGATGGATCGATCTAACTTTTCCATACCAAGAAGCCTAAATTTCAGAGGGATAAGGACAGATCCAACTATACCTATCCCAGAATATGAAGAAGAACAACCTCCCCCTTCAATACAATTTGAATCAGCTAGAACTCACAATTCACCAACTCCATCAGAATTTAGTCAATTAAATATGATAAGAACTTTCCAAATAGATAAAGAATCATTAAGAAAAGAATTCCTTAGTAAAGAAAACAAGAAAATGAGAGACTGGTTCTTTGCAACCTTTTCACAACAGGAATTAGCAAATTATAAAGAAGATTACTATAAAAACTTAGAAGAACTTCAGACTCAAATACCTTTTATTAAGTTGTTTAAACAAAATTGTTTAGATAAACTCTCTATAAAGATGATTAAAAGTGCTAAAAGAAGTTGGAGAATTATTGAAGGAGCTATTGATGGAGAAATTCCTCCTTTAGAAGAAATTAGCTTTACTAACATTGAAAATAATGAGGTAACTACTTCTCCCTTTAAAATGATTAGTGTAGATAGAATCAAAAACGAAAATCCAACCTTAAAAGATATTAAAAATTTGCACCAACAACTACATTATACAAATCAAATATTACATCAAATAGCCTCAGAAGTAATAATTGGGTCAAGAAAACTTGATAAAAGCTTTTCTAATGGTATAACATCCACCTCAAAACTAGAGCAATCATTAACCAAACCATTTAAATTTTCAAAAGCTAAGCTTAAAGAATTAAAAATAGGAAAAGAAACCAACTTAGCTCTAGAAGAAATAAATAGAAAATTAGATCAGCTAAAATTATCTAAAATCAACACTTTAACTAAGAAAACTAAGAAAATGGCAAAAGAAAATAGAACTACAATACCTTTAAAAAAGAAGATAAAATTCTAATTATAGTAAAAGAAGATGAACATGAATTAATACCCCCTTCAGATAGAATTTTAAAGTCAAAAGGAAAAAACCAAGCAAAACGCTTTAACCCAACACCAACAACTAGAAATTTCTATCAAAGGTCAACTCTCCCAGACATTCAATTTGAAGAATGGGAATTGGATACTCCTTCAGCCTTTGATGGATTTGGCATCACTGAGTGGAATATTGATGGTATGACCGACCATCAAATTCTACGAAAAACCAATGAAATGACAATGGCCGCCTCAGCTTATAGGGTAAAAAATACTGAGGAATAAACTATAAAATTAATAATAGCTGGTTTTACTGGAATTCTCAAGGGTTGGTGGGATAACTACCTAACCCCTGAACAAAAAATATATATCTCTACGGCTGTCAAGAGAGAAGGAGATATGGCCATACCTGTAATGGTAGAAACACTAATTGTAGCAATAATTCAAAATTTTATTGGAGACACTAAACTTTTCAATGAAAGGACTTCAACGTTGTTACATAATTTAAGATGTCCTACTTAGGAGATTTTAGATGGTATACAGATAATTTTATGGCAATGGTTCTTACCAGAGAAGATTGTAAAGAGCCATTCTGGAAAGAAAAGTTTATTGCAGGACTTCCCCAAGTTTTTGCAACCAAAGTAAAAGAAAGATTGGATTTAGAATATCCTAATTTATCTGTCCATGACTTAACATATGGAAGAATAGCTTCTGTTGTTAAAAACACAGGTCTAGAACTTTGCAATAACTTAAAACTAGAAAATAGAATAAAAAAGAATAAAGCTAATGGGGTTAAAGAACTAGGTAACTTCTGCACCCAGTATGGGTATGAAAAACCTTCTCCTCCCTCCTCTACTAAAAGAAAACAATTTAAGAAAAAACACTATTATAAGTCAGATAGAACAACCCCATTTAGAAGAAGAAAATTCTCAAGAAACCCTAAATATTCAATAGAAAAATCTAAATAAAAAATAATTTGCTACAAATGTGGAAGAGTAGGACACGGAAAAAAGATTGTAGAGTTAAACAAAAAATTAATGAATTAAATATAAGTGAGGAATTAAGAGAGCAAATTGCTAAAATTCTCTTAGAAGACTCAGATAGTGAGTCAGAAGAAGAAATTCAAAATCTTACTGATATCGAAAACACAAGCACTAGTTCTGAAAAGGACAAAAATTGTGAAAATTGTGATTCAGAAACTTGTGAGTGCCAGTTTCAAATAAATATGAGTAAAAGTGAAACCAGATTAGCTTTAGAAATGATTGATAAAATCCCAGATGAAGAAGAAAGAATGAAATACTTAATGAAAATAAAAAATATGCTTCTAGAGCAAAAAGAAGAAGGAAGTAGTAAGAACCAAAACAATTTTCAAGGTTATGATTTTGCAAAGATATTAAAACAAGCTGAAAATCAAAATAAAAGGGTCACTATACAAGATCTACAAAAAGAAATAAAAGATTTAAAAGAAGAAATTAAATCAATAAAATTAGATCTTCAAGAACTAAAAGGCCATGTACTTGAAGAAACTAGTAGTCAATCTACTCAGAATTCTAATAGAGAAGATGAAGAAATAACAATAGTAAACATGATTAAAATGCTACAACAGAAATGGCATGTTAAAATTGCGTTAAAAATAGGAAATACCTTTCATAAAGATTTTACAGCATTAGTAGATTCTGGTGCTGATCTAAATTGCATTAGAGAAGGATTAATTCCTACTAAATATTATGAAAAAAAACATAGCAAAAACTATTCACAGCTAATAACTCGAATTTACAAGTCTAGTTTAAATTACCAACTGCAAGAATTTGTAATAAGGGGAGATGTTTCAAAAATACATTTATTCTATCAAAAGATATATCAGAGGAAATGATTTTAGGAACTCCATTCCTTACACAAATCTACCACTTTGAAGTATCTAAGGAAGGAATTAAAACAAATGAACTAATGTTCGAATTCATAAAACCACCCAAGAGAAAAAGCATCTTAAAAATAAATGAAACGGATTTTCTTAATAAAATTGAAAATAAATCAAATCAAATAACCTTCTTAAAGGAAGAAATTGTCTATAAACGAGTAGAGGAATAATTAAAGACAGAAAAGATAAAAACCCAATTTAAAGAATTAACCAAAATCTTTTCCAAAGAAGTCTATGTAGAGGTCCCAACCGCCTTTTAGAAAAGGAACTCATTTATGGTAAGTTTGCTTTATGAGGAAGACTTTCATGAAAGTAAAATTCCCACAAAAGCTCATCCAGTTCAAATGAACAAAGAAACCCTTGAATACTATAGGAGAGAAATCCAGGGTTTCCTTGATAAAGGACTTATTAGGCCTAGTAAGTCCTCGTGGAGTTGTGCGGCGTTTTATGTACAAAACGCTTCAGAATTGGAAAGAGGCGAGCCTAAGATGGTTATTAATTATAAACTACTGAATAATGCGCTAAAATGGATTAGGTACCCCTTACCCAATAAAAGAGATTTAATTGGAAGGCTTCATCAAGCCACTATCTTCTCTAAGTTTGATATGAAATCTAGTTACTATTAAATAAAGGTTAAAGAAAAAGATAAATATAAGACAGCGTTTACAGTTCCATTTGGTCACTACGAATGGAATATGATGCCTATGGGACTTAAAAATGCCCCATTAGAATTTCAAAACATAATGAACTCAATCATAAATCCCTATTTAGACTTTGCTTTAGTCTATTTAGATGATGTGTTAATCTATTCCTCTTCTGTAGAACAACACATAAAAAACTTAAATACCTTTAAAAATATAATTAAAGCAAATGAAATTGTGTTATTTGAAAAGAAAATGAAAATAGCTCAAACTAAGATAAGATTTCTAGGGCATGAAATAAACCAAGGCACCATAACTCCAATAGCTAGAAGCATTGAGTTTGTTAGTAAATTCCCAAATGAAATAAGAGATAAAACCCAGTTACAAAGGTTCTTAGGATGCCTAAACTATGTAGTTGATTTCATTCCCCATATTAGAATTATTTCTAAACCCTTATTCAATAGGCTTAAGAAAAACACCAAGCCTTGGACCCTTGAATTAACTAAGACAGTTATCAAGGTAAAGTCTTTGGTAAAAAAATCTTCCTTGTCTAGGAATACCCCAGCCAGATGCCTTTATGATAGTCAAAATCGATGCCTCGGAGGTCGGATTCGGAGGAATCCTTAAACAAAAATACCCCCAATCTAAAGAACAAATAATTCATTTCCATTCGGGGGCATAGAGTGAAACCCAGATTAAATACAACACTGTAAAAAAGGAAATTTTATCTATAGTGCTATGTATCACAAAATTTCAAAGTGATTTAGTCAATAAAGAGTTTTTATTAAGGGTAGACTGTAAGTCTGCAAAAGAAATTTTGGAAAAAGATGTTCAAAACATTGTTTCAAAACAGATATTTGCTAGATGGCAAAGTCTTTTATCTTGTTTTGATTTCAAAGTTGAATTTATAAAAGGAAAACATAATTATATCCCTGATTTTCTAACACGAGAATTTTTACAGGGTCAGACCCCCCAAACATGAGGCCTTTAGCCCCTTCGTCTGCCTTGTCTCTTGATGATTTGGCCCCTTCCTTCTCCAAGGTGGCAGCCAATAAATCTTTAAATAACCTAAGAGTCCTTCCCAAATCCCTAAATACTCCTTCCTCTTCCAATAGGTTTTCTCCATTAATTATTCCTCAGAAAAACCAAATTATTGATAATCCTCAAAAAATAGAAATTCACAAACCGTTAGATCAACATATAAAATAGTCATGTCAAAAGATAATTTCCCTAAAGCCTGAATTTGATCAAATGTCACCTATGGATATTCTGGTTGAATTATCTCCTGAAGGATGGGGATGCATGTCGAAAGACCAAGATTTAAAAAAAGAACAAAAGATTTTATCAGCTCATCTTGTTAGATACTATATCCGCTGAAATAACTCCAGAAAAAGACAAAAGGGATCCTTCTGTCATTAATTATTCCAAGCTAAAAATCTTAAAGGTTCTCACTTTGATAGATTGGAACCAAAACCCAATTACTGAAAAGAGGTTTTCCTAACCTTATGACCCTCCTACCTTCAATTATTTTGATTATCGAGAAGCATGGCTCAGGGTCCTTCTTGAACCTAACCCTTGCCATTCTTGGTAAAATTACCTTTAAATATGCCCTTCCAGCCAAAATTCCGACCTGGTTTCAAGATTGGTTTCTGCTTGTAGAGCCTGTAAAAGCCATTCTACCTACCAAGGTAGTCTCAATATATGAAAACTATAAAAGGTTAACTCCCAAATTACCAGTACATGAAAAGTTAATTAGCTTTTGCTCAATAATGGGGGTGAGCTAGTTGATGCAACATCTTTATGAGTTCCACCAACATAATTCAGCTCTTTATCCAAAGGTTTTATGCCATCGGGTAAAAGTTTTTTGGTGGAAGAAATTCGAAATTAAATTTTTGGAAGATAAGTTTTCTCATTGGAAGATTGGAAAATCATTCCTTCCCCTACTCCTGAAAAGAAGGCAATCCAACATCCTGCAATGTCTTTACAACTAGCAGGAAAATCCAAAGAGGAGAAAAGGCAACACCTTTTGGCAGCCTTGTCTTCTTTAGACTCGAATGAAGAGTAGGATGTCTTAGAAGAAGAAACCCAATGCAGTAATTCGTAGGGAGAGAGAGAGAGATCATTTTTAGGTATGCCCTAATAATGGAGAATAATTCTTTTAGAAGCATAGACATTAATGAAGTAATAATTATATGAAGAAAAGGTGTATACAAAATTAAATAAAAAGAAGAAGAAAGTAATTAAGATGATTTCAAAATTATGTTAACCCTTGAAAACGTTCTTTTATATTTTATTAATTTTACTTAAATGATAATTAAAATACATTTTTTTCTTTTAATTGTATTTTAAATTTTTGTGACTATTTTATTTTACCTAAAATTACTAAAATGATATTTCAACTTTTGGGGGAAATGTTTTTATAACACTGTATATTCCTTTAAGTAATAAATGATGATGAGATCAAATACAAAATTAAATAAAAAGAGGAAAAAATTAATTAAGATGATTTTGAAATTATGTTAACCATTAAAAACGTTCTTTTATATTTTATTATTTAAATTTTTCAATTAAATTTGTTTTATTATCTATTTGTAATTAAATTATTCAATTTTAATTAACGTTCTTTTATGTTTTATTATGTTAGTTTTGGTATTCTTGTCATGTTTTAATTTTTATTGGTATTAGTGGATTAAAGCAATATATAAACTAGGGAGATAAGTGCTTGCAAAGTATGGAGAAATTGATTCGAATATAAAGTCAAAATATTATGTCTATTTATGTTTTATTTTTAATTTATAATATAATAAACTAATTAATTAGTTTCAATATATTTTTTTTGTCCATTTATTAGAAATTTTGTTAAAATTAAAACATTTGTAATCTTTATGTTGGATGATTATTTTTGTAATATTATTTATTTATGAGTTAAGTTTGGACAAATCAAGTTTTGTTTGACTGTAATATTGTATATGGGTATTTTTTTTTATGATTTTCATTTTTATACACAAGTAAACTACGAGTTGTGGATGTGGGTATGGGTATATAGGTACCCAGAGGGTACTAGGATGGGGATTGAAGTTGCTACCTACATAGGTATGGGACTCAAGACAAGTACTTTTTTCAAATGCGAGTATGGGGATGGGTACTATAGGACCCTATCCATACCCTACCCATTGTCATTCCTAGTGCCTACGTGGTGCTTCCCACTTTATGCTTGAATTCTTCTTGGATTCAGAGCCTATCACTTTCTTGGGTGAGTGCCCATAAGGGGGAACAATGAGTTAGATATTATGAGGAGGATCTTGTGGATGTTGGTCATGAGATTTTTTCTTAGGGATCTTGCTAGAGGTCCGCCATCATCGCATCTCTTTTGGGTATAGTTTTATATATGAGGTTGAGTTGTAGCAGTGACTGCTCTGAGACTAGGTGAGAGAGAGAAAGAGAGAGACAAAGAGAGGGAGAGGTGAGATCAAGTTACACCAAGAGTTATTTTAAGAAAGTTACACTCTATTTTCGCCATTCATTTTCTTAACATCTAATGGTTAATATTATAGAGAATGTATAAAATGAGAGGACCTTTCTTATGTGAGAGTGAGAGGAATAAATATTAACCATTAGATTGATCATAAATGATAAAGAATAAAACATAAAAATTCATTTGAGATTGTGTGTTGTATCTATGTGCAGTCATTGTGAGTTTGTAGATGAGTCTCTGGATCACCTGTTTCTATAGTGTGGTTATTCAAAAAAGATGTGGTGTTGGCTTCAATTGGTTTTCCTTGGTCAAATTTATCTTTCCTCTTGCCTCTTAAATTTGACAGTATCAAATGGGATTAATAGTGTCTGGGTAAGGGATGTGATGTTGTCAACTATAGTTCATGTTTTTTGGGTTATTTGGATAAGCTAAAATAACTTATGATTCAAGAGTATTGAGTTGCCTGTCAAGCAAGCTATCAATTTGGTGATTTCAAATGCGTCTTTCTCGAGATATCTCGTTAAATGTCACTCTTTCCACTCCATGTCAGACTTTTCATTACTTTAGAAGTTCATGGTTCCTTTGCATCCCTCAAAGTCCATAATTTTTAAGCAAGTAGATTGGTTCCCTCCAGCTTGCGGCTTTATTAAATGCAATACAAATGGGGTTGCCCATGGTTTTCCAAGTCATGTAGTTGCTGGTGGAATTTTTAAGGATCATTTTGGTGCTTTCCGGGGACGTTTTTCAACTTATGTTTGTGTAAAGACAAGCTTACACTCATAGATTCATGCTGCCATTCTTGCCATTGAGCATGTGCATAAAGTATGTTGGTCTAGCTTATGGCTAGAATGTGATTCTCAATTGGTCATTGATGCTTTTACCAATCTACTTATTGTTCCTTGGGAGATGTGTAGTCATTGGATCACGTGCTTTGAATGTGTAAGGTGATAAATGTTATGACATCTCACATTTTAGAGAGGGCAATGTTCATGCTAATAGTTTAGCCAATCATTGGGTGGAGCATAGATTAGTTTTTACTTGTTGGGATTGTTTACCATTTTTTATGAGTGATAGTTTTGTTAGTTCATTTGATGTTCAAAACACATGCAACGAAATTTAAGTATCTATTTGGGTTTAAAAATAATATCATCGGAATAAAACTACAATAAATATTTGTACTGATATTTGTATGTGTTATAATTCAAATTGAAAAACAATCCTTTGAAAATCTTGTTGCACATGTACGTGATTGCTTTCCTTTTCTATTGTTCATAAAATATTATTGTGCACAAATACCACAATAATAAAGAAATGTCTATCTTTAGTATATACATACGTACTAATTATATTCTTGGTGTTAACATAAAATATAATATATTCCACATAGAGAATTTATTTATCAAATTAATAATTTTTTTCTAGTAAAGATTAACAAACTCGTTTGTGTGTGGTCTCGTAGGTTCAATACTAAACTTGTAGTATATTAATCAAAGTAATTTTACCAATCGAGGTAGGTGTCTAGCAACATTCCTCAATGTCTAGATAGCATGAAGTAATTGTTGTTACTTTTAAGAACCACTAGAAGATTAATATAATAGTTGTTTTCATCATTTACATCTCTAGATTAACTATATAATATGGTATACTGTCAAATTCAAATACGTTAATCAATAAATTTATTCAGTGAATGACTTTAAGAAACTCATTTCTTTATTCATTCAATTGCCCTTATCAAAGTCTTAATTTACAGAGCTCAAACTCATTACCTAGAGTTGATGGATTCCTTCCTGAATAATCATTAATTCTAAAAGTATTTAATTATATCAAATATTCATTCAACTAGTGCTCCAAAACAATAGGTGTCCACAATTAAAATATAACAAAGACTTATTAATTACTATGATAATCTCGGGTCAAAAAAAAATTTGTATTTCTTCTTGAGAGTTTTCTATTAACAAATTAAAGGTAATATTAACCATTAGAAAATCTCAATTTAAGTCAATTCAAAGATCACATCCTTGTGTGCATCATCTATATATGTAAATTAATAAATGAAATCTATTAATATTCATCAAAGGAATACTATCACACATATATTGATTTATCCTGATTATTAATATCCTATTCAAAATAATCCTATGATCAAGAACAATTTAGATTAAAATTACAAGATATTTGTTTCTCATTTTTCTTAATCTCTATTATGATAACAATCTTCAATTTTAATCAAGGACTTTATCAAATTAACTATTTTTATCAAAACAATATAAAAGGATAAAGAAATAAAATAATACTTTATTATTAAAACTAGAAACTATTTATATGATAAATTGAAACTTGGGCATACACATTTATTCCCAACAATCTCCCTCTTGCACTAGAGCCAATTACTCATGTATTTCATTCCTACTTCCCACTTGTGCTTATCAAACTCCTTTTTGTCAAATGCCTTGGTGAACGAATTTGCCTCATTATCCTTCCCTTCTACCTTTTCAATCTTAATGTTGCCACGTTTAATGATCTCTCTAATCAAATGATATCTTTGTAAAACATGTTTGGATTTTTGGTGTGATCGTGGTTCTTTTGCTTGAGCAATAGCTCCAATATTGTCACATAATAGTGGAACTAGTTCTCCTATTGAAGGAACCACACCAAGTTCATAGATGAACTTTTTTAATCCAAACTGCTTCCTTAGCAGCCTCATTTGCTGCTATATACTCCATCTTAGTCACCGAGTCTGCCATTGTAACTTGCTTGGAACTTTTCCAACTTATTGCACCACCATTCAAGGTGAAAACATATTGATACGAAACCCCTTCATGAAATTTTGAACAAGTTGTTTTAGGGCACAAAATCAGACTGCGCTTAGGATAATGTCGTAACTCGCAGCCCAGAAGTCTGATTGCGGCGATTCCAAAACGAGGTGAACACTCACGTTCTGAACTACGAAAAAGACTCAAGAAACGCTAAAATTGGACACGTAAAATGTGAGATATGGGCCAGAGAAAAATCGAACAGAAAATACCGAATTGAAATTAGAACGTGAATTCGAGAGATGACCGGTGAAAAGGAACAAGAGGGTTATTGGTTTTTAGGGCGCCACAAACCTGGGTTTGATAAGCCAACAAGGAAGATCGCCACAAGAATGTGAATTCTTGATAAGATCAAAGGTTCAACCAAGAACCCTAGCAGAGAGATTTTCTCACAAGTCTCGAACAAAAATATCATTCGATTTCTTATTGATCTCCAATTGTTTTAATACATTTCAACTTAGGAGTTTATGCACTACACTTAAGCAAACAAAAGAAAAAACAAAACTCTTAAGGACAAGCGTTTCTGACATGTAGTAGCGGTCAAGAATAACAAATCCTTATAAAAAGACTTGGGTTCTAATCCTACCGTAGCTAATATATTTATTATTTTATTTTATTTTATTACAGCCACACTAAAAAGAAAATAACCCCAAAAGCAAATTAAAAGTCTTGTTATTCAGATTGGCTCTTCTCACTCCAAGTGGGCTATGCATGTCAAAACTTTATTCTCCAAGTGTTGGGCTTCAGCAGATTGTTGGGCCTCTAATAGATTAGTCACCACTTGTTGAAGAGCTTCCTTCGCTTTCCTAGCCCTTGCCCTTGTCATGGGTCCCCCAAGTCCTCCAAGTGCCTCATTTTCTTTGTCCCTATCTGTGTTCCCATCATCCCCTCCCTCTTGAAGAGGATTTGTCCTCAAATCCAAGGCCTCATCACCTGCATCAAAAAGAGACAAATCAGAAACATTAAAAGTGGCACTTATATTATACTCACCAGGCAAATCAATCTTGTAAGCATTGTCATTTATCCTCTCCAACACTTGAAATGGACCATCCCCTCTAGGTTGGAGTTTAGACTTCCTTTGTTCAGGGAACCTTTCCTTTCTCATGTGTACCCAAACCCAATCACCAGGTTCGAATACAACTTTCCGTCTTCCCTTATTAGCTTGCTTGGCATAACTCTCAATCTTCTTTTCAATTTGAGCTTTCACACGCTCATGCAGTTTCCTTACATAATCAGCCTTAGCCTGTGCATCCTTATGCTTAAAAACAGAAATATTAGGCATAGGCAATAAGTCAAGTGGTGTCATAGGATTAAATCCATACACAATTTCAAATGGTGAACAATTAGTTGTACTATGGACAGCCCTATTATATGCAAATTCTACATGAGGTAGACATTCTTCCCAAGATTTAAGATTTTTCTTTAAAATAGTTCTCAAGCAAAGTGCCTAAAGTTCTATTCACTACCTCGGTTTGCCCATCGGTTTGTGGGTGACAAGTAGTAGAGAAAAGTAACTTAGTACCAAGCTTACCCCACAACATTTTCCAAAAATGACTTAGGAACTTGGTGTCCCTATCACTCACAATGCTTCTAGGCAGTCCATGGAGTCTCACCACTTCCACTGAAAAATAAGTCAGCTACATGGCAAGCATCATCAACCTTTTTACAAGGTATAAAATGCGCCATTTTTGAGAACACTGTCAACAACCACAAAAATAGAATCCTTGCCATTCTTTGTTCTAGGCAATCCCAAAACAAAGTCCATAGATATATCAATCCAAGGAAAATCAGGAACAGGCAAAGGAGTATATAAACCATGTGGCATCACCTTTGATTTTGCCTTTTTACAAACAATGCAATGCTCACAATATTTATGCACATCACGTTTCATATGGGGCCAATAGAAATGCTCATGCAATGTTTCTAAAGTCTTTTGTACCCCAAAATGCCCCATCAAACCACCTTCATGCGCCTCTTTCACCAACAAATTCCTTATGGAACACTTAGGCACACACAATCTTTTCTCCTTAAACAGATAATCATTATGCCTATAGTAACCATTTTGAGACACTTTTTCACAAACAACATATATCTCAGAAAATTCAGCATCCTGCAAATACATTTCTCTCAATGGCTCAAGTCCAAAAATTTTAGTTTCAAGAGTAGAAAGTAATGCATGCCTTCTAGATAATGCATCAGCAACAATATTCCCTTTTCCCTTTTTATGTTTTATGACATATGGGAATTGTTCTAGGAACTCA
This sequence comes from Amphicarpaea edgeworthii, assembly GCA_014843725.1. NCBI lineage: Eukaryota > Viridiplantae > Streptophyta > Magnoliopsida > Fabales > Fabaceae > Amphicarpaea > Amphicarpaea edgeworthii. The sequence continues at coordinate 14,205,171 of CM026326.1, forward strand.
ACCCATTTTGCATGCCGCTTGTTTAGCTTGCCTTGTCCTTTCAAATATTTAAGGGACTCGTGATCACTATGAATGACAAATTCTTTGGGCAACAGATAATGCTGCCAAGTTCTCAAAGCACGCACTAAGGCATACAACTCCTTATCATAAGTGGAATAGTTTAGGGCAGCCCCATTTAACTTCTCACTAAAATAAGCAATTGGATGCCCCTCTTGCATCAAAACAGCCCCAATACCCACATTAGATGCATCACATTCAATTTCAAAAGATTTTGCAAAATTTGGTAATGCAAGAATGGGGGCATTAGTTAACTTGATGCTTAAGTGCAACAAACGCTTGTTCTTGTTTTTCACCCCACTTGAAGCCAACATGCTTTTTAACTATTTCATTAAGAGGTGCAGCCAAGGTACTAAAGTCCCTAACAAACCTCCTATAGAAACTAGCTAAACCATGAAAGCTCCTAACTTCACTCACGGTTTTTGGTGTAGGCCATTCTTGGATGGCCTTAACCTTTTCCGCATCTACCTGTACTCCCTTAGCACTCACCACAAATCCTAGAAATACAACATGATCAGTGCAAAAAATGCATTTTTCAAGATTTGCAAATAATTTTTCCTTTCTAAGCACATTCAAGACAGCACTCACATGTTCAATATGCAAATCAAGACTAGTGCTATAAATCGGAATATCATCAAAATACACCACAACAAACTTGCCTAAAAATTCCCTTAAGACATGGTTCATTAATCTCATAAAAGTGCTTGGGGCATTAGTTAGCCCAAAGGGCATCACCAGCCACTCATATAAACCATACTTAGTTTTAAAGGCAGTTTTCCATTCATCCCCTTCCCTTATCCTAATTTGATGATACCCACTTTTTAAATCAATTTTAGAAAATATGCAAGCACCATGTAGCTCATCAAGAAGATCATCTAACCTGGGAATAGGATGTCTGTACTTGATCGTGATGTTATTAATAGCCCTGCAGTCAATGCACATCCTCCAAGTACCATCCTTCTTAGGTACTAAAATCACTGGAACAACACACGGACTCATGCTCTCTTGCACCCATCCTTTGTTCATCAATTCTTCAACTTGCCTTTGAATTTCTTTGGCCTCTTGAGGGTTGCTTCTATATGCAGGCCGATTGGGCAATGAAGCTCCGGGGACAAGGTCAATGTGATGCTCAATTCCCCTCAAAGGTGGTAATCCCATTGGAACCTCCTTTGGAAACACATCCTTGTATTCCTGCAAAAGAAATTCAACACTAGCAGGGACAGCAATTTCATTAGAGTTATTAGCAACATGCATATTATTTTTGCAATACAACAAGTACAATGGCTTGTTGGTGAGCAGCATCCTCTTCACCTCACTCTCTTTTGCTAGACAACTCATTTTGCTCTCAAGTGTTTCACTCCTTCCCACAAGTGTTTCACTCTTTTTCTTTCCACTCTTTTTATGTGTTTCACTCATTTCTCTTTTCTCTTGCACTCTCTTTTCTCTCAATTTTACCTGGTCCTCACACACCTCTCTAGGAGATAATGGTTTGAGAGTAATTTTCTTCTCATTGTGCATGAAAGAGATTTTATTTGTGAACCCATCATGAATTGCCTTGGTATCATATTGCCATGGCCTCCCTAAGAGGATATGGGTTGCCTCCATTGGGACCACATCACACAGCACCTTTTCACTATATTGTCCTATGGAAAGGCACACCTCCACTTGCTTGCTGACGATCATCTCCCCATCTTCACTCAGCCATTGAAGTTTGTATGGCCTAGGATGCGGTTTAGTCTCCAAATTTAATTTGGACACTAATCTAGAGCTAGCCACATTAGTACAGCTTCCACCATCAACTATCAACGAACAAAGTTTCCCATTGATTGAACATCTAGTGTGAAAAATGTTATCTCTTTGGGAATGATCTAGGGCTTGCATCTGACTTCCCATCAACCTCCTAACCATCAACAAGTCACCCCCCATTGCTTCCACTTCTATTTCTTCCTCTTCCTCTTCCTCTTCTTCACTGGCTGAAGACTCACTAGTGATTTCTCCATTCTCCTTCAGGACCATTGTTCTCTTAGTTGGACACTCAGAGGCATAGTGCCCTCTTCCCAAACACCTGAAGCATTTTACATCTCTAGACTTGGTTTTTGGAGGTGATGCGTGAGACCTCATTGGTGACTTTCTGTGTGAGGAAGCCATTGCTGGACTAGATGAAGAAGATCCTTTATCACTCTTGGACCTATCCCTCCAATGGTTGTTGTTGAAATTGGAAGAACTTTTTTTCATGGCCCCTTTTCTTTTGAGTTGTTGTTCTACCAAGACAGCTTTGTGAAATAAATCTTCCAACTCAATATACTCTTGCAGCTCAACAACATCTCTAATTTCATTGTTCAACCCACCCAAAAACCGAGCCATAGTTACTTCATTGTCTTCATTAATTTTGGCCCGAATCATAGTCACTTCCATGTCTTTGAAATACTCTTCAACACTCTTGTTGCCTTGATTTAATTTCTGAAGTTTCAGCTGCAAATCCCTATTGTAACTAGCTGGTACATATCTCTTCCTCATGATGCTCCTCATCTCAGCCCAAGTGTCTACCACTGGTTCTTCATTTCTCAGCCTCTCCCTTTGATACTTGTTCCACCAAATAAGCGCATAATCAAAAAATTCAGCTGCTGCCATCTTAACCTTCTGCTCCTTGGTGTAATTGTTACAAGAAAACACATGCTCAATCTTCAACTCCCACTCCAAATATGCCTCTCGGGTCTCCTTTTCCTCCGAAAGGTGGGATGTTTAGCTTGATCCCTTCAAGTCTGTTTTGTCTTTGCTCACCATCATTATCTCTTCTTCTATAATTTCTCCTTCCATCTCCAGCAGGCCAACCTTCATTACGAGGACCTTGATTCTCCAACAACTCTATTCTTGCATACATCTCCTCGGAGTGCTCTCTCAAGCATTCTTTGCATTTGAGCAAAGTGAGAGCTTCAATTAGCAGTCTATTTGCTCCATCATGAGGAGGAGGAGAGCCATTACCACTTGTTCCTGACATATTCAAAATAACAGTAACAAATAGATAATATGAAAATAGGACCTCACCACTCTTCTCACGTGTTTACACTCTTAAGATGAACACTCGTGTATATCACTCTTGATGGCTTGTTTTTTTTTATGATGTATCTCTCTTGCCTTTTACCACTCTCTCCCTCACTTAAGGTTCTTACTTGAATCAGCCAATCTATTTCAAGAATCACTTTCACATGGTGAACAGAGTTTTAACACAAGTGGTAAAGAATAATTTTACCACTAACACTCACAAGAATGACAAAACAACAGATACTATGAAGAAAACAGAACAACCAAGACACTTTTGAGTTTAGGACAGCAAATTAACAAGAACAAAATCCCACAAATTAGGCAGAAGCAACTGGTACTGATTATATATAAGTCCTATATGTCCAAAATTCAACAAGGCAACAATTCAGATACACTAAACACCAATTCACAATTACTCCATCTTCACTTCCTTTTTTTTTTTTTTTTAAACCTTGCTGCAGAATTCTTTTTTTTTTTTTGTGTTGATGCAGAAAAATAGTGAAACAAAATAATTCAACACCAGTTGCAGAACCAGGGCACAACAAAAACAAGTAATTTGGAAACAAGTGCACAAAAACAGGAAAAAGGAAATTGATGCACTAAATTAGGATTAACGGAAGCAGACACAAAACTTACTAGAATTAACGCAATCAATCTAGAATCCAAACATTAATATGAAATTGATTCTAAATCAAGCTCTGATTACCAAATGATACGAAACCCCTTCATGAAATTTTGAACAAGTTGTTTTAGGGCACAAAATCAGACTGCGCTTAGGATAATGTCGTAACTCGCAGCCCAGAAGTCCGATTGCGGCGATTCCAAAACGAGGTGAACACTCACGTTCTGAACTACGAAAAAGACTCAAGAAACGCTAAAATTGGACACGTAAAACGTGAGATATGGGCCAGAGAAAAATCGAACAGAAAATACCGAATTGAAATTAGAACGTGAATTCGAGAGATGACCGGTGAAAAGGAACAAGAGGGTTACTGGTTTTTAGGGCGCCACAAACCTGGGTTTGATAAGCCAACAAGGAAGATCGCCACAAGAATGTGAATTCTTGATAAGATCAAAGGTTCAACCAAGAACCCTAGCAGAGAGATTTTCTCACAAGTCTCGAACAAAAATATCATTACGATTTCTTATTGATCTCCAATTGTTTTAATACATTTCAACTTAGGAGTTTATGCACTACACTTAAGCAAACAAAAGAAAAAACAAAACTCTTAAGGACAAGCGTTTCTGACATGTAGTAGCGGTCAAGAATAACAAATCCTTATAAAAAGACTTGGGTTCTAATCCTACCGTAGCCAATATATTTATTATTTTATTTTATTTTATTACAGCCACACTAAAAAGAAAATAACCCCAAAAGCAAATTAAAAGTCTTGTTATTCAGATTGGCTCTTCTCACTCCAAGTGGGCTATGCATGTCAAAACTTTATTCTCCAAGTGTTGGGCTTCAGCAGATTGTTGGGCCTCTAATAGATTAGTCACCACTTGTTGAAGAGCTTCCTTCGCTTTCCTAGCCCTTGCCCTTGTCATGGGTCCCCCAAGTCCTCCAAGTGCCTCATTTTCTTTGTCCCTATCTGTGTTCCCATCACATATCCCCAAACAAATTTGCTATCATCTTTATTCGATGCAAAACTTGCATCAATATAACCCTTTAAATTCAATTCAGAATCACCATAAACGAGGAATTGATCTTTAGTCCTTCGCAAGTACTTAAGAATGGTCTTAACCACTTTCCAATGTTCCTCACCATGGTTTGTGATGGAGCGCGTCGAACACGCCGTCAAAAGCAACTAAGTTTCCCAATAAATTTTGCAATATAAGGCTAAATCAGGTCATTTTCTCAAAGATACAATTCATCAAACACCTTGCATTCAATTCAAAATAGGGGGGATTTTGTGTGATTTTCATAAATTAAAGCAACAAAACAACTTTCTAAACAATAAACGAAAATAGAATCAAAGAGATACAACTCAAGAACTTATGCTTATGGAGAAATAATCACAGTTCCAACAAGGATAAGTCAAATTCATACTCATGAAATTCCCAACAATACGAAATTTAAGGCATTCACCTTACATTCATTCAGAAAAATCCGAATTACTATCGCATTCCTAGTTTTCCCAAATTCAAGCACATATCGTATTAAATCATAATCAATCGATTGTAATTGACCCAAATTCAGATTTCAATTCCCTAATCTAATCATTATCATACATTAAACAAGGAAATTGAAAATTAGAATAAGGGGGAAAAGGGTTTTCATGAGCAAAATTCGAAATTGAGAATAGAGGAACTCATATTTACCCACAAGCACATGATTCTTGGGTTGCAAAGGGGATTTAGCCCTCCATGAAGATCTTCATGGTGGCTGCAAAGGGCTGCACAAAATTTATGAAGGAGAAAGGGAAAAGAAGAGAAGAGAGAGAAGAGAGCAAAGGTGAGATTTTTTATTCAATGAGTAGTGTTGCGTAGTGTAATTGTTGTCTTGCAAAAAGGAAAAAGCTAAAAACAAAAGGCCAAAACAGTGGTCTCCCCCCCACAAGGTCTGAACCCACTAAATAAAAGCTACCTTGACCAATTACAATTACCAAATGTTCCCTAGTTACAAACTAAATTGTGGAATTATTACAAGTGCAGGACTGTAACATTTAATCCCAAATTTGAACCCTTAAAAGTCAGAATTAGCCAATCCTTGTGAGACAAAAAATTTTAGATCTCCTCCTTATCTTTCAAACAAGACAAGAATAATCAAAATTGAAGACCTGTGTCAAAAGTTATGGGTTTCACAAGAGACAGTGTCAAAAACATCAATAAAACGTGACAAATAACAATTTTCGACACTTGGGCCTAAAACAACCCAATCTCACAAAACTCAACTAAAATGGTCAAAATGAGGTGTAAAACATGTCTAGATTATGCTAAATGCAACTCTAGACTATACTAAAATACACTATCAGTTTGCTTGATATCGACTAGTTACACCTAGTGCATAAGAAACATTAGGACGTGTACAAGTCATGGTATACATGATATCTCCCATTGTACTAGCATATGGTACTCTAGTCATGCGTTCTCTCTATTGATGAGTCTTAGGACAATCCTCCCTACTGAGAGTAACTCCACTTCCTATTGGCAAATAGCCTCTTTTGGAGTTTTCCATGTAATACCTCTTTAAAATATGGTATCAGTGTACATAGATTGGGAGAGTCCAAGCAACCTTTTAGATCTATCTTTATAAATCTTTATTCCTAGAATATAGGTTGCCTCTCCAAAATCTTTCATGGAGAATTGTTCTAATAGTCAAATCTTTGAACTTTGCAGTGTTGGTACATCATTTCCAATGAGTAATATGTCATCTACATATAACACTAAGAAAATGATTATGCTCCCACTAACCTTTTTGTACACACAAGGTTCTTCCTCACATCTAACAAAATTGAACCTTTCGATTGTTTTGTTAAAACAAATATTCCAACTTCTAGAAGCTTGTTTCAATCTATAGAAGGATCATTGCAACTTGCATACCTTATTTTGATCAAACATGGATGTGAACCCTTTAGGTTGTGTCATATACACATCCTCTTTCAACTCACCATTAAGGAAACATTTGCCATATATCATAATCATAGTATGCTACTATGGCAAGTAGAATCCGAATGGATTTTATCATTGCCATTGGAGAAAAAGTTTCGTCATAATCTCTACCTTCCTTTTGAAGATATCCCTCGGCAACAAGGCAAGCTTTGTAGGTCTCAATATTTCCATCTGCACCAATCTTTTTCTTGAAAACCCATTTACAACCAATTGATTTTGTATCCTTTGAAGCTTCAACCAAAGTGCATACTTTATTGATCTTCATTGATTCCATTTTGGACTCCACGGCTTCTTGCCATCTTTTACAATCTAAGCTTCTTAGAGCCTCTTCATAGCTATTGGGGTCATCATCATCATGATAAACCTCATTTGATGTGTCATCTTGTACCATTAAGTTTAATCTAGTATGTACACGGTGCACTTAAGTAGATCTTCTAGAAGGCTCTTGTATTGGGCTCATAGGTTGTTGAACTGGTTCTAAGACTAGTTCATCAACTTGTTCATTAACCTGTTCTTGACCTACAACTGGTTCTTGAACCATAATTCTTGGAGGTGATGACCTTCGTGGTAACTTTAGAACATCAAAGAAAGGTTTCTCAATTTCCATCTCAAGTTCCTAAGTTGTTTCATTGGAAAAATTGAGTTTCATCAAACTCAATTTCTTTACCATGACTTCCCTTACAAGGAATTCCCTTTCTAAAAAGGTTACTCCTCTTTCCACAAACATTTTATGGTCAGAAGGTTGGTAAAAATAATATCCCATTGTTTCCTTAGATAACCAATGAATCTACACTTATCTGACCTTGCCTCAAGTTTATCAGTTAACAATCTCTTAACCTAAGCATGGCAACCCCACATCCTAATGTGTTTGAGATTTGGTTTACGTCCTTTCCATATCTCATGGAGTTGTAGAGACTAATTTTGTAGGAACTTTATTTAGAAAGTAAGCTACTACTTCTAAAGCATATCCCCTTAAGTTCTCTAGAAGATTAGTGAACCCTATCATAGATCTCACCATATCCAATATGGTTCGATTCCTTCTTTCAGACACACCATTATGTTGTGGTGTTCCTAGAGGTGTCCACTGTGAGAGAATTTTATTCTCTCTTAGATAATCAATAAAATTAGCATTAAGATATTCTTCACTCTATCAGATCTAAGCATCTTTATACTCTTTCTAGTTTGTTTTCAACTTCACTACAAAATCTCTTGAACATTTCAAATGATTCTGATTTATCTATCATCAGATATAAAAAAATAAAAAATAAAACCATACCTAGATGTATCATCAATGAAAGTTATGAAATAAAAATACCCACCTTTGGCTTAAATTCTCATTGGCCCACAAACATCTGTGTGAACTAATCCTAATAATTTAAAGGCTCTTTCCTCAGTTCCAATAAAAGGGGATTTAGTCATTTCCCCTTTTAGACAAGACTCACAAGTTGTATGATTCATAATCATAATTATCAAGGTAACCTTCCTTGTGTAACTTGTTAATTCTTTTCTCACCAATGTGACCAAAGCCTACAATGCCAAATATATGTTTTATTTATTTGATTATCTCTTTCACTTTTAAAATTAGAAGAAACGTGTACAATCAAGTTACGATTCACATAAGGTAAGACATAAATACCACGTTGGAAATAACCATTCACATACAAATCATCGTCACGATAAATTGAGCAAATGTTATTATTAAAAATAATGCAAAAGCTTTGTTTGTCCAACATAGAAATTGAAATAATGTTTGAAACAAACTTTGGAACATAATAGAAATCATCTAACACTAGTACTTTGCCAGTAGGCATTATTAAATAAATAGATCCTACAGCTAAGGAGGCAACATTTGTTCCATTTCCTACTTGAAGATTGATCTCTACTTTCTTCAACCATCTACTTGTCTGCATCCCCTGCCCCTGCAACGTATTGCAAATGTTAAAGCTACTGCCAATATCTAATACCCACATTAAAGCATCAATGACAGTTAAAGAAAGCATGAAAACATTTTTCACTAGCTAGTGTCTCTTTCACCTTTTTTCCTATTTTTCAAAGAATAAAGATACTTCTTACAGTTTCTCTTCTAGTGTCCTTTCTCCTTGTAGAAGAAACATTCAACACTAGTTTTGTCAACCTTGGCCTTATCATTCTTGGATTTGGTCACACCACTCTTAGTTCCCAAAGGCTTGCTTTTTGGTACATATTTTTCTTTGTCTTTATTCTTGTAGTTCTTGCTAACCACCATAACAGTTCCCTTTTTCTTCTCAAAAGGAGTTTGATTCTTATAATGAATCAACAACTTATGCATCTCATGCAAATCACAATCCATCTTACTCATGTTGAAATTCACAATGAATTGTGAAAACGTATTAGGGAGTGACTGCAAAATCAAGTCTTGAGAAAGCTCTCTTTCAAGCTTGCATTTTGTCTTCTCAAGTTGTTCTATGAGATCAATAATCTTCAGAACATGTGGTCCGACTTGAACATGTCATTGAGGACCTGAACAAAATCTTAGATAACTAGTATCTAGCTGTCCTACTTTGACCACCGTACATTTTCTTAAGATGTAAGATGATGTCCTTTGATCCATATCCTCATGTTACCTCTGGAGTTGTGAACTCATTGATGTTAGGAATTTCATTTATTCCTAATTATTTAATATGGACTATGTTTTAATATTATAAAATGATATTAGTTATTTACATTTAGAGGGGCTCAATTTAAGTGATATAATTTAGAGAGCCCCTAGACTGCCAATAGAAAATAATATGGACTTAATAAGTGAATACCAGTTTGACCCATTGGGGCATAATGGGAACTCTGATGGGTTAAAAATGTAAAACACGGTTATGATCTCCAATATACCAAATCAGAAACAATTTTCTCCTCTTCCCATCTGAAGAGAGAACAAAGGTCCCATAAGGAGCAAGGCGATTTGGTTGAGGAGGATCACTAAACTAATAGTTCCTGATCATTACAGATTCTGCTGCATGTCAATCAAAACTACTCTATGGATCCAGGTATTCCTAAGAACCCTTCTCTCATAATATGACATAATGTGCTCTTTTGTTTATTCTATATTTTATTTGGTTTAATCAGAATATCCAACAAGTGGTATCAAAGCCTCCATTACTATTAGATTATTATGATTAAAGTAATGTGAATTTTTATTTACCTAAACCCCTCTTTTGATTTTATGAACCCTAATTTAATTTTTAGGAAAAATTACTACGTGTGATTTTTATTAAGAACTTTTTGGGCATCACTTACTGTGCACTTGTGTAATTACCTTTTCCTGTTAGTGCACATGAATTGATTATATTTTTTTTTCTATGTTTTATAAATTTATGATGCTATACAATGTCATTGCGCACGTACAATGTCATTGCACACATAAATTGTCATTGTAGTTCATTTTTTTTCATTTGGATACTGTAGCATGCTTTGTTTTTGGTTTGTGCTTTTGTGAATCACTTTGTGCACACTGTAGAGGATTGATTAAAGAACTACGTGTGGCTTATTCATTTTGTTATAGCTTTAGTATTTGTTATTACTATTTGGTTTTGGCTTTTCGCAAGTTGCTTGTGCTTTTATTTTGTTCATGCTAATTTTATAAAACAATTTACTTACTTGAATGGATTTATTTTGCATATAGAATTTGCTAGATTAATACTGTGATGACATTGTACATGAATTTTGAGAGTCATTTACTTATAGTGATGATTTTTTCATATAATTGTTGCTATTAGTTTGGGTGTAAATTTATGGACTCTTTCTATTTATTTATATGTCTGGTAATTTTTAATTAACTTGGTTGAAACAATATATTGCCAAAGTAATCCCTATTGTGTAAATTGATTTGATTAATATTACATAGATGTTTATATGAGATTATTTATGCGAATTGTGCTCGGTCCAAAGGAAGACACAATTTAATCAAATAATAACATACTTGTGATGATAAATATGTGACAATCATAAAGTAATTTTTATGTGAATAATAGTCGGTCCAAAGAAAAGCTATTATTTGACATAATTGATTGTTAATATTTGATCATTGCGTAGAGAGTACCATTTACAAATTAATTTTTTTGTCCTAAAATGTTATGAATCCATTATGTGAAATATTTCCATGTTTTGTAAGCCACATTGAAGGAAAGTTTTACACGTGTCATTACCACGTTAAACCTCAGTTTAAGAATATTCTAGAAACTTACTATTTGGGGTAAAATTATTTTATTTTAAAATTAAAATATACAATATAAGCTATTATTTTTTTTTTGTAATCTTTCAATCCATAACCCATTATTACTATTTTTAACATAAGTGATTTATTATTATTGTCAGTGGAACAAGATGCATCGATCAATCAAGAAAACATTGACTTATAAATTTCAAAGTCAACTAAAAGAAGGGAAAGTCTATGTTATCAATGATTTTAAAGTTGAAAAAGTGAGGGAGATTATAGGACCACAACTCACCAATACAAACTAAATTTTTTGTATGGAATTAGTGTGCAATCTGTTCGGGATTCAACCATTAATGGAAGTCCTTATAGCATTGTTTCTTTGCCTCAAATCAAGGAATGCAATGTTAATAAATCTTTTTTAGTTTGTTAGTAATTGTATTTTTTTTTTTTTTATATATTTGTTATGTATTTCCTATATCAAATTAATTTTTTTTTCTACAAATGCTATGGGGATTCTCACTGGAGTTGCTACGGAGAAGGAATATATGAAAGATGGTAAAAAATCAAAGATGAATATTATTGAGTTACAGAATGAAGGGTAAGTTATATCAGTTGCATTGAATTAATTTTTGCTTCAAACTTTGCATTATGTCAACTAATTACTTTTTTCTGAAAATTGGAATGAATAGTGAGAAGATCAATTGTGATCTTTTTGGTACTTATGTCGATGAATTGAATGCATTTCTTGCTTTGGGAGATGCTATCAATTCAATTGTTATTGTCTAGTTTGCCAAGGTCAAATCACAATATGGCTCCCGAGATTGCCTTTCATTTTAGTAAATCACTTTTCTTTTGACAAACATTAGGAATTTACCTTATGAGAATATTTGTGACATTCCTTTTCGCTTTTCTATATTGGGGAGTATCGTGTATATATATTGGGGAGTATTAAATTATATTTATTATAGTATTTATTATTAGATAGCAACTAACGATTTATTCTTTATGATTCAGTATTAGATTGATCCTTAATATTTAATATTAGATTTATCAATTAGCCATAGTCCTTATTAAGAAAAGGATCCAATTGGATAACTTTTACAAATAAAAAAATCTAATTGAATATTTTTTTTTTTATAAATAAGAGAACCTACTTGAATATTCAAATAATAAGAAAATTCAGTTGATATAAAAGAACCTATTTGATATTAAATTATGATAATCTGTTCACTTTAAATCATTTCAAATAAAAAATAAAATCATTTAAATATATTTTTATATCCAACTTAATGCAATAATTTTTTAATTTGTAAAATTGATTAGAATCATTTTAAATAAAATATTGAAAAGATAATTTATTCAAATGTTAAAACAGATGAGCGTTGTTGATAATAAAAAGTAAAATTAAAACATAAGTATGAAATGCTTCATCAAGTTAAAAATATTTATTATTATTAAATGATATGTTCTAAATTGATATAATTTGAATTTTGTTTTAATCAATTATTTGTATATAATTTTAAAAATATTTAAAAAGATTTTAAAGTTTGATATTCTTAGCATTTCAACACTATTACTAGCCAATTGAAATAAGGTTTTTATTCACCCTTATATATGTTTATCTTTGCTCAATTCCTCAAATTTTGACTGAATGATTCTTTTCTTAATGCAGAAGGAAAAATCATAACTTCCATTGAGTTTCTACACCTATTCCTTTTTTACTATCACTTCCTGAACTTTTCTTTGTTTTCAGAAAATAAGGATTGCCCATTGTGAATTTTAGGGTTTCTCACTTGGCAAATTTCCATACCAAAACTCAATCCAATTAAATACGTGGTGTCTACCTTCCATTTCCCCCTCTTTGAAAAAATAAATATCAAATAAATTACATGAAACATGATTACACGCATGTTGCTAGCTCTATCATACCCTTTACCACGAAGATTTTGAATATCAAGACAATGATGAGAAAGAACACTTGAAATTTCTTTCTTTAAAGTTAAAGAAAATGTGTCAGCAACATGAATGAGATAAAAAAAAATCTCTCTTGAACATACCCCTTTCTATTGACAAATCTCAAAACTATAGCATTTGTTCTCTTTTTGATTCATCTCGTGCTTCATCAATAATAAGACAAAACTTAGAATCACCAATTTCTTCATGTAGTGTTGCACGTACCCTTCTAGCAAAAATATACAATATTTATTTTTGAATATTGAGTGAGATACACTAAGCATTTTTAGGAGCATTTTCAAGGACAACATTATAAACATTATTTCTATAAGAAGACAAAAGTTTTACTAACTTAGTAAAATTCCCTCTATTTAATGAGTTAATACTTTCATCATTACCTCTAAAAGCACATGCTTGAAATGAAAGTCATCTTATTGCATCAATCGAAGTTTTTAGCTGCAAGCGGTTGCTGGCAATGATTTTAGCACTTTGTCTATCAAATATTTTCTCAATATGTTGAGATTGATCAATGAAATCATCACAAAATTTCAGACATCGGTTATGCAATGAATTGGGGCCAACTCCTTCATGAAATAAAAATGCACAATTTTTTCCATCATTGACTTTTTTCCAATTCCTAAATGTCTTCCATCATTTTGATCACCATGATTGTTATTGAATAAGTAGCAAGGTAAACAAAATGTAGCATCCTTCTCATGTGAATATTCTAACCAACTTGGAAACATTTTAAACTAAGAAGGTTGAAAGCATCGACAAAGATTTCCAAATGTAGAAGTTGGAAAATTTATATTTGTAGGCTGATATGGTCCCTTTTTTATGTAAGCTCTATGAATCTTGTCACATTGATCATTATGATATTGCCAAATAGAGCAACGTTTTCTTGGATCTTTCTCTAAGAAAGAGATATCAACTTCTTCAATCCAAGGAACTTTGAATTGTTGTTTAGTAATCTAAGATTGAGGAGCTTTAACTTCTTCAATCCTGGGAACTTTGAATTGTTGTTTAGTAGTGTGAGATTGAGGAGCTTCAACTTCATTAGCTTGTCTCTTAAAATAAGCATAAATAATAGATTTTCCCATAATGCTCTCTACAATAAATCACAAAAAAAAAAAACACTTAAACAAAGAAGAATGAAAAATAATTGACAAATATAGTATGAAATTTGAACATAAAAAACAAAGTTTTAAACTTTATAACTTACATGAATAAATTGAACAATTGACAAAGTTAGCAGCGTCAAGCGTTATTAGTGTGAAGAAATTGACAAAGCAGCAGGTGTAGCAATTGGAAAAGCAAGATGGTTAAAAAAAAATCACAAACAATACATGTTTTACCATATCTTCTTCCATAAATTTGAAAAAATATATTTAATATTTTAAAAGATAATAATGTTGTTTTAAAATTTTTTAAAATATATCATTCTCATTCATCAATCTATCAATCTTGTACTATATTGGTAAAGAATCATAATTTATTCAAATATATATATCTTATAATTAAATTAATGTTAATATAATTATATAATATAATGTACTATATTTTTTTATTATTATATTAATATACTTATGTTAACTAGGTTGCAAAGGGAGGGGGGAGGGGGGCTCAAGGCCCTGCTTTCCCCTTCGTACATTCATCACTAACATTAGGCACTTGCACATTTGGGGTTGTCCAACTGAGGCATGACCTTATAGGCCACATGAAAGAAAGCTGGATGCAAGAATGATTAGTTGATATTTTGTTGGCTATGTTGAACATTCTCGGGGATATAAGTTTTATAATCCCACTTCAAGATCAATTTTTGAAATGGAAAATGCGAGATTTCTTGAGGAAGTTGAGTTTGGGAAGGAAGAGAACATAAAGAATGTTGTCTTTGAGGAAGAACTTGTCATTGATAGTGATCAAGTCCTCATACCTATTACTATTCAAGACACAACTCCAGTAATAGAAGGTAATGTTCAAACTGTTGTTGATAACATTATTCTAGAACAAGACAACAATGTTGTTCTCCCTCCAGTACCTATAGAGCAACCTCAAGAAATGTCATTAAGTGATACGAAACCCTTGATTGAATTTTGAGACAAGCTGTTTTAGGGCACAAAATCAGACTGCGTTTAGGATAATATCGTAACTCGCAGCCCAGAAGTCCGATTGCGGCGATTCCAAAACGAAGTGAACACTCACGTTCTGAACTATGAAAAAGACTCAAGAAACGCTAAAATTGGACACGTAAAACGTGAGATATGGTCCAGAGAAAAATCGAACAGAAAATACCAAATTGAAATTCGAACGTGAATTCAGAGATGAACAATGAAAAGGAACAAGAGGGTTACTGGTTTTTAGGGCGCCACAAACCTGGGTTTGATAAGCCAACAAGGAAGATCGCCACAAGAATGTGAATTCTTGATAAGATCAAAGGTTCAACCAAGAACCCTAGCAGAGAGATTTTCTCACAAGTCTAAACAAAAATATGATTCTGATTTCTTATTGATCTCCAATTGTTTTAATACATTTCAGCTTAGGAGTTTATGCACTACACTTAAGCAAACAAAAGAAAAAACAAAACTCTTAAGGACAAGCGTTTCTGACATGTAGTAGCGGTCAAGAATAACAAATCCTTATAAAAAAAACTTGGGTTCTAATCCTACCGTAGCCAATATATTTATTATTTTATTTTATTTTATATACAGCCACACTAAAAAGAAAATAACCCCAAAAGCAAATTAAAAGTCTTGTTATTCAGATTGGCTCTTCTCACTCCAAGTGGGCTATGCATGTCAAAACTTTATTCTCCAAGTGTTGGGCTTCAGCAGATTGTTGGGCCTCTAATAGATTAGTCACCACTTGTTGAAGAGCTTCCTTCGCTTTCCTAGCCCTTGCCCTTGTCATGGGTCCTCTAAGTGCCTCGTTTTCTTTGTCCCTATCTGTGTTCCCATCATTAAGGAGATCCATTAGAGAGAGGAGAAGTGCAATTCCAGATGAATATATTATATTTCTTCAATAAAATGAGGATGACGTTGGTTTAATAGAGGATGATTCCAATCAACTTTTGTCAAGCTATGCACAGCTCTAACTCTAAAAAATGGATTGATTCCATGAAGGATGAGATGAAGTATATGCAAGATAATGACATTTGGGATCTCGTTGAATTACCTAAAAGTGTGAAACCTATTGGTTGTAAATAGATATTTAAAACCAAGAAGGATTCAAAGAGTAATATCGAGAGACATAGGGCTCGTCTAGTCACTAAAGGCTTTACTCAAAAGGAAGGCATTGACTATAAAGAAACCTTTTCTTTGGTATCTTCAAATGATTATTTTAGAATAATAGTGGCACTGGTAGCTCATTTGAAACACACAAGAACACTAAATTGGGGGGGTGAATAGTAGGTTTAAAAACTTTTTCGTAAATACTATTAGTTCACAAGTTGCCTTCTTGGATATATGTAAGTTTAAATCAACAAATATATCCTTGCAAAGCAAAGCTTTGAAAGCCTTTTCAAAAGAACAAAGTAGGCAAGATAAATATATGTAATCACAAGACAGCAAATGAGAGCTTGTTTTTTATAATGGTTCACTCAACCTGAGTTGCGTCCAGTTCTCCTTTAACAACTATTAGAATGATGTATTTCACTGAATGTGTGTTTTAAAAAACCACACCTCATCTCTATTTATATTGAGATAAAGATAAATAATAACTAACAAGATAATATAAAGATAATAACTACCAAGATAATATATATTCTAACAACAACTATAATCAACTGATTACAAAACAAGTATTCTTCACTACCACTTCTGGCTACAAGTATTCTATGCCACTATTGGCTACAAGTATTTTAAACCACTTTTGGTTATGAGTATGAATCTCCCCCTGAGATTATATTTTCCAAGTATTCTTTTATGATTAAGCCACTCTTGGCTTTCTATACAAAAATGTATAAGATTCAGATAACTCTTAAAGAGAGGATATGAACAAGTGTTGAATCTGTGTAAGCTTGTAGAGGATGGGTATTTTCTTTCTTTTTTTCAGCTCGTGTCTCTCATTGGGTTTTTCTCAAAGTGTTTTGCTTGCTGTACAGATTGCTTTGAATGAGTTCGTTTCAATTCATTAGCATTTCATCATCATCATTTTCTCATTGCATGGAAGCATCTTTATATAGTGAGCTTCATGGATTTGAACGTTGGAGAAGATAGGTTTCCGTTGTCTCATAGAAGAGTGTTGAAGTTGCTTTGACTGTGCTTGATGTGACTGGAGCAAGTTTCTGTCTCTGTCATAGTTGGCTTTTAGCTTAAGGTGTGCATCTCAATGCTGATTAGTCTTTTGGTTGTACCTACACACTTCACACAATTCGAGACATGCCAGCAAATACGAGGAATAGAAGAAAGCAAGTTCAGAGAGTATCTCCCTTTCTTTCTGTAACAACAATGTCTTTATTTATGTAAAGAAGTAATTATAAAGCACATATTCCTCAGCACATATGACAGATCAACTTCTGTTCCTGCACAAACAACATCTGGCTTAACAGACACAATCTGATCCAACTAACCATGGTTTGTTCCTACACAGATAGCGTTTGGCTTAACAAACATTGTCTGATCTGACTAAGCATGGTTTGGAATGAAAGACATGGTCTGGCCTAGCTTCAAACATCACCTGGCTTAGCTTCAAACATCGTTTGGCTTGACTTAATCATTGTCTTTCTTGACTATGCGTTGTTTGACCGTGTTCCATACATGGTTTGGTCCAGTACATATGCATAGTCTGGTCCTAAACTTGCGTTGTCTGTCCCAAAACTTCACATAGTCTATTCGAGATTGTTGTATAGTCTAGTCTTAGACTTTGCATGAGTCTTTCCAAGACTTAGCAAAGTTTGTTCCAAGACTGTACTGTCTGATCTTATGAACTTAGCATGGTCTGTTCTAGGACTGTACTGTCTTGATCTTATGAACCTAACATGGTCTGTTCCAGAGCTTATTTTAGTCTGATTAGAAGCAATTATAGTGCTTGATTAATTGTTACGAGTTATCAGACAGTTAAGACGTAAGTGAGAGATTAAGTGATTATACCATTGTCTGTTTTCACTTTGATTTCCTGAAATCACTTAGTTTGAAATCATTAGTTGATCAATTATTATCACATTTGTTATCATCAAAACTTATCAAAGTATTAAGGATCAGACATCATCAAATGTCTTGGTTCTAACATCATTTTGACCTAGAGCTGCATTATATGGATGTTAACACTGCATTTCTAAATGGTAACATTGAAGAAAAAATTTATATGGTGCAACCATAAAACTTTGTGTCAGGTGACCAAAAGTCTGTGGTGTACAAACTAAATAAATCCATCTATGGTCTCAAACAAGCTTCTCATCAATGGTATTACAAGTTCCATCAAGTCATTACCTCATATGGTTTTGAGGTGAATGTGGTTGATGATTGTGTATATCATAAGTTCAATGGGAGTAAATATGTATTCTTGGTATTATGTGTCGATGATATACTACTTGCTAGTAGCGATATAGGCTTCTTACATGAAATCAAGAGATTTCTAACAAAAAATTTCAAAATAAAAGATCTTGGGAAAGCCTCTTTTGTGTTAGGCATAAAGATACTAAGAGATCGCTCTCAAGGTATCCTAAGGCTATCACAAGAGAATTATACTGATAAGGTTTTAGGTAGATTTGGCATGAAAGATAGTAATCCAGGAGATACCCCTATAGCTAAAGGAGACAAATTCAGTCTCAAACAATGCCCCAATAATGACCTTGAAAGAATTGAGATGCAAAAGATTCCCTACCCATCAGTTGTGAGAAGTCTAATGTACGCTCAAGTTTGTACTCGTCCTAACATAACATTTTTCATAGGAGTCTTGGGCAGATACTTGAGTAATCTTGGAATGCAACACTAGAAGGCAACAAAATGCATGATGTGTTATTTGAAGAGAACAAGAGTTTACATGCTTACCTATCAGAAGTCTGATCATTTAGAGATCATCGAGTACTCAGACTCTAATTTTGATGGACGTCAAGATAGCAAACGCTCCACATCTAGATACATATTTATGTTGGCTGGAGGAGCTATCTCTTGGAAGTCTATTAAACAAACTTTGGTAACCTCTTCAACCATTGTTGTGAAGTTTGTTGCTTGTTTAGAAGCATCCAACCATGGAATATGGCTACAAAATTTTGTCAATAGTCTACGAGTGGTTGATCAAATTGAAAGACCATTGAAAATTTATTGTGACAATAACTCAACAGTTCATTACTCCAACAACAATAGGAGTGCAACCAAGTCAAAATTCATTGACATCAAGTTTCTAGTTGTTAAGGAAAGAGTTCAGAATAAATAGATTTGTATAGAACATATAGGGACTCATTCCATGCTAGCTGATCCACTTACTAAAGGTTTGGTACCTAAAGTTTTTCATGGGCACGTACACTGCTCATATGGGCGTAATTCTTGATAGTGCCTTAGTTTAGTGGGAGTCTTGTTTATGTTCTATATCTTATTTTTTCAAACATTTTGTTGTTTGAATTTTCTATAGAAATAAAGTTGATGTTTATCATTTTATTATGAACTTGTGTTATGTTTTATATGTGATTTTTGTTGCATTTGTAATGATCTCTATAAAGAATAAAGTTTGGAGTAATTGAAAATAAACATGATTAAGGCCATCACATTATTTTCATACCGCTTATATCCATATTTGATCTATGTCATCAAATATAAGTAACAATGGTGATCATTGGGGCTTAGCCACGTTGAGTTTGTGACAAAAATCATAGTAGTTCCTTATTGTTATATGAGATGGACCAAATTGTTTAAGGGGAGTCTAAAAGTAAATAACATATGGTTGCATGACTAAAGAACTTTGTGGTATAAATGTATAGGGTTAATATGAAGTCCAATTGGGAGATTTTTAGGAATTTTATTATTCCTAATTAATTAATATGGACTATTTATTAATATTATAACATTTATATTAGTTATTTACATTTACAGGGGCTCAATTTAAGTGATCTAATTTAAAGTGTTCTTAAACTACCAACAAAAAATAATATGGACTTAAGGAGTGGATACCAGTTTGACCCATTGGGACATAATTGGAACTCTAATGGGTTATGGTCTCCAATACACCAAATCAAAAATAGTTTTCTCCTCCTCTCCCCATCTGAAGAGAAAATGAAGGTCCCATAAGGAGCAAAACAATTTGGTTGAGGAAGATCATTGAACTAACAGTTCCTAATCATTACAGATTTCGCTGCATGTCAATCAAAACTGCTCTATGGATCTAGGCAAGGACATATCTACAAGGGGCAAGAAATGGATTCAACCTCCCCCTCCCTCCCCTGCTTCTCCCTTTTAGATAGACTAAAAAAAAATTAATAATTTTTTTTTATTAAAAATATAAGATTTTAAGTTAATATTTATTTAACTTTCTTCTAGTAGTAGATTATATCTCAATTTTATACATAAAAATAATAATAAATATTTTTCATAATTATAAGTTTTATCCTTTTTTTAAAAAATTTTTGGTGAGTTTTATTCTTAATAAATTAATTTGATACTTTATATCTCCATGTTTTTAAAACCTTGCAAATTTTACTCTATTATTTTATCTTCACATGATTGCACATTTTACTCCATAATTTTTAAATTTTTTGGCAATTCTTTTTATAAATTTTTTCTTAAACCTTTTTTGTTTAGCAAATTTCACCCTCAATTTTGGTAAAAAGAAAATTTTAGCCCCCCTCCTAGATTTCTGGATCCGTCACTAACAGAGACAGATGCAAAGGGGTGCAAGCAGGGGGTTCAACCCCCCTTTCACCTAGCATCCTTTTAAAAGTATATATATATATATATAATAAACAAATATTTTTAGTTGAAATTTGTTTAATTTTCTTTTAATAGTAGATTCTATTTTTAATTTTATACATCAAATCAATAATAAATATTTTTGTTGAACTTATTATTTGTTAAATAATCTTTTAAAAAATAGATATTTTAATTATTGTGTTAAAAAAATGGTTAAAGTATCTTTTAGTCCGATATATCTCAATTTTGTATTTGTTCCATAATAATTTTTTCTAGTGAGGTTCATGTTCCTGGTATATAAAAAATTGTGTTTTAGATTCCTATCCTCAATTAATTGATGACGTATCCCTTAAATATTTTAAAAAATGATTTGTAACAGTTTGTAAATCACCATTTTTTAGATAAAAATCGTCAAAATCAATTAAAAAAATAATTTGTGACGATTTCGATCATTTATATGAAGGTAGAAACCTAAAACAAATTGTAAAATTAATATTTTTTATTATAAAAAATAATACCCCCCCACATTTTCTAGATTCGTCACTGCTTGTTTATAAGGTTGCATCAAATGCTCCTATTTATTTTAATTCACAAGTCTCTTGGTTATTAGGTCGTTCCTTGAAAAATAAAATAAATTGAATAATAAATAAAATCATATATCATTATATATGATGTGTCATGAAATATATAAAAGAAAATAATTTTCTAATATAAAATCATATTTCATATATAAAGCATAGGGTGATTTAATGCTTCATGTTTGAAGAAAAACAAATTTTGTTTTCTCATAATAAATCCTTATTTTAAATATATAAGACACATGACCAGTAAGCAGTAGCATGTATTCATAAAAATAAAATATATCCTTAAAATAATATTCAATAATATATTTTTAACCACATAGTCTAATTGGCTTTGTTCAAAACACACACAACAAAATTTAAGGATCTATTTGGGTGTTAAAATAATATCATAGCAATAAAATTATGGTAAATATGTACCTCATCATTAGCGTTGAGATGTAAATACTTTTCAATAGTGTGAAAACTCTATGTGTATCTACATTGAGAGTTAATCTCTACTTCAAAGTCTTGAGTATTGAATCCTATATTTTTAGTAACATCTCTTAAGTCTGTGTTACCCCAATAGTAGGAGAAGACCCGTATTTATAATAATACTTATGTTATCTCATAGCCCACGAACATATTCAAATTAATTAAATTTTTTGTCTTATTAAAAGAAAAAATATTATTTTTGTCTTATTTCAAATTTGAATTTAATTTGTTAGTCGAGTATTTGTACTGATATTTGTATGTGTTATAATTCAAATTGAAAAATAATGTTTTTTTTCAATTTTGAAATCTTGTTGCACATGTAAGTGATTTCTTTCCTTTTCTATTGTTCATAAAATATTAGTGCACAAATACCACAATAATAAAGAGATGTCTATCTTTAGTATATATACGTATTAATTATATTCTTGGTGCTAGTATAGAATATAATGATATTCCACATAGAGAAATTATTTATCAAATTAATAATTTTTCTCTAGTAAAGATTAACACACTCCTTTGTATGTGACCCCGTAGGTTAAATACTAAACTGGTAGTAAATTAATTAAATTAATTTTACCAATCGAGGTAGGTATCTAACAACACTCTTCAACGTCTAGATAACATGAAGTAATTGTTGTTACTTTTAAGAACTACTAGAAGATTAATATAATATTTTCTTCCATCATTTACAACTCTAGATTAACTTTAGAATATGGTATTACCGCCAAATTCAAATACATTAATCAATAATTTTATTCATTCATGAATGACTTTAAAAAACTCATTTCTTCATTCATTCAATTGTCATGGCCAAAGTCTTAATTTATAAAGACCAAACTCATTACTTAGAGTTGATGGGTTCCTTCTTGAATAATCATTAATTCTACAAGTATTTAATTATATCCAATATCCATTCAACTAGTGCTCAAAAGCATTAGGTGTCCGAAATTAAAATATAACAAAGACTTGCTAACTATTATGATAATCTCAGGTCAAAGAAAATTTTATATTTCTTCTTGAGAATTTTCTATTGACAAATTTAGGTAATATTAAGCATTAGAAAATCTCAATTCGAGTCAGTTCAATGATTACATCCCTGTGTGCATCATTTATATATGTAAATTAATAAATGAGATTTATTGATCTATCCAGATTATTAATATCCTTATATCCAACTTAAATATATGATTGTTTTGTTTTGAAAAGTTTTTTTTTCCTTTTCAAGAATGAATCCTTTCATGTAAAATTTTACATGAGGATATCAAGTTTAAATCTTGTACTTATATATTTGGCTTAATGTAACTTTTGGTTTATTAGGTTTCTCATTTTTTTCTGGTGGTCCATAATATTTAAAAGATTCATTTTAATACTTTTTTTTTCAATTTTTTTTGTTAAAAATGTTAATCTTCCATTAACAATTAATTTAAAATAGAGATGGTTAAATACAGTCACTATCTTTAACCAAAAAAAAACTTGAAATTTATCAATTAAAAAAAAAAAAAAACACAAACAGATTTCACTTATACTTATCAAGTTAATTGGTATCAAAACACACAATAACAAATTCACACATATCTATCACTTCAACAACGAAACAACAATGGCAAAAACATAAACAAAATCAAAATGAGTCCAACATTAAACAACAGTTCACATATAAAATTGAACCAAAGATTAACAAATTTGTCAGATCTTGAAAAGTGTGTTTGGGTGGACGAAGTGAGATCTAGTTTTGCCAATGGTGGTGGTCATGGTTTTTAACTACCGTATTGCTATTTTAAATTTATTATTTTAAAATTTAAATGTTAACAGAACATTAACATTTTTAATGAAAAAATGAAAAAAAAAAGTATCAAAATGAAACCTTTTTAAAAATTTAAATACCAGAGTAAAACTTTTAAAACGTTATGTATTAAAATGCAGAAAAGCTAATGAATCAAAAGTGACATTAAACATAATTTTAAAATTATAATGTTTAACGAAACATTAATATTTTTAACAGAAATTGTAAAAGTATCTAAATGAAACTTTTGAAAACCTAAAGTGTCAAAATGGAACTTTTAAAATGTTATGCATCAAAACGCAAAAAATGAAAAACTTAAGGGAAGAAAAGTGACATTAAACCTATCTTTTAATACAAACATTAAATATGACTTCCACTCATTATAAAGGATATGGTATATTAGGTAAGTTGTGTCCTATTAATTGAGACTATGTATTAATCTTTTAAAAAATGATACTATGTATTCATAGAAAATATTAAAGATATATTTTTTTTTGGCACATGAATCGTATAAATAAATGAAATAATTTTGTTAGTGACAGTTAAAATTACAATTTAAGACCTTTGAGTAGTTAAAGATATGGAACACATCCATTGAACCATAAGATCAATCCTTAATCAAATTAGTTAGATTAAAAAAAAAGTTAATGCATTTTCAAAAACTAAAATAATATAATTAATTTTTGTCAAAACACTAAATTTAATAAAAAAATTTAATACATTAATTAATTGTTTGTTTTAATAAAGATAAAAGTCAAAAGTCAAGTTTTAATAGATGACTATTCTTTTTCAATTTAGTTTCTATTATTTATTTAATAGGAAGCCTAAACATATAGTTTGTTTGCATACCTTTGTTAGCCACGTCATCATTAAATAGGGAGCCTACATAACTAGACAAATAAATTTAGTGAAGTAAAATGAAAGAAATGCAATTTTATTGGGGATAAAAAGATATATATATATATATATATATATATATATATATATATATATATAACACTTGACAAGAATTTTCAATCATGTATCTTAAAGTTTGACATTCAAAGGCCTTTGAGTTCTATCTTTTCTCTAATAATTAAATGTTAGTTTGCAAGGATATGTGTCTCGGATATATTTCCTTTTAAGGAAGAGGCAATCTTTATTTTTCTCTTAATAAATACCCTTTCTTCAAAATCAAATAACACAAAAAAAAAATTCTTAGCAAATATAGATCTTCTTTGGAGAGTTTTTTTTTTTTTCCACAAAAATGTCGGATGCACTTTTTGTTGGAGGTGTTGAGAGTAGAAAGCTCAAGCGTAAGATTGAGGAGGCATCTTCCACCGATGTTGTAGATCCAGAGTACTTATTATCTCTGAATCTCGGCAATAACAAAGTGGTTGGCGAATCCTCAACTAATTCATTATGTAAGTCATTGAAAAGTCTTAAGGAGTCACCGGGATTTGATTCAAATCTTATGGAAAACACTAATCATCAAGTGATTGTGCCTAAGCAACGCCAATTCTCTTGCAAGTTTTGTGATAAGAAATTTCCAAGCTCTCAAGCTCTAGGGGGACACCAAAATGCTCATAGGCGTGAAAGAGTTCTATCAAGGATGGATAAAGATTTGGGAACTTTTGGATTTGGTGCTCACATGCACGCATACTCATCCATTCCACATCATTATCCCTTTCAAGGACCAATACCCCCTTATTATGGGGCTAGCATGCACCCTATGGCTCACATGTCAACCATGCTCTGGCCACATTTTGTACCTAGTTTTGCCAACCAACGATTTGGAATGACCAATCCTTGGGGTATGGCTGCTGAAACTCCACAGAATATGTATCACATGGATGAGGGATTTGGTTCTGGGCATAATCAAGTTCCTTCACTTGATGTAGCTCATAGAGCTACCATGGCTCATTCTGGTCTTAGTGGCCTTCTAGGAAACCAGTATACTAGGAACCAATAATTTTCATTCTTAAGGCCAAATTTACCCTTCAATCTTTAATAATGGTTTAAAAATTGGATTATGTAATTGCAATTGTGGTAGCAATATTATGGTTTCTTTAGATATGTCAAAATGACATTTAAGACCACATGTTATTTCTATAATAACAAGGCAAATACCTTTGGTACAACAATGATTAACAACCATGTTTATGTTTAATACATTTGCTTGTCTAATCCAATATAAACAATATTTAGTTATATTATGTGTTGTTTTCATTTGTTATTTGTTATTGTTTTACCGTCTTTATTGTTTAATTATGTTTTTTTAATTATTATTTATTGTATGTGTTTGGTTCCACGTCCATTCTCCTCAAACGCGCGTAACTAAGACTATAGGGTGATTCTAGTAAGTCCTGCACGTGTTTGATTCCATTTCTTCTAATTGATTCAGCCCCTAGAATCAACTCTAAGGTGAAGCAACTCTGGGTTGCTTTTACGTCAAAGAGAATCGATTTGGCTTTTAATATGTTTCATTCTAGCATAATAAGTGCACTCAAAGTATTTGTGAAATTGACCCAGGGGGAAAAATTTATGGATTAGAAATAGTAGAAATAGATTAAGGGACTCTAGGACGATGGCATTTGAGTGGTCCATGTTTTTGCAGTGGTCTTTGAAACTGTCTGATCCTCACTCTTAATGGCCTTGCTATAGGGAAATTGGAATTGGGATGAAGTGGCTGGATTTGTTGGCATTAAATAAGTGTAAATATTTTTTGTTGTGGTTGATGCTGCATAATTTTTAATAACTTGTGTATCAAATTGAAATTATAATAATAAGTATAAGAGCAAATTACAGCAACACCCCCTGAAGTTTGCTTCAATTACACATGTACCCCTCCTTTTTTTATCTCCACATAAAATCCCTTAACTTTTGGTATCTCATTACACTTGCATCCCCTCCACTGTTAATGGAATTAACTCTGTTAACTTTTTACGTCATGTGACTGACACATGATTTTTATAATATTTTTTTCTCAAAAATGCCCTTATCTTATTTTTTAAAACATATCGGTGTGTTTGTAATGTATTAAAAAGTTTAAGGGGTACATATGATGATTTTAAAAATTAAAGGGATACATGTGTGATGTGTTTAAAAATTAAGCGGGTACATGTGTAATGTGTTTAAAATTTAAGGGGATATATGTGTGATGAGTTTAAAAGGTTAGGGGATATGTGAATCATGTGTTTAAAAAGTCGGACGATACATATATTAGAATGTTAAAAGCATCATTTTCACCATTTCTCAAACTTGTTAGTTATTGAGACTATTGGCAACATAATTTTGCATCCTTATCACCATTTATCAAATGACTATTAGTTGATATATATGAATTTTAAATATAAATTCATTTGGAAAAAGAGAAAAAGATATGATTTTTCTTATTTTTTATTTTATAAATTACAAATAGAAAGAGTAGGAAAAAGAAATACTACACAACAAGAAATAAGAACATAAAATACCAAATTTAATTAATAAGTTTGTGTGTTTTGATATCCATGACATAATTGTTATACTAACAAAATAAGAACACCTTCAATATACCAAAAATATCACTATAGTTGTCTACAAACCACGTATACATTCAAAAATATTCCCTATGCAACCAACACATTTAAAAAATAATTTTAGCACATTGAATTTTTCAAATCATAAACTCCCTAGTTGTCAATTGTTTTCTTAGGCTTGGCTCTTGGCTTCCTTTTTTTTTTTTGTGGTTGTTGATATGGTGGGCTCTTGGTTGTTGGCTGTTGGTTCTTCATTTGTGGCAGTTTGAATGTTTCCTTGTGTTTGCACAGCTTGAGAGCTTTTAGAATTGACACATGACTGGGCAAAACAAATGTTTCAGCAGTAAAATATATACATAATAGTAGCTGCAAACAAAATTCATATATACTATCACATAGGCTTACCTGTTTTTTCTTCTTCATTGCTGCCCTTTGACAAGTTCTACTATTATGTCCAAAATGATTACAAGTTGAGCACTTTATGGTGTTGGACCTTCTTGCTTGTTGATTTCCTATTGGTCCCTCAACAAAACTTTTCTTTCTAGTCTTTCTAGGCCTTTCAACTTGCTTTTTAAGGGAGGAGGGCCAATATCAAGCCACCCACCCCTATTGTTGGGGTCAATCTCACCCATGGGACAAATCAACATAGCATATGTTGTCCTTAACTTAGTCATGGAATGTGCTTCATCACAAAACAAAACAGGATTTAATATATTATGAGATATGCATGCACAAACATGTTTGCAAGGCAACCTAGTTATTTGCCAAAACCTACATCCACATTCTTTTAATTTTAGGTCCACAACAAAAGGGGTTGAAATACACAAGAACACACTAGAAGAGATGGAGGGGGGGGGGGGAGTTGAATAGTAGGTTTAAAACTTTTTCGTAAATACTATTAGTTCACAAGTTGTCTTCTTGGATATATGTTAGTTTAAATCAACAAATATATTCTTGCAAGGCAAAGATTAGAAAGTCTTTTCAAAAGAGCATAGTGAGCAAGATAAATATATGTAATCACAAGACAGCAGATGAGAGCTTGTTTTTATACTGGTTCACTCAACTTGAGCAACGTCCAATTCTCCTTTAACAACTGTTAAAGGGTTCCACTATAATCAATTGATTACAAAACAAGTATTCTTCACTGCCACTTCTGGCTACAAGTATTCTCTATGCAACTACTAGCTACAAGTGTTCTCTATGCCACTACTGGTTATAAGTATTCTTAACCACTTTTGGTTATTAGTATGTTCTGTTCCTACATAGACAAAGTTTGGCTTAATAGACATAGTCTGGTCTTGATTAAGTATGGTCTGTTCGTGCACAGACAACGTCTGGCTTAACAAACACATTCTAAATTAAAAGACATGGTCTGTTCTAGCCTTAGACATCGTCTGGCTCAGCTTTAGACATTGTCTGGCTTAACAAACACATTCTTAATTAAAAGACATGGTCTGTTCTAGCCTTAGACATTGTCTGGCTCAGCTTCAAACATCGTCTGGCTTGGCATCAAACATTGCCTGGCCTTGCATCGGACATTGTCTGGCTTGGCCTCAGACATCATCTGGCCTTGCATCAGAATTGTCTGGCCTGGCCTTAGACATCGTCTAGCCTTGAGACTTTGCATGATCCATTAAGAGCTTATTTTAGTCTGTTTATAAGCAATTATAGTGCGTGACTTAATCATCATCAGTTATCAGACAGTTAAGACGAAAGTAAGAGTTAGAGTGATTATACCATTGTCTGATCTTACTTTATTTTCTGAAATCACTTAATTTGAAATCATTAGTTGATCAAATATTATCATATTTGTTATCATCAAAACCTATCAAGGTATTAGGGGATAAACATCATTAAATGTCTTGGTTCTAACAGGGGTAAAACCATCTTGAACCTTAAATGTTGTTCACCAGCATATGTAACTTTTAAAAATCTACCATCTTGCATTTCTATGTCTAAAAAATTTCTTACTCTTGGAGTCAATAATAGTTGCAATCTCATTCTTTTTTTGAAATAATGCTATCAACCTACAGACAACATTGTCAAACATAAACAATATAGTCTTCTTTCAATCATCACCTAACTAAGAGTTGAAGACTTCACATACATTATTTGTGACATGATTACTCTTCAAAAGAGGATTATATGTGTATCTTGCCCAAGTTTCTCTTGGTCTATCATTGGACAACAACCAATCAGCAACATCATTGCTCACCTTTCTCATGATTGAAATAGCTTTGTCAAACATGCCTTTATTGTAGGCCATGGCACATCCCTAAAAATGGTGTGTCAACAACAAGGATTTGAAACGCATTTTAAAATGATTCAAAATATGATTACAACAATTCCTACATAAAAAAACAAAAACAAGAGAATAATAATATCATGTTAGTATCTCACAAAATCAAAAACTATATCAACATACCTATGTGTTGCATATGGGATACTAGTCTTAATAGCTTCAAAAAGACCCTACATTTAGCAAATGGAGAATTACAAACTAACAAACTAAATCATGGATAATTGTAGAGAAAATTAATAGATAGAAAAAATACCTTTTGTTGATCAGACATAATACATAGTAAATCATCTTGCCATTCACAAACAGATTGTAAAGCTTCACGTAATGATCTCAAAAACCAAGTCCATGAATCCTTGTTTTCAATCTCCACCACTGCAATAGCTACAGGGAACATGCCCCTATTTCCATCTAAGGTAACAATAGATAATAAGACCCCACCATAAGGCCCTTCCAAATGGCATCCATCAATACCTACCCATGGTCTACACCCTCTCACAAAGCCCTTCTTCATAGCATCAAGACATACAAAGATCCTTTGAAATTCAGGTTTATTATCTTGAGTTGGACTTGGATTTATAGACAGTTTCACTATGCTCCCACTATTTGTCGCTCTAACTAATTCAGCCCAAGGTGGTAGCTCATTATGACTTTGCATGCACCCCTTTAGTATGTTGAAATACTTTCCTCTTAGCACGGTATAGTTGCATTATGCTTGTTGGTACAACACTATACTTTTCAAGTAATATTTGTTTCATTGATGAGTAGCTTAAATTAGGATCAGCCATCAATACACTCTCAAGCTTTGAAGCAATCCATGTAGAGTTTGCATCATCATTCCTTGTGACTCTAATGCAAGTATGGTTAGGCTCAAATGACTTTATGGCAAAGGTAACACCATCTGGAAGTGGGGATGCATGTATCCTCCAAATACACCCTAAGTTAGTGCACTCAACAGTCACCCTGGATGCTTCATTTTTAATTCTCTTTAATTGAAATCCTTCTTGTATAGAAAAATCCTTCAAAACTTGCCTAAAATGATGCACATCCATAAACAATTGATGAACTTCTAGATGTATCTTTCCATTTATTGGAGTCTCATGCAATTTTCCATAAATCCCCCTTTCCTCGTAGATTTCAGTCATGTTATCATCAGAATGAAGATTTCCAATGATATCAACACTTTCTTCAAAGTCACTCAATTCATATGTATCATGTGTCTCATTCCCACAATCTTCATCATTCATAGAGTCATATTCACCATTTGATGAATCATTCACATTGTGAGGTGCATTGAAAGTCTCATCATCATCATTCACAAATACCTCATCTTGACTTTGAATATTTGAATAAACTTGTTCATCTTCCCCATTTACATTAACATGTATATTTTCACTTGCACTTACATCATCATCTACACCATCATTACCAATAGCTAAAGGTATTTTCCAAAACTCATCACTATTTCTACTAGCAAACAAATGAATATATCTAGCATCACTCATCTCAAAATACATCTTAATCACATTCGAATTAGACTTGAGGGGTAGCATATTACTAGTAATAGCAAACCTAAACCAAAGAATGAACGAATTACAAGGTGGCAGTCCCAATTCTTCTGTAAAGTTATTGACATCATCAATTGCACAAAACATGCCAAATTTGTTTGGGTCCTAGTTGCAAATCTCACATGGTTTATCTGGTTTCTCCACAAAATGTACAAATATATCCACATTTCCTAGGGCCAGGCCCAAATAAGGCAAGTCATCTTTCACGTTAGACATTTGCAATTCGACGACAAAAATAAAAATGATATGTTTTTTCCATTTTTATTCATAAAAAAAAACTTGTAATAAAAATGATAAGTTATCATGCAAAATGAATGTTAAAAAACAAGAATTTTATCATGCAAAATGAATGTTAAAAAAATATGAATGTTATCATGCCAAAGGAATGTTAAAAAACATGAATGTTATCATGCAAAACTTGTAAAAAAAACTTGTTAAAGACAAGAATGTTATATGTAGTTTCATCCAAAAAAAAACTTGATTTGTTTTGCACTTTGCCATTCACGTTTAATGCATATCAAGCACCATCACAAAACATTATTCAATCAAGGTTAATAACAATAAACAAAATTCATGCATAGACCAAGATCTAAACACCTCGATCTAACTTATGTTGAGCAGCCTTAACTGATGCAATTTGTGAGTCATCACAATAACAAACTTTAAAAATAGTTCTTATACAAACTAATAAGATTAAAAAAATGTTGTCATATAAAATACTTTTCTCCAATAAAATCAAACAACACCCTAATGATAGAGATTGACAAAGATAAATGACCAACTTTTATAGAAAGTCAAATAAGCATATAAGAAGATATAATAAAAGAAATTTAAAATAAACAAAGGCACATGCTCCTATTTTCATAGTACAAAGGCCCAATATCTAGCATACATTCATGCATCGCTTTTGGAAAAGAAGTTACTCAGGATCATGGAACCAAGTATGTTAATATAGAACTAACTTAAATTGTGAAACCAAATAACAAAGTAGGAAAGACTATAAACAATGGCGGTCCCTTACAATCAAATATGTCCTGTCCCCCACATGCCCACATAGACTGGTCCCCATAAAAAACTCAACAAATAAAAAGTTAAAATTAAAAATTACAAACAAACATTGAACCCCACTATATGTATTTTTAATTCGACCATTTTATTTATAATCAAAAGAAACCTACAAATTCTTGATAAGAACACAATATATGAATAAAGGAGTACTAACAGAACAAATGAGCATAATATTTATAATAAGGGACATACTGTCTAAAATAGAAGCACCAACTCAACCTGCAACAACTGAATCAGCGGGTTAGAAATTGCAACAGTTGTGAGTTGTCGACGTTGGAAGCAACTTAGTGGCGAGGTTAGAAAAAAATTCACGGTCGTTGGGTTCAATGTCGTCATAGAGTTGCGAACCGCAAATGGGATCATTGTCACCACGGACATAGTCGTTGTTGGCTTGAAAGTTACTGCGAATGTGGGCATTGAGCACGAAATAGAAACCTCACGTACAAGAAAAATATCCCTCCTCCTTTGGAGAAGAGGAATAATTCTTTTCTCT
Source organism: Amphicarpaea edgeworthii (assembly GCA_014843725.1). Taxonomy (NCBI): domain Eukaryota; kingdom Viridiplantae; phylum Streptophyta; class Magnoliopsida; order Fabales; family Fabaceae; genus Amphicarpaea; species Amphicarpaea edgeworthii. The sequence continues at coordinate 14,237,625 of CM026326.1, forward strand.
TGAAAAGTAGCACACAAAAATAGAAGAAGAGAAATCCTTCTCTCCCCTTTAGAAAAAGAACGTTCTCTTTTTGGGTCATTTAATTATAAGGGTAATTACGAGATTTTAAATAAATCAATTAAAATTAAATATAAATTCATTTAAAAAAATAACAATAATTTAACACTGTTAAAGCAAGAGTGCCAAAGTAATGATAAAAAAAGGAGGAGGTGCACATATAATTAAAGCAAATCTCAAGAGATGTTGCTGTAATTTACTCTAAGTATAAATAAATTGTTAGTAAAAATAAGATTATAATAATGTGAGATGACATATCACACATAAAATTTAATGTGGTTAAAAAAATTAATAACTAGCTAAAAATTAAATTTAAGCATTTTTAATAACAGAACCAAAACAAACAATTAAATAAAACTTGATTACTAAAAAGGTATTAAGCCCATAAAAATTGTTGGCTAAAATATAACTTTCTTCCGTCATCTCAATTTTTCTTTTAAATTTGGTCCTTGAAGTTTAAAACTTTCATTTAGGCTCCTTAAAGTGTTTCTATTAGACCAAAATGGTCATTTTGTCATTTTTTTTCACTAACGATATTGATTTCCGTTGACACGTTAAATATCATGAATTCATGACACCTCTCATAGTCTCATATATTCCACGTGTCACCAAGTTGAACAAATTAGTAAGGTAAACTTACAAGTGGGTAACTTGATTCTTCTTCACTCGAGTCTTCTTAGAGAAGCTTGAAGAAATATTCGTTCCGAGACAAAGCCACTTCTCGTTGTAATTTGTATTAAATGCATTGGATATCATATCCCGTAAAAATGAAGAGGGAGAGTACGTCTAACACCACCGCCTAATTAATAATAGTTTATCTTAATGATAATTTTAGTCTCCTAATTTTAAAATTTTGGTCTCTTTGTTCTTAATTGTAATATTTGGTCATCTAATTTAAAAAATTGATGATTTTGGTTCCTAATTAATTATTAACTAATACTTTATTATTAATAGAGTTATTAAATTAATTAAAAATAATTTTTCACATGGAGAAAAAATAATTTTTAACATTAAAAAATCATTAATTACCCATCACTAAAAAATATTTTTAATATTAAAAAATAATAATATTTTATGAAAATCATTTTTAATCCCTTTTAATAATTAATAATTAAAGGTGATCCCATGTGTAATTTTGTTGTTCTTCCTACTATTACTAGTTGCATGCTATCTGTAAATTTCAGACAAATTTATTATGCTTCTTTTCAAAATTTGAAATGGAAAAAGAGCATCCCGTGCTTATCTTCTTCTATTACTCTCATCTTTTATTTCTTCTTTCCACAACCCCTCAACAGAGAAAAGCTTTAGATTCCCCTTTCTTTTTGTTCATGTATGCAGACCATTTTTCCTTTTGAACCTAGTTCCATTGAAGAGCATCACCCACTCTCTGTGGGTTCATAAGCTCTAATCAAGGTTCTGTTTCCAAAACCCCAAAATCCATCTTTTTACTTTCTTTCCTCTTTTCTGAGCTTTCAACATTCCACTTTCATTTTTGTGATTAAGGTTTTTGAAGGGGACAATTCCATCAATTATGCATTTGATCATGGTTGAGTTTCAATTAAAGGCAAACAGTAGAGCTTTAAGGTACGTATATATTGATCCTTCCAGTTTTTTTTTGTTCAATTTTTCTTCCTTTTTTGGATGCGTTATAGACTCTTCTTCCATTTTGGTTATTTGCTTTCCTACTTTCGTTAGCTTCTCTTCTATATAGGGTATTAATTTGAGTCTACAGGAAAAGAAGCGAAAATAAGTTTGTGTTGAACCAAGATTTGGTTTAAAAACTTCAAAGGTACACTTCAATTTTTTCTCTAATTTTTTTTTAAGGACATGTGTTTTGTTGTGTTAATGTTTTGACTTTGAGGAGGGAAGTTTTATTATTGGGAGTTTCTAATGCAAACTTCATTCTTCTCCTTTGTCCAATTCCTTTTGTTTCAGAATACATAACACTTTGGTCTTGGTAAGTTTATTTACAATTTTAATTTTTTTAGTTTTCAATTCAAGAGATTTATATATTGAGTAATTTGTCTTATGCAATGTGATTTTGTTTTTGCATGTTGACACCATTGTTCCTTTACAATTATAGTCTCAATTGTCCCTTTCATGTTTACACCATTTATTTTCATTTAAGACCACTTTATATTCAGCCTCAAGAACCTCCAATAGGGGCATGTTGTTGCTTCCAATGACTACTACTATGAGGTGATGGGTATTTCTTCTTTCATCTTTTCTTTCTCTATTTGTATGAATCTATTTTACTATATCATTTATCATGGTTTAAAATAATTTTCTATGCTTTTATGATAATAAACTTAACCCCATTTCACTTTGAGGAAGGAAGATTTATTATTAGGAGTTTCTAATGCAAATTTCATTCTCCTCATTTTTCCTTTTTCTTTGGTTTCAGAATATATAACACTCTCATCATGGTAAGTCCATTAACAATTTTTTTTTTCAAATTAATGAGATTCATATATTGAGTTATTTGTATTATGTAGTGTGCTTTTGGTTTTGCATGTTTACACCGTTATTCGTTTACAATTTTAGTTTCAGTTGTTCCTTTCATGTTTACACCATTTATTTTCATTTAAGAGTAGTCTCTATTTAGCCTCAAGAACCTCATATAGGGGCATGTTGTTGCTTACAATAATGACTACAATGCGATCATGGGTGTTTCTTCTTTCATCTTTTCTTTCTCTATTTCTATGAAACTATTTTAGTTTATCATTTATCATGGTTTAAAATAATTTTTCTCTGCTTTTATGATATTAAACTTAACCCCATTTGACTTTGGGAAGGGAAGTTTTATTATTGGGAGTTTCTAATGGAAATTTCATTCTTCTCCTTTGTCTTGGTAAGTTCATTTACAATTTTTTTTTGTTTCAAATTAATGAGATTCATATATTGAGTTATTTGTGTTATGTAGTATGATTTTGGTTTTGCATGTTTACACCATTATTTCCTTACAATTTAAGTTTTAGTTGTACCTTTCATGTTTACACCATTTATTTTCATTTAAGAGCAGTCTACATTTAGTTTCAAGAACCTCCTATAGGGGCATGTTATTGCTTCTAATAACGACTGCAATGAGGTCCTAGGTGTTTCTTCTTTCATCTTTTCTCTCTTTATTTCTATGAAACTATTTTAGTTTATCATTTATCATGGTTTAAAATAAATTTTCTCTCTTTTTATGACATTAAACTTAACCCATTTGACTTTGGGGATGGAAGTTTTATTATTGGGAGTTTCTAATGGAAATTTCATACTTCTCCTTTGTCCGTTTTCTTTTGTTTCATAATATATAACATTCTGGTCATGGTAAGTTTATTTACAATTTTATTTTTTTTTGGTTTCAAAATTAATGTGATTCAGATATTGAGTTATTTGTGTTATGGAGTGTCATTTTGGTTTTGCATGTTGTTGATTCAAATGACCACTACAACTAGGTGATTAGTGCTTCTTCTTTCATTTTTTCTTTCTTTATTTGTATGAAATAAATTTACTTTATCATTTATCATTGTTTAAAATAAACTTTCTCTGCTTTTATGTTAATAATCTTAACCCCATTTTACTTTGAGGAGGGAAGTTTTGTTGTTGGGAGTTTCTAATGCAAATTTCATTCTTCTTCTCAGTCTTTTTTCTTTTGTTTTAGAATATATAACACTTTGGTCTTGGTAAGTTCATTTACAATTTTAATTCGTTTATTTTTAAATTAATGAGATTCATATATTGAGTTATTTGTGTAATGTAGTGTGATTTTGGTTTTTCATGTTTACACCATTGTTCCTTTACAATTTTAGTTACAGTTGTTCCTTTCATGTTTACACCATATATTTTCATTTAAGAGTAGTCTACATTCAGCCACAAGAACCTCCTACAAGGGCATGTTGTCGCTTCCAAAGAACATAGTAATGAGGTGATGGGTGTTTCTTCTTTCATCTTTTCTTTCTCTGTTTGTATGAAACTATTTTACTTTATGGTTTATGATGGCTTAAAAAAAAATTCTCTCCTTTTACGATAATAAACTTAACCCCATTTGACTTTGAAGAGGGAAGTTTCATTATTGGGAGTTTCTAATGCAAATTTCATTCTTCTTCTTTGTCCTTTATCTTTTGTTTCAAATTATATAACACTCTGGTCTTGGTAATTTCATTTACAATTTTAATTCTTTTGGTTTTAAATTAATGAGATTCATATAATGAGTTATTTGTGTGATGCAATGCAATTTTGGTATAGCATGTTTATACCATTGTTCCTTTATAATTTTAGTTTCAGTTGTTCCTATCATGTTTACTCCATTTTTTTTTCATTCAAGAGCAGTCTATATTTAGCCTCAAGAACCTGCTATAGGGGCATGTTGTTGGTTCCAAAGAACACGGCAATGCGGTGATGGGTGTTTCTTCTTTCATATTTTCTTTCTCTGTTTGGATGAAACTATTTTACTTTATGATTTATCATGGTTTAAAATGATTTTTCTCTGCTTAACCCCATTTGACTTTGAGTAGGGAAGTTTGATTATTGGGAGTATCTAATGCAAATTTCCTTCTTCTTTGTCCTTTTCTTTTGTTTTGGAATATATAACACTCTGGTTTTGGTAAGTTCATTTATAAATTTACTTCTTTTAGTTTTAAACTAATGAGATTCATATATTGAGTTATTTGTGTTCTGCATTGTGATGTTGGTTTTGCATGTTTACATCAGTATTCATTTACAATTTTAGTTTTAGTTGTTCCATTCATTTTTACACCTTTTATTTTCATTTGAGTAGTCTATATTTAGCCTCAAGAACCTCCTATAGGGGCATGTTGTTGCTTCCAATGATCACTGCAATGAGGTGATAAGTGTTTCTTCTTTCATATTTTCTTTCTTTATTTGTATGAAACTATTTTACTTTATCATTTATCATGATTTAAAATAAATTTTCTATTCTTTTATGATAATAAACTTAGTCCCATTGGACTTTGTGGAGGGAAATTTTTTTTATTGGGAGTTTCTAATGCAAATTTCTGTCTTTTCCTTTGTCCTATTTCTTTTGTTTTAGAATATATAACACTCTGGTCTAGGTAAGTTAATTTACATTTTTATTTTTATTTTTTTTGAAATTAAAGACATTCACATATTGAGTTATTTGTGTTATGCAATATGATTTTGGTTTTGCATGTTTACACCATTGTTCGCTTACTATTTTAGTTTTAGTTGTACCTTTCATGTTTACACCATTTATTTTCATTTAAGAGCGGTCTATATTCAGCCTCAAGACCCTCCTGTAGGGGCAGGTTGTTGCTTCCAATAACGACTAGAATGAGGTCATGGGTTTTTCTTCTTTCATGTTTTCTTTCTCTATTTCTATGAAACTATTTTTGTTTATCATTTATCATGGTTTAAAATAAATTTCCTATGCTTTTATGATATTAAACTTAACCCCATTTGACTTTGGGGAAGGAAATTTTATTATTCGGAATTTCTAATGGAAATTTCATTATTCTCCTTTGTCTTTTTTTCTTTTATTTCAGAATTTAGAACATTCTGATCTTGGTAAGTTCATTTACAATTTTATATTTTTTGGTCTAAAAATTAATGAGATTCATATATTGAGTTATTTGTGTCATGTAGTGTCATCTTGGTTTTGCATGTTTACACCATTTATTTTCATTTAAGAGCAATTTATATTCAGCCTCAAGAACCTTCTATACGAGCATGTTGTTGCTTCAAATGACCACTACAACTAGGTAATGAGTGCTTCTTCTTTCATCTTTTTATTCTGTGTTTTTATAAAACAAATTTACTTTATCATTTATCATGGTTTAAAATAAATTTTCTCCGCTTTTATGATAATAAACTTAACCCCATTTGACTTTGGGAGAGAAGCTTTATTATTGGGAGTTTGTAATGCAAATTTCATTCGTCTTCTTTTTCATTTTTCTTTTGTTTCAGTATATAATACTTGGGCTTGGTAAGTTCATTTACAATTGTACTTTTGTTAGTTTTAAATTAATGAGATTCATATATTGAGTTATTTGTTTTATGCAGTGTTATTTTGGTTTTGCATGTTTATACCATTATTCATTTACAATTTTAGTTTTAGTTGTTCCATTCATGTTTACACCATTTATTTTTATTTAAGAGTAGTCCATATTTTGCCTCAAGAGTTGTTCCATTCATGTTTACACCATTTATATTCAGCCTCAAGAACCTTCTATACGAGCATGTTGTTGCTTCCAATGACCACTACAATGAGGTGATGGGTGTTTCTTCTTTCATATTTTCTTTTTCTGTTTTTATGAAACTATTTTACTTTATCATTTATCATGATTTAAAATAAATTTTCTTTGCTTTTATGATAATAAACTTAACCCAACTTGACTTTGAGGAGGGAAGTTTTTGAAGATTGATGCCTTAACTCTTCTTTTAAATTTTTGGTATCCTCATACCTTAAGTCTTCTCTGTTCTCTTAGTCTAGAGTTTTGTATTCTATGCCATAACATGTGTGGATGATGGCATTGTATTGTTTGTTATAAACTAAGCCATACTGTTCTTACTTGATGCTTGATTTGCCCTGTTTTCTATTATCTTTAACATCATTAGATGATTTGCTTACTTAGGAACCTATTCTGAGAATTGCAATCGATTACAAGTTGTAGGAATCAATTACTAGATGGCTAAATCAGTTTTGAACCATCTCTGGTATCAAGTTAATCGATTACCAACCATTGCAATCGATTACAATGTTGATTTCAGATTTCAGATATTGTTCTATTTCAATTGCAATCGATTACCATCGTACTACAATTGATTACAAGACAATCTCTGAGATTCAGAAATTGCTCTGTTTCATTTGCAATCAATTACCATCTAGTGGCAATCGATTACTAGATGATCTTTGAATTTTAGAATTGGCTCTATCTTGTTTGAAATTGATTACAAGTCTACTGCAATCGATTACAACAGCTGACAACAAGTGTAAATCATATTCTGATACACGGGATAATCGATTACACCTTATTACAATCGATTATATCTGGTATAATGGTCATTTTAAAGATCTCCAAGACTCGTTCTTTATCTAACTAACTCTGAATCTTTTTTACCCATGTTATATATTTGAACCCATAACATCTTGTGCAGAACAACCAATTTCACAATATCTTTTCATTCTTTCATTTGTCAAAATCCAAATCTTTGATTTGATTTTCAGATTTGATATTGCTTTGAACATTCTCTTCTTTCTTCTACACATTCTCTAATCTCTTGAGTTTCAGAAAAACTCAATATTGCTTTTACTGCTATACCCATTTGAGATTAAACCTCTAAGCCTATACAACTATATCCCTCTCTTGTTCTTTCATGAACTAAGGTGATTCAAGCAATTGTTCTTGACTGCTAAATTTGCTCATATTGGAGTTTCTTGAATTGATCTCATATCAGCTATATCAGCACATCAAGTTGTTTTTGTTCTTTAATCTTTTTCATTGATCTTGTTTGATTAGCATTGTAGGATTTTCATTCCTAAATGTTGCGTTGAAATTAGATGGTATTTCTAATTTTGTTTCTAGTATTGTGATTAGAAATTGGATGGTGAATGATGTTTTCACATTCAATCTTCTAGGTTCCTGTTTCAGGTTGTGAAATCATGATTTGCTGTAAATTGTGTGTATATGGTGTATGCAATCAAATTCATAGTGGAACCCTTTGGTGAAAGAGAGAACTGGATGTAGATCGGTGGTTGATCAAACCACTATAAATCAACAGGCTCAATCTCTTTATCCTTAATCTTTGTTAATTTAGTTTTTGATCTTTATCAAATTTAATTGTTCTAATCAATTCTATCATAAGTTGAGATTGTTTTTCTGGTTTATTCATTCAATATAACATGCTCTAAAAAACGTTTTTCTCAAAACCTCAAGAGCGGTGGTGAAAATCTTTTTGAGGAAAAGAATCTGTCATTTTACGTTCAATCAATTCACCCCCACCCCCCCTCCTCTTAATAGTCACTCGGCTGATCCTAACAGTTTTATTATTGCAAGTTTCTAATGCAAATTTCATTCTTCTCCTTTGTCCTCTTTCTTTTGTTTTAGAATATATAACACTTTAGTCTTGGTAAGTTCATTTACAATTTTATTTGTTTTTAGTTTGAAATTAATGAGAGTCATATATTGAGTTATTTGTGTTATGTAATATGATTTTGGTTTTGCATGTTTACACCATTGTTCCTTTAGAATTTTTGTTTCAGTTGTACATTTCATGTTTACACCATTTATTTTTATTTAAGAGCAGTCTATATTCAGCCTCAAGAACATCCTATAGGGGCATGTTGTTGCTTCCAATAATGACTACAATGAGGTCATGGGTGTTTCTTCTTTCATCTTTTCTTTCTCTATTTCTATGAAACTATTTTAGTTTATCATTTATCATGGTTTAAAATAAATTTTCTCTCCTTTTATGATATTAAACTTAACCCTATTTGACTTTGGGGAGGGAAGTTTTATTATTGGGAGTTTGCAATGGAAATTTCATTCTTCTCCTTTGTCCTTTTGTTTTTGTTTTGAAATATATAACATGCTAGTCTTGGTAAGTTGATTTACAATTTTATTTTTTTTTGGTTTCAAAATTAATGAAATTCATATATTCATTTATTTGTGTTATGCAGTGTCATTTTGGTTTTGCATGTTTACACCATTTATTTTCATTTAAGTGCAGTCTATATTCAGCCTTAAGAACCTCTTATACAGGCATGTTGTTGCTTCAAATGTCCAACGCAACTAGGTGATGGGTGTTTCTTCCTTCATCTTTTCTTTCTTTGCTTGTATGAAACTATTTTACTTTATCATTTATCATGGTTTAAAATAAATTTTCTTTGCTTTTATGATAATAAACTTAACCCCATTTTACTTTGAGGAGGGAAGCTTTATTGTTTGGGGTTTCAAATTCAAATTTCATTCTTCTTCTTTGTCTTTTTTCTTTTGTTTAAGAATATATAACACTCTGGCCTTGGTAAGGTCATTTACGATTCATTTGTTGAGTTATTTGTGTTATGTAATGTGATTTTGGGTTTGCATGTTCACACCATTTTTCCCTTACAATTTTAGTTTTTAGTTGTTCCATTCATGTTTACACCATTTATTTTCTTTTAAGAGAATCCTATATTCTGCCTGAAGAACCTCCAATAGGGGCATGTTGTTGCTTCCAATGACCACCACAATGAGATGATGGGTGTTTCTTCTTTCATCTTTTCTTTCTCAGTTTGTATGAAACTATTTTACTTTATCATTAATCATTGTTTAAAATGAATTTTATGCTTTTATGATAATAAATTTAACCCCATTTAACTTTGTGGAGAGAAGTTTTATTATTGGGAGTTTTTAATACAAATTTCATTCTCTTCTTTGTCCTTTTTTCTTTTGTTTCATAATATATAACACTCTAGTCTTGGTAAGTTCATTTACAATTTTAATTCTTTTAGTTTGAAATTAATTAGATTCATATATTGAGTTATTTGTGTTATGCAGTGTGATTTTGGTTTTGCATGTTTACACCATTGTTCCTTTACAATTTTAGTTTCAATTATTCCTTTCATGTTTACACCATTTATTTTCATTTAAGAGCAGTCTATATTCAGCCTCAAGAACCTCCTATAGGGGTATGTTGTTGCTTCTAGTTTTTTCAGTTTCAAATCTTTTATTTTTATGCTTACATAAACATGGTTAGTCATGTTTTATAATGATAGTTGCTACAGAGTATGTTGTTTGCTTTTGAACCTCCTGGATATTTTTGTGATGATCGTAATTTGAGTTATTTAAGATGAGAATGGATATATGATATTTAGTAGTGTAGCCCTATTAATTAATGATGCTCTTTTAGAAAAAATGTTTAAAATGTATGTGTACTAATGCCATTTTCATTTTTGAATTATACTAAAGTGTTGTATAGAATTTAATTCAATATTAGTTAAGAAACAATACCTATATACTATTGGAATGTAATTTTAGTAGTGAAGGGATATTTGAGAATGAAAGGATTATAAATTTGGAGGAAGAGGTTACTTGTACAAGAAAAAACTTCTTGTTTTGGCTTGATTATATTTGATACAAACTCTAAGACATAACTCCTATTTATACTAGTGGCTCTTCCTAAACCAATGCCTAGGATTTTGCCAACACGTGATTAATCTAATGGTTACAAACAAGTCGCTAGAACTTTTTTCACAATTACAAACACACTCACACATTCTAGATAATTCTACATTCTACTCTAGAATTATCATCTAAAAGAACCTTCTAGAACATGCTTCTAGACTTTTAGCTAAATATGTTTCTAGATGTTGAGCTATGTTTATACAAATATGGCCCAAAATCAAGTTTATATTTCAACACCCCCTCTTAAACTTGATTTTGTTACTCCAATCAAACTTCTCAATCTTGTGAAGTCTTTCTTAAGTGACTTGGTGAAGATATCGGCTACTTGATCATGAGTCTTCATGCACTCCAAATGGACATCCTTTCTCGTGATGCATTCTCTAATGTAGTGGTAGCATGTATCAATGTGCTTACTTCGATCATGGAAAACTAGGTTCTTAGCCGAAGCTATTCCTGACTTGTTATCCACATAAATCTTGGTTGACTCTTCTTGTGACAAACCCAACTCCTTAAGTAGTTTTCGTAACCAAATTGCATGGCAAATGCATGCGGTAGCAGTTACATACTTTGCTTCACATGTAGAAAGAGTAACAATTGGTTGCTTCTTTGACATCCATGTGAATGTAGTGTCTCCCATGTAGAACACAAAGCCAACTGTGCTCTTGCGGTCATCCACATCCCCACTCCAATCACTATCACTATATTATAGTCATCATAAATGGAATAGTACAAACCAAAATTTATTGCACCTTTGATGTATTGAAAAATTCTCTTTGTTGCCTTCAAATGAGTGGTTGTTGGATTCTCCATGTAGCGACTAACAACTCCAACCGCATAGAGAATATCAGGCCTTATGCATGTTAAATTTCGTAAACTACCAACCAAGCTTTTAAAGAGTGTTGGATCTACTCTTTCTCCTTCCTCATGCTTTGATAGCTTGTTTCCACATTCCATTGGTGTGTCAACCGGATTAAAGTCATCTATCTTGAAATTCTTAATCACCTCTATAGCATTCTTGAGTGATGAAGATGCCTTTTTCTTCTTGCTTCACTTCAATGCCGAGGTAATAAGACATGAGACCAATGTCGATCATCTCAAACTCTTTCATCATCTATTTCTTAAACTCATTAAACATGCTTGGATTGCTACATGTAAAGATCAAGTCATCTACATACAAGCACACAATCAAAACCTTACTATTTTGGGCTTTAATGTAGAGTGCATGCTCATATGGACACTTGATGAAGTTTCTCTCATGTAGGTACTTGTCAATTCAAGCATTCCAAGCTCTTGGAGCTTGCTTTAACCCATAGAGTGTCTTTTTTAACTTTAAAACCTTATCTTCTTTTTTCCTTGACTTCATACCCTTGAGGTTTCTCAATGTATACTTCTTCTTTAAGGACCCCATTAAGGAAGGCAGATTTCATGTCCATTTGATGTATCTTCCAATTATTTTGAGCTACTAATGAAATAATTAGTCTAATAATTTCTAGTCGAGCAACAAGAGCAAATACCTCATTATAGTTGATACCAGCTCTTTGGCTGTAGCCTTTTGCCACTAATCTTGCCTTATATCTTTCGACTTCTCCTTTAGCGTTCTTCTTGGTTTTGTACACCCACTTCACACCTATCGCCTTGTACCCTTTTGGAAGTGAAACTAGTTCCCATGTATTGTTCTTCTTGGTCTCCTTGATTTCTTCATCCATAGCAATTTTCCAATTCTTATTTTCTACGTCTTCTTGGAAGTTCATGGGCTTACAATCAACAAATAGGCAGAATAAAGTAAGATTATCTTCATTTCTGGTTACCACATAAAGTTCTTCTAAGCTCCTGAAGCATGGAACTCTTTCACTTGAGCTTTCATCTTCTTGAGAATTTATAATTGGTGAAGTTGGTGGGGTAATAGGCTCCTTTCTTGCTAGTTCTATCCTTGATTTCTCTATGCCATCTTCTTCAAGACACAGAAAGAAGTTGTAGTTTTCATCATGTGGTCTCCAATCCCATTCTCCCTCTTTGTTAAAAATGACCTCTTGACTAATGATTGTCTTCCCTGTATTAGGATTGTATAGCTTGTAGCCTTTTGAATTTGAGTCATAACCGATGAAGATGTATTTCTCGCTTTTGTCATCCAACTTGCTTCTTTTCTCATTCGATATGTGCACATGGGCCATGCTTCTAAAGACTCTTAGATGAGAAATCATAGGCTTCCTCCCATTCCATGCTTCTTATGTTGTTTTTCCCAATACACTTCTTGTTGGAGACAGATTGGAAAGGTAAATTGCACAAGCTACTATTTCTATCCAAAACTCCTTTGGAAGTCTCTTGCTCTTAAGAATGCTCCTCACCTGTCTAAGATTGTTCTATTCTTCCTTTCTGTCACCCTATTTTGCTGGGGGGATCTTGGCACCGTTAAGGGTTGTCGAATTCCATGATCTTCACAATACTTGTGGAATTCATTTGATGTAAACTCTCCTCAATGATTGGATCTCATGGCTTTAATCTTAAGACCACTTTCTTTCTCAACAAGGGCTTTAAACTTCTTGAAATTCTCGAATACCTTCGATTTATGTTTCAAAAAATACACCCATATTTTTCTTGAAATATCATCAATGAAAAGAAGGAAGTAATTACTCTTACCAAGTGAGTTTGACTTGATCAGACTGCATACATCCGTATGTATGAGTCCCAATGGCTTTTTAGCTCTTGAGTTAGACTCCTTTGGAAAACTCTTCCTGAATTGTTTTCCACATAAACACTCTTCACACACTTGATCGGGGTGACTAATGCAAGGTAATCCTCTCACCATTTCCTTCTTGGAGAGCAACTTTAATCCTCCAAAATTGAGATGCACAAATCGAAGATGCCAAAGCCAAGATGCATCCTTATGACACATCTTGAGACATTTTGCACCATCATTTTGAATGTTGAGTACAAACATTTTATTTCTTGACATTGATGAAGATTGATGCCTTGCCTCTTCATTTAGATTTTTAGTATCTTCATACCTTAAGTCTTCTCCGTTCTCTTAGTCTAGTATTTTCCTTTTATGCCATAACATGTATGGATGATGGCATTGTATTGTGTGTTATAGACTAAGTCTTATCTTTCTTGCTTGTTGTTTTGATTTGCCCTGTTTTCTATTATCTCTAGCATAACTAGATGATTTAGTTCTTAGGAACTAATTTTGAGTGATTGCAATCGATTACAAGTTGTAGGAATCGATTACCAGATGGCCTAATCAATTTTGAAACCATCTCTAGTATCGGGTTAATCGATTACCAACCATTGCAATCGATTACAATGTTAATTTTAGAGTTCAGATATTACCTTGTATCCATTGCAATCGATTACCATCGTACTGTAATCGATTTCAAGACAATCTCTAAGATTCAGAAATTGCTCTGTTTCATTTGCAATCGATTACCATCTTGTGGCAATCGATTACCAAATGATCTCTGATATTTAGAATTGGCTCTGTCTTGTTTGCAATCAATTACAAGTCTACTGCAATCGATTAAAACAACTGACAGTAAGTGTAAATCATATTCTGATACAAGGGATAATCGATTACACCTTGTTGCAATCGATTATATCTGGTATAACGGTCATTTTTAAAGATCTCCAAGACTCATTCTTTGTCTAACTAACTTCGAATCCTTTTGACCCATGCCATATATTTTAATCCATATCATTCTGTGCAGAACAACCAACAAACAGTCACAATATTTTTTCATTCCTTCAATTGTCAAAATCTAAATCTTTGATTTGATTTTCAGATTTGATATTGCTTTGAACATTCTCTTCTTTCTTCTGCACACTCTCTAATCTCTTGAGTTTCAGAAAACTCAATATTGCTTTTACTACTATACCCATTTGAGATTGAACCTCTAAGCCTATACAACTATATCCCTCTCTTGTTCCTTCATGAACTGAGGTGATTCAACATTAGTTCTTGACTGCTAAATTTGCTCATATTGGAGTTTCTTGATTTGATCTCATGATACGAAACCCCTTGATGAATTTTTGAACAAGCTATTTTAGGGCACAAAATCAGACTGCGCTTAGGATAATGTCGTAACTCGCAGCCCAAAAGTCCGATTGCGGCGATTCCAAAACGAGGTGAACACTCACGTTCTGAACTACGAAAAAGACTCAAGAAACGCTAAAATTGGACACGTAAAACGTGAGATATGGGCCAAAGAAAAATCGAACAGAAAATACCAAATTGAAATTAGAACGTGAATTCGAGAGATGAACGGTGAAAAGGAACAAGAGGGTTATTGGTTTTTAGGGCGCCACAAACCTGGGTTTGATAAGCCAACAAGGAAGATCGCCACAAGAATGTGAATTCTTGATAAGATCAAGGTTCAACCAAGAACCCTAGCAGAGAGATTTTCTCACAAGTCTGAACAAAAATATGATTCTGATTTCTTATTGATCTCCAATTGTTTTAATACATTTCAGCTTAGGAGTTTATGCACTACACTTAAGCAAACAAAAGAAAAAAACAAAACTCTTAAGGACAAGCGTTTCTGACATGTAGTAGCGGTCAAGAATAACAAATCCTTATAAAAAGACTTGGGTTCTAATCCTACCGTAGCCAAAATATTTATTATTTTATTTTATTTTATATACAGCCACACTAAAAAGAAAATAACCCCAAAAGCAAATTAAAAGTCTTGTTATTCAGATTGGCTCTTCTCACTCCAAGTGGGCTATGCATGTCAAAACTTTATTCTCCAAGTGTTGGGCTTCAACAGATTGTTGGGTTTCTAATAGATTAGTCACCACTTGTTGAAGAGCTTCCTTCGCTTTCCTAGCCCTTGCCCTTGTCATGGGTCCCCCAAGTCCTCCAAGTGCCTCGTTTTCTTTGTCCCTATCTGTGTTCTCATCAGTCACTATGAAGGGAAACGAGATGGTCAGTAGCGTCTATGGCTACAACGTCACAGTGTCACCAACAACAATAGCGCAAGCTATAGGGTGTGAACTCAATCACAACTACTTCACGGAGAGATAGGACTCCAAACTATTAGCTGGAACAGTTGAAAGGGTTATTCTAGGGCCCAACTACACAGTGGAGTGCAACAAGAAGAGACTCCATCCAGCCAAGTTCAAATCTTTAGCGAAGTTGCTGTTGAACATCCTGAACAAGACCATCTTGCACAAGATAAGATCTCGGGATCATGTGTTTGTCCTTCACCGCTTCATCCTCTACCACATCATCAAGGGCATTCCTTTCAACTTGCCCCACACTCTCTTCTACAATATGGTGAGCCACATCCAATCACTGTCAACATCTATGGCAACCTACTACACGGCCCTGATTAACAAGATATCATGGAACTTCAAATGCTACAACGTCTATACCATGATATTTAGTCAAGAGGCCTAGAGGAGCTAGACTACGTAAATGAGGAAGGTCCGTTTGTCTACTAGAGGCAATTGACTTTAGCCAACTTGTTGAAGCTGAATTTGGGTTTTGGAATAAAGAAGGGGCAATCTGCTAGATTTAAGTCCCCTTCAGAGTCTACTAATGGGGAGTAGACCCAACAACCTAGAGAAAGAAGACTCCCAAGTCTTTCTTAGTTTTTTATGAATAAGTTGCATTCAGACCATTGGCCAACAAAATGAAGAGACTTGATGCTGCAGACTAGCAGACCATTCGGACAATATGCAAGGCAACAACATAGTTTGTTGAGGAGCCTCCTACCAAACGACAAAGGCAGACTAGACAACAAGCTCCTCCCAGACAACAAGACCCATAGTCCAAGGCACAGACTCAACTAAAAGGCAAAGGAGTTGTCAGACAGTCTGCTGCCCCCATAGTGGAGATGGAAGAAATTGCCAAGATTGGCAAAGTAGTTGTGATAGTTGCTGAAGATAAAGAGGAGGAAGAGTCTAAGGGATTGGTCTTTAAGAGGCCATCCAGACAACAAGCTGCCTAGGAACTAGCTGACAACCTGCAGCTTGTCAGACCACCCAGCACCACAGCTAAAAAGCTTGCAGTTAAGAGAAAGGTGTTACTTGAAGACAACATGCTTGTTTTGGCATTCAACCCTTCTTTCATCAATCCAGGTATCCCACCATCTACCTTCTCTCTCCCAACTCATCCTCGTTCCACTACCCATAAACGTCTTAGGAAGCATATTCTACTAGACAACCCACTCTCTAACCCAAACAAAAGCCATAACAAACGCACTATCTGTTGAACCTCTATCGTTTGTGTCACTTACATAAGCCATAGTTAACCAAACAAAGGCTACATAGTTTGATGCTCATGCACAGACTAAGTAAGAACCATTGTCTGAACCCACTGTTCATACATAAGAGCACCCAGAGTTTGCCCCCACTCTGGACAGACTATCATCCCACAGGCTGAACCCATTAACTTTTTGATAAAAACTTTGTTTAGAATGTAGCAGGTTGTGTTTACAGCTTCTACCCAAAAATATTTTGGAACTTCAGATTCACTAATAAGTGTTATGGCCATCTCTTGTAAGGTTCTATTTTTCCTTTCCACAACACCATTCTGTTGAGGCGTTCTTGGATAGGAAAAATTATGGGAGATACCATTTTCATTACACAATTTTTCAAAGAGTATTTTCAAATTCTCCTCCATGGTCACTCCTTACAGAGACAATTTTTAAATCCTTTTCATTTTGAACCTTCTTATAGAAATTTCTAAAAACATTAAAAGATTCATCCTTATGAGAAAGATAAAGCACCTAAGTAAATCCAGAGAAACCATCTACTATCACAAATCCATATCTCTTTCCCCCAAGGCTAGGAGTTTTGGTTGGTCCAAAAAGGTCAATGTGAAGCAGTTCTAAGACTTTCTGAGTGGATATAGTATTTTTGGGTTGAAAGCTAGATTTGGTTTGTTTCCCTTTCACATAGGCTTCACAAATTCTATCTTTTTTAAATTTGATTTTGGGTAGTCCTCTCACAAGGTCATATTTAGAAAGTTTGGATAAGGTTTTCATATTAAGATGGCCTACTCTTCTATGCCATAACCATTTTTCATTTTCGAAAGAGGCCAGACAAGTTTGATTTGGCAAGGATTCAAGGCAAACTTTGTAAAGATTTCTCTCTCTAATCCCAGAGAATAGAATAGTTCTAGTAGATGCTTTCTTAATCAGGCATGTGTTAGGTTCAAACTTAACTTCATGGCTATTGTCACATAACTGAATGATGCTTAGAAGGTTATGTTTTAAACCTTCTACAAAATAAACATTTTCAATCTGAGAAGAGTTAGGTGTACCAATTTTACCAACTCCTTTTGTTAGAACCAAGACATTGGATGATGTCTGGCCCTTAATCCTTTAATGGGTTTTGATGATAACAAATGTGATAATATTTGATCAACTAATGATTTCAATTTAAGTAATTTCAAGGAATCAAAATTTGATCACAGGACAAATGGTATAATCTCTCCATGGCACTCTCTATCTTAACTATTTGATAACTCGTA
Source organism: Amphicarpaea edgeworthii (assembly GCA_014843725.1). Taxonomy (NCBI): domain Eukaryota; kingdom Viridiplantae; phylum Streptophyta; class Magnoliopsida; order Fabales; family Fabaceae; genus Amphicarpaea; species Amphicarpaea edgeworthii. The sequence goes on from CM026326.1 coordinate 14,255,283, forward strand.
ACAATTTATCAAACATTATAAATGCTTTTAATCAGACTAAAATATGCTTTGGAAGTGTCCATGCAAAATTCATAAGATCAGACGGTACAGTCTTGGAATAGACCATGCTAAGTCTTGGAAAGACTCATGCAAAGTCTAAGACAAACCATACAACAGTCTCAAACAGACTATGTGAAGTCTTGGGACAAACAATACAAGTCTAGGACTAGACTATGCATATGTAATGGACCAGACCATGTATGGAACACGGTCAAACAATGCATAGTCAAGACAGACCATGATTAAGCTAGGTCAGACGATGTCTTTCATTCCAGACCATGCTTAGTCAGATCAAACTATGTTTGTTAAGCCAGACGTTGTCTGTGCAGGAACAAACCATGCTTAGTCGGACCAGACTTTGTCTGTTAAGCCAAATGTTGTCTGTGCAAGAACAAAACATGATCTGTCATATGTGCTGAGGAATATGTGCTTTATAATTAATTCTTTACACAAATAAAGGCACTGTTGTTACAGAAAGAAAGGGAGATACTCTCTAAACTTACTTTCTTCTATTCCTTGTATTGCTTGCATGTCTCGAATTGTGTGAAGTGTGTACAGCCAAAAGACTAATCAACATTGAGATGCACACCTTAAGCTAAAAGCCAACTATGACAGAGACAGAAACTTGCTTCAGTCACATCAAGCACAGTCAAAGCAACTTCAACACTCTTCTGTGAGACAATGGAAACCTATCTTCTCCAACGTTCAAATCCATGAAGCTCATTATATAAAGATGCTTCCATGAAACGAGAAGAAGATGATGAAATGCTAAGGAACAAAACGAAACCATTCAAAGCAATCTAAACAACAAGCAAAGCACCTTGAGAAAAAGAAAAAAGAAACACAAGCTAAGAGAAAAGTGAATACCCATCTTCTACAAGCTCATACAGATTCAACACTTTTTCTTATCCTCTCTTTGAGAGTTATTTGAATCTTATACATATTTTTATAGAAAGTCAGGAGTGGCTTAGTGATAAAAGAATACTTGGGAAGTATAATCTCAGGGGGAGATTCATACTTATAAGCAAAAGTGGTTTAGAATACTTGTAGCTAGTAGTGGCATAGAGAATACTTGTAGCCAGAAGTGGCAATGAAGAATACTTGTTTTGTAATCAGTTGATTATAGTGGAACCCTTTAATAGTTGTTAAAGGAGAATTGGACGTAGCTCAAGTTGAGTGAACCAGTATAAAAACAAGCTCTCATTTGTTGTCTTGTAATTACATATATTTATCTTTCCTACTGTGCTCTTTTGGAAAGGTTTTCAAAGCTTTGCTTTGCAATGATATATTTGCTGATTTAAACTTACATATATCCAAGAAGGCAACTTGTGAACTAATAGTATTTACGAAAAAGTTTTTTAACCCACTATTCAACCCCCCTTTCTAGTGTGTTCTTGTGTATTTCACCTTTGATGATGGCTTTCTGTTGTCTCTAAAAGTAACAAGCCCTCCATTTTCTCTTTTCTCAAGATTGAGAAATTTGTTTTTGTCTCCAATCATGTGCTTGGAGCATCCACTGTCTAAGTACCACAACTCTTTCCTGCTATTGTGAAGCTGACATTCCTGCATCAGAAAGTAGTAAGGCATTTAGTACCCTAGACTTTCTTGGGACCTTTGTTGTTAGTTACCTTTCTGAAGGGAATGTTTCTTTTTTTGTAACAATCTGAGGTCAAATGTCCCCATTTGTTACAGGTAGAACATTTCCTTGTAGGTTTTTGTTTCTTGACAGTTTTTTTAAAAGTTTTCTCAGGTTTGTTAAAACCTAAACCAATTATGTCAAAGAAAATCTTTTGTATTCCAATGAGCTTATCAATATTTTTTGTTCCATCAACAAAATTTTCTAAATCTTTTGTTAGCGTCTCAACTTCCTCTTTTAGTAGTTTATTTTCATTTTCAAGTTGAGTCTGATCAAAAGAAATAACTCCTTTGGTTGATTCTCTTCTATGCTTAATTTGTTTAGATAATTTAAAATTAGATTCTTCAAGATAGTGATTTCTTTTAAAAAGAAATTCATTTTTAGATCTTAGTTTGTCATTTTCTCTTTCAACTTCATAGAGTTCTTCTCTCAGCTGACCACATTTTTGTGCTAGAAGATTAGAATCATATCATAAGCTATCAAAAGCATTTTCAAGTTATTTTTGATTTTTGAAATCAAGGGTGTTTTTAGAATCTATTACATGATCATTTTCTGAGTCTGCCATGAGACATATGTTAGTTGTTTGATCTTTGTCTGATGAGGATGTTTCATCATCATCCCAAGTTATCATGGTTTTCTTTTTCTGATCTTCCTTCTTATAGTCTTTCTTCATAAGAGGACATTCAATTTTGTAATGCCCTAATTTGTTGCATTCATAACAGCTGATTTGTTATTTTGAATCTCTTGATTGATGTTCCTTTTTGAAGTTGAATTTTCTTGAGCCCTTTCTTCTTCTAAGTAGTCGTTGTACTATTTTAGATAGAAGAGCTAGCTCATCATCACGATCAAATGTTTCTCCTTCACTTTCATCATATTTGATTTCTACCTTAAATTTTAGGGCTCATGAGGTTTGTCCTTCCTTGATCTTTTGAGATGCTTTAAGGGCTATTTCTTTTCCTTTAGATGGATGAATTTCTTCAGCAATCTTGTTCATGAACTTTTATTGATCCAATCAGTTCATCCATTTCTAACAGTTTGAGATTTTTTGCCTCTTGAATAGTAGTAACCTTTGGCCTCCAAATTTTTGGTAGGCTTTTAAGTATTTTCTTGATCTTATGATGTGTGGTGTATTTTTCTCCAAGTACATTTAATTCACTAATGATTGTAGTGAATCTAGCAAACATATATTCTATGCTTTCATGTTCCTGCATTTTGAACATTTCAAACTTGTGGGTTAATAAGTTTACTTTAAAGTCTTTTACCTGATCCTTCATGTGCGGTCCTGAGTTAGTTCCATATTTCTTGTGTTGTTTCACATTTAGAAATTCTGTCATATTCTGATCTGTTGAGGGCACATGTCAGAAAGAATTTTGCTCTACAATTCAACAAGAATCTAGCTTTCACTTTTGGAGTCCATTCAATTTTTGGTTTCTTCTCATCTGATCCTTATGGTAGTCTTTTCATAGGTTGATAAGGTCCAATCTCTATGATTCCCCATAGGTCTACATCTTATGATTCCATGAACAACTTCATTCTATGCTTCCAGTAATAGAAATCTTTTCCATCAAACCTAGAAGGTTTGTTTGTTGAAGCTCCTTTTGGAATGAACACAACTAGTGCACTTCTTCTAGGATCTTTTCTCCTACACTGTTAGTTGTGCTTAACCCAAGAGTTAAGCTCTGATACCAATTGAAGTGAATAAAGTAGTACAAGAAGGGGGGGGGGGGTGAATTGTTTTTAATATAAAACTTATGTGTTTTAAAATAAAACAGATTAAAGTATTAGAGATTATCAAATAAGAGGTTCAAAATGTATATGCAATTTGCTTCTGAACAGTTTAGAAAAGAGAATGTATGCTTCTGAATAGTTATAACTATTTCTAAAACTTAGTTTGAAGTGTAATCTCTCAATAGTTAAACCAGACAATTATAATGAGAATGAGTAGAAGAGAAATGGACAAAAGATTTATACTGGTTCACCCTTAACCTTGGGCTACGTCCAAGCCTCACTTAACCAAGTGAGATTTCCACTAAATCCAACAAAAGTCTTAGCTGAGACAGCATAGCACCTTCAGCACTTTGCTGACTATGTTTCACACACAGAATAAGTCACTTACTGATTCTCAACCAACTCCTTACTGGGTCTAAACTCCAAACACACAGTAGAACACCCAAGCACACTTGTTGGTTTTCAACACTTAGAGTACAACAGCACCAGTCAACTGAACTGAGTTTCTGAACTCAGATCCATGTCTCTAACAATGACTTGATCTTTACAAGATGATTCAGAAGGATTTTCCTAACAGGAAATACAACTCTTAAAGTTGTTTTAGAAAGTGATCTGAAGTATTAAGAACAACTAAGGACCTCTCTTAAGTAAAGAGGTGAAGCAAGCTTGGATATGTTTGGATTAATCTCTATGTAGTTGCTTTGTAGTTGGATGATCCGAGAAGGAGAGAAAAAGCTTTTATTTATAGCCTTGTCCTTGGGAAGCAAGATGGTTCACACATGAGCTATAAAGAAAAGGGACAATTGTAAAAGTAAAACGAGACAGCTGTAGATTCTATTCTGAACATAGCTTCTTAATATTGCTTCTGAACAACCTTCTGAGCACATGCTTTTGAGCATGCTTCTGAACACTATTTTTTAACATACTTCTGAGCATTGCTTTTGAACATGCTTCTGAGCATACTACTGAGTACATGCTTCTGATAATCTTTGTATTCTATTTGCAATACTTTACAAGACATACTAAAAGATTTTGTTAGAATTACAATTTTATCCTCGTTCTATATTTAAAAAAAAAAAAAACTCATGTTGTGACTTCTTTTTTTGAGCTAATTGTATCAAAATTAATTTGCTTTCATTAAAAATAAAATTATGATTTACTCTTATTCTTTCATTAGTTCCACAATGAATGAAGCTACTTTTGTAGCTTGAAGTTGGAAGGCCTTAAACAATAATAATAAATAATGAACAATCTTGGAACAACTTGGATTATCAAAATAAAAGTGTTTGATGTTATAATTTATGAATTATATATCCTTAAAAGATAATAAATAAATAATAAGTTTTCAATCTTTAATTATGTTCTATAAAATAGTTATCAATTTAATATCTAATTATATGATTTTTTTTTACTAAAAAAATTATAAAAATTAATACATATATAAATATTATTTAAAAAAAAAAAACATTGTTCACCCCCCTAATGGCCATGACTGGCTCCATCCATATTATATGTGGGTATAAACTCATTTAACATATACACACTGAAATTTAATGTTGATTTTGATGTATTAAATTTTGAAGGCTTAATTTGCGATTTTGTTTCCTAGTTTCTAATTCGGAAATTTGATCTTACTTTTAAAATCATGCAATTTTTGTTCAATTGTTAAATTAAGATTGTTGACCGTTAAAATTAACGTTCACTTTTCTTAATTAACTAAATTTTTTACTAATCACCAAATTAATTTAATTAAGTTTAATTACTTTTTTTCCAATGTCCACTGATGGGCTTGCACTCATGTTGTAGCTTTCGAGATTTCGATAATCTCACCGTCGAATTCATTGTTTACAACAACAGATTGAACAATACCTACAAGAATTCCACTTTCCATGTGCATTTATTAGCCAATCCATACGGGATTGCGCCACCGCATCTGATTTCAGTCATGTCATGCTTCACAAGGAGGCAGCCCCGGTGATGCCACCTCCGACAGTGTTCGAGAATTGCAAGGTTTTGACAAAAAATTTCAGGTTGAGGTGGAGGTTGAATGTGTCCAATGGATTGCCCTTTGAGGATGATTTATTCATCACTAAATACAATGAGTGTGTTAGAAACAGTGATGGAGTTGCTTGGGGGTTCGTCTCGATTCGTTTTATGAAGGCCCTAATGGAGGTGGGTTTTGTCAACAATTCAATGTTGATTTATGGAAATAGGAAGGATGGGGTGAACTTTGCTAAATATTGCAAGCATAAAATGGGGCGCATTAAGCTTTTTTTTTTTTTTTTGAACGCATTAAGCTTCCTAATTCTATTAATCCCTATATCTTCCTCAGAATCATCGGGCTAAGAATTATGGTCACTTGGTTTTGAATGTCTCGAAGCATGTGAATGAATGTACGAGACTCTTGGATACTTGACAAGGAAGATCAAGGTCTCATCATTGCGGATGCCAATGTCCACCGATGGTATCTTCTACTCTGGCAATGAATTACCCCAACCTCTCCAAATCCAGCAAAGGCAGGAAGTGATGGTAAGTGATCCCTCGTAAGATAAAAAAAAATAATAATAATAATTAAGCTTAATTAAATTATTGATTACTAAAAAAAATAGATAATTAAAAAAAGTCAGTAGGAGATCAAGCTTTCGAATTAAAAATTAAGAGGACAAAAATTACAGATTTGTGAAAGTATGGAGACTAAAAATACAATTTAAGTCAATTATGAATGAAATTTAACAACATAAATTATGTATCACAATTATAGGAATAAATTTGAATAAATTCATATGTATATGCCAACAGACATTGTGTGTCACTGTATCCTATATCTATTTTTTTTTATAAACAAATTTAATTAGTTTAATATTATTTAAAATTTAAATTAATCATAAATAATTATATTAAATTTAATTAGTAAAGTCATGAATAAATATATTAAGAAATACCTATTTAATTACCCATATAAAAATATATTGCCATCCATTCATAACAAAAAAAAAATGAACATCTTGAGTTTATACAAATATCAATTTAATACATTATACTCACAACAATCCATAAAAAAAGAAAATGAAAATTCTTATGACACAATTTTAATATTTCATATATAAAAAAAATATACTATCTTTTACTATAAGAAAATAAAAGTCCTTGAGTTCTCAATGATGTCAATCCTTGAGTTCCTTCAATAAACAAAATAAAAGTATTAACATTATACAATAATAAAAGGAAATTTATAAGTCGAAACATACCACTCTAAGTATGTACAGTGTACACACTAGATTATTTATATTTTAATTAATTTGAATTCTTACCTGATATGCATTTAGAACAATTTAGCTTCAAGTTAGCTTTCTTTACCCTATACTATTACAGGGCATTCTTTTAAGTTAGAATATATAGAACTAGTAGAGAAACCAAAGCTTTGAAAGTTCACCAAGATTTAAATTTCAAAGAAAAATTAAATACTTGGTGCTCTATTTACCCTAAATTTGAGTCAAATCACGTACTTCCAAGGTTCTTATAACTTGAACAACCCTTTATTCTCCTTGTTAACACATATAGAATACATCCAAAATAGAGAAGACGAAAGGGGGGGTTAGGGTTTCATTGGTGTAATAGAATGAATACTTCTTGGTACATGAATAAAAGAGAGACCTATTTATATATATAGGCAAAGTACCAAACTACCATAACTAATATAAAACTAAATATTATCTAACATCTCTCCTCAAACTCACGATGCATTATTAAGATGCATTGAGAGTTTGTCAGATAGAAAATGAAAGCTTTTAATAGAATGCGATTTTATAAATAAGTTAACAATTTGCATAGTAGAGGAGACATGTAAGAAATGATGGTGAGTGAGATGATAATCAATCTCAATATGTTTTGTGCACTCATGAAAGACCGAATTGTGTGCGATTTGAATGACACTCTTGTTGTCATAGAACATAGGAGTGGGTCCAAAGAAAGAAACATCCATATCAGAAAGTAGCCAGCATAACCAAACTATCTCTGTAGTGGTGGAAGCCATAGCACAATACTCAGCTTTAGTAGAAGAGCGAGAGACAATGTCTTGCTTTTTGCTCTTCTAAGAGATAAGAGAGCCTCCTAGGAAGATGCAAAAACCTATGATAGACTTACGGTCAGTGGGATCACCAACCCAATCAACATCAAAGTAAGCACACAACTCCAAGGATGAGGATGAAGGAAATAGAAGACTCTGAAATTGAGTGCCACGAAGATATCTAAGAATGCAAAGAGCAACTCCCCAATGTACTGTAGTTGGAGAAATAACAAATTGACTAACAACATGCACAGCATAAGCAATATTAGGTCTAGTGATAGTGAGATATACCAAGTTCCCAACCAACGCACGATATAAAGTGGGATCAGGTAAAAGAACACCATAAGAGAAAACATATTTTGCATTAAGCTCAAAAGGGGTGTCTGCCACTCGAGTGTCAATAAGATGACCTTGTTCAAGAATGTTGGCAATATACTTAGATTGAGAGAGAAGATAACCTCTAGGAGAATAGGCAACTTCAATTCCCAAAAAATAATGAAGGTACTCTAACTCCATCTCAAACTATTTTGCTAATTGTAGTTTTAACTTTGCAATCCCATTAACATCATCCCCTGTAATAATCATGTCATCAACATATAATGAAAGTACAATACGACCATGGGAGGAGGTTTTCACAAACAATGCAGAATCATAATCACTTGAGTGAAAACCAAGAGATGTAATCACAATTGAGAACTTCTCAAACCAAGCCTGTGGAACTTGTTTGAGACCATATAAAGCTTTCTTTAACTTACACACCTAAACTCCCGATGGTGGAACCATGTAGACCTCCTCTTGAAGATTACCATTTAAGAATGCATTTTTAACATCCATCTGAAAAATATGCCACTAATGAATTGAGGCCACTGCAATGAGGGTGCGAATGGTAGTCATCTTGGCAACCGGAGCAAAAGTTTCTTCATAATCCATACCATATTTCTGGGAAAAACCTTTAACAACTAGACGAGCTTTGTACCTCGCAACTAACCCATCAAACTTGGTTTTGATTTTGTAAACCTACCTAGACCCAATAACATGTTTCCCTGGTGGAAGAGGTACTAAGTCCCAAGTAGTTGTTTTGTGTAGAGCGAAAAGTTCCTCTTACATAGCATGTTGCCAAAGGGGATCAAGAATAGCCTCTTTATACAAAGAAGGTTCAGACAAACTATGAATGGAGGTTAGGAAAGAAGAAAATGCAAGAGAATATGAGGAATAAACAAAGTCAGGTAGTTGAGTGGACTTACGGTTTCGAGTAGGATAATAAGGAGAATGAGGGTCAACAACTACAGGAGGTACTTAGGAAGCCATGGGGACATGTGGACTTGCAGAAGGAGTAATATCAATGCTGTAAATTTCAATGTTAGAGTCATGGGAATCACCCCCATCCATGAGAAAGGGATCAATGATAGTAAGATCAAACTTTGTAGGGTCGTGAGACTCAGAAGAAAGGGAATAAAAAGGTATATGCTCAACAAACACAACATGATGGGAAACATATAGTTTATCAGTTGTAGGATCATAACAACGATAGCCTTTCTGACCAGTCCCATAACCAAGAAAAACACATATTGAAGATCGAGGAGACAATTTACTATGTTCTACATGAGGATGAAGAACAAAACAAGTGGAGCCAAAAACCTTCAAAGAAAAGTAATCAGGAACACAACCAAACAACTTTTGGAAGGGAGACAAATCGGAGGTAACAGAAGATGGGATTATATTAATAGCATGGACAACAGTAAGAATAACTTCACCTCAAAACTCACTAGGAACGGAAGAAGACAACAAAAGGGAACGAGCAGTTTCAACAATATGACGATGTTTTCTTTCAGCAACACCATTTTGTTGAGGAGTATTAGTACAAGATGTTTGATGAAGAGTACCATTAGAAGAAAATAATTCATAAAATTTATTAGAAGTGTACTCACCACCCAAATCAGATCTAAAACACTTGATCACATAATTATGTTGAGTTTTAACTAAAGCACGAAACATACAATAGATATCAAAGAATTCAGAATGATGTTTCATAAGATACACCCAACGAAAACGAGTATGATCATCAATAAATGACACATAATATCGAGATCCACCTTTGGTAAGAATCGGTGATGGACCCATACATCAAAATGAATCAAGTTAAATGATGCATTAGAAGTTGAAACACTTTTACAAAAAGGTAGAGTAGAAAACTTTGCAACTTTGCAACCACAACAATCAGAAATATCATTAATTGACAACTTTCCTAATGCTCCTGTAGAAGCCAAATACCTTAACTGAGAAGCAAAAACATGACCAAGACGAGAATGCCACAAATAAAATGGAGAAGAAGATGAATTTAAATGAAAAGATGACAAATCAACTGTGGAAGCAGCAACACTTAGCTCATCCAACATGTATAATCCCCCTTGTTTATGGCCTATCCCAATCAGCCTCTCAGATTGAGGATCCTGTACAAAACTGAAATACACAAGAACACACTAGAAGGGGGGTTGAATAGTGGGTTAAAAAACTTTTTCGCAAATACTATTAGTTCACAAGTTGCCTTCTTGGATATATGTAAGTTTAATAAGCAAATAAATCCTTGCAAAGCAAAGTTTGAAAACCTTTCCAAAAGAGCATAGTAGGCAAGATAAATATATGTAATCACAAAACAATAAATTTGAGCTTGTTTTTATACTGGTTCACTCAACCTAAGCTACATCCAATTCTCCTTTAACAAATGTTAAAGGGTTCCACTATAATCAACTGATTACAAAACAAGTATTCTTCACTGCCACTTCTGGTTACAAGTATTCTTTATGCCACTACTGGCTACAAGTATTCTAAACCACTTTTGCTTATAAGTATGAATCTCCCCTTGAGATTATACTTCCTAAGTATTCTTTTATCACTAAGTCACACCTGACTTTCTATACAAATATGTATAAGATTCAAATAACTCTCAAAGAGAGGATAAGAACAAGTGTTGAATCTGTATGAGCTTGTAGAAGATGGATATTCTCTTAGCTCGTGTTTCTTTTTCTTTTTCTCAAGGTGCTTTACTTATTGTTCAGATTGCTTTGAATGGTTTTGTTTTGTTCCTTAGCATTTCATCATCTTCTTCTCGTTGCATGGAAGTATCTTTATATAATGAGCTTTATGGATTTGAACGTTGGAGAAGATAGGTTTCCATTGTCTCATAGAAGAGTGTTGAAGTTGCTTTGAGTGTGCTTGATGTGAGTGAAGCAGGATTTTGTCTCTATCATAGTTGGCTTTTATCTTAAGGTGTGCATCTCAATGCTAATTAGTCTTTTGTCTGTACTGATAAACCCCTTTTTAGTCTTTATTTTTAAGGGATTCTCACACCATTTTATTGATTTTTGTGTAGCATAATGAGATATTTGATTCAAATGTGTGTTGAGTTGTTGCAGGACAGTTGAGACATTGGAAAAAGGGGGAAATCACTTCAAAAGGGCAAATTTGGTCTTATTTTGAGTATGCACGACCTCAAGCTCTAGGCCGTGCATAAGTTGATGAAGCACAACCTCTAGCACAAGGGAGTGTAGAAGAACCCGTGTTTCGTAAAGTATGCACGGCCTCAAGTACCTGGCTGTGCATAACAGTCACGGCTTTGTAAAATATGCACGGCCTCGCGCTGGAGGCTGTGCATACCTCCACACAACATTTATACTTTATTTCTATAAATAGCCTAGTTTACATTTTTTTTTAGGGAATCTTTTTTATCTTTTTGCCATACTTTTCTTTAGGAGTATTTTTGAAAATTCCTGAGGGAACTACAAAGCAAGGAACATCACAGGGAATAATTTATGTAAAGTTTTTCTCCTCTAATGTCTTTAAAGCTTTCTTTTGTGGATTATTGCTTCCCTATGTCTATGGCTAACTAAATTCATAATCTAGGGTTGTGATGTTAGGACCTATCATGTGAACCTTGTTTCTCTATTTTCAATAAAATTTCTCAATTGTTCTTTCAATTATATTTGTGTGTTATCCTTACTGCTGTTTAGGATTGATCACCCCATAATTCAAATAGATTAATTGTCATGATCAACATTTTTAATTGATAGACCTACGCATAGATTGGATTTTAGGGATTTGCATGACCAAACTAATTCCTAAATTCCCAATCTAATTAACATTTGTTAATTAACCTCTCTGCACTTAAAACCTTTTATTTAATTTATCCTTTCATGACTAATAAGGGAATAAATTAGGGAGAAGAGAATTTTCAATGAATGACCAAACCTTGATTATTACTTTAAGAGGCATGATTGGTAATTGAATAGATAATTGATGATTTGATTGAAATAGGAAAATAGGGGGAACGTAAAGATAAGTCTGAATTCACAACCCTAGGTCTTTTAATCTGTTAGAACCTTCATTATTCTCAAGTGCTTTTTGCTTTATTTCTTTTTACAATTAAATTGCACTCAAACCAACCTGTCAATCACTTGTCCTTAATAGATTTATTATTTGGGAACCACTTCTAATCTCTAGGGTATGATATCCGGACTTAGGTCCACTATTACTACTGCATAGGGTACACTTGCCCTTAAGTGTTCATATTTTATGCATCATATACCTACACACTTCACACAATTCGAGACATGCAAGCAATACAAGGAATAGAAGAAAGTAAGTTCAAAGAGTACCTCCCTTTCTTTGTAACAACAGTGCCTTTATTTGTGTAAAGAATTAATTATAAAGTACATATTCCTCAGCACATATGACAGATCATATTCTGTTCCTACACAGACAATGTCTGGCTTAACAGACATAGTTTGGTCTGACTAAGCATGGTCTGGAATGACAGACATTGTTTGTCCTAGTTTAATGATAGTCCATCTTGACTATGCGTTGTCTGGCCGTGTTCCATACATGGTCTAGTCCAATACATATGCATAGTTTGGTCCTAGACTCGTGTTGTTTGTCCCAAGACTTCACATAGTCTGTCCGAGACTATTGTATGGTTTGGTCTTAAACTTTGCATGAGTCTTTCCAAGACTTAGCATAGTCTCTTCCAAGACTGTACCGTCTGATCTTATTAATTTTGCATGGACAGTTCCAAAGCTTATTTTAGTCTGATTAAAAGTATTTATAGTGTTTGATAAATTGTTATGAGTTATCAAACCGTTAAGATAGAGAGTGCCATGGAGAGATTATACCATTTGTCTATTGATTAAACTTTGATTCCTTGAAATTACTTAAATTCAAATCATTAGTTGATCAAATATTATTACATTTGTTATCATTAAAACCCATTAAAGGATTAGGGGCCAAACATCATCCAATGTCTTGGTTCTAACAACAAAACAATAAGTAGAAGAGAACATGACTGAATAGCCTAAATCACAAAGTTGACTAACAAATACAAGATTCAAGATGAGATTTGCAATATAGTAAACATCTAAAAGAGTCAAAGTAGAGGTGGAGACAGATCCAATGCCTGCTAATGGCATTGGAGTGCCATCAATAATAATAACAAATATAAAAGAGACGGAATTTAAAGACACAAAAGACTAATAATCAAAAGACATATGATGTGATGCTCCAGAATCAAGAATCCATATAGAAGAAGACATACTTGAGGAGCCAAGGGAAGAAGCAAACCTTTTAAAGAAGAAACAAACATGGCAAGATAATCATTAGTTGAACCAGACATATTTAAGACAACAATAACAAATGAGAACAACCAAATTAACAGAGCACAACAAAAGCATAACCAAAATGCAACGGAACACAACAGATTACTAGACAGACGCGAAGGCATAAACAAAAAGAGCACAACGGAGTTGAGGTCGCGAAAACCCCAAAACAATACTGTAATGCGAACACTTCGTCTCCCTCTACAGACTTCTTCTGGATGATCCAACCATACAAAACAAAGAACTATGTCTCCAAAAATCAACCCAATCCAACAGTTAATGAATCGGAAATAGCAAAACAAAAAACATATAGAGTTGAGAGTGCAAAAGCCCCAAAACAAAAACAAATGCAAACAAAGCTACGATTGCAAAAGCCCTAAAATGAAGAACTAACACAAATAGAGCTAAGGTTGCAAAAGCCCCAAAACGAAAAACAAACGTAAATAGAGCAAATGCAATTAGTCTCATGAAGAGTGAGCTGTGAAAGTTATGGCTTGAATCGAACCAGCTCTTGATACCATGTTAACACATATAGAAGACATCCAAAATAGAGAAGAAAGGTGGCTAGGGTTTCATTGATGTAATAGAATGAATACTTCTTGGTACATGAATAAAAGAGAGACCTATTTATAAATATATATATATATATATATATATATATATATATAGCCAAAGTACCAAACTACCCCTAACTAATATAAAACTAAATATTATCTAACTCTCCTGACAAGGGATTAGTAATAAACAAGGTTCGTTTAGCAAAATCATTCAACAAATTGTAACTAAAATAACAAAATTCAATTTGATTGAAAGAAGAAAAAACCCTCATCCAAATGCAAGATTTGACAAGACAATGTAGAAGACTTATAAATAATACTGTACTCACCAAAAAGGTAGTCACTCTTAGGATGTGTTTGAGATAACTAAAAAACTTAGATTATTTAATAGTCGATTATCTATAATCGATTATTGTTATATTTGATTATAATTAGAATATATTTTTGTTTGAATAAGTTTGATGAAAAGTTGTTTGAAAATAATTAATTTTGTTTGGATGCAACAAAAAATCAACTTTGGTAATGTAAAAGAGTGTAAAAATAGTGGGGAAAAAAAAAAGCTATTCAAAAATAATGATAAGCTTTAAATTTCAAGATTATGAAAAACAACTTTTTTTTTTTCAGAAAAAAAGTTTTTTGCAAATTTAAGCTATATTCCCACCAAACAAGATTTTTTTTTTTTAAAGAACTTATATTATATTAAAAATATTAAATTGTATAATCTCAAACAAGCTCTTATTGTTATAAATTAACACCATCAATTAGCAAGTTCAAATTAAAGTTTTCATTTAACGGACACTACATAGAAAGAAATTACAAACCTTTTGTTTGTAAGTACATGCATAAGAACAACAACTCCCTGCATAATTAAAATTATAAAGGCAACTTTAGATTTAAATTCCATATTATTATGGCAATAAAGAAGAATGAGGTGAGTAGTAGGTGACTTGATGTATTGTTAAAAGAGAGGGGAATCTAAAACAAGAAATAATAATTAACAGAAATAAAATAAAATCAACTATTCTCTCTATATTAATTGAGTATACATAAATAAAATAAAATATATAAAATAATATTAACCATTCTCTCTATATTATGTAAGTAACCATGCTATCCCTTCATTGTCTCTTCTTTGCCAACAAAAATGTTCAATGCTTGCTGCAATGATTGCCAATCAACAAAAAATGATGCATTGCTAGCAAGAGCATAACTTGAACCTGAATCAAACAACAAAAATAAATCTCAATCAATTCAATTCAGTTCAATTATAGAAAAGCACCAAATTCAAACAATATAAACCACTTTTAAAATTTGATTGCCCATAACATACCCATGGTTGACTGGGAACCCCTCATTTTAAGAAAAAATAATATGATTTGTAATCACACGTATTGTTTCATCATTAAGGTGAAGAATGTGGAAAACGGAAACATCTCTTTATCCCTCTTCTTCTTTATCCCTTAAGATAGAGTTATGATGTATCTTTGATGAATTTCAATTGAATCTTAATTGAATGTCATTTTTTTTATTCCTTCAATTATTTTGTTCTACGATGCATAAATTATATTAAAACTTATCACATTAAATTGAAGTCTTTTATGCGTTTGTGGTCAATTTCATAAAATTAATAAAACCTGTGGAACGAAATGAATCTCTTAAAGATATTGATTGACCAAACCTATATAGGAGGTTTCTTGACACTTTTATTATTCTCTCACTTAGTTTATATTTTCTCTTAATTTGAATCCCGATATGACCACAACTAGTCCTCACGGTACGATATCCGGACTTAGGGCCATTGTTACGTATGCTTGCCCTTAAGCGAATGCATTTTATGCATCATTTATCTCACTTAAAGGATTAAGGTTTGAATAAAATTGTGGGTTGATGATAACAAAATTCATTTGAATAAGAAATTAGTGATGGTATGTTTGAATGGTGTGCTGAAATTAAACCTCGACAATTTTTTATATATACCAAGTGTTCACTAAAATTCCTCAATCAATTTTTCCTTACTTTTCTCTTTTATTTTTATTCAATTGTCTTTAATTTTGGTTACTCTATTCTAAATTCTCACAATCTATTTAATTTACTATTAATTATCCAATTATCGCACAAGTCCCTGTGGAGACGATATTTTACTTCTTACTTTGTTACTTAACAATTTGAAACTCTTGCCAAAATTCCAACACTCGGGCCACTTACACCCGTATGCTTAATATTTTCTATGTGAATGTAATATTATCAAATATTTTTAATTCAAAAAGTTATATTCTTTCCTACTTGTAATATATTCCTTTTTCAGATTACTACCTAATTTTTTTCTCATACTTTTTTGTTTTCAAATTTCATTTTACTATCTATTGTTACTTTGTGTTGTTAAGTGATAATATGACAAACCAAGTGTACAAAAAGCAAAATAGGAGTACAAAAAGTAAATTCCAAAAAGATGGGGTACGAAAAGCAAAATTGGTGTTAGAAACGATTTTTTTTTTGTAAGTGATACTAACGTGATACTTTGTTTGTCACATCATCACTTAACAATACCACACACCAAGTAGTGCCAGGTAATAAAAATATTTTTTTCAATAAACAAAAATATAATTGAAAAAAATATAATAATTTAGGACTTTAATGCTCATGCATCGTCAATGTAAAATAATTTTACACCATCGGTCAATCATAACTCACCGTTGTAATGAATTTTGAAATAATTTTATAAAAGTCAATTGACTTTTTATAAATAAAGGATTGTGATTAATTGATGGTGTAAAATAGGTTTACACCTAGCTATGCATCATCCTTTTTCTGTTAATTTAGATAGTTATATGTAAAATAGGCATCATCCTTTTTTATTCGTTTGGGGCTTATTAGCCCTAAACCCATGAAATTCAATATCTTAAAGTTATTATTTACCCATAGTCACACTACTAAAGTAACAAAAAACACTAACCCACAGCTGCACAAGTGAACCGTTCAGTTTTCCACATTCAAAAACATCACACAGAAAACCACTAAAGACACTTTGGAGTTTTAGTTATTATCATTGTCTTATTACTTATTTAAGTATTTGTTGTATGGTATAAGTGTTTTTTTATCATAATTTTACCATGTTATATATATATATATATATAAAAGAAGTTTTATGCATATATTTTAATTTTATAAATTTGGTAGAAATTATATTTCGAGTTAGGATTTTACTTTTTACTTTTGGTATAATTGTAATTTTCATTCATTTGATTTTTTGAAAGAGCGATTTTCATCCCCTTGTTTTTAAAGTGAACAATTACATCCCCTTGTTTTTAAAAACGCACAAATTTGGTCCCTCCGTTTATTTTAAAGGATTGACCGTTAGTTTTAACGTTGACTTTGAATACTTATTTTTTTTTTAATTAACAATAATAACTCATATTTTTTTGAATTAATAATAATGACCCATGACTAATTTAGTTGTAATTTTCATCCCTCTTATTTTGAAATTTGGTCATTCTCACCCTCGTCCTTGTCTTCCTTCTTTTGTTCCCTTTCCTCTTTCAAAGCATCCTTTGGTTGTTCCCGACTGTGCTCCTTCTTCTTGTCCTTGCTTCTATGCTTGCTAGATTTCTCTACCCCATCATCACCAAATTGCTCCCCCACTGGCGAATCTTCCTTATCATTTCTACCATCATATCGCGAATTAGACCACTCCACATCCATCATAACACTAACAAACCAAAACCATTAAACTAAATAAAAAATCAACTAATTAACAAAAATTAATCCTAATCAAATCAACACTAATGCACATCGTGGAGAAGATGAGGCGAAGTCATCGCGGAGGGCACGTCGCGGAGAAGACTGTTAGGATCAGCCGGGTAATCAATCAAGGAAGAGGGGGGGGGGGGGGTAAATTGATTTAACATAAAGTGACAAATTCTTTTCCTCAAAAAGATTTTTCACCACCGCTCTTAAGGTTTTAATAAAAGCGTTTTCAGAGAATGTTGAATAAACCAGAAAAACAACCTTAGCTTATGATAGAAATGATTTAGGACAAATTATCTTGATAAAGATCAAATACTAAATTGAAATAGATCAAGGGATAAAGAGATTGAGCCTGTTGATTTATACTAGTTCGATCAACCACCGATCTACATCGAGTTCTCCCTTTCACCAAGGGGTTCTACTATGAATTTGATTACATACACCATGCACATACAATTCACAGCAAATCCTAATTTCACAACCTGACAGGAACTTAGAAGATTGAATGTGAAAACACCATTCACCATCCAATTTCTAAACACAATACTACAAACAAAATTAGAAATACCATCTAATTTCAACACAGCATTTAGGAACGAAATTCCCACAATGCTAATCAAACAAGATTAATAAAAAAGATTAAAGAACGAAAACACATTGATGTGTTGATATAGCTTATATGAGATCAGTTCAAGAAACTTCAATATGAGCAAATTTAGCAATCAAGAACAAATGTTGAATCACCTCAGTTTATGAAAGAACAAGATAGGGATATAGTTGTATAGGCTCAGAGGTTTAATCTCAAATGGATATAGCAGTAAAAACAATATTGAGTTTTTAAGAGATTAGAGAATGTGCAGAAGAAAAACAGAGAATGTTCAGAGCAATATCAAATCTGAAAATCAAATCAAAGATTTGGATTTTGACAATTGAAGGAATGAAAAGATATTGTGACTGTTGGTTGTTCTGCACTCAGAATGATATGGGTTCAAATATATAGCAGGTCAAAAAGATTTGGAGTTAGTTAGATAAAGAATGAGTCTTGGAGATCTTTAAAATGACCGTTATACCAGGTATAATCGATTGCAATAAGGTGTAATCGATTAACCCGTGTATCAAAATATGATTTACACTTGTTTTCATATATTGTCATCGATTGCAGTAGACTTGTAATCAATTGCAAATGAAACAAAGCAATTTCTGAATCTCAGAGATTGTCTTGTAATCGATTGCAGTTCGATGGTAATCAATTACAATTGAAATAGAATAATATTTGAACTTTGAAATTAACATTGTAATCGATTGCAATGGTTGATAATCGATTAACTCGATACCAGAGATGGTTTCAAAACTGATTTGGCCATCTGGTAATCGATTCCTACAACTTGTAATCGATTGCAATTACTCAGAATTAGTTCCTAAAAAGTAAATCATCTAGTGATACTAGAGATAATAGAAAACAGGGCAAATCAAAACATCAAGCAAAAATAATATGGCTTAGTCTATAACAAACAATACAATGCCATCATCCATACATGTTATGGCATAGAATAGAAAATACTAGACTAAGAGAACGGAGAAGACTTAAGGTATGAGGATACCAAAAATCTAAAAGAAGAGGCGAGGCGTCAATCTTCAAAGATGAGGCGAGGTAGTCGCGGAGGGCATGCACGTCGCAGAGGGGTGTGCAATCGCCGGGAGTGCACAGCCGCTGGGAGCACGCACATCGTCGGGAGGGGCACGCAGTTGTCGGGAGCGCACGTCGTGTGGAGTCGCAGAGGTCGCGGAGGGCATGCACGTCGGGGAGAGGTGCGTAGTCGCCGGGAGCACGCACATCGTTGGGAGGGGTGCGTAGTTGCCGGGAGCGCACGTCTTGAGGAGTGCGAGGTCGCGGAGAAGAGGAGATGATGACTCGCGGAGGAGAGGAGGCGAGGTCGCGTGCACGTCTTGGAGGGGAGGGCGAATGTTAATTCAAAATTTGGGGTTAAGGAGAAGGAGGATAGTTTGGGCCATTATTGTTAATTTCAAAAAATATGGACTAATATTGATAATTTTAAAAACTAAATAAACAAAGTGAATGTTAATATAAAACGGTCAACCATTTAAAATTGATAGAATGACCAAATTTGTACATTTTTGAAACTAGGGAACGCAATTGTTCACTTTAAAAACAGAGGGATGAAAATCGCAATTGTAAAAAATTAGAAGGATGAAAATTGCAATTAAGCCTTTACTTTTCTATGACCCCATTTTGAGTCCAGAATATCTAAGTTTGACTACCATGCATATTATAATTAAGAAAAATATATTTAAGCAAAAATCAACAAAAATGACCTTTTCGGCTTATCTTATCAGAAACCGTAAATGCAATTTAACAACCAAGTGAGTGGGTCAACAGCTGGTACACTTGTAGTTGTTTAAAAAGAATGATATTCTTTATTTCAATATTAAAATTTATACAAGAATGGAAGGAACTATTTTTCAAGCAAATATTCAATCCCCTATGGGGATAGGATTAAGCAAAGAATGAAATAAAAAAATGTGATGGTTGTTAAGTTAAGCTGATTGTGTTGTTGTCTTTCTGAGAGCTGCAAGACGAGCCGACAGGTCATCATAATCTGGCAGCCGGGGATGGACATGGCATGCACATAAAATAGGAACAACGGTCAATCCATTAAGCCTTCCATGCGCTTGTTGTTTCTTACTATAGATCCCATCATTTATTCTTTCTTCTTCTTCATCTGTGACTGCGACTACGATTGTGACTTCAGAGGTTTCTGCTTGACTACGACTGTGACTTTGGTTTCCTCAAGTGGCTTCAAAGGTCTCTGCCTGACTGATCTTGGTATTGGACTTTTTGGAACAACTGGTTCATGATTTGACTCCTTCTCAGGTAGAGCTTCGGATTCTGTTGGTTTCTTCAATTTATCTTTGACATACGAAGGTGGAACAATCTTAATTTCCGCTTCATCATCCTGTGATACACTTCCAAATGAACTTGAACAACAATCCCTATGGCCATCATCCAGCAATGAATCGTCAGTAGTTGTTTCATCTTCAGTGCTGCTTCGCGACCTCCAATAAACGGCATCATCATTCTTGTGATCATCATTTAGTGGATCAAGTTTAGCCTTGATCTCCTGCAGCAAGTAGGATGATGCTTGGAATAAACTTTATGTAAAAGCTGAGGTAAGCCAAAAGTATGCATTCTTAAACTTGATATCTATCAAAGTTGAGGAGGAGTTGATGAATACTATAATGCACAACTGAATAAGGGTTTGTTTATACACACTACCTTAAAATGATTTTTAGGAGAATAAAATATGAGAAAAAACATAAAATTATCTTCTTTAAAAGTTAAAATTATTTTCTACAATAACTAATTTGTATATGTCTCACATTTTTTTAAAAGAAGCTAAACGAAAGAGCTTCTATTGAAGAAGACAATTTTGACTTCTAAAAAGTTAATTTCATTTTTTTCTTTATATTTTCTACTCCTAAAAGTTCATGTAGAAGTAGTGTCCAAAGCCCTAAGTGTGAAATTTCAAACAAGCTGAATGCATGTCTCATTCAGTAAAAGTAATTACTACTAAGAGGATATTACAATATGTCAAATTAATTAGAAGTTATCCAATTCTGATTCATATTTTTTGGCTGAAATACATGCTTGATTGATTATTTGGATAAAAAAAAAAAAACTAATCAATAACAAGTGAAACTTACTTTATGTAACTGAGGCGGTGAGTGAAGTCTCTGCTCCAAGGCCTCGCTGCCCTATTCTACAGAGAACTCTTGCGCTAAATCATGCAACAGCTGGATCTTCATTTCTTTCGTTGGAGGATCTTGCCTGAACTTTTCAACAAACTAGAGAAAAAAAAAAATTATTCAAATAAGTGATTACAAAGACGTCAACAAGAAAATATTTTATAGGCACATCAATTACCTCTTTATTCATGTAAGGTTCAAGAGAATTCTTCCCAAATTTCTCTGTGAACACCGTTCTGAGCTCGCGTAGTTCCGGCAAATCAGAAAACCTTGTTGCAACATATATCAATGACTACATAGCTTCTTTGCATTCAAATGGACAATCCCTGATAAAGAAGATTCAAATATTCTGTCAAGCACTCAAGTTAAACAGTGACAAACAACATAGAGATCTAATTAACATAGAGAGAGGCACAATACTACAAGAAAAACGTCGATTTCCGACCAGAAGCCCTTCAGCCTGCTTTAAAAGGGGCAAAGTGTTTAACAACCAAACCAAACTGACTGATGATGTTAATGTAGATATATATAATTGTGATGACTATGAAACGACACATAAATGAAGTGGCCTGGCAAGAAAAAATTACCCTTCCATATGCATTGTAATCAAGAGCACCCCTAAGAAGGTCGACGATGTTTTTCTTGAGAAATTTCTGCACTGCGTTCCTTTTCTTGTGTATCATCTCTAGGCTCGTCTTTATTAACTTCATCCGCGATTTTCTATTTTCCAAATTTATTTCATTATTATTATTATTATTTTTTTAAGAAAAAATAAATGAAAGGAGGAAAATGGAGAAGCATCATTACCACTTTGAATAGAATTTTGGCTTGAATAGCGCATCGAACATTTCCACTCTAGAGAATCTGAATATTTGGTTGGAGCTGGTGAGTATATCGAAAAACTGACAAAAGGGAGCTGGCGGAGTAATAGTGATTGAGAGGGTATGTTTTGTGAAATCAATAATGAATATGGAAAAACCAGAAATGGTAATGCAGAGGAATGAAAAGACCTTGCACAAAATAGTTGCTTTATCAGAAAGAAAGAATGTAGCAAGAGAGCGAAAGTAATGGGAGCAATAAAAATGTTTGTGAAATTAATAAGGAGGAATGCGATGTAAGAATGATGGAGAACGTGTTTATTTATGCCACATGATATAAGAGACTATTCTTAATCTTCCCACGAGCGACAAAAGATAAATGAGAAGATAGATTTTTTCATTTCAAGATACGAAACTATCATTTCCCTTTGTTGTAGGAACCAAACCACTGGTAGAGTAAAAAATAATATGGGAAATAAGTAGTAAAAAATTTAGCATGAATCGTGTGAGGTCCTAAATTTGAGTGTAAAAAATATTCAACAATCACATTCTTCACGTTTTAATTTTATCATGCACGTTTTTTATTACCAAGAGTTTGATTTAAGTGAGAACAATTAATAAGAACTATCATATTAAGATTAATTATAAAATATATTTGGATGTTATAATTATTTTTTTAAAAAAAATTGATGTCGGTTTTATATAATATTTTAATTTGAATTTAATGGTTATATGGTATTTTAATTCAAACTATTTAGCAATTTATTATTTTTAATTTGATATGATAGGTTTTTTTATATTAGCAATTTGATATGATAGTTATTTTTAGTGTATTTACATGAGTCACACTCTTACTACTAGTACTATAGAAAAAAAAATATTGAAAGATGTGGAGAGAAAATAAAAGAGTTAATTAGGATTGTGAAGTTCATGTTAATTTACACGAGTTATTATTATTTGTTAATTAACTTTATCTTTATCTACGTAAGAAAAAAAATGAAAAATTCTTATAGATATTCACCTCAATATATATATATATATATATAGATATAGAGGTGAATATCTATAAAAAATTTACACAATATAGCCATTTAAAGTGAATTTTAAAAATAGTAAAGTGGGAAAAAATTGATGCAGGTAAAGGGGAAAAATAGAAACATAATTCGATGGGAATAATCATTTCCATGCTAAACAAATAATGGTAGTTAGTTTGTTACCGATATCATGTTATCTTAGCTTACTTATGTAGAAACGCTTATTTTTATGATGAACATAGTAACCATTAATAGAATTAAAATTTAAGGGACCAAAGTTATATAATTCAATATGTGAAAAACTATAAATGTTGTTAAATCTTTGTAGAATTTAAATCCTTGAGCTATTCATAGGTAAGGTAATTTTTTATTTCTCATTTGAAAGTAAACTTTATTTAAAGTACATTATACACCACTATTGAAATATGAAATACACAAGAATACACTAAGGGGTTGAATAGTGGGTTAATAAATCTTTTTGCAATAGATATAAGTTCACAAGTTACCTTTGTAGATATGCAAAGGTTTAAACAAGCTAATATATCATTTGAAGACAAAACTTTTAAAACCTTTTTGAAAGTGCACAATGTGATAGATGAACAAGTGTAAACACAAGATAGCGAAAGTAGAATGTTTGTTTTTATATTGCTTCACTCTAACTAAACTACGTCTAGTTCTCATTTAACAACTATTAAAGGGGTTCCACTATAATCAACAGATTACAAAACAAGTATTTTTCACTATCACTTCTAGTTACAAGTATTCTCTATGTCACTACTGGCTACAAGTATAAATCTCCCCCTGAGGTTTTACTACCCAAGTATTCTTTAATTACTAAGCCACTCCTGACTTTCTATTCAATAAAGAATAAGATTCAAGTAACTCTCAAAGAGAGGATATGAATATGGTTTGAATCTCTATGAGTTTTGTAGAAGATGAAGTTTTCCTTTCTCTTAGTTCTCTTTTCTCACTAGGGTTTCTTTCTTTTTGACTTGAGTTCACTTGCTCGTTCTGCTTGTCGTAGTCGTTAGATTTGTTCTCTTTTTTTTTTCTCGTAGCATGGAAGCATCTATTTATAGTAGAGCTTCATGGATTTGAACGTTGGAGAAGAAAGGTTCCGTTGTCTCAGTTGAGTGTGGAAGTTGCTTTGGCTTGAGCTTGATTAGATAGGAGTAGGTTCCTGTCTTGTCACAACTCTGTTTTAGCTGTAGGTGTGCTTCTCAAAGCTAATTAGCCTTTTTGTTGTATCTACTAGACTTCACATTTCATGAGACATGTAAATAGACATACGAAAAAGGTTTTATGAATATCTACCTCTCTTTCTATTATTAGACAATGCATTCTTAAAGTCAAGTTATAATAATTAAACGCATAGTCTATAGAGCATTGAACAACTTATGGTCTAATCCGACAAAGATATAGTCTGGTCTGACTGTGCATGGTCTGGTCCAACTATCGCATAGTCTGGTCCAGCACTAATGCATAGTCTGGTCCGAGACTTATATCGTCTTGTCCAAGACTTTGCATAGTCTATTCCGAGACTACTATAGGGTTTGGTTGAAGACTTTTCTTAGTCTTTCCTAAGGCCACTTCATGGTCTGTTCTATTATTGCGTTGTCTGATTAATAAACACTTGAATGCTTGATTTATTATGAAAAACGCTTTCAGACATACAATAATATAGAGTGAGATAGAAGAAATTATACCATTGTCTGTGATGAATTTGGTTTCCTAAAATTACTCAATTTCAAACCATTAGTTGATCAAATATTATCACATTTGTTATCATCAAAACCAATCAAAAGATTAGGGGCCAGACATCATCCAATGTCTTGGTTCTAACAATCTCCCCCTTTTTGATGAAGACAACATATGTTATAATTTTGATGAACAGACAATAAATCATAGATATTGATACATTAGAGTACAAATTGTTTCATGTCAATATATATGTGCAGTTATGAACATGAGAAACTCCCCCTGAGTCTATCATGCATATGCAAATGATAGTTCATACAAGAAATAATCAAAGTGGATAAACATATTAGTATGAGAAAAAAATCCGTGAATCTATCACTGCATTTATTAAAATAAGCAATATTGAGTCAACATTTCTATACAATTTTCTCCCCCTTTGTCATTAACAAAAAAGAATGGAGAGAAAGAGTAGAAAATGCCATCACAGTCATGGTGGTGGAGGTTGGCTAGACTGTTTGGAAGAGGATTCTCCAACTCCTGATGGAGTAGTTGATGTAGGAGGATCGTCTTGTTGCAATGGTGGTGCTAGTAGAGGTGGAACATTAGGTGATGGTGGAGCAGTAGAGCATGGACCTAACAGAGCATGGAGGGACTGAGTGACTGCGAGGGTTACTTCCCTGATTATGTGTTCACGGTGTGCGTCCATCTTTTCTTCAATCTTGGCCTCAAGTCTTGCTTCCATTGCGGCTTGAAGAGCAACCAAGTCATTATTAGACTTGGTCCAGATTAAGTAGACACCAAGTCCAGACACTCTGTGGCTGGTTGTGAATCTACAAACTTTTCACCAAAGTTTGCAGCTTACTTAGTGGCAAGTGCAACAACCTTAGCTGCCTCAGCCTCTTGCTATAGGGCCAACTCCCTGAGCCTGTTCTCTTTAGCCTCCTTCTCGAGGTTTAAGGCCTCAAGACTTCTTTGCTCAGCTTCCTGTTCAAGAGCTAGAGCCTTAAGTCTTCTTTCTTCTTCTTGAGCGAGAAGCGTAGCTTGGAGTCTTGCTACTTCTACTTCTTGATGAGTAGCTTCAATTGCTTCTACTAGTGCTTTAACAACCTTTAATTCAGCTTCATAGTCATCCAACATTTGTTCTACTTGAGCTCTTGTGCCTGGAGTGTGAGGAGTCAGAAGAGTGGGTACCACCATTGTGTTTGACACATAAATGAAGCTTCTAGGCCCTGAAGTGGTGTGGAGCAGATGCCAGCATCTGACTTGATGTTTTCTTCATGAGGTGCATGCTCTGGTGGATGAAAAGGCTCAAGCTTTGGCACGACCTTTGGAAGACAATCTATGAGGATGACTTGCTTTCCCTTGAGCTTATTGGGATTATGAATTGGTAGCCTTGGAACTATATGATCTGGAGCGACACGTATATCAGTTTCCTCCCTTATCTGAAGATTGGAAGGGTAGAACTGCCTTGGCAATGTTTGTTGAAACTTCAGCAAACAACGAATCCTATAGTCTTCACGGTCCACCTATAATGAAGGATGGCTTGGAGAGACCCCTCGTGTAATCAGTCGAGAGGGTCTTGGTCTCGAGAGTCTGCTTAGAGCATCACGATGCTGAGTACAAATTGTGGCAACCAACTTCTGCCTTTCTTCAATAGTGAGTGGCTCTGGATTGGCTGAAGCTTCAATGGGAAAGTCTATCCCTTCTCTCACACACTAAAATCTGTGTACTATCATGCACCAATCATCTCATGAGAGGGAGGACAGAGGCAAACTCTTCTTCTTGCAATCTCTTTGCAAGGTCAGCATCATCTTCTACGCTCTGTAGAAGGCTTGTATCTCGTAGAGGCCTCTATGGTCGAGGCCGTACTCGAACCAAATAAAAACAATTAAATGTAGTAACTAGGAAGTGATCCTAGGTCATCTCCCAGTGAGCAGTGATCAAACAAACGTTCATAACACTTAACAACAATAAAACAGTAACAAATGGGGGGGTTCTTTGCTTTAATAATTTAAACAAGCAAGCAACTTGAATTAAAAATAACAGAACTAAAACGTGTTGTTTCCCCTTGATTCAAAAGCAAGCCTCTTATCCTAGGTTACGAGAATCTATCCCTAATCAATTCAGCCACTTAATCCAACCCGGAATTAATTTACTAAGCGAAAATTAATACAAGGTTTTCATTATGTGATTAAGCAACACATACACCAATTAATTCCTCTCACAGGTCCATTAAGCATGAACATTAATTAAGCACAGAGACAATTAATCAAGCATTAAACATGCATGGATTAATATCAGAAACAAACATAGAATAATTGGTGAAGGGGAAAAACTGATCAGAAATTAACATTAATAACAAAACCTCAAAGAGAGCTAGTGCTTAGTCCTCAAGAGAAAACAACATTGGAAATTTAACCTTCCATTCAAATTAAACAGCAAACTGAAAACGTAAACAACAAACTGTAAACGAAACTAAAAACAGAAATTGCAAAACGGAAATGAAACTAGAAAACAGAAACGAAAACAAGAATAGAAGACAAAAATGAAAACAAGAATAGAAGACAAAAACGAAACTGGAAATGGAAACTGAAAACGAACCAACAATGAAGAATGAAAATGGAAACAGAAGCAGAAAAATGAAATTGCAGTTGAAAATGAAGCTGGAAAATGGAGAATGAAAAAAACACTGCTCTACATGAACAATAGCATGCTGGGGTGAACAGTCTTTTTTCAACAGTAAAAATGAAACTAAACCTAACAGTCCCCTCTCAATGACGGCTGGGCCTTTTATTTGTCTCACTAAAAGTCACTTAGGCCCACAAAACCCTAGGCTACTAATATGATTTGGGCCCATAAAAATCTGATGCGGCCCAATTACAAAATACAGTAATAAAATGAAATAAAATAAAACTGGACGACAAATAAAACTAAAACAGTCTCCTCTCTTCAAGCCCAAGCTGGTTCAGCCCAATTCCAGATCCAAGCCCAATTGCTTATAATTCTCTTGAAATCAAATTAAAATACAGAATTAGTCAAAAGGGCCCAAATGATAAAACTGCATAATTAATTTGACAATTAAGGCTAATCAGTAATTAAAATGATGACAAAAAGGGGTAAGAAATAGGAGAAAATAATGACACATCACTCTACAAGGGAATGATCCCTTGGTCAATCTACAGGGGTGGAAGCTCAATACACCCATAGAGAGAGCTCACCTTATTCCATTCAGCATGGTCTGTTCAAAAATTGTCTGAAGACATGGCTGCATGCTTTGTAGAAGACTCATGCTAATGAGAAGAGTAGGAATGCCAACATGGCGAGCAGAAAAGCTCGAATCTGAGATGCTTGTTCTTGGATGGCTTCCTTTTCAGGGTCTCTTCTTTATAGGTAGCGAACTCAAAATTCTCTCCTACATACACTAGAGAGAATTGTTGTCCGTGAGGAGGAAATGGTGGAGGGGTGTATTGCTTGAAGCTTAGATGCTCGTTGGGTCCAGCTGGGACATAAGGCTTGTTATCCTAGGAGGGAGCAGTAGACACTTCAGCTGCGGAGTTAGCTGATGCCTCAGCAGATTTAGTGTGAGTATAGGTGACCACTAAATCTATCATCACTAGCATTGTGACAAGGGATGGTGATTGGTATGGAAGGATGGTAATCTTAGTTGGTCATTAGGGGGATGTGATTGCTGTTGGAACAGCCTGTGTTGAAGGTTTAGACTGTTCTTCAAACTGAATAGTGGGTTCAGCTTGTGGGGTTATGGTTTGTCTAGTAGGGGCAGACTTTAGGTTTTCTACTATTTGAACAGTAGGTTCAGACAGTGACTCTTGCTCAGTTTGTGCATGGGCATCAAACTATGCAGCCTCTGTATGGTCTTCTATGGTTTGTGTAGGTGATACAGACAATAGAGGAGCAACAGACAATGCGTCTGTTGTAACTACTGTTTGGGCTTGAGAAGGGTTTGTCTTTGGAATATTCTTCCTTAGACACTTGGGATGAGAGAGAATAGAGAAGGTAGTTGGTGGAATACCTGGATTTGTGAAGGATAGGTTGAATGCCAATCCAGGCATGTCATCTTCTAGCAACACCTTCCTCTTCACAGCAAGCTTCTTGGCTGTGGTGTTGGGTGGTCTGACGGGCTGAAGATCTGGTGTAGTAGACTCTTTAGTAGTCTATTGTCTAGATGGCTGATGGACTATTTTGGCAAGCGTACCAAATATCGCACAAGTAGTTTAAAAGGGAAGATCCCAGTATCGAATCCACAGGGAATTGTCCGTATTTGACTATCAGTAAAGTAATCAATTCCTAAACATTAGTTTGGTTTTTAAAGTTGGTTGTTCTTGAAACATCAATAATAACAGAAATTTAACTAAACACTACAGTTAACACTAACTATAAACAATAAAAACGACAATGTTGATTCAGGACTATGATCGAACAGTTGGCGTACTTGAGTTTTAGAATGAAATAATGGATATGTTGAGGATTTGGTTCAACCGGTTTGCTTCCCATGTAAACATATAAGATATATTCTCCATTCACATTAATAGTTCAGATTAACTTCGATCTAAAAGTGCTCAAAACGTGATCTCTCATCAAATCAAGCCTAAAATCTGCTCAACCTCACTTCCGATGTCTCGGTAAGTTCGGTTGAGTGGTTTGATGAAGCTTAGAGATCTTTGCGAAGCTAATGGAGTCTATCCTATGTCTAGAAATACACTCCATTAGAGTTCACACTCAGTTCCAAGTTCAACAACATCTGTCAATGGCAAGTAAACTCTAAAACATGCATATATAATCGATCCAATCATATAACAAGAATAAAGATAGAGAAATGAACATTAAACTGAATATTTCAATGAATAGATATGAAGAATAGCGTTTACATGATCAGCACCTAGTTC
The DNA here is from genome assembly GCA_014843725.1 of Amphicarpaea edgeworthii. Classification (NCBI taxonomy): domain Eukaryota; kingdom Viridiplantae; phylum Streptophyta; class Magnoliopsida; order Fabales; family Fabaceae; genus Amphicarpaea; species Amphicarpaea edgeworthii. The sequence goes on from CM026326.1 coordinate 14,284,917, forward strand.
CAAGTCCTCAACACTAATAGATTAGCCTCTCATTGTCATGAGAAGCCTTGAAAAGGTTACAAAAGGGGATGAAGAGAACAGAGGAAAACAGAGAAAACAGAGGAAGCAGCTCAACCAAATCCACCAAAGTCTGAATGCTTCAAAATTCTTCAAGTGCAGCTTATATAGTCGAAGCCTCGCTTAGCCCAGCTTTCCGCTAAGCACAAAACATTGCATAATGCATCTCAGAGCAGGTGTTCCGCTAAGCGCATATTTAGTTCGAAAGCAACTTCCGCTAAGCGTGATGTCCCGCTAAGCGAGTCTTCTGTTCGAATGAACATGTCGCTTAGCGCAATTTGGCGCTCAGCGCATCATAGGCCGCCTAGCTCGCGTAGCTTGCTATAGCGCTCAGCGAGTGAAACGCTGAGCGAGATGTGTCATTTAGCGAGTCATGTCTTCTTCTTGCATTCTCCCTTTACTGTTGAATCTAGGCCTGCACACATAAATTAGAGTATATTTCTCACAAAATAACTTCCTAGAGTTAGAATTATCAAACTATACAAATCTATATTAAATGATTTCAAACTAAGCTAAAATTCCTGAAAATATTGGATAATCACTACAAAATATGATGCAATATTTACGTATATAAAGCGATTATCAATGGCCTTTTGAAGACCAATCCTCCAGACTCTTCCTCCTCTTCATCTTCAACAACTATCACAACTGCCTTGCCAATCTTGGCAATTTCTTCCATCTCCACAATAGGGGCAGTAAACTATTTGGCAACTCCTTTTCCTTTTTGCTGACTTTGTGCCTTGGAGTTTGAGGCTGGTGGTCTAGTAGGAGCCCATTGTCTAGTCTGCCTTTGTTTCTTAGCAGAGGGCTCTTCCGTAGACTGTGCTGCCTGGTGTGTTGTCCAAACTATCTGTTGGTTCGCAACATCAAATCTCTTCATCTTGCTAACTAGTGGTCTGACAGTAGCTTCTTCATCAAAAATCACGAGGGATTTTTGAGCCTTCTTCTTCTTAGGCTGTTGAGTCTGCTCCTCATCATCAGACTCAGAAGGTGGCTGAAATCTTGCAGGTTGCCCCTTCTTTATGGGAAATCCCAAGTTTAGCTTCAACAAGTTGCCTTTGGTAGACGAAAGGACCTTCCTCATTTACATAGTCCAACTCATCCAGGCCTCCTGGTTGTATGTCATGGAATAGACGGTTGTAACATTTGAAGTTCCACAAGATCTTGTTGATTAGGGCTGTGTAATAGGTTGCCACAGATGTTGACAATGATTGGATGTGGCTTACCATGTTGTAGAAGAGAGTGTGAGGCAAGTTGAATGGAATGCCCTTGATGATGTGGTAGAGGATGAAGCGGTGAAGGGCAAACACATGATCCCAAGACCTTATCTTCTGCAAGATGGTCTTGTGCAGGATGTTCAGTAGCAGCTTGGCTAAAGATGTGAACTGGGCCGAATGGAGTCTCTCTTCTTGTTGCACTCCATTGTGTAGTTGGGCCCTAGGATGACCTTTTCGACTGTCCCAACTAATAGTATGGAGTCCCATCTCTTCGTGAAGTAGTTGTGATGGAGTTCACACTCTATAGCTTGGGCTATTGTTGTTGGAGACACCATGACGTCATAGCCGTGGACGCTACTAACCATCTTGTTCCCTTTGATAGTGACATTCTCCCAAAACTCCCTTATCAAGCCAGGAGCTATCTTCAGCCTATCATTAAAGTAACCCCTATTGCCAACAAACTCAAGGAACTTGGAAATGTTGAGTCCTCGTTCCTCAAGGTAGTTGATGTCTACGAAGTACTCCATGTGGATGTTCCTAGTGTGGGATCCTCATGGCTTGATGATGATCAACTCGACGGCATCAAGGTTCTTCTCCTTTCTAATCTTTGGATCCATCTCCTTGGTTCTAGAACTTGCGGAGTTCGTTGACGAAGCTGGTTGAGGTTCCTAGAAGTGCTCATCAGAAACTTGAGAGGATGAGGGTAGTTGTGGTGAGGATGATCCCTTATTGGAGCTACCTTTGGCCATGGTGTTTGGTGAGTGTTTAGGGTTTAGGGTTTTTGTGAGGGTTTTAGGTTTAGAGAAAGCAAAGAGAGATTTGGGAGTGAAAGCTTGTTGAGGAAGTTTTAGAAACAATAAATATTCAAAGGTAATGAGTGGGCTTTAAATAGAATTCAAAGGGTCAAGGAATGTTTGAAATGACACATTAAAGAATAATAAATGTGCGTTTTGGGCTTTTATGACTCAGAGCTCAATAAATGCTTAAGTTACACAAACTTTTCAAAAACTCGCATGGTTTGCTCATATTTTGATTGTGAACCATGTGACATGCACATGCCCCACTTAAGTAAACATCAGACGATAAGTCCTTAGTTTACTAGTGGAGAGCAGACAGTGAGAAAGCATTAGTCCACACAAACCATCCCAATCTTTTCTCTGAAGAAGATCAGTCTTTCCTCAGTAAGGGGTTTTGTGAAGATATCAGCAAGCTGATCATTTGTTTTAAGATACCTCAAATTAAGGGTTCCCTTCTAAACATGGCCTCTTATGAAATGATGCTTAATCTCTATATGTTGGGCTCTAGAATGCATGGTTGGGTTTTTCGAAAGAGATATGGTAGCAATATTATCACAGAGGATAGGTGATCCGCTGTCGTGCACAGATCAAAACGAGTGATTTTGAAAATATAGTTATGGTAACGACAACTCGATTATTGTTCTCAAGGATTCTTGTATTATTATTAATCAATGTAATAACGATTAATGGGGGGTTTCGATTATGATTTCAAGAAAAAGGAATTAAAATAAATTGTGACTATCGAATAAGCTAAAGCGAATCAACCTACTGTATCGACTTCCGACTTATCATTGATCCCTATAAATTCCAATTCCCTAAACGGGTCTGATCCTATTTGACTATAATAACCATTGACAAGCGCAATAGAAATTATACAGCGTATGTTCCTGAATTCTGGATTAAGCAAACGGATTAAAAACTATTGCGAATTAAGCAAACGCAATCTGATTAAACGTGATAATGCAAAAGCTACGTTAACGTGAAATTGATTCAAGATCAAATAACCAATCGAATTTAAGAATTATATCCTATAACAACAATCAAATTAAGCAAATAATTGAGATTATTGGAATAAATCAAAGGAAACAGATTGATATGGAATTTATAAAAGAACTTCAAAGTGAAATCCGATTACAGTAGATCGATTCTTCGGAAATTAGTTATCCATTACGATTGTTCAAAACTCTCCAAATAATTTCATGAACAGTGAATGAGTGAACAGCAGCCGGCCCTAGAGTTTTAACAGAATAAGGGTTTCACTAACAATCCGAACCGGGTCGGAAAATACAAACCAAGCCCATAAAATTGACCCAAAACAAATTATTTCCTAAGGTCTGCAACTTCAACGAATTATTCAAGCCTTCTAAAATCTGAATCAGCTTCTGACTCCAACATAAAAGTTGTAGCTCTTTCTCTTATCTTTCCAACTCATATTAGAACACCTCAATCCGATTCCTGTAGCTCCAGTTATGAATTTTCCATTGAAAGCTGCTAATGCTGAAAATAAAATACGAAAATTAAATAAAGCTAGAAACAAACTTAAATATGAAAACACACTAAAATGGTGAAACTAATGAAATAAACTAAGGAAATGCCTAAGAATAACAATAGAAGAATGTGCATGAAGATGCACTGATCAATAGGAATGTTACTCTTGAATATGTTGTAGTCTTCAAGTTGATTCTTGATGCACAAGATCTGAGAGCAGCAGCTGGCTGTTGAAATGTATTCTGCTTCTACTGTTGATAATGTTATTGTTCCTTGCTTCTTGCTGAGCCATGACACCATGTTGCCTCCAATAAAGTGGCAACCTTCATTGATGCTTTTTCTTTGAATTCGATCTCCAGCATAGTCAGCATCACAATAGCTTGCCAATCTGTATTCTTTTTGTCTTTTGAAGCACAGACTAAGATTAGGTGTACAAAGCAAATATTTGAAAATTCTTTTGAAAACAGATAGATGTACCTCCCTTGGATCAAACTGAAATCTTGAGCAGAGGTAGACACTAAACATAATGTCTGGTCTGGATGCAGTCAAGTAGAGTAGAGACCTAATCATTCCTTTGAATTGAGTGACATCTACTTCTTTGAATCTTCATCAAGTTCAAGTGATGTGGTTGGATGCATAGGAGTTTTCATTGCTTTGGCATCATTCATCTTGAACTTTTTCAAGAGTTCTTTCACATACTTGGTTTGATGTATGAATATTCCTTTGTTGGTTTGCTTGATCTACAATCCTAGGAAGAATTTTAGTTCTCCCATCATGCTCATTTTGAACTCAGTTTGCATCAAAGTAGAGAACTTATTAGAACCAAGACATTGGATGATTTTTGGCCCCTAATCCCTTGATGGGTTTTGATGATAACAAATGGGATAATATTGAATCAACTAATGATTTGAAAGTAAGTAATTTTAGGGAATCAAAATGATTACAGACAATGGTAAAATCTCTCCATCTCACTCCTTTATCTTCACTGTCTGATAACACTTAATAAATTATCAAGCACCCAAAATGCTTTTAATCAGACTAAGAAAAGCTTTAGAACAGACCATAAGAAGTTCATGAAGACAGACGGTACAGGTCTTGGAATAGACCATGCGAAGTCATGGAAAGACTCACGCAAAGTCTAGGATCAGACCATACAATAGTCTCGGGACAGACTATGTGAAGTGTTGGAACAGGCAATACAAGTCTAGGACCAGACTATGCATAAGTACTGAACTAGACCATGTATGGAATTCGCTCAGACAATGCGTAGTTAAGCCAAACCATGATTGAGGTAAGCCAGATGATGTTTGAAGCTAGGCCATACCATGTCTGTCACACCAGACCATGTATAGTCAAGCCAGACGATGTTTGAGCAAGACCAGACTGTGTCTGTCAAGCCAGACGATGTTTGTGAATAGAACATGATCTGTTACACGTGCTAAGGAATATGTGCTTAATAAACAACTCTTTACTTTAAGAAAGCACTATACGTTACAGAAAGAAAGGGAGATACTCTCTGAACTTACTTTCTTCTATTCCTTGTATTGCTTGCATGTCTCGAACTATGTGAATTTTGTAGGTATAACCAAAAGGCTAATGATCCGCTATCGCGCATGGATCAAAACGAGTGATTTTGAAAATATAGTTATGGTAACGACAACTCGAGTATCGTTCTCAAGGATTCTTGTATTATTATTAATCAATGCAGTAACGATTAATTGGGGTTTTCGATTATGATTTCAAGAAAAAGGAATTAAAATAAATTGTGACTATCAAATAAGCTAAAGCGAATCAACCTACTGTATCGACTTCCGACTTATCATTGATCCCTATAAATTCCAATTCCCTAAACGAGTCTGATCCTATTCGACTATAATAACCACTGACAAGCGCAATAGAAATTATAAGGCATATGTTCCTGAATTCTGAATTAAGCAAACGGATTAAAAACTATTGCGAACTAAGCAAACGCAATCTGATCAAACGCGATAATGCAAAAGCTACGTTAACGCGAAATTGATTCAAGATCAAATAACCAATCGAATTTAAGAATTATATCCTATAACAACAATCAAATTAAGCAAATAATTGAGATTATTGGAATAAATCAAAGGAAACAGATTGACATGGAATTTATAAAAGAACCTCAAAGTGGAATCCGATTGCAGTAGATCGATTCTTTGGAAATTAGTTCTCCATTACAATTGCTCAAAACTCTCCAAATAATTTCGTGAATAATGAGTGAGTGAAGAGTGAATGAGTGCAGAGTCAATATATGCACAGCAGCCGGCCCTAGCATTTTAATAGAATAAGAGTTTCACTAACAATCCGAACCGGGTCGAAAAATACAAACCAGGCCCATAAAATTGACCCAAAACAAATTATTTCTTAACGTCTGCAACTTTGACGAATTATTCAAGCCTTCTACAATCCGAATCAGCTTCTGACTCCAACATGAAAGTTGTAGCTCTTTCTCTTATCTTTCCAACGAATATTAGAACGTCTCAATCCAATTCCTGTAGCTCCAGTTATGAATTTTCCATTGAAAGCTGCTAATGCTGAAAATAAAATACGAAAATTAAATAAAGCTAGAAACAAACTTAAATATGAAAACACACTAAAATGGTGAAACTAATGAAATAAACTAAGGAAATGCCTAAGAATAACAGTAGAAGAATGTGCATGAAGATGCACTGATCAGCTAATTAGCTTTGAGAAGCACACCTAAAGCTAAAAGCAAGTTGTGAAAAGACAAGAACTTGCTCCTATCAAATCAAGCTCAGCTAAAGCAACTTCAACACTCATCTGTGAGACAACGGAAACCTCTCTTCTCCAACTTTCAAATCCATGAGGCTCTTCTATATAAAGATGCTTCCATGCAATGAGAAAAGATGATAAAAGAACTAGAACAAAAAGATTCAAGCTAATCCGAAAAAGCAAGCAAAGCACCTTGGGAAAAAGCTAGTACCAAGTGAGAAACACGAGTTGAGAGAAAAGCGAATCCCAATCTTCTACAAGCTCATAGAGATTCAACACATATTTATATCCTCTCTCTAAGAGTTATTTGAATCTTATTCATATTTGAATAGAAAGCCAGGAGTGGCTTAGTGATTAAAGAATACTTGGGAAGTATAATCTCAGGAGGAGATTCATACTTGTAACCAATAGTGGTTTAGAATACTAGTTGTCAGTAGTGACATAGAGAATACTCGTAGCCAGAAGTGGCAGTGAAGAATACTTGTTTTGTAATCAGTTTATTATAGTGGAACCCTTTAACAATTGTTAAAGGAGAACTGGACGTAGCTCAGTTGGAGTGAACTAGTGTAAAAACAAGCTTCTACTTGCTGTCTTGCATACTATGCATTTTGAAACCATTTATTCATCTTGCATACTGTGCTCTTTTGAAAAGGTTTCTAAACCTTTGCCTTGGAAAGATATATTTGCTTGTTTAAACTTACGTATATCTTAGAAGGCAACCTGTGAACTAATAGTGTTTGTGAAAAAGTTTTCTAACCCACTATTCAACCCCCCCTCCTCCCCCCCCTTATAGTGTGTTCTCGTGTATTTCAGAACTCTCCACAGAGTTTTTCATTAGTAGCACCGAATATAATATCATCAACATATATTTGGACTGTAATGAAATCAGAGGAATAGTTTTTGCGGAATAGTGTAGTATCTATCTTTCCTCTTATAAAATCATGTTCAATTAAAAATGAACTTAGTTTTTCATACCAAGCTCTTGGAGCTTGTTTAAGACCATAAAAGGCTTTGTTTAATTTAAATACATGGTCTGGAAAGACAATACTCTCAAACCCAGGGGTTGTTCTACATAAACTTCTTCCTTGATTACACCATTGAGGAATGCACATTTTACATCCATTTTATAAGTCTCATGTTTCTATGAGCAGCAAATGAAAGTAAAATCCTAATTGCCTCAAGTCTAGCTACCAGAGCGTATGTCTCCATATAATTTATACCTTCATGCTATGAGTAACCTTTCGCCACTAATCTAGCCTTGTTCCTCACAACCGTACCATTCTCGCCCAACTTGTTTCTGAAGACCCACTTAGCACCGTCAGCTTTACAAGTTTCTAGACATCATTCTTTTGGAATTGGTCAAGTTCTTCTTGCATTGCTTGGACCCAGCTCTCATCTTCCATGGCATCATCAATGTGCTTTGGTTTTATTTTAGATAGTAGAGTTGTTTGTTGGAATGATGATCTTGTTCTTACTGGGCTTCTACTTCTCCAATGATCTGAGAAGGAGGATGGTTCTTGATCATTAGTCTGTTGCTGCTTGGTGGTTCTCTAATTTCTTCATCATCATCATCTGACATTGTCTGTTGTTGAGTAGACGATGATGGAGCAGATGTTGGTGGGGCAAGCGATAGTCCATCAGACAATGGTATGGTCCTCGTCAGAGCTTCATCTAGTCTGATATCTACAAATGAATCTTCTAACTCTGATAGTTTCCTATTAGGTTGAGTGCCATTAAATCCTACATGAATATCTTCTTCAACATTTTTGGTTCTAGAGTGAAACACTCTGTACGCCTTAGATGTTTTAGAGTATCCAAGTAATGTTCTTGTATCACACTTCAAATCAAACTTACCCAAATTGTCTTTTGTGTTAAAAATGAAACATTGGCATCAAAGAGGATGGAAGTATGATATGTTGGGTTTCCTATGGAGTCTTTTTTAGGATAGGCCTTATGTAAATTCTATTTTGTAAATAGCAGGAAGTATTTATAGCTTATGCCCAGAAGTGTTTAGGAGTTGAATTATCATTCAACACGGTTCTGGCTGTTTCTTGTAATGACCTATTCTTCCTCTCAACAACACCATTTTGCTGAGGTGTTTTAGGTGTTGAGAAGTTGTGAAGAATTCCATTCTTTTCATTGAACCTTTGAAAACTTTCGTTTTCAAACTCTCCTCCATGATCACTTTTGATAGAAGTTATACACACACCTTTTTCATTTTGAATGAGTTTACAGAATTTATAGAAAGCCTTAAAAGTCTCGTCCTTGTGGGTGAGGAATAGTACCCATGTCCATCTAGAATAGTCATCAACTATTACTAGTCCATATCTTCTCCCCTTAGAGAGGCTGTCCTGGTTGGACCAAATAGATCAATATGTACAGCTCTAATGGTTTGGAAGTTGAAACAATATTTTTACTTTTAAAAGAGGTTTTTACTTGTTTCCCTTTCTGACATGCCTTAGAAAATAGGTCATCTTTATATGACATAGTTGACAGTCCTCTTACGAGGCTATATCTCTGCAATTTTGAGATTAATCTCAAACTTGCATGGCCAAGCTTCTTATGCCATATCCAATGACTTTCTTTAACTGACATTAAGCATGATACATTTTGATCCTTTAGTTCACCAAGGTTAATCTTATAAAGATTAACTTGTCTCTTTGCAGAGAAAAGATGTGAACCAGCAAATTCTTTGACTATGAATGACTCTTTGTTGAAGGAAACATCATATCCACTATCGCAAAATTGACTTATGCTCTGTAGATTGTGTTTTAGTCCACCAACAAGTAATACATTCTCTATAGAGAGAAACTAGGAGGAATACCTACCTTACCGGTACCCCTTATCTTCCCTTTTTGATTCCCTCCAAAAGTGACTGTACCACCATGCATGGGTGTTAGGTTGTTAGGCTTAGGAACATAAACCTTATGCCTGTCATGTGATGTGAGCAGCCACTGTCCAGGTACCATGATTGGTGTTTCTTTCCTGCCATCAAGGATATTTGCAACATGAATTATTTTGCTCTTAGGTACCAAAATTCTTCTAGGTCCTTTTGGGTTAGTTTTAGAGGTAGATGATTTACCTCTTGTAGGAAATTTCTTGCTTTTGGACTTCATATGTCCAAGCCTTGATTGAGACTTGCTAGAAGAAGCCTTATCCTTAGATGCTTCTTTCTTGTCTGTGAATCCAAGGCCATATTTTTCATGTGGATTTCTGTTGTATGAAATAATTTTCTTTAAATTTTCAGACCCATTGAAAAATTTGCTTAGAGTACTCTTGAAGGATGTTGCTTCTTTGCGCAGTTGAGCAATTTCAGCTTCATCTTTACTCAAGGTTCTCACCTTGTTGATTTCATCATTCAATTTCCTTCTATGCTGTTCTTTTTCTACCTAGAGTTCACTTTTTCTTTTAACTAAGCACTGGTGTTCTATGGTTAGGTTTTGAAAATCTCCAGTAAGAACATTACTAGTTGTGACTAATGTGGAACATTTGTCAGACAACTCAGTAAATGAAGACTTAAGTTCTTCATGTTCTTTTGAAAGGTTTTTAAATTTCTTTTTCATAGATAGATAGGCCTTTGAAAGAATAGATGAATTGGAAAGAAGTTCTTGATAAGCTTCGTGAAGAGAGGAAAGGTCATTGAGATCTACCTCAGTTTCATCTTCATCTGAAGCTTCAAACGCAGACGTTGAGGTGTTGTTGTTTGTCATCAAACCTTGCTCACTGTCTAATGCATCTTCTTCACCAAATGCAAACGATGAAGGAGTTGCGTTTGCCGTTAGATAGAGATTGGCCTCTTCATTTGATGCTTTTGATCTTTCCTCGTTTATTGAGTCTTCTAGATCTTCCCATGTGGACATCAGACCTTTCTTTTTAGGAAATCTTTTCATGACTCTTTCCTTTCCTTTGCTAAGCTTTGGACATTTATATTTGAAGTGTCTTGCATTCGTAGCAGATGATAGGGTTCTTCTCCTTTCTTTCATGGTTTGTTGGGAACTTCTTGTTGAAGTTCTTCCACCTCGATCCTCCTTTCTTCCTCCACATCTTGTGGATTCTTTTGGGCATATATGATAACTCATCATCTTCTCCTGAGTCTTCTTCACTTGAGGATGCGGTCTCCTCTTTTGACTCCTCGGCCTTTAGATCCCTAGAGGTTCGTCTTATAGATGATCTGGACGATTGACTCTTGGAGGATGATGGTTCCTTAGGTGTAGTCTGCTTGGGCTTTTGAGCCTTTAGAGCCAGAGATTTTCCATTTCTCATTTGGGCATCTCCTTGTAGCTATTGCTCCTATAGAGTCAGTATGCCTATGAGTTCTTCTAGAGGTAGATAATCCAGGTTCTTTGAAGCTCTAATGGCTATGACTTGCGGGTTCCATTGTTTGGGCAAGCTGCGAAGAACTTTGTCATTGTGTTCGAAGTTCTCGAAACTTTTACCAAGGTTTCGGAGCTCGTTTAAAATAGTTTGAAATCTAGACATCATAGTAGCAATATTTTCATCTTCTTCCATAGTAAAAAGTTCATATTGTCTAGTTAAGACACTTACGTTATTTCTTTTTACCTGGGTGGACCCTTTGTAAGTCATTATAAATGTGTCCCATATTTCTTTGGCTGATTTGAACTGGCTTATTTTCTAGTGCTCAGTTTCTGAAATGAATGCATCGATAGAGTTCCTTGCCCTGGAGTTGAGAAAGGATCTTTGCTTATATTCATTAGTCCATTGATCTCTTGGAATCTCGTTGTGATCATCATCAACTGGAATATAGTTTCCATTTTCTACAACATCCAACATGTCTATATGGCATGATTGAAAGAATGTTTCAATTCTTTGTTTCCAATATTCAAAGTTTTCTCCTTTGAAAACTGAAGGCTTGTGGATGGATTGACTTCCCTTCTCCATTCTTGTGTAGGATCTTTAGCTCTGTATCTATGAAGATATTTATTAGAGACCGAGCTCTGTTACCAACTGAAATACACAAGAACACACTAGAAGGGGGAGCTTGAATAGTAGGTTAATAAATCTTTCTACAACAGATATAAGTTCACAAGTTGCCTTTGTAGATATATGAAGGTTTAAACAAGCTAATATATCATTTGAAGGCAAAGCTTTTAAAACCTTTTTGAAAGTGGACAATATGAAGATGAACAAGTGTAAACACAAGATAGAAAAAGTAGAATGCTTGTTTTTATACTGGTTCACTCTAATTGAGCTACGTCCAGTTCTCCTTTAACAACTGTTAAAGGGTTTCACAATAATCAATAGATTGCAAAACAAGTATTCTTCACTACCACTTCTGGCTACAAGTATTCTCTATGTTACTGCTGGCTATAAGTATAAATCTCCCCCTCTGAGATTATATTACCCAAGTATTCTTTGATCACTAAGCCACTCCTGACTTTCTATTCAATAAATAATAAGATTCAAGTAACTCTTAAAGAGAGGATATGAATATGGTTTGAATCTTTGTGAGCTTGTAGAAGATGAAGTTTTCCTTTCTCTTAGCTCTCTTTTCTCAGTATCGTTTCTTTCTTTTTGACTTGAGTTCACTTGCCCATTTTGCATGTCGTAGTCGTTAGATTTGTTCGTTTTGTTTTCTCGTAGCATGGAAGCATCTATTTATAGTAGAGCTTCATGGATTTGAACGTTGGAGAAGAAAGGTTCCGTTGTCTCACAGTTGAGTACGGAAGTTGCTTTAGCTTGAGCTTGATTAGATAGGAGCAGGTTCCTGTCTTGTCACAACTCTGCTTTAGCTGTAGGTGTGCTTCTCAAAGCTGATTAGCCTTTTTGTTGTACCGACTAGACTTCACATTTCACGAGATATGTAAACAGACATACGAGGTATATATTAAAAGGTTCTGTGAATATCTACCTCTCTTTCTGTTATTAGACAGTGAGTTCTTAAAGTCAAGTTATAATAATTAAATGCATAGTCTATAGAGCATTGAACAACTTATGGTCTGATCCGACAAAGATATAGTCTGGTCTGACTATGCATGGTTTGGTCCAACTATCGCATAGTCTGGTTTGAGACTTTATGCATGGTTTGGTCCAACACTAATGCATAGTCTAGTCCGAGACTTATATTGTCTGGTCCAAGACTTTGCATAGTCTGTTCTGAGACTACTGCATGGTCTAGTTCGAGACTCTCTCTCTCTCTCTCTCTCGCTCTCGCTCTTTCTGCTGCCATGACCACCACTCCCTCCACTGCAACACTACCTATGTCCACTCTCTACTCCTTCACACTATATTCTCTCTCGCACGTCTTTCAATCAAGTAAATAAGAATTGAACGGTGAAGATTCAATGTTTCCCCTAACTGGGGAGAAGTTCTACCTACACTAAATGATAAGCATCACTATAAGTTCATGTAGCTATAAGGTAGTTTTTTGTAGTGCAAGGGATTGGGACTAAGGTTGTTGGTAATCACTTTAGTTACAAAACTTAATGTTGGTATCTTCGTTAAATTGTAGAGAGATCTTAATTTACGAGAGGTACTTAGGTTCTCTATAGCTGAGGGATCGAGACTAAGATTTTTTTTTTGTTTTAAAATGCAAATGAAATATGTATAATGCGTTAAAGCAAGAAGAGAGTAAAGTTTGGCGAAATCTAACCCCAACAATAATCTCATTATTCATTGTCCAAATTTATCAATACATGTATAAATGTGTTAACCTTTTTGGCAAGTGCACCAAAATGTCAAGTAATACAACGAAAAAGGTTCGAGTATCGTATCTACAGAGATTTGTCAGTATTAAATGATCAATCTAATATATTATCTAAGTGAAAATTAATTGATTTGATAAAGATAATGTTCATAATTAAAATACTCAATCTAAAATAAGCAAAAAATAGATTAGATTATCAATCTAATATTCAAAATTAAAATATGAAAAAAATAGATTAGATTTAAAACGATAAAAGAAATAATTGTAATTATACATATTGTAATCAAGATTAAAAAACTTTGGGGGTTGGTTTTAGTAGACTTTCGATCAATGTAATTATACGGGTTTTCTCTACTCAAAATTCATACGCATTGTTTCTTGACCTCAACTCCTAATTCCTTAGCAAGTCAAGTTAAACCACTTGATCAATAATGGAGGTTCATAAAAAGGCTAATAGACACTACTTTATGTCTAGCAATATAATCTATTAGGATCCACTTTCAAATCGTAGTTTAAAAGCATTTTTTCAATGACAATTAAATCTATAACACATGCAATTATAGTAGGCCTAACCATAAAACAAGAATTAAAAGTAGAAAAAAGAACAAGAAATGGAATAAAAAGTGAATAGATAATGAGAATGAATTACGTGAAAATCGTCTATTTCACAAAACTCCCAACAATGGAAAAATCAGCCCCACATAGACATGAGGGACTTGAAAATAAAATAAAAGAAGGTGTTTGGATGATGGAAGAGTATAGTGGTTGATTGCAATTGCACCCTTGAGCTTCAACCGTTAGTAGCATAGAAATCTCTCTCCAAGATGTGATTGACCCTAGGTGTTTGATCAACTTAAATAGGGTACATTCATCTATTTGGACCAGCTGCGTAAAGCCCAACTCGCTGAGCGAGTAGATGCTCATTGAGTGAATTCTTTTAATTCTTCCCATACTTCAAAATAGAGGCACTTTCTCGTTGAACGAGAATTTTCTCGCTGAGCGAATTCTTTAGCTTTTTTTTTTTCCAAAGGTTTGTACTCGCTAAGTGACCAATGGCTCGCTAAGCGAGTTAGGAAAGCGATACTGCTCCAAATGCTTCTTCAATGTATTCAATACCTAAACATAACATAAAAAGTTATAAAATCCTAACAAAATAAAGATATGAAATTAAATCCTAAAATTTAGTTAAATCCTAATTAATCAAGGTCAAACAAAGTATCAAATAAGAGAAGAGTGAGACAATCGTTGTGAATTAAGAAATAACAACAACGATTATCATTATGACACCTTCCATATACATGGTTCTTTTCCTCATACCCGTGTAATGTTCTATATGTAGTTCTTGCTGCCAATGAGTGTTTCATATGTTCGTAGGTTTTAAAAAGGTTTAAATACTTTTTTAGTCATTCAAATTAGGTGTTTATTTTTATTAATCCTCGAAATTGAAGTTTTTTTTTAGTCCAAGCAAGCAACTACAAAAGTTAAGAAAAATGCCATTTCACAGATGCTAGAGAACGAGTTGTGACAAGAGAGGCTTTTCAAACAAGTACATCAAGTTTACTTATATTTAATATTTAATAGAGAGGTATTAAATTACTCCCACCCTTGTGAACGCAATGAGACCTTACACCATTGCGCCAACTAGGGGTGTTCAAGAACCAAACAAAACCAAACCAAACCGCCAAACTACCTAAAAAAATTGAAAACCGATTAAACTGAAAAATCGCATGGACCAAGAATCTAAAAAATTGCACACTTTTTGCGGTTTGGTTTGGTTTTCGGATCTTGTTATAAAAACCAAACTAAACTGAACCAAATTGCATATTATAATTATATTGATTTACTTTTAAATTTTTAGTATTATCCAACTAACAATATTTTAATTTTTTATGATCATAATATTGTTAAGATCAGCTGGTCACATCAAGAGGGGGGGGGGGGGGATGAATTGATGTAACATAAAAATTCAAATTCTTTTTCAAAATATGTTGTTGAATGAATAAACCAATACAAACTCAATGAAAACAGATTTTATTAGAACAATTAAACGAATGATAAAGATCAAATTTGAAATAAAGAGATGAAGGGATAGAGAATAAAGCCTAAAGGTTTATAATGGTTTGATCAACCACCGATCTACATCCAGTTCTTCCTTATAACAAGAAGTTCCACTATGAAATTGGTTACATACACCATGCACACACAATTCACAAAAAATCCTGAATCACAACCTGAAACAAGAACCTAAAACTAAATGTGAAAACTGAAGATTGACGCCTCGCCTCTTCATTTAGATTTTTGGTATCTTCATACCTTAAGTCTTCTCCGTTCTCTTAGTCTAGTATTTTCTTTTTATGCCATAACATGTATGGATGATGGCATTGTATTGTTTGTTATAGACTAAGCCATATCATTCTTGCTTGATGTTTTGATTTGCCCTGTTTTCTATTATCTCTAGCATCATTAGATGATTTACTTCTTAAGAACTAATTCTGAGTGATTGCAATCGATTACAATTTGTAGGAATCGATTACTAGATGGCCTAATCAGTTTTGAAACCATCTCTGGTATTGGGTTAATCAATTACAATGTTAATTTCAGAGTTTAGATATTGCCCTGTATCCATTACAATCGATTACCATCGAGCTGCAATCGATTACAAGATAATCTCTGAGATTAAAAAATTGCTCTGTTTCATTTGCAATCAATTACCATCTTGTGGCAATCGATTACTAGATGATCTCAGATATTCAGAATTGGCTCTGTCTTGTTTGCAATCGATTACAAGTCTACTACAATCGATTACAATAGCTGACAACAAGTGTAAATCATATTCTAATACACAAGATAATCGATTACACCTTATTGCAATCGATTATATCTAATATAACGATCATTTTTAAAGATCTCCAAGACTCATTCTTTGTCTAACTAACTCCGAATCTTTTTGACCCATGCCATATATTTGAATCCATATCATTCTATGCAAAACAACCAGCAGTCACAATATCTTTTCATTCCTTCATTTTTCAAAATCCAAATCTTTGATTTGTTTTTCAGATTTGATATTGTCTTGATTACTCTCTTCTTTCTTCTACACATTCTCTAATCTCTTGAGTTTTAGAAAAACTCAATATTGTTTTTATTGCTATACCCATTTGAAATTGAACCTCTGGGCCTATACAGCTATATCCCTCTCTTGTTCTTTCATGAACTGAAGTGATTCAACATTAGTTCTTGACTGCTAAATTTGCTCATATTGGAGTTTCTTGAATTGATCTCATATCTGCTATATCAGCACATCAAGGTGTTTTCGTTCTTTAACCTTTTTCATTGATCTTGTTTGATTAGCATTATGGGAATTTTGTTCCTAAATGTTGTGTTGAAATTAAATGGTATTTCTAATTTTGTTTGTAGTATTCTATTTAGAAATTGGATGGTGAATGGTGTTTTCACATTCAATCTTCTAGGTTCCTGTTTTAGGTTGTGAAATCAGAATTTGTTGTGAATTGTGTGTGCATGGTGTATGTAATCAAATTTATAGTGGAACCCCTTGGTGAAAGGGAGAACTGGATGTAGATCGGTGATTGATCGAACCAATATAAATCAACAGGCTCTATCTCTTTATCCCTTGTTCTATTTCAATTTAGCATTTGATCTTTATCAAGATAATTTGTTCTAAATCATTTCTATCTTAAGCTGAGGTTATTTTTTTGGTTTATTCAATCAATATAGCATTCTCTGAAAACGCTTTTATTAAAACCTCAAGAGTGGTGGTGAAAAATCTATTAAGGAAAAGAATCTTTTACTTTACGTTAAATCAATTCACCCCCCCCCCCCCCCCTCTTGATTGATTACCCGGCTGATCCTAACAATTGGTATCAAGAGTTGGTTCTTGTTTTTTAATAAAGGATTTGTAATATGGCCGGAAACCGATTACCATTTGCTGAAGGCAGCTCAATCAATCGGCCTCCTCTTTTCTGTAGAGATAACTATCCATTTGAAAAGTTTGTATGAAAATTTTCATGGAGTCGGTTGATCGAGGCGTCTTGGCAAGCAGTAATCAATGGACCTACGCTTCCAACCATTATTATTGATGGAAAAACCATTACAAAACTAGTTGATGATTGAACTGAATTAGAAACAAAAAAGGCTAACTATGATCCAAGAGCCATGAACATATTACACTCAGCTTTGAATTCTGATGAGTTTTTCAGGATTTCAGCTTGCTCTATTGCTAAGGAAATTTGGGATACGATAGATAAGGGTCATCTCCATTTGAGCATGGAAGACTAAAAAGTCACCTTCAACATTTTTGAAGTCATGCACCACCAACATGACACCAAGGATTTCTTCCGCACTAACACATTTAAAGAAGAAGTGGTGGAATCTACTCATTAGATGGCATTACACTCTCCACTTGAGCGAGTCTTGGTAAATTCTATGGAGTGCCTTACTAAGGGAGAGGAAGAAGAAGTCCAAGAGTACAAGCACCACTTGGAAAAGCTAAAAGAAATTCCTCCAAGAGAGAGCATCTATGAAGAGCTGAAAAATGACAAGGTGGAGAGACCTAAACTTGAGTTGAAGCCCCTACCTCGTCACCTCAAATACACTTTCCTTGAAGATGGGGAAGGCAAACTAGTGATCATAAGCAATCCTATATCTTTTGAGGAAGAATCATAGTTGGTGGGACTCCTCAAGCACTATCAAGAAGCTTTTGGTTGGCATATCTCTTATCTCAAGGGAATTAGCCCATCTTACTATATGCACAAGATCATGATGGAAGCCGACTACAAGCCAGTGAGACAACCTAAAGAAGACTCAATCCTACCATGAAGGAAGAAGTGAGGAAAGAAGTACTAAAGCTTCTAGAAGCTAGAATGATCTATCCCATCTCCGATAGTAGTTGGGTCAGTCTAGTCCAAGTAGTGCCAAAGAAAAGCAAAATGACTATGGTCCACAATGAAAACAATGAGCTGATACTGACTCAGATGGTCACTGGCTGGAGAATGTGTATTGACTACACGAAGCTTAATGATGCCACAAGGAAAGACCATTTTCCTTTGCCCTTTATGGATTAGATGCTAGATTGGTTAGCTAGGCAAGCTTATTACTACTTCCTTGATGGGTATTTGAGATACAATCAAATAGTTGTGGACCTGGAGGATCAAGAGAAGACCGCTTTCACTTGCCCTTTGGAGTTTTTGATTATCAGAGGATGCCCTTTGGGTTGTGTAATGCTCCAGCCACATTCCAGCGCTACATGCTTGCTATCTTTGCCGACTTGGTAAAGAAATGCATTGAAGTTTTTGAAGATTGACGCCTCGCCTCTTCATTTAGATTTTTTGGTATCTTCATACCTTAAGTCTTTTCCGTTTTCTTAGTTTAGTATTTTCTTTTTATGCCATAACATGTATGGATGATGGCATTGTATTGTTTGTTATAGGCTAAGCTATATCATTCTTGTTTGATGTTTTGATTTGCCTTGTTTTCTTTTATCTCTAGCATCACTAGATGATTTACTTCTTAGGAACTAATTCTGAGTGATTGAAATCGATTACAAGTTGTAGGAATCAATTACTAGATGGCCTAATTAGTATTGAAACCATCTCTGGTATTGGGTTAATCGATTACCAACCATTGCAATTGATTACAATGTTAATTTCAAATATCAGATATTGCTTTGTATCCATTGCAATCGATTACCATCGAACTGTAATCGATTACAAGACAATCTCTAAGATTCAGAAATTGCTCTGTTTCATTTGCAATTGATTACCAGATGATCTCTGATATTTAGAATTGGCTCTGTCTTGTGTGCAATTGATTACAAGTCTTCTACAATCGATTACAACAATTAACAGTAAGTGTAAATCATATTCTGATACACGGGATAATCGATTACACCTTGATTGCAATCGATTATATCTAGTATAATGGTCATTTTAAAGATCTCCAAGACTCATTCTTTGTCTAACTAACTTCGAATCTTTTTGACCCATGCCATATATTTGAACCCATATCATTCAGTGCAAAATAACAAGAACAAACAGTTACAATATCTTTTCATTCCTTCATTTGTCAAAATCCAAATCTTTGATTTGTTTTTCAGATTTGATATTGTCTTGATCACTCTCTTCTTTCTTCTGCACATTCTCTAATCTCTTGAGTTTCAGAAAACTCAATATTGCTTTTACTACTATACCCATTTGAGATTGAACCTCTGAGCATATACAACTATATCTCTCTATTGTTCCTTCATGAACTGAGATGATTCAACATTAGTTCTTGACTGCTAAATCTACTCATATCAGAGTTTCTTGATCTGATCTCATATTTGCCATATCAGCACATGAAGGTGTTTTTGTTCTTTAATCTTTTTCATTGATCTTGTTTGATTAGCATTGTGGGAATTTTGTTCCTAAATGCTATGTTGAAATTAGATGGTATTTCTAATTTTGTGTGTAGTTTGTGTTTAGAAATTGGATGGTGAATGGTGTTTTCACATTCAATCTTCTAGGTTCCTGTTTCAGGTTGTGAAATCAGGATTTGCTATGAATTGTGTGTGCATGGTGTATGTAATCAAATTCATAGTGGAACCCCTTGGTGAAAGGGAGAACTGGATGTAGATCGGTGGTTGATCGAACCAGTATAAAACAATAGGCTCTATCTCTCTATCCCTTGATCTATTTCAATTTAGCATTTGATCTTTATCAAGATAATTTGTTTTAAATCATCTCTATCTTAAGCTGAGGTTGTTTTTTTGGTTTATTCAATCAATATAACATTCTTTGAAAACGTTTTTTTATTGAAACCTCAAGAGCGGTGGTGAAAAATCTTTTTGAAGAAAAGAATCTATCACTTTATGTTAAATCAATTCACCCGGCTTGATTGATTACCTGGCTGATCCTAACAGTTTTTATAGACGATTTTTCCATTTTTGGAGCTTCGTTCAACCTATGTCTCTCCAACCTTGAGCTAGTATTGAAGAAGTGCAAAGAGACTAACTTGGTGATAAATTGGGAGAAGTTCCATTTCATGGTCCAAGAAGGGATCATTCTAGGGCATAAAATTTCAGCACAGGGGATAGAAGTTGATAGGGTAAAGATTGATGTGATTGCCAAGCTACTGCCTCCAGCAAATGTAAAAGGAGTAAGGTGTTTTCTCGGCCACGCTAGATTCTGTAGGCGATTTATCAAATATTTCTCCAAAATTGCCAGACCTCTTAGCTCCTTATTGGTGAAAGACATCAAATTTAGCATGACTGAAGAGTGTTTGACAGCGTTTTACTCCCTGAAGGAGAAGCTCATCTCTGCATCGACAATTATTGCTCTGGTCCGAGACTTTGCATAGTTTTTTCCAAGACTATTGCATTGTCTGTTCCGAGACTTGTATTGTCTGTTCTCATGAACTTTTCATGGTCTATTCTGAAGCTTAACTTAGTCTGATTAAAAGCAATTTTGGATGCTTGATTTATTGTTAATGTATTATCAGACAGTTAAAGTAATAGAGTGAGATGGAGAGATTATACCATTGTCTGTGATCATTTTTTATTTCCTGACATTACTCAATTTCAAATCATTAAATGATCAAATATTATCACATTTGTTATCATCAAAACCCATTAAAGGATTAAGGGCCAGACATCATCCAATGTCTTGGTTTTAACAATTTTTGGCTCTACTCATAATTTATGTTACAATTTTCTAAGCACAAGATAGCGCTAAGCGTGTTCTACATAATTCTACAAAGTGCACTAAGTGCCCATTCTCGCTCAACGCAAGTTTTTTTAGTCTAAAAAAAATTGATTGTGCGCTAAGCGCTCGTTTGCTCTCAGCACACCTATTGTGACTACACCTCCCTCTGCCCAAAGGAAAAACCTGCACCAAAACAACTTTCGGGAGTAGCCTGATGCCTTACACCATGGTCAATGCACTTGATGGACAACATGCACCCACTCTCTATTCCACAGCTTGTGATGTCCAAGCAAGAATTCTTGAATCACGTGCTATGGCCTGTAAATAGGCTGGCCATATTTTCCGCAGGGGGTGGGGGGTGTTTCAAAAGGAGAGGAGCACCTCAAGGAGGAACCCTATGATGAGGAATGGGGCACCATGGTCGTTCCCTTGAGGCCAAGTGGTTTACTTTCTTTTTCCTAAACACTTTTACCGCTTTCGTAGTTTAGTTCTTGCAGTGTTGGGTGTCTTAGAACACATTTGTTTGTTCGATTTTCATTGTTTTCAATTCTTTATTATGTTTTGAACCATTGGCATAAATCCTTTCTTTTACAACCGAGTGAGAGCGTGTTTTTAGGTTGCTTAGTCTTGAGAATGATGCATGCACATGAGTTCGGTGAATTAATAATTGTGAGCATTTGGCTTTTCAAAGACTTGTTAATGCTTTGAAAATTAACCGGTGAGTGTGAGAATCTTACTGCGAGAGAACCACTGAGTTGTTGCACTAATTTTTGAATGATTCCCAAAGACAAAAAGCCTAACCAATAAGGTTGAGAGAATCCTTTGTTGGACCCTTGAGCCAAACTAGAACTCTTTTTTTCTTGACAACCCAAAACCTTGAATAATTAAGAATTGCCCACCTTACCTTAGGGAATAGGAGAGCATATCCTTATGGTGTAAAGCAAATTTGTTCCAAATTTGGGGGAGTTGGGTGGAAATTCACACTAGAGGAAGAAATGACAACAACACATTGGGCATGATGTGAAAAAAATCACATGAGGCAAAGCCTCCAAAAAAAAACAAACAAAAAAAAGTGACTCAAATGCGGTGTAGTTGGTGTCTATCTCTGGTAATGAATTGTAGGGATACTAGAAAAGTTGGTAATCGAGAAGGGGAAATAAGGATATGCTTTCTTTAATCCATTGGAATTTGAACTCAAGAAAAACCAATAATTCTTTGTAGCCTAGCCACATTTCAAACCTGATAAAGTCATTAGTGATCCATGTTGCTTGTACATGTGCAATGAATTGAGAAGAAGTTCAAAATTCTAAGTGCGCAATTTCAATTGGAGGAATTTGACCATCTCATACTTTTATACATGAAGTGTCGAGTGAAACACTGGCCTTGCTAGGACCATTGTGTTCACTTGGACTTCAATTGCTGAAGGCTTCTTTGTTGATTTTCCGACCTTTTGCGTGCATTGAAATTTTTTTCTACACAACCTTGATACATTTGATCTTGATTGAGGACACCTTTTTTCAACTACTATTGGTCCTAGACTAGATCCCAATACTATCATTTGTGCCTTTACATTCACATTGCTTGTTAGGTAGATATTCTTTTTTGCTTGTAGACAAGCAAAGCTTAAATTTGGGGGAGTTTGAAAATCGTCTTGTGTATGTAATTTCTTGAGTGTTTTTCATGGTGATTATCCATCATTCTCATGATTTTAGTTTAGTTTGAACTCATTTAGCATAGATTTCAATAGTTTTGTTAAAGTTTAACCTTAGGAAGTCATTTTGTAGGAAATGCATCAATTTTCATGTATTGTAGGCCAAAGTTCATCATCAAGAGAAGATGGGAAGAAGAGTTGGATTCTAGAGTGTCTAAGCTCAAACTGGTGCTAAGCTCAAACTCAAACTTGCGTTAAGCTCAACTTGCGCTAAACTCAAATTCATACTAAGCTTAAACTCCCGATAAGCGCAATTTTCCCACTATTTCCAATTTTTGAAGAATTCTCTAAAGATTTTGCTAAGCACGAATTGGCACTAAGCAAATTTATTTCTCTGTTTCCCAATTATTTTAGAATTCGCTAAGCACACATGTGCGCTTAGCGAGTTGTTAGTTACAAGGAAAAATGACAAAACGAAGAATTTTTGTATAAAAGCCCTAGTGCTCCCTAGAGATTGTATCACTCATATTTTTAGACCTAGGGTTTCGTGCACATTGTTCCATTGCCTCCTTCCTTCATTTCCATCACCCCTTTTCTCAATTGTAATCCAATTTCTTGCTTCTTATGACTTTGAGAGGCTAATTCTCTTGTGTTGAGGGATTGGGGATCTAGGCTACTCACATGTAAACTCTTTTCTTCATATCTATTCAATAAAGTATTTAGTTTTATTATCTTTTTCCATTCTTATTTGCGTATTATATGATTTGGCCTATTAGAATAGTTGTTTGCTTATCTTTCTAGTATACTCTAGATATGTCTCTAGTAGTATACTATAGAAATCTCTACTCTAGTCTAGAAGTCTTTATTCTAGAAGTTACCTTATCCTTTTTTTTGTACTTTTTTTCACATATATATAAATATAAGTGTTGTTGGTGTTGAGTGGAACTTTACACTCCAACACTATTATCCAAAACCTCATTCTCAACTTGGTATCAAAGCGGAAAAGATCTCGTTCAGTAGTCTCGCCATCGTCTGTCATCATCCACCACTGTCTACTGTCGTTGACCACCGTTGACTTCTACATTGACCACCGTCTGCTGTTGTTGACCATTGACTACTATTGTTGATAGCCATTGACCACCAGAAAATTTTGCCGACGCTCTCTTAACTCTGTTCAAACCTTGGGTCATTCATTCCTCATTGGACAAATAGTGGGTCCTCATATTTTCCTTCGTTGTTTGTCTAGGGAACATCCATGTCTTCGCAAGCATGGCATCCACGGGTTCAACACCTTTTGTCTCTTCAACACTCTTTATTCTTACTGAGAAGCTTAATGGAAAAAATTACCTTTCTTGGTTTGCATTTGTTGAGCTTTGGTTTCTTGGCCAAGGACACCATGAGCACTTGGGAAAGGATGTTGATGATTTACTAGTAGGGGATCATGAACAGTGGAAGAAGCTTGATTTTCAACTTTGTGCTTTGTTATGGCTGTCAGTAGAACCAAAAATCCTAGTGAATCTAAGAGCATTCAAGACCTGCTGTTCTTTTAGGAAGAAAGTTCAAAAAATCTATGCTAATGATATTCAGTGTTTGTATGATTATACTAAAAAACTGGCCTTTCTTAAGAAAATTGATTATTATATGGTTTCATATGTTGCTAAAGCCCAAGTTGTTGTGGAAGAGTTAAAAATGCTTTTAGAGGCTAACTCTTTGGAAGAGGTAAAAAGGAAGCATGATAATCTGTATGTGGTTATGATCCTGCGAGGGATGAACCCAACCTTTAATCACATTCATGATCAAGTTTTGACTACACATGATGTTCCCTCAATGGAAGATTTAGTCACTCGACTTCTTCGTGTTCCTACTCTAAAAAATAATGATAGTGCTCTTAAAGTTATAGAATCATCTGCTATGGTATCCTGTAGAGGAAGAGAAGGTCATGGAAATCGAGGGGGAAGAGGTGGTCGTCCTCAATGTACCTATTACAAAAGAATGGGCCATACACAAGATACTTGTTATTCCTTACATGGGTTTCCTCATAAGACAACCGATGTATCTAAATTTGGAAAATCTAATTAGAAAATTCCTAAGAAAATTTCAGAGGAAGAATATCAAGAGTACTTACAAATGAAGGAGAAAAACAAAGTTCATACATCCTCCATACCCAGTGTCTCAACAACTTACATCAGTCAATCTATGGAAAGTCAATGTCCATGGGTAATTGATTCAAGTGCTTCTGATCACATTGCTGGTAAGGATTCTTTATTCACTTCAATATCCTCTCCCAAATTTCCTTATCTAATTACCCTAGCAAATGGTGCTAAAGTAGTTGCCAAAGGTGTTGGTCAAGTTTCTCTTTCTTCTTCTCTAAACCTAAAACTTGTCCTATATATTCTTAATTGTCCTTTTAATTTAATTTCTCTAAGTCAATTAACTAAGTCTTTAAATTGTACAGTAACATTTGATGCTCAATCCTTTACAATATAGGAATGTGGTACGGGCCGCTTGACTTGTGTAGGACATGAATCAAGAGGTCTTTATTATCTTGAAACAAATCCCTCTATGTCTTGTTTTGCAGTCTACTCTCCAAAGCTTTTGCAGCCACCCAAGTTTAGCAAAATTGAGGATAATGGTTCCTAGTCTCAATAAACTACAAATGTTAGATTGTGAATCATGTCAATTAGGAAAACATGTTCGATCTTCTTTTCCTAAACAAACTGAAAAAAGATGTAACTCAGTTTTTTCTACCATTCACTCAGATATTTGGGGACCAAGTCAAGTAACATCTTTTGGATTCAGATATTTTGTTACCTTTATTGATGAATATTCTTGATGTACTTGGGTCTATTTAATGAAAGATCGATTACAACTTTTGTCTATTTTCATGTCTTTTTTCAATGAGATTAAAAACCAATTTGGAAAAACCATTAAAATCCTTCAAAGTGATAACGCCAAAGAATATTTCTCTTTGGATTTTTCTTCCTTTTTATCCTCATAGGGCATTTTACATCAGTCTACATGTCCTCACACACCACAACAAAATGGAATAGCTGAAAGGAAAAATAGGCATTTAGTTGAGACTGCACAAACCTTATTGCTTAGTGCAAATGTCCCCATTCATCATTGGGGTGATGCAGTTTTAACTGCCTATTTTTTAATAAAAAAAGGATGCCCTCATCATCTCTTGAAAACAAGATTCCTCACTCAATCATTTTTCCCAATGAACCCTTATATCATATTTATCCCAAGGTTTTTGGTTGTACTTGTTTCATTCATGATGTCTCTCCAGGTCTTGATAATCTTTCTGCAAAAGCAATTAAATTTGTGTTTCTTGGATATTCTCGTCTTCAAAAAGGGTACAAATGCTACTCTCCAACCACTAGAAGATACTACATGTTTGTTGATGTTACATTCTTTGAAGAAACTCCTTTCTTTTCTCCTTTTGTGCAAGATCTTAATTTTGTACAACAAATATTGCCCATCCCATCATCTAGTCCAATGGTTTCCCATATTTGTGAGAATCTCAACCAAGAAGAAACTCAACTTCATTCTCCAACTAACAATCCACTTGAGTTTTCACCACCTCCTCTTATCATAGAGCTACACAGGACATAGAGAGCAAACCCTGTACTGCAAGAAGATTCTCCTGATTCATGTCCTCCCTTAGTAGCCCTTACTACGGATCCTTCTCCATCCTCACCTTCTCATGATGGAAACTTAGGCCCTTCTCCCTCCTCACATTCTCATGATGAAAACTTAAGTTGGCCCATTGCTCTTAGAAAAGGAATTCGTTCCACTCAAAACCCTCATCTCATATATTTGAGTTATCACCGTTTATCTCCTTCATATTTCTCTTTTGTTTCCTCCTTGTCTCCCCTTACTATTCCCAACACTGTTCATGAGGCACTTGATCACCTAGGATGGTGACAATCCATGATTGATGAAATGCAAGCTCTTGAGCATAGTGGTACATGGGAGTTAGTTCCGCTTCCTCCTAGGAAGAAGACAATTGGTTGCCGATGGGTATATGCTATCAAAGTTGGCCCTAATGGTGAAATTGACCGTCTAAAGGCCCGATTAGTAGCCCAGGGCTACACTCAAATATATGGTCTTGACTATGGAGATACTTTTTCTCTAGTGGCCAAAATCACTAATGTTCGCCTATTTCTTGCCATGGCTGCTATTCGTCACTGGCCACTACACCAACTAGACATTAAAAATGCCTTTCTTCATGGTGAGTTGGAAGAAGAAATTTACATGGAGCAACCTCTTGGGTTTGTTGCTCAAGGGGAGTCTAGTCTAGTTTGTAAACTTTGTCAGTCTCTTTATGGACTAAAATTGTCTCCAAGAGCTTGGTTTGGGAAATTTAGTGATGTTGTGCAGAATTTTGGGATGAAACGCAATGAAGCCGATCACTTTATTTTTTATCACACTTCTCTTGGAAAATGTGTTTATCTGGTTGTTTATGTTGATGATATAGTCATTACAGGTAATGATGCTACTAGAATCTCTCAATTGAAACAACATTTATTCAGTCACTTTCAGACCAAGGATCTTGGCCACCTAAAATACTTCCTTGGTATAGAGGTGGCTCAATCCAAGGAAGGTATTGTTATCTCACAAAGAAAGTATGCCTTGGATATTCTAGCAAAGACGGGCATGACTGACTGTAGGCCCACTAATAGTCCCATGGATCCAAATCATAAGCTAATAGCTGAACAAGGTGAACCACATTCAGATCCAGAGAGGTATAGAATATTGGTTGCAAAACTTATCTACCTTACCATTACAAGGCCTGATATTTCCTTTGTAGTAGGAGTTGTCAGTCAATTCATGCAGGCCCCTTATGTTGACCATTGGAATGCTGTGATTCATATTCTTAGGTATATCAAAAAATCTCCAAGACAGTGCCTATTGTATGAGGATAAAGGAGACACTCAAATCTCTGGGTATTATGATGCTGATTGGGCAGGATCACCTATAGACAGACGCTCTACTATGGGATATTGCGTGTCTATTGGAGGAAATGTTATTTCTTGGAAAAGCAAGAAACAGAATAATGTCGCTCGATCTAGTGTAGAAGCTAAATACAAGGCTATGGCCTCAACTGCGTGTGAATTGGTGTGGATCAAACAACTTATCAAGAACTAAAGTTCTGTGAAATTCAGTCAATGAAGCTATATTGTGATAACTAGGCAACTCTCCACATTGCTTCTAACCTAGTGTTTCATGAAAGAACTAAACATATAAAGATTGTCTGTCACTTTGTTAGGGAGAAAGTATTGTCTAAGGAGATTAGTGTTGAATTTGTCAGCTCAAATAATCAACTTGCAGATATTTTAACTAAATCATTAACAGGTCCTCAAATTCAATTTATATGTTCCAAGCTTGAAGCATACAATTTATATGCTCCAGCTTGAGGGGGAGTGTTAGAATAGTTGTTTGTTTATCTTTCTAGTATACTCTAGATATGTCTCTAGTAGTATACTCTAGAAGTCTCTACTCTAGAAGTTACCTTATCCTTCTTTTTTTTGTATTCTGTTTCACATATATATAAATATAAGTGTTGTTGGTGTTGAGTGGAACTTTACACTCCAGCACTATTATCCAAAACCTCATTCTCAACTTGGCCAATTGTATATGCATGTGTTTAAGGTTTAAACATTATTGAGAAATACTTTTGAACCTGGAATTGAGAAAGGTCTCTAATGGAGTGTATTGCTAGACATAGAGTAGACTCCATTAGCCTTGTTAAGACCTCTAAGCTTCATCAAACCACTCAACTGAACTTACTAAGACATTAGGAGTAAGGTTGAGTAGTTTAGGCTTGATTCAGTGGGAAATCACAATTTAAGCATTGTTAGGTTAAGGTGAATCTGAAATATTATGTTGAATAGAGAATAACTTAACTATTATGCATGGAAGGCACGCCTAGAGAAACCTAACCCTCGACACGCT
The DNA here is from genome assembly GCA_014843725.1 of Amphicarpaea edgeworthii. NCBI lineage: Eukaryota > Viridiplantae > Streptophyta > Magnoliopsida > Fabales > Fabaceae > Amphicarpaea > Amphicarpaea edgeworthii. Next base: position 14,313,203 of record CM026326.1, read on the forward strand.
CATTATTATTACCTTCAATTCTTATTCTCCACTATTTGATAGTTCATCTAAATCCAATTTACTGCTTTCTTATTAGTTCTCACTTGTCATTAATTCAATTTTTAGTTTTCCTTACTTTTGTTCATTTAAATTTTGCACAACAAATCAACCCTAAAACCCAATTAGTGCTTAGGAATTAATAATCTTGCTAGTAGTGAAATACAAGCAAATCCCTACGGATTCAATACTAAGATCTTCCCTTTTATATTACTTGAGTGATTTGGTACGCTTGCCAATTTGTCCACATGCAACTTCAACACTTTGATCATGTGAGACAACATACTGAATTTGGAGCATTAGAAACTACTTTTGATTTATGTCATTGGTTGGGTAATAATAGAAAAGCATAAATTTTTCCTCTTGTGTATATGGTGATAACTCCAATTCTTACACTTCCTGTGTCCACAACTATTGCATAACAATCTTTCTCTCAGTTATGAATATATTTAAGACTGCACTTCGCAATAAGATGCAAAATTAATTCTTGTCTGACTGTTTGTTAGTGTACATTGAAAAGAAAATTGCTGAAAAATTTAGTGTAGATTTAATTATAAATGATTTTTGTGACATGTAAGAAAGACGTTTTGCATTTTGATAGATTATTAATGTAATTAACATTTTAGATCAATTTATGAATATTTTACATAGAATTGATTAGATTTTTTTTTGTTAGATAATTTTTTTTATAGTGGTCCCCTTGTCCTTCAAGTCTGGAATCTCCCCTCTTTGTACGTACTATTCAATTTCTGTTGGGTTATCCGTACTAAGGTCTTAGAAGAAATTAATTAATTAATAAAGTATTTGCTATCTCTTTGCTCTTTTTTTTTCCAAATTTTATTTATGTAATAATTGTTTAATTATATTTTTTGTTAGTAGTTTATTATGTTTGCCTCCAACAAAACTAAAAGTAAAACAACCCATCTGAGCAAAGTAAAAATTATGTTATGAACATAAACTATATCATGCATCAAATCATAAACTATCGTAGATAAACTATTATATATGGTAAGTTTGTTTATTTTTTATTTTTTGAACAACAAAAGTGTAGTGTATATTAATATATGGAAATGATGAAACAAAAAGGCATACAACCAATCTTGTACCAGTAGTACAAATTTCTTCAACTGTACATATTGTACAGTAACTAAAAACCGCATAAAAAAAAACATGGCCCCACCTAACACTATATTTAACTATACTTCCAAAATAGAGTTGTACATAATACTTTGCTCAATCATATAAACACATTAAAGGACATGTATATCGGGAAGGAAAAAATGATCCCGATTTGGATCCTCCTTTATAAAGTAACCATTACCACAAAATTGTCTTGATACAATGCAATAATATTGGTCATTCCGTTGTCCCATCTTAAAAGGCAATTATGTTTCTCAAATTCCATAAGCTCCACATTGTGGCATGCCAAATTACCGATTTCCATTTTCTAAATTTGCCTCCTTTAAAGTAAAATCCTATCTGGTCATATAATTGCTTAATTGTTTGTGGTAGAACTGTGGAGATTCCAAGCCACTTGAATATGTTGTTCCAAAGCTCAAAAATAGGTTTGCACAAAAGGAAACTATGAGAACACCATGACTTTTGAGGGTGCTGCATAATCCCAAAAAAGCCTCCCCACAGCAGATTGAGAAAAACATGTTTTATCTATCAATGTCCTGTATAGAGTATTCACGCTAGAGCCTTTAATTGGGTCAAGGCTCCAGGACCATTAATATGTTTCCCCCACTTTCAATTGTATGGTTTGTAGAGTTTGTTTTAGAATTTCCAATTGTTCCTCCTCCCATGTAAATAATGTTTTGTGCCATTACCAATTTCCAATTATACTTGAACATGCAAAAATCAACATATCAGATATTGAAATCTCTTTGTTAGTAACTAATTGGAACAATCTAGGGAATGACTATTTTAGTGTTTCCCTTCCTACCCATCTCATCCCATAAACTCGTGTTTAAACCACCCCCACTCTTCTCGTGACTATATTCTCAAAACATCCTAATTGTGTCCCCATAGGATTCCCAGACTTAATAATATTCCTCCACTAGATTGAGGAGCTATTTGAGTATAACCGAAATGTTTTCATTTTATCCAAGTTACCATATTTATGTTCCAGTAAGCCATGCCAAATCGCCTTCTTCTCTGACATTAATCGCCATTTCCCATTTTATTCGTAATGAGGTATTGAACAACTCCAAATTTTTAATTCCTAAACCCCCTTTTGATTTTGGTTTACAAATCTGCCCCCATTTGACCCAAGAAATTTTATGCACTTCATTAACACCATTCCAAAGGAATTGTCTCTAAATCCTTTCAGGCACTTTGATTACAACTTTAAGGGCTTTGAAAAAGGGGAAATAGTATAGAGGAAGACTAGTTAAGACTGAATTGATAAGAGTGAGTTTTCCCCCAATAGATAGGTTCTTGCCTTTCTAGCTTGACAACTTTTTCCTAAATTTCTCGACAATAGGGTCCCATGTTTTGCAGGCTCGCAGATTTGCTCTAATAGGCAGACCAAGAAACTTGAAAGGAATTTGAGCAACATTACAATGGAGATATTCCTCTACTTCTCTTAAGAAAATCCAATCCACATTCAACCCATGTACATTAATCTTGAAAAAGTTCACCTTCCAGCTCGCAATCAGTTCAAAAAATGAAAAATAGCTTTTATAGTTCTTTGGTTTGCAAGAGTTGGCCTCCCCAAAACAATTGAATCATCAACATATTGAAGAATAGAGAATTTCACACCATCATTCATCCTCACTAGCTGATATATTCCAACCTCAACCGCCTTGTTGAATAATCTAATTAATCCTTCTGCTATTAATAAGAACAGAAAATGGGCCAACGGATCGCCCAACTTCAGATCCTTTTTAGGCTTAAATTCTAGAGTAGGACTTCCATTGACAATAATTGAGATGTTGCTTGAACAAATGCACGTCTTCATCCACTTATGCCATTTGATAGGGAAACCAAGTCGAATCATCATATAGTCCAAAAAATACCAATTTACCGAATCATATGCTTTATGAAAATCCACTTTAAAGATGAAGAATTTTTTTCTGTAAGCCTCTTCGCTTAATCCACCACTTTGTTTATCACTAGAACCCCATCAAGGATTTGTCTTCTAGGTAGAAAAGTTGTCTAGTAGGGAGATATGATAGAAGAAATCACCTTTTTCAATATGTTTACTAGAACTTTTGATATAATATTATGTAGGCTTTCGATTAAAGAAATGGGGCAATATTCAGAAAGGTTTTGTGAATGTGAAACCTTCGATCTCAGTGCAATAAAGGAGGAAGTTATGGCCATTGGCAACTATGAATTCAAATAAAATTCCTAGATAGCTTGGCATAGCTCATTACCAATGATATCCCAACATGATTTGAAAACTTGTAGGTTAAAACCATCTGGACTTCCCTGCATCACAGCTCCACATTACATCTTTGACTTCCTCATTGGTGAAAGGTTCAATAAGGGAATTGCAATCTTGGCCATTTAGCTAGGAGAAATTGATATTGTCTAGAGAAAGTTTTGAAATTAGCGTTGTTGACATTAAGAATGGAAGCATTTATTCTTCTAGTTTTGATTTTAGTTTTGCATGCCAAACATGTAATAGATGTGGCATTGTATTGATTATTTTAGATTAGGCTTTGCTTGATATTTGCTTTTGTTTTAGCTTTAATCCTTACCTCATTCACATGACTATTCTTTCAAGTGTTGTTGGATATCAATTTGATGTACAAGGGATTGCATGGTTTTTGCAAACTTATATGTAAATTGAAATTCATTAACTTTGTTAGAACCAAGACATTGGATGATGTCTGGCCCCTAATCCTTTAATGGGTTTTGATGATAACAAATGTGATAATATTTTATCAACTTATTTGAATTTAAGTAATTTCAGGGAATCAAAATTTGATCAACAGACAAATGGTATAATCTCTCCATAGCACTCTCTATCTTAATGTCTGATAACTAGTAACAATTTATCAAATACTATAAATGCTTTTAATAAGACTAAAATAAGCTTTGGAACAGTCCATGCAAAGTTCATAAGATCAAACGATATAGTCTTAGAACAGACCATGCTAAGTCTTGGAAAGACTCATGCAAAGTCTAAGACTAGACCATACAACAGTCTCGGACAGACTATGTGAAGTCTTGGGACAGACAACATGAGTCTAGAACCAGACTATGCATGTGTACTAGACCAGACCATGTATGGAACATGGTCAAACAATGCATAGTCAAGACAGACCATGATTAAGCCAGGCCAAACAATGTCTAAAGCTAGGCCAAACCATGTTTGTCATTCCAGACCATGCTTAGTCAGACCAGACTGTGTCTGTTAAGCCAGACATTGTCTGTGCAGGAACAAAACATGATCTGTCATATGTGCTGAGGAATATGTGCTTTATAATTAATTCTTTACACAAATAAAGACATTGTTGTTATAGAAAGAAAGGGAGATACTCTCTAAACTTACTTTCTTCTATTCCTCATATTGCTTGCATGTATCGAATTCTGTGAAGTGTGTAGGTATAGCCAAAAGACTAATCAGCATTGAGATACACACCTTAAGCTAAAAGCCAAATGTGACAAAGATAGAAACCTGCTTTAGTCACATCAAGCATAGTCAAAGCAACTTCAACACTCTTCTATGAGACAACGGAAACCTATCTTCTCCAACGTTCAAATCCATCATGCTCACTATATAAAGATGCTTCCATGCAACGAGAAGAAGATGATGAAATGCTAAGGAACAAAATGAAACCATTCAAAGCAATCTGAATAGCAAGCAAAGCACCTTGAGAAAAAGAAAAAGAAACATGAGCTAAGAGAAAAGAGAATAGCCATCTTCTACAAGCTCATACAGATTCAACACTTATTCTTATCCTCTCTTTGAGAGTTATTTGAATCTTATATATATTTGAATAGAAAGTCAGGAGTGGGTTAGTGATAAAAGAATACTTGGGAAGTATAATCTCAGGGGGAGATTCATACTTATAACCAGAAGTGGTTTACAATACTTGTAGCTAGTAGTGGCATAGAGAATACTTGTAGCTAGAAGTGGCAGTGAAGAATACTTGTTTTGTAATTAGTTGATTATAGTGGAACCCTTTAACAGTTGTTAAAGGAGAACTGGACGTAGCTCGGTTGAGTGAACCAGTATAAAAACAAGCTCTCATTTGTTGTCTTGTGATTATATATTTATCTTGCCTACTGTGCTCTTTTGGAAAGGTTTTTCAAAGCTTTGCTTTGCAAGGATATATTTGTTGATTTAAATTTACATATATCCAAGAAGGCAACTTGTGAACTAATAGTAGTTGCGAAAAAGTTTTTTAACCCACTATTCAACACCCCCTTCTAGTGTGTTCTTGTGTATTTCAAACTTTTCTCTATTTTATAGTTTTTGATCAAAACAATTGATTACAACATTTTGTGCAATGGATTACAATTCTTTTAAAATATCAAAAATTGACTCTGACTCAAAACAATAGATTATGTAATCGATTACAATTGAGAATAGATAAAGGAACTGTCTTCTGAGTGTCAATATAATCGATTACATCTTGAGACAATCGATTATATTTGTTATAACGGTCATCTTAAAGATAAGATATCTTATTCGTTTTATTCTTACAATGCAATCTTTTATTTCCAAATCATATCTTCATTCATAAGATAAGAATCAAATATTATAGGTCTCTATATTAAATCATTAATTATGAATTGGGTAAAGTTTGTTAATCTAATATTATACTTTGAATTTGATTCCTCTTGTGCCTTCCTATGTAAAATATGTGTTAATATTTTCTAACAGGCTTGCTAAAACTACTTTTGAAAGTGAGTTTTGATAGCTTGTTTAACCCCCACTACATCTTCCACCCATCCCTATTCTGAGTTGATAGCCAATATTTGATTTGTTCTTTGCCTCATTCTCAAAGTTGAGTGAAATAGATTGGAATTCTAATCCCCATTTTAATCCACTTTGTCCTTGACTTTTGAAATAACATGCTTTTCTTAGCTCTCACCAAACTTTAGAATTCTCGCTGAAGACACGTACAGGTATTTATGAGAAATTGATTTGTCAATCTTCTCAAACTCCACCATAGCCCACTCTTTAAGCGCTGACTTTAGATTCTTCAATTTCTCCTTTATCTCAAATAATTTCTAGCCCACAGATCCCTACTGATTCCATACCTCAATGACTAACTTCTTGAAATCTTTATGTTATAGCTAGCAATTGAAAAATTGGAATGGTGAACTACATAGTGATCAAAAATGATTCTTGATCCAATCAATTATGATGAAATTTTCCACAACTCGATCATACTTTCTTAAATTAAGAAATGGTCCAATCTTCTCATAGTAGAGCCATTTGGATTGGTCCATGAGAACTTCTTCCCTAATTGATGCATAAAACATGAACGCTTAAGGGCAAGCGTACCCTATGTAATAGTAATAGTGGACCTAAGTCTAGATATCATACCCTAGAGATTAGTTGTGGTTCCCAAATAACAAATTCATAGAAGTCAAGTGATTGAATGTTGGTTTGAGTTGTAATTTAATTGGAAAAAGGAAGAAAACAAAAAGAAATTGAGAAATAATGGAGGTTATAACATATTAAAGGACTTAGGGTCGTGAGTTCAGAACTATCTTTGCATTACCCCTATTTTCCTATTTCCTTATTTCAATTATGTTCCATTCATGTATCCAGTTACCAATCCTTCCTCTTAGAATAGTAATCAAAGTTTGATCATGCATTGAAAATACTCTTTTCCCTAATTTATTCCCTTGTTGGTCATGAAGGATTAAATAAGAGAGAAGGTTTTAATTGCAGAGAGGTTGATTAATACTTTTTAATCATATTGAGAATTTAGGTATTTGTTTGGTCATGCAAATCCCTAGGATTCAACGATGGTGTAGGTCAATTAATTAAAAGTGTTGATAATTATAGTTAATCAATTTGGATTATGGGGTGATCCATCCTAAACAATAATAAGAATAACGCAATGATATAATTGGAAGAACAATGAGGAATTTTATTAAAATAGAAGAAATCAGGTTCACATGATAGGTCCTACATCACAACCCTATATTAGGGGTTTAGCTAGCCATAGACATGGGAAAACAATAATCCACAAAAGAAAGCAATAAAGATATTAAAGGAGAAGAATTTTACAAGAATTAATCCTCATGATGTTCCTTGTCTTTTAGTTCCTTCAGAAATTCACAATGCTCAAAGGAAAGTAATTTAGAAAAGTATGTAAAAGATGTTCCCCAAAAGTAAAAGCTAAACTATTTACCGATAAAAATGTTATTGTTGTCTCACAAGGTATGTAGGGGGTTAAGCATGAGGCTGTGCATATTAAGCAAGGGTCAAGTACAAGGTCGTGCACACTATGCAAGAGTTGGATAAATTTTCTAAACCGGAGTGGGTTATGCACGGCCTAGTGCTTGAGGCCGTGCATACTATGGAAGGGGTCAAGCTTAAGGCCGTGCATACCATGTAAGGGTTGGATAAAGTTTCTAAAGTGCTATGGGTTATGCACGGCCTAGTGCTTAAGGCCATGCATACTTTACAAAGAGGAGTTTCTTATGCACTCCCTCGTGCTTGAGGTCATGCTTCTCATCCGACATGCTATTGGTTATGTACGGCCTTGTGCATGAGGTCATGCATACTTGCCTAAGGCCAAATTCACAATTTTTTTAGTTCTTTTTCTACTTCTTTGAGGTTCCACATACCTTGCATCAATCCAACACATATATAAATGAAAGCAATTCGTTATGATGCAAAAAATGGGTAAAATGGTGTGAGAAATCCCATAAAAATAAAGACCAAAATGGGGTTTATCAAACCTCTCCATGTTTGAGCATTGTTTGCACTTAAGCAATTAGTCTGGTCATAGCTGGAAACAAATAGTTCAAAATTTAAAACATAAATCTATGGGATCACTTGTTGCAATCAAGACTGATATATAATAAAAAAAATTTCTTCTGAAGATACAATAACATGAATGGATGATGGCTTTGTATTGTGTGTTTTAGACTAAGTTAGATTTACTTGCTAGGATATGTGCAAACCTTTTCAAAACTTTTGTTCTAACATCAAGAGATGATTTGTAAACTAATAAAACAAATTTTGAGCTTTGCAATAAATTGCACCTTCTTGAAATCAATTACCAGAGGGTCAAAACCAATTTGGAATTATCTCTATCATCGAGTTAATCGATTACAAGAAATGCTAATCGATTACAATGCAATTTTTCAATCTCATAATTGACTCTATCTCTATTGTAATCAATTACTTGAAAGCTACAATCGATTACCATAGATGACAACAAGAAAAAATCATCTTCTGATACACACGAGATAATCGATTACACCTTGTGTCAATCGACTACATCTGGTATAACTGTTATTTTGAAAGATTTCCAAAACTGATCTTTATCAAATCTTTCTTTGATCTTTCTAACCCAATATTTATCTTTCAAATCCAGATCATATATTTGATAGTGTAACTTTTACTCGAAATCATATCCAAATCTTGGATTTCTTTTTCCAAAAGATAAGATTTCCTAAACACTATAAAGGAGACCTCTTTGGTCTACATTATGCATTAACTCAATTAAAAGAGAATTTTGTGCTTTCTTTACAGCTAGATCATTCTGAGTTTAATTCTTGAGCTTTCTTTACAGCTAAATCATCTTATAGGAAAAGCTTTCTTTCTTCTATATCTGCACATTTAAGTGCTTAAGCTCTGTTCTTTTTCCAGCTAAATTTGCAAAGTCTAGGTGCTTCCAGATTAATCTTTATACCAGCAAAATCTGCACATTCTAGGTGCTATTGTTCTTCAATTCTTTTCTTCTTGGTTTTGGTTTTTGGCATTGTAGGAAAGGGTTTCCTAAGTGCTGGAGTGATACGAAACCCCTTCATGAAATTTTGAACAAGCTGTTTTAGGGCACAAAATCAGACTGCGCTTAGGATAATGTCGTAACTCGCAGCCCAGAAGTCCGATTGCGGCGATTCCAAAACGAGGTGAACACTCACGTTCTGAACTACGAAAAAGACTCAAGAAACACTAAAATTGGACACGTAAAACGTGAGATATGGGCCAGAGAAAAATCGAACAGAAAATACCGAATTGAAATTAGAACGTGAATTCGAGAGATGACCGGTGAAAAGGAACAAGAGGGTTACTGGTTTTTAGGGCGCCACAAACCTGGGTTTGATAAGCCAACAAGGAAGATCGCCACAAGAATGTGAATTCTTGATAAGATCAAAGGTTCAACCAAGAACCCTAGCAGAGAGATTTTCTCACAAGTCTCGAACAAAAATATCATTCGATTTCTTATTGATCTCCAATTGTTTTAATACATTTCAGCTTAGGAGTTTATGCACTACACTTAAGCAAATAAAAGAAAAAAACAAAACTCTTAAGGACAAGCATTTCTGACATGTAGTAGCGGTCAAGAATAACAAATCCTTATAAAAAGACTTGGGTTCTAATCCTACCGTAGCCAAAATATTTATTATTTTATTTTATTTTATATACAGCCACACTAAAAAGAAAATAACCCCAAAAGCAAATTAAAAGTCTTGTTATTCAGATTGGCTCTTCTCACTCCAAGTGGGCTATGCATATCAAAACTTTATTCTCCAAGTGTTGGGCTTCAGTAGATTGTTGGGTTTCTAATAGATTAGTCACCACTTGTTGAAGAGCTTCCTTCGCTTTCCTAGCCCTTGCCCTTGTCATGGGTCCCCCAAGTCCTCCAAGTGCCTCATTTTCTTTGTCCCTATCTGTGTTCCCATCATCCCCTCCCTCTTGAAGAGGATTTGTCCTCAAATCCAAGGCCTCATCACCTGCATCAAAAAGAGACAAATCAGAAACATTGAAAGTGGCACTTATATTATACTCACCAGGCAAATCAATCTTGTAAGCATTGTCATTTATCCTCTCCAACACTTGAAATGGACCATCCCCTCTAGGTTGGAGTTTAGACTTCCTTTGTTCAGGGAACCTTTCCTTTCTCATGTGTACCCAAACCCAATCACCAGGTTCGAATACAACTCTCCGTCTTCCCTTATTAGCTTGCTTGGCATAACTCTCAATCTTCTTTTCAATTTGAGCTTTCACACGCTCATGCAGTTTCCTCACATAATCAGCCTTAGCCTGTGCATCCATATGCTTAAAAACATAAATATTAGGCATAGGCAATAAGTCAAGTGGTGTCATAGGATTAAATCCATACACAATTTCAAATGGTGAACAATTAGTTGTACTATGGACAGCCCTATTATATGCAAATTCTACATGAGGTAGACATTCTTCCCAAGATTTAAGATTTTTCTTTAAAATAGTTCTCAAAGCAAAGTGCCTAAAGTTCTATTCACTACCTCGGTTTGCCCATCGGTTTGTGGGTGACAAGTAGTAGAGAAAAGTAACTTAGTACCAAGCTTACCCCACAACGTTTTCCAAAAATGACTTAGGAACTTGGTGTCCCTATCACTCACAATGCTTCTAGGTAGTCCATGGAGTCTCACCACTTCCCTGAAAAATAAGTCAGCTACATGGCAAGCATCATCAACCTTTTTACAAGGAATAAAATGCGCCATTTTTGAGAACCTGTCAACAACCACAAAAATAGAATCCTTGCCATTCTTTGTTCTAGGCAATCCCAAAACAAAGTCCATAGATATATCAATCCAAGGAAAATCAAGAACAGGCAAAGGAGTATATAAACCATGTGGCATCACCTTTGATTTTGCCTTTTTACAAACAATGCAATGCTCACAATATTTATGCACATCACGTTTCATATAGGGCCAATAGAAATGCTCATGCAATGTTTCTAAAGTCTTTTGTACCCCAAAATGCCCCATCAAACCACCTTCATGTGCCTCTTTCACCAACAAATTCCTTATGGAACACTTAGGCACACACAATCTTTTCTCCTTAAACAGATAATCATTATGCCTATAGTAACCATTTTGAGACACTTTTTCACAAGCAGCATATATCTCGAGAAAATTCAGCATCCTGCAAATACATTTCTCTCAATGGCTCAAGTCCAAAAATTTTAGTTTCAAGAGTAGAAAGTAATGCATGCCTTCTAGATAATGCATCAAAGAACAATATTCCCTTTTCCCTTTTTATGTTTTATGACATATGGGAATTGTTCTAGGAACTCAACCCATTTTGCATGTCGCTTGTTCAGCTTGCCTTGTCCTTTCAAATATTTAAGGGACTCATGATCACTATGAATGACAAATTCTTTGGGCAACAGATAATGCTGCCAAGTTCTCAAAGCACGCACTAAGGCATACAACTCCTTATCATAAGTGGAATAGTTTAGGGCAACCCCATTTAACTTCTCACTAAAATAAGCAATTGGATGCCCCTCTTGCATCAAAACAGCCCCAATACCCACATTAGATGCATCACATTCAATTTCAAAAGATTTTGCAAAATTTGGTAATGCAAGAATGGGGGCATTAGTTAATTGATGCTTAAGTGCAGCAAACGCTTGTTCTTGTTTTTCACCCCACTTGAAGCCAACATGCTTTTTAACTATTTCATTAAGAGGTGCAGCCAAGGTACTAAAGTCCCTAACAAACCTCCTATAGAAACTAGCTAAACCATGAAAGCTCCTAACTTCACTCACGGTTTTTGGTGTAGGCCATTCTTGGATGGCCTTAACCTTTTCCGCATCTACCTGTACTCCCTTAACACTCACCACAAATCCTAGAAATACAACATGATCAGTGCAAAAAATGCATTTTTCAAGATTTGCAAATAATTTTTCCTTTCTAAGCACATTCAAGACAGCACTCACATGTTCAATATGCAAATCAAGACTAGTGCTATAAATCGAATATCATCAAAATACACCACAACAAACTTGCCTAAAAATTCCCTTAAGACATGGTTCATTAATCTCATAAAAGTGCTTGGGGCATTAGTTAGTCCAAAGGGCATCACCAGCCACTCATATAAACCATACTTAGTTTTAAAGGCAGTTTTCCATTCATCCCCTTCCCTTATCCTAATTTGATGATACCCACTTTTTAAATCAATTTTAGAAAATATGCAAGCACCATGTAGCTCATCAAGAAGATCATCTAACCTGGGAATAGGATGTTTGTACTTGATCGTGATGTTATTAATAGCCCTGCAGTCAATGCACATCCTCCAAGTACCATCCTTCTTAGGTACTAAAATCACTGGAACAGCACACGGACACATGCTCTCTTGCACCCATCCTTTGTTCATCAATTCTTCAACTTGCCTTTGAATTTCTTTGGCCTCTTGAGGGTTGCTTCTATATGCAAGCCGATTGGGCAATGAAGCTCCGGGGACAAGGTCAATGTGATTCTCAATTCCCCTCAAAGGTGGTAATCCCATTGGAACCTCCTTTGGAAACACATCCTTGTATTCCTGCAAAAGAAATTCAACACTAGCAGGGACAGCAATTTCATTAGAGTTATTAGCAACATGCATATTATTTTTGCAATACAACAAGTACAATGGCTTGTTGGTGAGCAGCATCCTCTTCACCTCACTCTCTTTTGCTAGACAACTCATTTTGCTCTCAAGTGTTTCACTCCTTCCCACAAGTGTTTCACTCTTTTTCTTTCCACTCTTTTTATGTGTTTCACTCATTTCTCTTTTCTCTTGCACTCTTTTTTTCTCTCAATTTTACCTGGTCCTCACACACCTCTCTAGGAGATAATGGTTTGAGAGTAATTTTCTTCTCATTGTGCATGAAAGAGATTTTATTTGTGAACCCATCATGAATTGCCTTGGTATCATATTGCCATGGCCTCCCTAAGAGGATATGGGTTGCCTCCATTGGGACCACATCACACAGCACCTTTTCACTATATTGTCCTATGGAAAGGCACACCTCCACTTGCTTGCTGACGATCATCTCCCCATCTTCACTCAGCCATTGAAGTTTGTATGGCCTAGGATGCGGTTTAGTCTCCAAATTTAATTTGGACACTAATCTAGAGCTAGCCACATTAGTACAGCTTCCACCATCAACTATCAATGAACAAAGTTTCCCATTGATTGAACATCTAATGTGAAAAATGTTCTCTCTTTGGGAATGATCTAGGGCTTGCATCTGACTTCCCATCAACCTCCTAACCATCAACAAGTCACCCCCCATTGCTTCCACTTCTATTTCTTCCTCTTCCTCTTCCTCTTCTTCACTGGCTGAAGACTCATTTTGGAGCATTTTACATCTCTAGACTTGGTTTTTGGAGGTGATGCGCGAGACCTCATTGGTGACTTTTTGTGTGAGGAAGCCATTGCTGGACTAGATGAAGAAGATCCTTTATCACTCTTGGACCTATCCCTCCAATGGTTGTTGTTGAAATTGGAAGAACTTTTTTTCATGGCCCCTTTTCTTTTGAGTTGTTGTTCTACCAGTACAGCTTTGTGAAATAAATCTTCCAACTCAATATACTCTTGCAGCTCAACAACATCTCTAATTTCATTGTTCAACCCACCCAAAAACCGAGCCATAGTTACTTCATTGTCTTCATTAATTTTGGCCCGAATCATAGTCACTTCCATGTCTTTGAAATACTCTTCAACACTCCTGTTGCCTTGATTTAATTTCTGAAGTTTCAGCTGCAAATCCCTATTGTAACTAGCTGGTACATATCTCTTCCTCATGATGCTCCTCATCTCAGCCCAAGTGTCTACCACTGGTTCTTCATTTCTCAGCCTCTCCCTTTGATACTTGTTCCACCAAATAAGCGCATAATCAAAAAATTCAGCTGCTGCCATCTTAACCTTTTGCTCCTCGGTGTAATTGTTACAAGAAAACACATGCTCAATCTTCAACTCCCACTCCAAATATGCCTCCGGGTTTCCTTTTCCTCCGAAAGGTGGGATGTTTAGCTTGATCCCTTCAAGTCTGTTTTGTCTTTGCTCACCGTCATTATCTCTTCTTCTATAATTTCTCCTTCCATCTCCAAGCAGGCCAACCTTCATTATGAGGACCTTGATTCTCCAACAACTCTATTCTTGCATACATCTCCTCGAGTGCTCTCTCAAAGCATTCTTTGCATTTGAGCAGTGAGAGCTTCAATTAGCAGTCTATTTGCTCCATCATGAGGAGGAGGAGAGCCATTACCACCTGTTCTTGACATATTCAAAATAACAGTAACAAACAGATAATATGAAAATAGGACCTCACCACTCTTCTCACGTGTTTACACTCTTAAGATGAACACTCGTGTATATCACTCTTGATGGCTGTTTTTTTTTTTTTTTTATGATGTATCTCTCTTGCCTTTTACCACTCTCTCCCTCACTTAAGGTTCTTACTTGAATCAGCCAATCTATTTCAAGAATCACTTTCACATGGCGAACAGAGTTTTAACACAAGTGGTAAAGAACAATTTTACCACTAACACTCACAAGAATGACAAAACAAGAGATACTATGAAGAAAACAGAACAACCAAGACACTTTTGAGTTTAGGACAGCAAATTAACAAAAACAAAAACCCACAGATTAGGCTGAAGCAACTGGAACTGATTATATATAAGTCCTCTATGTCCAGAATTCAACAAGGCAAGAATTCACATATACTAAACACCAATTCACAATTACTTCATCTTCACTTCCTTTTTTTTTTTTTTTTTTTTTCAAACCTTGCTGCATAATTTTTTTTTTTGTGTTGATGCAGAAAATAGTGAAACAAAATACTTCAACACCAGTTGCAGAACTAGGGCACAACAAAAACAAGTAATTTGGAAACAAGTGCACAAAAACAGGAAAAAGGAAACTGATGCACTAAATCAGGATTAACGGGAGCAGACACAACTTACTAGAATTAACGCAATCAAACTAGAATCCAAACATTAATATGAAATTGATTCTAAATCAAGCTCTGATTACCAAATGATACGAAACCCCTTCATGAAATTTTGAACAAGCTGTTTTAGGGCACAAAATCAGACTGCGCTTAGGATAATGTCGTAACTCGCAGCCCAGAAGTCCGATTGCGGCGATTCCAAAACGAGGTGAAGACTCACGTTCTGAACTACGAAAAAGACTCAAGAAACTCTAAAATTGGACACATAAAACGTGAGATATGGGCCAGAGAAAAATCGAACAGAAAATACCGAATTGAAATTAGAACGTGAATTCAGAGATGACCAGTGAAAAGGAACAAGAGGGTTACTGGTTTTTAGGGTGCCACAAACCTGGGTTTGATAAGCCAACAAGGAAGATCGCCACAAGAATGTGAATTCTTGATAAGATCAAAGGTTCAACCAAGAACCCTAGCAGAGAGATTTTCTCACAAGTCTGAACAAAAATATCATTCTGATTTCTTATTGATCTCCAATTGTTTTAATACATTTCAGCTTAGGAGTTTATGCACTACACTTAAGCAAACAAAAGAAAAAAACAAAACTCTTAAGGACAAGCGTTTCTAACATGTAGTAGCGGTCAAGAATAACAAATCCTTATAAAAAGACTTGGGTTCTAATCCTACCGTAGCCAAAATATTTATTATTTTATTTTATTTTATAGACAGCCACACTAAAAAGAAAATAACCCCAAAAGCAAATTAAAAGTCTTGTTATTCAGATTGGCTCTTCTCACTCCAAGTGGGCTATGCATATCAAAACTTTATTCTCCAAGTGTTGGGCTTCAGCAGATTGTTGGGTTTCTAATAGATTAGTCACCACTTGTTGAAGAGCTTCCTTCGCTTTCCTAGCCCTTGCCCTTGTCATGGGTCCCCCAAGTCCTCCAAGTGCCTCGTTTTCTTTGTCCCTATCTGTGTTCCCATCATGGAGTGGTTTAGGAAAGGGCTTCCTAAACACTTTCTAGGAAGGGGATTCCTAGAGGTAGTGCTTGAGTGGTGAAGGTGTTTCACACTCTCACATAGGTACTTGTTTGGGTTGTGAATAAGGGTTGTTGTGATTTGTGTGTGTAAGGTGTTTGTAACTCAAGATCATAGTGGGGCTCCTTGATGTGAGAAGAATTGGATGTAGACCGGGTTGTGGTCAAACCAGTATAAACCATTTGACTAAATTCTCTCTTCCTTCATCTCTTTACTGTCTTGTGTTTTTAATTATTTGTTTAAATTGATCTAACAAGGCTGTTTTCATTGAGTTTCTATATTATCATTCAATCAACAACTTATTTGTGAAACACTTCAAGAGAGTGGGTGAAAACTTTTTATCTTTGAAAAAGAAATCGAATGTTTTTAAATATCAATTCACCCCCCTCTTGATTTGACTAGCTGATTCTAACACTCTTTGCAAAATAAAACACTTTAAACACTTTGTTCTCATCACCCAACCTCCAAGTCAATTTCCCTTGTCAGACATCAATCAAGGCCCCTCATGTGTTGAGGAAGGGGTGTCCCAAAATAATTGGGATTTGTTCATCCTCTTCCATGTCTAAAATTACAAAGTCAGTAGGGAAAATACATTTTCCAACTTTGAATAGTAAGTTGTCCACTATCCCACATGGATAGGTAAGGGTCCTGTCTGAAAGCATAAGAGAAATGTTAGTGGTTTGGGGTTCTTGTAACCACATCTTCTTATAAGTAGAATAAGGAATTAAATTAATGCTAGCACCCATATCACATAATGCTCTATCAAAATGTAACATGCCAATAGTACAAAGAATTGAAAAACTCCATGGATCTTTGAGCTTAGGGGGTATCTTTTTTAGAATCACAGCAAATCACTCTTTGTTGAGACCAACGGTGGCAAAGTTTGCTAGTTTCTTTTTTCTTGAAAGAATTTTTTTTTACAAATTTTTTAGCGTACTTTGGCATTTCTACAATGGCCTCAACAAAGGGAAAATTGATATGCAGTTTCTTTAACATGGAAACAAATTTAATGAACTGCTTATCTTTATTCTCATTTGTGATTCTTTGAGGGAATAAAACACTTACCTTAACAGGTGTTAGTACCTCCTTTTCACCCTTTTTTTTACTCATGGCTCCTTTTAGTATGAGCCTCTTCTTCTAGTGATGGAGTGGCCTTCTCTTTATTAGAACCAAGACATTTGATGATGTCTGGCCCCTAATACTTTGATAAGTTTTGATGATAAAAAATGTGATAATATTTGATAAACTAATGATTTCAGACTTAGTGATTTCAGGAAATCAAAGTGAGAACAGACAATGGTATAATCACTTAATCTCTCACTTACATCTTAACTGACTGATAACTCGTAACAATTAATCAAGCACTATAATTGCTTCTAATCAGACTAAAATAAGCTTTGGAACAGACCATGCTAAGTTCATAAGATCAAACGGTACAGTCTTGAAACAGACTATGCTAAGTCTTAGAAAGACTCATGCAAAGTCTGAGACCAGACTATGCAATAGTCTCAAATAGACTATGTGAAGTCTTGGGATAGATAACACAAGTCTAGGACCAGACTATGCATACGTACTAAACCAGACCATGTATGGAACACGATCATACAACACAAAGTCAAGAAAGACAATGATTAAGTCAGGCCAGACGATGTCTAAAGTTAAACCAAACAATGACTGAAGCTAAGCCAGACCATGTCTTTCATTCTAGACCTTGCTTAGTCAGACCATACTATGTTTGTTAAGCCAGACGTTGTTTGTGCAGGAACAACCATGCTTAGTCAGATCATACTATGCTTGTTAAGCCATAGTATCTCTTGTTTTGTCATTCTTGTGAGTGTTAGTGGTAAAATTGTTCTTTACCACTTGTGTTAAAACTCTGTTCGCCATGTGAAAGTGATTCTTGAAATAGATTGGCTGATTCAAGTAAGAACCTTAAGTGAGGGAGAGAGTGGTAAAAGGCAAGAGAGATACATCATAAAAAAAAAACAGCCATCAAGAGTGATATACACGAGTGTTCATATTAAGAGTGTAAACACGTGAGAAGAGTGGTGAGGTCCTATTTTCATATTATCTATTTGTTCTTGTTATTTTGAATATGTCGAGAACAGGTGGTAATGGCTCTCCTCCTCCTCATGATGGAGCAAATAGACTGCTAATTGAAGCTCTCACTGCTCAAATGCAAAGAATGCTTGAGAGAGCACTGCGAGGAGATGTATGCAAGAATAGAGTTGTTGGAGAATCAAGGTCCTCGTAATGAAGGTTGGCCTGCTTGGAGATGGAAGGAGAAATTATAGAAGAAGAGATAATGACGGTGAGCAAAGACAAAACAGACTTGAAGGGATCAAGCTAAACATCCCACCTTTCAGAGGAAAAGGAGACCCGAGAGGCATATTTGGAGTGGGAGTTGAAGATTGAGCATGTGTTTTCTTGTAACAATTACACCGAGGAGCAAAAGGTTAAGATGGCAGCAGCTGAATTTTTTGATTATGCGCTTATTTGGTGGAACAAGTATCAAAGGGAGAGGCTGAGAAATGAAGAACCAGTGGTAGACACTTGGGCTGAGATGAGGAGCATCATGAGGAAGAGATATGTACCAGCTAGTTACAATAGGGATTTGCAGCTGAAACTTCAGAAATTAAATCAAGGCAACAGGAGTGTTGAAGAGTATTTCAAAGACATGGAAGTGACTATGATTCGGGCCAAAATTAATGAAGACAATGAAGTAACTATGGCTCGGTTTTTGGGTGGGTTGAACAATGAAATTAGAGATGTTGTTGAGCTGCAAGAGTATATTGAGTTGGAAGATTTATTTCACAAAGCTGTACTGGTAGAACAACAACTCAAAAGAAAAGGGGCCATGAAAAAAAGTTCTTCCAATTTCAACAACAACCATTGGAGGGATAGGTCCAAGAGTGATAAAGGATCTTCTTCATCTAGTCCAGCAATGGCTTCCTCACACAAAAAGTCACCAATGAGGTCTCGCGCATCACCTCCAAAAACCAAGTCTAGAGATGTAAAATGCTCCAAAATGAGTCTTCAGCCAGTGAAGAAGAGGAAGAGGAAGAGGAAGAGGAAGAAATAGAAGTGGAAGCAATGGGGGGTGACTTGTTGATGGTTAGGAGGTTGATGGGAAGTCAGATGCAAGCCCTAGATCATTCCCAAAGAGAGAACATTTTTCACACTAGATGTTCAATCAATGGGAAACTTTGTTCGTTGATAGTTGATGGTGGAAGCTGTACTAATGTGGCTAGCTCTAGATTAGTGTCCAAATTAAATTTGGAGACTAAACCGCATCCTAGGCCATACAAACTTCAATGGCTGAGTGAAGATGGGGAGATGATCGTCAGCAAGCAAGTGGAGGTGTGCCTTTCCATAGGACAATATAGTGAAAAGGTGCTGTGTGATGTGGTCCCAATGGAGGCAACCCATATCCTCTTAGGGAGGCCATGGCAATATGATACCAAGGCAATTCATGATGGGTTCACAAATAAAATCTCTTTCATGCACAATGAGAAGAAAATTACTCTCAAACCATTATCTCCTAGAGAGGTGTGTGAGGACCAGGTAAAATTGAGAGAAAAGAGAGTGCAAGAGAAAAGAGAAATGAGTGAAACACATAAAAAGAGTGGAAAGAAAAAGAGTGAAACACTTGTGGGAAGGAGTGAAACACTTGAGAGCAAAATGAGTTGTCTAGCAAAAGAGAGTGAGGTGAAGAGGATGCGGCTCACCAACAAGCCATTGTACTTGTTGTATTGCAAAAATAATATGCATGTTGCTAATAACTCTAATGAAATTGCTGTCCCTGCTAGTGTTGAATTTCTTTTGCAGGAATACAAGGATGTGTTTCCAAAGGAGGTTCCAATGGGATTACCACCTTTGAGGGGAATTGAGAATCACATTGACCTTGTCCCCGGAGCTTCATTGCCCAATCGGCCTGCATATAGAAGCAACCCTCAAGAGGCCAAAGAAATTCAAAGGCAAGTTGAAGAATTGATGAACAAAGGATGGGTGCAAGAGAGCATGAGTCCGTGTGCTTTGTTCCAGTGATTTTAGTACCTAAGAAGGATGGTACTTGGAGGATGTGCATTGACTGCAGGGCTATTAATAACATCACGATCAAGTACAGACATCCTATTCCCAGGTTAGATGATCTTCTTGATGAGCTACATGGTGCTTGCATATTTTCTAAAATTGATTTAAAAAGTGGGTATCATCAAATCAGGATAAGGGAAGGGGATGAATGGAAAACTGCCTTTAAAACTAAGTATGGTTTATATGAGTGGCTGGTGATGCCCTTTGGACTAACTAATGCCCCAAGCACTTTTATGAGATTAATGAACCATGTCTTAAGGGAATTTTTAGACAAGTTTGTTGTGGTGTATTTTGATGATATTCTGATTTATAGCACTAGTCTTGATTTGCATATTGAACATGTGAGTGCTGTCTTGAATGTGCTTAGAAAGGAAAAATTATTTGCAAATCTTGAAAAATGCATTTTTTGCACTGATCATGTTGTATTTCTAGGATTTGTAGTGAGTGCTAAGGGAGTACAAGTAGATGCGGAAAAGGTTAAGGCCATCCAAGAATGGCCTACACCAAAAACCGTGAGTGAAGTTAGGAGCTTTCATGGTTTATCTAGTTTCTATAGGAGGTTTGTTAGGGACTTTAGTACCTTGGCTGCACCTCTTAATGAAATAGTTAAAAAGCATGTTGGCTTCAAGTGGGGTGAAAAACAAGAACAAGCGTTTGCTGCACTTAAGCATCAGTTAACTAATGCCTCCATTCTTGCATTACCAAATTTTGCAAAATCTTTTGAAATTGAATGTGATGCATCTAATGTGGGTATTGGGGCTGTTTTGATGCAAGAGGGGCATCCAATTGCTTATTTTAGTGAGAAGTTAAATGGGGCTGCCCTAAACTATTCCACTTATGATAAGGAGTTGTATGCCTTAGTGCGTGCTTTGAGAACTTGGCAGCATTATCTGTTGTCCAAAGAATTTGTCATTCATAGTGATCATGAGTCCCTTAAATATTTGAAAGGACAAGGCAAGCTAAACAAGCGGCATGCAAAATGGGTTGAGTTCCTAGAACAATTCCCATATGTCATAAAACATAAAAAGGGAAAAGGGAATATTGTTGCTGATGCATTATCTAGAAGGCATGCATTACTTTCTACTCTTGAAACTAAAATTTTTGGACTTGAGCCATTGAGAGAAATGTATTTGCAAGATGCTGAATTTTTTGAGATATATGCTGCTTGTGAAAAAGTGTCTCAAAATGGTTACTATAAGCATAATGATTATCTGTTTAAGGAGAAAAGATTGTGTGTGCCTAAGTGTTCCATAAGGAATTTGTTGGTGAAAGAGGCACATGAAGGTGGTTTGATGGGGCATTTTGGGGTACAAAAGACTTTAGAAACATTGCATGAGCATTTCTATTGGCCCTATATGAAACGTGATGTGCATAAATATTGTGAGCATTGCATTATTTGTAAAAATGAAAAATCAAAGGTGATGCCACATGGTTTATATACTCCTTTGCCTGTTCTTGATTTTCCTTGGATTGATATATCTATGGACTTTGTTTTGGGATTGCCTAGAACAAAGAATGGCAAGGATTCTATTTTTGTGGTTGTTGACAGGTTCTCAAAAATGGCGCATTTTATTCCTTGTAAAAAGGTTGATGATGCTTGCCATGTAGCTGACTTATTTTTCAGGGAAGTGGTGAGACTCCATGGACTGCCTAGAAGCATTGTGAGTGATAGGGACACCAAGTTCCTAAGTCATTTTTGGAAAATGTTGTGGGGTAAGCTTGGTACTAAGTTACTTTTCTCTACTACTTGTCACCCACAAACTGATGGGCAAACCGAGGTAGTGAATAGAACTTTAGGCACTTTGCTTTGAGAACTATTTTAAAGAAAAATCTTAAATCTTGGGAAGAATGTCTACCTCATGTAGAATTTGCATATAATAGGGCTGTCCATAGTACAACTAATTGTTCACCATTTGAAATTGTGTATGGATTTAATCCTATGACACCACTTGACTTATTGCCTATGCCTAATATTTCTGTTTTTAAGCATAAGGATGCACAGGCTAAGGCTGATTATGTGAGGAAACTGCATGAGCGTGTGAAAGCTCAAATTGAAAAGAAGATTGAGAGTTATGCCAAGCAAGCTAATAAGGGAAGACGGAGAGTTGTATTCGAACTTGGTGATTGGGTTTGGGTACACATGAGAAAGGAAAGGTTCCCTGAACAAAGGAAGTCTAAACTCCAACCTAGAGGGGATGGTCCATTTCAAGTGTTGGAGAGGATAAATGACAATGCTTACAAGATTGATTTGCTTGGTGAGTATAATATAAGTGCCACTTTCAATGTTTCTGATTTGTCTCTTTTTGATGCAGGTGATGAGGCCTTGGATTTGAGGACAAATCCTCTTCAAGAGGGAGGGGATGATGGGAACACAGATAGGGACAAAGAAAACGAGGCACTTGGAGGACTTGGGGGACCCATGACAAGGGCAAGGGCTAGGAAAGCGAAGGAAGCTCTTCAACAAGTGGTGACTAATCTATTAGAAACCCAACAATCTGCTGAAGCCCAACACTTGGAGAATAAAGTTTTGACATGCATAGCCCACTTGGAGTGAGAAGAGCCAATCTGAATAACAAGACTTTTAATTTGCTTTTGGGGTTATTTTCTTTTTAGTGTGGCTGTATATAAAATAAAATAAAATAATAAATATTTTGGCTACGGTAGGATTAGAACCCAAGTCTTTTTATAAGGATTTGTTATTCTTGACCGCTACTACATGTCAGAAACGCTTGTCCTTAAGAGTTTTGTTTTTTTCTTTTGTTTGCTTAAGTGTAGTGCATAAACTCCTAAGCTGAAATGTATTAAAACAATTGGAGATCAATAAGAAATCGGAATCATATTTTTGTTCGGACTTGTGAGAAAATCTCTCTGCTAGGGTTCTTGGTTGAACCTTGATCTTATCAAGAATTCACATTCTTGTGGCGATCTTCCTTGTTGGCTTATCAAACCCAGGTTTGTGGCGCCCTAAAAACCAGTAACCCTCTTGTTCCTTTTCACTGTTCATCTCTGAATTCACGTTCTAATTTCAATTTGGTATTTTCTGTTCCATTTTTCTTTGGCCCATATCTCACGTTTTACGTGTCCAATTTTAGCGTTTCTTGAGTCTTTTTCGTAGTTCAGAACGTGAGTGTTCACCTCGTTTTGGAATCGCCGCAATCGGACTTCTGGGCTGCGAGTTACGACATTATCCTAAGCGCAGTCTGATTTTGTGCCCTAAAACAGCTTGTTCAAAAATTCATCAAGGGGTTTCGTATCAAGTCAAGTGAAGCTCATGCTAGATAGCTGTTTGAAGCATATCATGAGGAGCTATGTGCTAAGCAAGCTGCCCAAGCACTAGTTGAAGTAGCTGAGGCTGCAAGATTAAGAGAAGAAGCAAGACTATAGGACATAGCTCTAGAAGAAGTTCTTATTGAAGCTCGAGCTGATGATTTGGAAAGAGTTAAATGACATAGCAAATGTTGAAGTTGGATTGAATAAAGCTACTATTACAACTGTTGTTGATGCATTACCTGAACGAACAACTAAATCCCATCCAGCATCAGATTGTCAAGACCTGGTGCCAACACTTTCACGCACAAGCACTCCACTCCCTGCTGAACCCATCAATGTAGCAAGTGGTAGTGACTATGACTCTCAACCAGTGTTTTGAGCTAACTGGAAAAATCTATGTCTGCACTCTGTGTAGAAATTCGTGCTGACTTTGTTCGAGAGATCCATGAGCAAAATGTTGAAACCATTGTGAAGTTAACTGAATCCTTCCATCTCTCTCTCTAGACATTGCTTCCATCTCTTCTAGCACTAGTGGCACCACCTTAGCCACCACAGCAACAAGTTGCTCCAGCCCCCGCTTCTACTCATGCTTCATCAGATGCTGGAGAATTCGAACAGAAGTCATCCAATCCACCACCCTCATGACTATGATGGCATGCATTCATTTCTTTGTTCCCTCCTCTCATTTGTTTTGCTAATGCCAAAGGGGGAGAATTTTATAGATTTTGAATACATTATACTATAACAATGCTTCATCTTTTCAATAAATATCAGTGATTGGTTCACTAATTTTTCATATTCCACTCTTATAATGTCATATATAAATTGTCATTTGCATATGCATGATTAACTCAAGGAGAGTTTCTCATGTCAATAATTGATCATACATTTTTATGCATGACATATATATACTCTGATTATTGAAACTGTATGATTTTATCCCTGTTTATCAAAATTATAACACGTGTTGTCATCATAAAAAAGGAGGAGATTGTTAAAACCAAGACATTGGATGATGTTTGGCCCCTAATCTTTTGATTGATTTTAATGATAACAAATTTGATAATATTTGATCAACTAATGGTTTGAAATTGAGATATTTTAAGGAACCAAAAATCATCACAAACGAATGGTAAAATCTCTACAATCTCATTGTATTGATTAATTGTTAGAAAACACTTTCATAATAAATCAAGCATACAAAGTGCTTTTAATAGACAATGAGGTCACATGTGACCAGACGGAAAAGAGTCCTATTAGATGACATAACATATTTCTAAGTGCAAGGAAATGTCCTTAAGGCATAGACGATGAAATCATTCTGCACTAGACAGTGAAATAGTCCTATGCACAGTTGACAGTGTCTGGTCTTAACAAACACACCAGTCTTGTTGTCCATTGGTACCACACTAGCACCAGTCGACTACGTGCTTATAATTAATATCTTAACTTTAAGAACGTTGTGTCTATAACAGAAAGAGAGGTAGATCTCACTAAACTACTTTACATATATTCCTTGTATATCTGTTTGTTTGTCATGTGAATGGTGAAGTTAAGTAGGTACAAAAAGCTAAACCAGAGTTGTGACAAGACAGGAGCCTACTCTTCTTTGACTTGCTCAACCTAAAGCAACTTCAACACTCAACTGTGAGACAACGAATCAAATCTTCTTTAACGTTCAAATCCATGAAGATCCACTATAAATAGATGCTTCCATACAAAGAAGAAGAAAGACGAAAACCAAGTTGTGCATAGAGAACAAAAAAGTCAAAAAAGCAATCAACTCCAAAAACTTTGACAAAGCTTGCAAAACCCTAGTGAGATAAAGAGCTGAGAGAAAACAAAACACCATCTTCTAAGCTCATAGAGATTCAACTCATTTATACATCATCTCGCTAAGAGTTACTTGAATCTTATTCAATCATTTGAAAAGAAAGCCAGGAGTGGCTTGGTCACCAAACAATACTTGGGTGGTATAATCTTAGGGGGAGATTTATACTTGTAACCAAAGGTGGTTTTAGAATACTTGTAGCCAATAGTGGCATAGAGAATACTTGTAGCCAAAAGTGGCAGTCTAGAATACTTGTTTTGTAATAAGGTTGATTATAGTGGAACCATTTGATAGTTGTTAAAGGAGAATTGGACACAGCTCAAGGTTGAGTGAACCGGTATAAAAACAAGTGTTTTATTCTTGTTTATCTAACCCACTATTCAATCCCCCCCCCTCTTTCTAGTGTGTTCTTGTGTATTTCATGACAACCCTAGATTAGGGGTTTAGCTAGCCATAGACATGGGAAAGCAACAATCCACAAAAGAATGCAATAAAGATATTAAAGGAGAAAATTTTTACAAGAATTAATCCCCATGATGTTCCATGCTCTTTTAGTTCCTTTAAAAGTTCACAATGCTCAAAGGAAATTAATTTAGAAAAGTATGTAAAAAATGTCCCCAAAAAGTAAAAGCTAAACTATTTATAGATAAAAAAAAGTTGTTGTTGTCTCAAAAGGTATGTAGGGGGTCAAAATGAGGCTGTGCATATTATGCAAGGGGTTAAGCACAAGGTTGTGCATATTATGTAAGGGTTGCATAAAGTTTCTAAAGCGGAGTGGATTATGCAAGACCTAGTGCTTGAGGCAATGCATACTATGGGTTTTGCATGGCCAAGTGCTCGAGGTCATGCATACTTTATGAAGCGGAGTTCCTTATGCACTCCCTCATGCTTGAGGGCATGCTTCTCATTTGAAACGTTGTTTGTTATACACGGCCTTGTGCTTGAGGCCCTACATACTTGCTTGAGGCCAAATACACACTTATTTTAGTTCTTTTCTACTTCTTTGAGGTTCCACATACCCTACATCAATCCAACGCACATTTAAATGAAAGCAATTCATTATGATGCAAAAAATGGGTAAAATGGTGCGAGAAATCCCATAAAAATAAAGACCAGAATGAGATTTATCACTAATACAAGGACATCCACTACTCCCATCTTTGTAATAAGATTTTTAAATTTGGCAATTCCAAATCCATTTTGTTGTCCACTAATGCCTCTTCTTTCGCTAGGTACTATGACTACGTTGAAATATCCCCCAAGACACCATGAAACCTGTCTGAAACCCCTCTTAGTCATAGCTAGATCACTCCAGAGCTTCCTCTTTCCAACCAATATACAAGGCAAGTAAATATTGACCACCACAACTTCATTATCCATCGATCCCCATTGAAAACCACACCTAAGAAAACCCGTACCTTCAATTTTGAATCTAAGCTCAAACAAATCCATCTTCCACAATGTAAGTAAACCACTAGACATATCTACAGACAGTTTTTGCAACCATTTGCACTCACCCAGGCAGCCTCCCCATATATCTTTAATCATCTCCTCTGAAAAGCTTTCGATCTTTGTTTCTTGTAACAAGCACATATCCGCTTTGTTCTCCACCAACAAGGCACATATGCATCCTCTCTTTACCTTGTCCCTTAGTCCCCTGACATTGAGGGAGATGATCCTCATGGGATACTCCTTTCCACCCCTTTGTTTCTCTTTTCATCACCATCCCTTGCTTCCTTACTATGCATGAAACTATTAAAAATTACATTTACATAACAAATCCATTGTGATGAATGTGAAACAACACATAAATGAAGTGGCTTGGCAAGAAAAAAATTACCCTTCCATATGCATTGTAATCAAGAGCACTCCTAAGAAGGTCGACGATGTCTTTCTTGAGAAATTTCTTCACTATGATCCTTTTCTTGCGTATCATCTCTAGTCTATTCTTTATTAACTTCAACCGTGATTTGATGTTTTCCCAATTTATTTCATTATTATTATTTATTTTAAGGAGAAAGAAATGAAAGGAGGGAAATGGAGAAGCATCGTTACCAATTTGAATAGAAATTTGGATTTAATAGAGCATCGAACATTTCCACTCCAAAAAATTTGAATATTTGGAGCTAGTAAGTATATCGGAAAAGTGAAAAACTAGAGTCGGCACAGTAATAGTATCTGAGAGGGTATGTTTTTTGTGAAATCAAGAATGAATATGGAAAAACCATAAATGATAATGCAGAGGAATGAAAGACCCTGCACAAAATAGTTGCTTTATCAGTAAGCAAGAGAGCAAAAGTGATGGGAGCAATAAAAACATTTGTGAAATTAATAAGGAGGAATGCAAGAGACTATTCTTAATCATTCCACGAGTCACAAAACATAGATTCTTCATTTCAAGATATGAAACTACCATTTCCCTTTGTTATAGGCACCAAACCAGTGGCAGAAGCAAAAATAATATGGGAAATAAGAAGCCAAAACTTTAGTGGTAAATTACACGAGGCCTTAAATTTTTTAGTTAAAAAAATATTGAACAATCACATTTTTCACCTTGTTAATTTTAATTTTACCTTCCAAGTTTCACAATTTATTACTAAGAGTTTGAATTAAGTGATAACAATTAATAAGAACTATCGAACATTACAAGAAAAGTTACCTATAGTTACATATAAAAAGTATAACTATAGTATATTATATGGAGAATAATGGTAGTGCACAGTGTAACATAGTTTTACATTGTTAGACAATCACAACCATCCATTTATATGACTTTATAGTTTTATTAAAGTCAACTGACTTATCATAAATGAAGGGTTGTGATTATCTAACCATGTAAACCTTACACTTTCAATGCACTACCCTTATTCTCATATTCAGGGACAGAACTACATTCCTCCGTGGGGGGGTCAAAGTCTCCCTAACTGTTTTTTTTTTTTATTCTATATATAATTTATACTAATCTTATTCAACAACCCTGGTCAATCCCTATTAGAGGCTGTCCCATGCTCATTTTAAAACAAAAACTAAAATTGGTTAAACATGCTTTAAAGATTTGGAATAAAAATGTTTTTGGTAAAGTGCATGAACAGGTCACTAGCGTTGCAGCCAAGCTGGATGAGATTCAACAACTGATGGACACTTCAGTAAATTTAGATGATATATAGCAGTAGGAGTATATGGCATAGATTGCATTGCAAAAAGCTCGCTTCTTTAAAGAAGCTTATTGGCTAGAAAAATCCAAAATTAAATGGGTTGCTCTTGGAGATCGCAACATTGATTTTTTCCATAAGTTGGTGGCTTGTAAGAAAGCGGTTAAGCAGATTTCTACAATTGTGAAAGATGGAATTCTCCTGCAAACAGATAAGGACCTTAATGATCATATTATTCAATTTTTTTCATAATTATATGCCTCTCCTAATCTTTGCACTCCTAACTCTTTGGTTGATGCAGTTATCCCTAATTGTGTAGCCTCAAAAGAAAATGCTTCTCTTACTTCACTCCCTTCATTTGAGGAGGTGAAGCATGTTGTCTTTAGTATGAAAGCTGCTAATGCCCCTAGGCCGGATGAATTCAGAGCTTGTTTCTACCATGCCTACTCGGAAATAATAGGCAAAGATGTTTTTGAATCTACTCTTCAATTTTTCACACAACATTGGTTGCTACTCGACCTGGATTCAAATAATGTGGCTCTTATTCCCAAATCCTTAGCTGCTAGTAAAATCGAAGACTATAGACCCATTACAATGGGCAACTTTCAATTCAAAGTTGTCACAAAAATTCTTGTAGATAGGCTAGTTGTTAACACTAACTTCGGAGGCTGTCAATATATTACAGGGTCATTCAAACAATATGACTATCAAAGTAGATATTAAAAAGGCTTTCGACACATTGGAATGGGACTTTCTGTTCAAGGTTTTGGACAGATTTGGTTTCAATAGCGTTTTTTGTAAATGGGTTCATTTAATCCTTAAGTTGGCCCAGCTATCCTTCCTTGCTGGAACTTCGATTAGTTATCTTGCTTGCAAGTGTGGGGTTCGACAAGGAGACCCTCTATCCCCCTTGCTGTTATGTTTGTTATGTTTTGCTGAAGAAGCTCTCAGCAAAGGCATTACTTTTCTACAGCAACATCACCTTATCTCGCCTATCCAAATTTCACAAGCGTATAGCTTCCCTACACATGTACTTTATGCGGATGATATCATCATATTCTGTAGTGGGTCAAGAACAAGTCTCACAAATATTTCCAAATTACTTCAACTGTATGGACAGGCCTCCGGACAATGGCTCAGCTTGGAGAAAAGTCATTTTATTTAGCTAGAACTTCAAATGTGAGATTGATTCAAATTCAGCAATGTCTAGGCTTTAGGCCTGGCAGTCTGCCCTTGCATTATCTTAGGGTTCCCATATCAAGCAGAAGACCCAAATGGATTCATCTCCAACCAATAGCGGACAAAATCAAACTCAAGCTTGCTTCATGGAAGGGCAAAATGTTATCAGATATGGGCAGAGTTCAATTAGTGCAATCTGTCATAACATGGATGCTATTTTATAGCTTTCAAATTTATAAATGGCCTGCACTTCTCATCAAAACTTTGGAGCAATGGATTTGCAACTTTATTTGGTCTGGTGATATAGAAATTAGAAAGCTATCCACTATGGCTTGGCACAAAATATGTACACCCTTTGAAAATGGTGATCTTGGTATTCAGTCTTTAGTCAGATTAAATCAAGCTGCAATGCTCAAATTACTTTGGCAAATGATTTTCACAAATTCTGATTGGGCATGTATGATGAGGGCTAGAGTCATGCAAAATGGAATGTTGCTTACTACTTATAAAATCTCCTCGGTTTAGGTCTCCATTCGAAGTCATTAGGATACTATCCATGATAATACAAGATGGATCATTAATAATAGTTGTTCAGTAAATTTTTGGCTTGATAAATGGTGTATGGAGGTCTCCATTGCAGATCATCTTCAACTATCCACTCGGTGTCGAAGAAATTATTTTCTATAGTTGCTCTAAAATCTCTGGTTCATCTTTATCTGCCGAAATCTCTTTTTTACAACAATTTCAAATTTCATCTATTGCTCCATCTGTTTAGATTTCTCGGGCTATTTCTTGGATTCCCCCCTTAGCTAATTACATTAAATGTAATACTGATGGGTCTGCATTTGGTAGCCTTGGGCACTCTGCTGCTAGGGGCATATTGATGACATATTTTGGCAAGTGTACCAAATATCGCATAAGTAAATTAAAAGGGAAGATTCTAGTATCAAATCCACAGAAAATTGTCCATATTTGACTATTAGTAAAGTGATCAATTCCTAACAATAGTTTAGTTTTTAAAGTTGATTGTTTTGTAAAACATAAGTAACAATAGAAAATAAACTAAATACTACAATTAACACTAACGATAAACAATAAAAACGATAATGGTGATTCAGGACTATGATTGAGCAGTTGGCATGCTTGAGTTTGAGAAGGGAATGATGGATATGTTGAGGATTTGGTTCAATCAGTTTGCTTCCCATGTAAACATATAAGATATATTCTCCATTCACATTAATAGTTCAGATTAACTTTGATCTAAAAGTGCTCAAAACGTGATCTCTCATCAAATCAAGCCTAAACTGCTCAACCTCACTTCCGATATCTCAGTAAGTTCAGTTGAGTAGTTTGATGAAGCTCAGAGATCTTTACGAAGCTAATGGAGTCTATCCTATGTCTAAAAATACACTCCATTAGAGTCCAAACTCAGTTCCAAGTTCAAAAGCATTTGTCAATGGCAGATAAACTCTAAAACATACATATATAACTGATCATATCATATAACATGAATAAAGATAGAGAAATGAACATTAAACTGAATATTTCAATGAATAGATATGAAGGAAGCATTTACAAGATTAGCACCTAGTTCCAAGTCCTCAACACTAATGGATTAGCCTCTCATTGTCATGAGAAGCCTTGAAAAGGTTACAAAATGGGAGAGGGAGAACAGAGTAAACAGGGGAAGAACAGAGGAAAGGCAGCTCAAAATATCCAACCAAGTCTGAATGCCTAAAAATTATTACAAGTGCAACTTATATAGTCGAATACTCGCTTAGCGCAACATTTCGCTAAGTGCAGGATACTACATAATGCATCTCAGAACAGTGATGTCACGCTAAGCAATTCTTCAGTTCAAACAAAGAGGCCGCCTAGCTCGCATAGCTTGATTTTGCGTTTAGCGAGTGGAGCGTTGATCGAGCTATGTCGCTAAGCGAGATATGTCTTCTTCTTGTGTCCTCCCTTTACTATTGAATCTAGGCCTGCAAACATAAATTAGAATATATTTCTCACAAAATAGCTTCCTAGGGTTAGAATTATCAAACTATACAAATCTATATTAAATGATTTCAAACAAAGCTAAAAGACTTGAGAACGTTGGAGAATCGCTACAAAAGTGATACTATATTTATGTATATAAAGCGATTATCACATATTTAGAGATTGTTATGGCTGCTTTAAGGGTGATTTTTGTATGTATCTTGGCCTTCAAAACTCAGCTTATGTAGAACTAATGGTTGTTGTTTTGGCACTGGAAACTACACATAAATATAATTGGAAGCATCTTTGGCTGAAAAGTGATGCTATGATTGTTCTTCATGCTTTTAACAATGCAAGATTAATCCCATGGCAGCTGACACAAAGATGGAATCAAGCTTTGAGAGGCTGTTCGACAAATTTGCTGAAAATCACTCATGTACACCGAGAAGGAAGCAACTGTGTGGATACATTAGCCAAATATGGCACAAATCATAGAACTAAATTTCTTTTGTTTAATAATCTTCCTAGATTTATTTTGATGGAATTCATGAAAGATCAATGTAAATATGTTACATTTAGGGGAAGATAATCCATCTTGTATTGAATTATTGCATTCTTTTTTATGGGTTTGGCTTGAACCCCCAAACTTTTTTTGTATCTTTTATTTTCATTAATATATGTTATAGTTGTCCTAGATTATGATGGGAAGCCTTGAGGGTGTCAACCTAATTGAGATCCTCTTGGTCCTTCTCCTGAATCTTGGATGGATTGAGATTTCAGGAAAAAAAATATAAATTTTTTAGGTTAATTTTTTTAAAATTATAAATAAATTATGTCTAAGTATAAATATTACAAACACATTAAAAATATCAAATATCAAATTTATTTATCTACTTTAAATATGAAAATTTTGAAATATTAATAATAATTTTATCTTATAAAAAAAGTTTTTCTCTACTTTTACATTTTAAATAATAGATTTATATTTTTATCAAATTTGCCTCAATAAATAAGATTTTTTTCCTCTTATTCTATATTAAAAAAATAACTCATGTTGTGACTTTTTTTTTAAGTTAATTGTATCAAAATTAATTTGCTTTTAATAAAAAAAAAATTATGATTTACTCTTGTTCTTTCATTAGCTCCACAATGAATGAAGCTACTTTTATAGCTTGGAGTTGGAAGGCCTTAAACAATAACAATAAATAACTAACAATTTTGAAACAACTTGGATTATCAATATAAAAGTGTTTGATGTTATAATTTATGAATTATATATCCTTAAAAAAAATAATAAGTTTTCAAACTTAAATTATATTCTATGAAATAGTTATCAATTTAATATCTAATTATATGAATTTTTTGACCAAAACAATTATAAAAATGAATGCATATATAAATATTGTTTTTCTAAAAAAAACATTGTTCGCCCCTAATAATGGCCATGGCTAGCTCTTTCCATATTATATGTGGGTATATACTCATTTAACATATTCATACCTAAATTTAATGTTGATTTTGATGTATTAAATTTTGAAAGCTTTGTTGCATTTTTAGTCCTCTTATTTTCACAAAACCACGATTTTAATCCCTTAGTTTCTAATTCAAAAATTTGATCCTCTTACTTTCAAAATCTTGCAATTTTAGTTGAACTGTTAAATTAGGATTGTCCGTTAAATTTAATGTTCACTTTTCTTAATTAACTAAATTTTTTACCAATCACCAAATTAATTTAATTAAGTTTAATTACCTTTTTTTTTTCCAATGTCCACTGATGGGGTATGCACTCACGTTGTAGCTTCCGAGATTTCGATAATCTCATCGTCGAATTCATTGTTTACAACAACGGATTGAACAATACCTACAAGAAGTCCACTTTCCCTATGTATTTATTGGCCAATCCATATGAGATTGCGCCACCGCATCTTATTTCAGTCATGTCGTGCTTCACAAGGAGGCAGCCCCGGTGACGCTGCCTCCGACAGTGTTCGAGAATTCAAGGTTTGACAAAGGATTTCAGGTTGAGGTGGAGTTTGAATGTGTCCAATGGCTTTCCCTTTGAGGATGATTTATAAATTACTAAATACAATGACTGTGTTAGAAACAATGATGGAGTTGCTCGGGGGTTCGTCCCGATTCCTTTTATGATGGCCCTAATAGAGGTGGGTTTTGTTAGCAATTCAATGTTGATTTATGGCAATAGGAAGGATGGGGTGACCTTTGCTAAATACCACAGGCATAAAACGGGGCACATTAAGCTTCTTTTTTTTTGTTGTTGAACGCATTAAGCTTCCTGATTCTATTATTCCCTACTATCTTCCTTAGAATCATTAGGCTAAGAATTATGATCACTTGGTTTTGAATGTCTCGAAGCATGTGAATGAATGTAAGAGACTCTTGGATGCTCAAGACAAGCAAGATCAAGGTCTCATCATTGCGGATGCCAGTGTCCACCGGTGGTATCTTCTACTTTGGCAATGAATTACCCCAACCTCTCCAAATCTAGCAAAGGCAGGAAGTGATGGTAAGTGATCCCTCATAAGATAAAAAAAAAAAAAAAAAAGGTAATTAAGCTTAATTAAATTAATTTGTGATTACTAAAAAAAACGTTAATTAAAAAAAGTCAACTTTAAATTTAATGATCAACAACCCAAATTTAACGGTTGAACCAAAATTATAAGATTTTGAAAGTAGGAGGATCAAATTTATGAATTAAAAACTGAGAACCAAAATCACAAATTTATAAAAATAAGGAGATCAAAAATATAATTAAGCTAATTTTGAATGAGACTTAACAACATAAATTATATATCACAATTATAGGAATAAATTTGAATAAATTCATATGCATATGCCAATGACATTGTGTGTCACTATAGCCTATATCTATTTTTTTTTTATAAAAAATTTAATTAATTTAATTAGTAATGTGGTGAATAAGAAATACCTATTTAATTACCCATATAAAAATATATTGGAATCCATTCATAACAAAAAAAAAAAAAACGAACATCTTAAGTTTATACAAATATCAATTTAATACATCATACTCACATCAATCCATAAAAAAAGAAAATGAAAATTCTTATGACACAATTTCAATATTTCATATATCAAGAAAAAAAAATACTCTCTTTTAATATAAGAAAATAAAAATCCTTGAGTTATCTATGATGTCACTCCTCGAGTTCCTTCAATAAACAAACTATACGTATTAACAATCTATATATCTATAAGTTCAAACATATCACTCTAAGTATGTATAGTGTACACACTAGACTATTTATATTCTAATTAATTTGAATTCTTACTTGATATGGAGAAATCGCTTTGCCCTCTCTCCTTTGAGAGATGACAACACGTTTGGCAACCCTACCCTGGAGCTGCTTGGCTTCACCCAACGCCTAGTCGTCACACCCTTCTGCCTCACACCCTAGCCGCCACCAATCCTTTGCTACAACCCTAAAAAACACTTGCACCATTCCACTTAGCCAATTTTCTCCGTCCTATATCAAAGGAGATGACCTTGTCGTCAAAATTCCAAAGGAGTATCTTGCTAGCTTGGCTGAGTGCAAGCACAACCTCCATGGTCGGTTGATCCTTCCTAAGGGTTCCACACCCCCTAGGACTCATGATTTAAAGTAGAAACTATTCAAGGTTTGGCATACACCGGACAACTGGAAATTGGTCTCCCTAGTCCGCGGATTCTTTGAGTTTTCGTTTGCCAATTTGGAGGATATGTGCCACCTTCTGGCTGGAAGATCATTTAACCTTTCTCCTGGGATTTTCAAACTCTTTGTTTGGATACCAGACTTCAACCCCCATCTAGTCAAGCAAACCAACGTGAATATTGACGCCTCGCCTCTTCTTTTAGATTTTTGGTATCCTCATACCTTAAGTCTTCTCCGTTCTCTTAGTCTAGAGTTTTCTATTTTATGCCATAACATGTATGGATGATGGCATTGTATTGTTTGTTATAGACTAAGCCATATTATTTTTTCTTGATGTTTTGATTTGCCCTATTTTCTATTATCTCTAGCATCACTGGATGATTTACTTCTTAGGAACTAATTCTGAGTGATTGTAATCAATTACAAGTTGTAGGAATCGATTACTAGATGGCCTAATCAGTTTTGAAACCATCTCTGGTATCGGGTTAATCAATTACCAATCATTGAAATCGATTACAATGTTAATTTCAGAATTCAAATATTGTTCTATTTCAATTGCAATCGATTACAAGACAATCTCTGAGATTTAGAAATTGATTTGTTTCATTTGCAATCGATTACCATCTTGTGGCAATCGATTACCAGATGATTTTTTATATTCAGAATTGGCTCTGTCTTGTTTGCAATCGATTACAAGTCTATTACAATCGATTACAATAGATGACAACAAGTGTAAATCATATTCTGATACATGGGACAATCGATTACACCTTATTGCAATCGATTATATTTGGTATAACGGTCATTTTTAAAGATCTCCAAGTTTCATTCTTTATCTAACTAACTCCGAATCTTTTTGACCAATTCTATATATTTGAACCCATAGCTTTCTGTGCAAAAAGAAACCAACTTTCACAACATCTTTTCATTCTTTCATTTGTCAAAATCCAAATCTTTGATTTGATTTTCAGATTTGATATTGCTCTGAACATTCTCTTCTTTCTTTTGCACATTCTCTAATCTCTTGAGTTTTCAGAAAGACTCAATATTGCTTTTACTGCTATACTCATTTGAGATTAAACCTCTGAGCTATACAGCTATATTCCTCTCTTGTTCTTTCATGAACTGAGGTGATTCAACGTTTGTTCTTGACTGCTAAATTTGTTCATATTGGAGTTTCATGAACTGATCACATATCTACTATATCAGCACATCAAGGTGTTTTCGTTCTTTAATCTTTTTCATTGATCTTGTTTGATTAGCATTGTGGGAATTTCATTCCTAAATGTTGTGTTGAAATTAGATGGTATTTCTAATTTTGTTTGTAGTATTGTGTTTAGAAATTGGATGGTGAATGGTGTTTTCACATTCAATCTTCTAGGTTTAGGGTTTATGGTGTATGTAATCAAATTCATAGTGGAACCCCTTGGTGAAAGGGAGAACTGGATGTAGATCGGTGGTTGATCGAGCCAGTATAAATCAATAGGCTCAATCTCTCTATCCCTTTATCTATTTCAATTTAGTATTTGATCTTTATCAAGATAATTTGTTCTAAATCATTTCTATCATAAGCTAAGGTTGTTTTTCTGGTTTATTCAATCAATATAACATTCTCTGAAAATGCTTTTATTAAAACCTCAAGAGCGGTTGTGAAAATTCTTTTTGAGGAAAAGAATCTATCACTTTATGTTAAATCAATTCACCCCCCCCCCCCCCTCTCTTAATTGATTACCCAACTGATCCTAACACAACACACAATGCTGGGTATGTATTTTTGGTTTACTGCAAGAATATTAGAGACAGCGTATTCTGTTTTCTATTGCTGGTTCTCCTTTGGCTATTGATGAGGCTATGGCCTTTAAAACGTTTGGACATTTTGCTAGGGTCCTTGTTAACGTGGTGATGCATGCATGATGCAGTTCCAAGCCACACAAGCTTTGTTTGGATCGTCCGAAAGCAAATCAAAAGAGCTCCATTGAAGCCAAATCAAAGAACTCAAACAAAAAGGAAAAGCGGAAAGAAGAAGAAGATGATCTAGAACGACGCCACGATCCGCACAGAACGATAAGCCGAGGTGAATTCACCACAAGGAAAGCTTCCTTGATAAGAATCAATTTGGTTCACCCAAGAACCAAGAAGAGACTAAGCTCTCAAACTAAGCCAAAGCTTATTTCATTCACAAATGAGTTATATGATTTTTGTTACAAATGAGGTTCTCCTCTACTATTTATATAGCCAGGCCTTAAAAGAGGGTTATGTAACTAATCTCCACTTAAACATAACGTTTTAAGGCCTAATTACACAATTAAGAACCCCCTTACACAAGTAAACAAGGTTTTCAAAAATTCCCGCGTCAGACCTTCTGCTAAACTCAACCTTGAGCTTAGGGCAAATTGCGTTGAGCTCAACGTTGAGCTGAGCGAGATGCTTGATCGAAGCAAATCTCTGCTAAGCTCAATCTTGCGCTGAGCGAGATGCTTGATCGAAGCTAAACTTCGTTGAGCCCAAGCTTGCGTTGAGTGAGATGTCAACAAATTTCCAAGTACTCCAATTTAACTCCTTTGGGCTTCTTCCTTCTTGGCCTTTGATGAATAACCCTTCCTTTAGTCTCTTGGTCATTTCTTCTTGAAGAATCTTGGCCTTGGATCTTGTCATTGGTCCCTTTAATTCTTAAAGTGCCCCTAGGTCCTCATGTTCATTGACTAGCCCTCTATCATGTGGACTTGAAGAAACCGTTGAGAGACAGGATCATGGTGGAGAGAAATGGTTTTTCTTTTTATGTTGATTTGGTTTATGAATGCCTTCCAGAATTTTGCAGCAATTGTCAAATCATTGGCCACTCTTTGGCAAGTTGTAGGCACACTAAACCCTTGGCCAAGGGTAGGGAGGAACGACCACAACTAGCACCTACGGCAAAGCCGCAATTTGTGCCTAAACCAACACAACCTCAGGTGCACCACGATCATGCTGAAGTAGAACACAACCATGCTGAGGCAAAGTACAACCATGTTGTAACAGAGCACGCTGAAACAGGGCACCACAACCATGCTGAAAAAGAGCACGGCCGTGCTGTAACAAAGCATGGACGTGTTGAAGTCGAGCACGACCGTGCTGAAGCGAAACACACCCATGGTGATGCAGAGCATGGCTATGCTAATGGTGAAGAGGAATTTGTCCCCAACTCCCTTGTTTTGGATGTAGAGGCGGAGCATTCGAATTCCTTTGCCTTTGGTTACAAGATTCTATGTCACAAGGCATGGGCAAACATGGTTAAGGATTCTGAACAACATTCACCGAGCAAAGAGGAACCATTCTAGCTAGTGGTTTCCAAATCCACAAAGAAAAATAACTCCAAGAGGCACCATGGTACGGTAGGTAACACAGTGGGAGAGATACCATATAACCTCTACGGAGATGAGAGTCCTCGGGATGAGGGCGAGGATACCATAGCTAATGAGGGCAGGAATGAGGATCAGGGAAATCAAGCAATAGATGATGTTGTTCATGAAGCGGAAGATTCTATGCAGATTAGTTTAAATACACCAATTTCGAATGCTAATGATGTTTCTTCAGAAGTTCCAACTGTTGCCTCTCAGAATTCCAGCCCTAGCACTAGACGGGTAAGAAATTGGGCAAAGGAATTATATGAAGAGGAGGCTAGATCCCCTAAGCTACACCCTTAGGTTCAAGCGGACATGAGGCTTATCTCGCATTTCCTTAACAAGGAGGATGATGAATAGGAATCCCCTTCCATGAGCATGATAGGAATGGAGGATTAACCTCAGAAAAAAAAAAAAAGGAGTGAAAGTGCGTAGATAGCACTATATCACAAGCTTACTAAGTTGCTTTGTTAGCATTGGTTTTAATCATGGGTTTTGGTCTAGTCCCCCCATGTTGTTTAATGTTTTCTTTTTGTGGGTCTTAGCCTAGTCCCCCACATTTATCTTGTTTCTCTTTTCTTTCTTTTTAATAAAATACAGCTGCCTTTGTTCATGATGGGGAGTCATGGGGTTTCCAACTCTGTTGGGTTCTCCATGGCCTTTCTCTTGAAACTTCGGTGGACTACAACTTATATAAAAAAAAAAAAAAATCTTACCTGATATGCATTTAGAACAATTGAGCTTCAAGTTAGCTTTCTTTACCCTATACTATTACATGGCATTCTTTTAAGTTAAAATATATAGAACTAGTAGAGAAACCAAAGCTTTGAAAGTTCACCAAGATAAATTTCAATTTGAAAGAAAAATTAAATACTTGGTGCCCTATTTACCCTAAATTTGAGTCAAATCATGTACTTTCAAGGTTCTTATAACTTGAACAACTCTTTATCCTCCTGACAGAGGATTCAGCAATAAACAAGGTTGGTTTAGCAAAATCATTCAACAAATTGTAAGTTAAAATGACAAAGTTTAGTTTGATTGAAAGAAAAAAAAAACCCTCATCCAAATGCAAGATTTGACAAGACAATGTAAAAGACTTATAAATAATATTATACTCACCAAAAAGGTAGTCACTCTTAGGCTGTGTTTGAGATAGCTGAAAAATATAGATTATTTAATAGTCGATTATTTGTATAATCAATTATTATTATATTTGATTATAATCAAAATTTATTTTTGTTTGGATAAGTTTGATGAAAAGTTGTTTGAAAATAATTAATTTTGTTTGGATGCAACAAAAAATCAATTTTTGTACTGTAAAAAAGTGTAAAAATAGTTGAAAAAAAAACTGTTGAAAAATAATCATAAGCTTTAAATTTCCAAATTATGAAAAACAACTTATTTTTTTTTAGAAAAAAGCTTTTTGCAAATTTAAGCTATGTTCCCACCAAATAAGATTTTTTTTTTAAACAACTTAGATCATGTTAACAAACTTAAATTGTATAATCCCAAACTAGCTCTTATTGTTATAAATTAGCATCATCAATTAGCAAGTTGAAATTAAAGTTTTCATTTAACGATACTCAACTCTAATGGTTCAAAAACATAGGGGGGGAGGGAGGGAAAGAGAGAGAGCATGTCAAGAACTAGATATTGGGAACCCAAATATAGAAGAAGAAGAAGAAGTGGGCAAGGGACAGTACATGGAAAGAAATTACAAACCTTTTGTATGTAAGTACATGCATAAGAACAACAACTCCCTGCATAATTAAAATTATAAAAGCAACTTTGGATTTAGAATTTCATATTATTATGGTAATAAAGGAGAATGAGGTGAGTAGTAGGTGACTTGATGATGAATGTGGTCACACGTATTGTTTCAACATTAAGGTGATGAATGTGGAAAATGGAAACATCTCTTTATCCCTCTACTTCTTTATTCCTTAAGCTAGAGTT
The DNA here is from genome assembly GCA_014843725.1 of Amphicarpaea edgeworthii. Taxonomy (NCBI): domain Eukaryota; kingdom Viridiplantae; phylum Streptophyta; class Magnoliopsida; order Fabales; family Fabaceae; genus Amphicarpaea; species Amphicarpaea edgeworthii. The sequence goes on from CM026326.1 coordinate 14,353,646, forward strand.
ATGATGTAACTTTCTTTGATGAATTCCAATTGAACCTTAATTGAATGTCATTTTTTTATTCCTTCAATTATTTTGTTCTACTATGAATAAATTATATTAAAACTTATCATGCTAAATTGAAGTCTTTGATGTGTTTGTGGTCAACTTCATTGAATTGATAAAACCTATGGAATGAATGAATCTCTTAAAGATATGATTGACCAAATGTATCTTGAGGGTTTTTGACACTTTTATTATTTTCTCTGTTTATATTTTCTCTTAATTTGAATCCCTATATGCCCACAACTAGTCATCACGGTACGATATCTAGACTTAGGGTCATTGTTACAATATGCTTGCCCTTAAGCGAACACATTTGATGCATCATTTCTCTCACTTAAGGGATTAAGGTTTGAATAAAATTGTGGGTTGATGATAACAAAATTCATTTGAATAAGAAATTAGTGATGGTATGTTAAGATGGTTTTCTGAAATTAAACCCCGACGATTTTTTATGCATACCATGTCTTCGCTAAAATTCCTCAATCAATTTTTCCTTACTTTTCTCTTTTATTTTTATTGAGTTGTCTTTAATTTTGGTTACTCTATTCTAAATTCTCGCAATCTATTTAATTTACTATTAATTATTCAATTATCGCACAAGTCCCTATAGAGACGATACTTATAAAATTGTGGGTTGATGATAACAAAATTCATTTGAATAAGAAATTAGTGATTGTATGTTAAGATGGTTTGCTGAAATTAAACCCCAACGATTTTTTATGCATACCATGTCTTTGCTAAAATTCCTCAATCAATTTTTCCTTACTTTTCTTTTATTTTTATTGAGTTGTCTTTAATTTTGGTTACTCTATTCTAAATTCTCGCAATCTATTTAATTTACTATTAATTATTCAATTATCACACAAGTCCCTGTAGAGACAATACTTTACTTATTACTTTGTTACTTAACGATTTGAAACTCTTGCCAAAATTCCAACATCAAGCCACTTACACCCATATCTTTAATATTTTCTATGTAAATGTAATATTATCAAATATTTTTAATTAAAAAAATTTATATTTTTTCCTACTTGTAATATATTTCTTTTTTAGATTACTACCTAATTATTTTTCATACTTTTTTGTTTTCAAATTTCATTTTACTATCTACCGTTACTTTGTGTTATTAAGTGATGATATGACAAACCAAGTGTCACGTTAGAGATGACACGTCATCATTCGTAAAATAAATTTGAGGAAACAAGAAGCAAAATAGGAGTACAAAAAGTAAATTCCAAAAAGATGGAGGTACAAAAAGAAAAATTGGAGATGTTGGAAACAAAATTAATTTTTTTAAGTGATACTCTATTTGTTACATCATCACTTAATAATACTACACACCAAGTAGTGCCAGGTGATAAAAATATTTTTAAAAAAAATAGAAAAAAAAATATAATAATTTAGGAGTTTAATGCTCATACACTAATTTTACATTGTCAGTCAATCATAACTCACCGTAGTAATGATTTTCGAAATAATTTTATAAAAGTCAATTGACTTATCATAAATGAATGATTGTGATTGATTGACGATGTAAAATATGTTTACACTAACAATGCATCATCCTTTTCTATTAATTTGGATAGTAATATGTAAAAGAGGTATATTACCATGGTACCTCAACCTCTCCGTGTGCATGCCTTTGCTGACTTGCGCTATTGTGCAAGGAAGTGTGAGACGCCCTACAAAGTCGTGGACTCGTGCACACGCTGTGTCTTCTGTGTTCACATGGGTTGCCGTTTTGGAGCAATTTTCATTTTCTTTCTTTATTTTTGTTTGGGGGCTTATTAACCCTGAACCCATGAAATTCAATCTCTTAAAGTTATTATTTACCCATAGTCACACTACTGAAGTAACAAAAAAAAAAAAAAACACTAACCCACAACTACACAAGTGAACCGTTCAGTTTTCCACTTTGGAGTTTTAGTTATTAAAATTTTCTTATTACTTATTTAAGTATTTGTTGTATGGTATAAGTGTTTTTTTTTTATTATAATTTTACCATGTTAAAGATATATATATATATATATATATATATATATATATATATATATATAAGAATTTTTTATGCATATATTTTAATTTTATCAGTCTGGTAGAAATTACATTTCAAGTTAGGATTTTACTTTTTCTATGACCCCATTTTGAGTCCAGTTAGAATATCTGAGTTTGACTACCATGCATATTATAATTAAGAAAAATATATTTAAGCAAAAATTAACAAAAATGACCTTTTTGACTACGACTGTAACTTTGGTTTCCTCAAGTGGTTTTAGAGGTCTCTACCAATGCCTGATTGATCTTGGTATTGGACATTTTGGAAAAAATGGTTCATGATTTGACTCCTTCCGAGTAGAGCTTCAGATTCTGCTGGTTTCTTCAATTTATCTTTGACATACAAAGGTGGAACAATCTTAATTTTTACTTCATCATCCTCTAATACACTACCAAATGAACTTGAACAACAATCCCTATGGCCATCATCTAGCGATGAATCGTTAGTAGTTATTTCATCTTCAATGTTGCTTTGCGGACTCCAATAAGCAGCATCATCGTTCTCGTGATCATCATTTAGTGGATCAGGTTTAGCCTTGATCGCCTGCAGCAAGTAGGATGATGCTTGGAATAAACTTTATGTAGAAGCTAAGGTAAGCCAATAGTATGCATTCTTAAACTTGATATCTATCAAGGTTGAGGAGGAGTTGATGAATACTATAATGCATAACTAAATAAGGGTCTGTGTTAGGAAGATACTATTAAGGTCACTAAGAAAGATAAATTGCAGGGGAATACCAAAAAGACATAAATGAAGATAACTTGATTAATTCATTCCATACTCTCATATGCTTCAGTCTGAAGAGAATATATATACTAGAGTAAATAAATAAAAGGTCACTCAAAGACTAGATCCACAAAAAAAATATAAAATAAAGCTCATTAACCAAAACACTAAAGTCCAAATGAAACAAAGTCTTTCAGTCAAATTGATTGATGAATCTTTTGTTTGGGCTTTTCATGATTGATTGTTGGCCCACCAACAATACCATCCACTTGGAGAATAAAGTTTTGACATGCATAGCCCACTTGGAGTGAGAAGAGCCAATCTGAATAACAAGACTTTTAATTTGCTTTTGGGGTTATTTTCTTTTTAGTGTGACTGTATATAAAATAAAATAAAATAATAAATATATTGGCTACGGTAGGATTAGAACCCAAGTCTTTTTATAAGGATTTGTTATTCTTGACCGCTACTACATGTCAGAAACGCTTGTCTTTAAGAGTTTTTGTTTTTTCTTTTGTTTGCTTAAGTGTAGTGCATAAACTCTTAAGCTGAAATGTATTAAAACAATTGGAGATCAATAAGAAATCATAATCATATTTTTGTTCAGACTTGTGAGAAAATCTCTCTGCTAGGGTTCTTGGTTGAACCTTTGATCTTATCAAGAATTCACATTCTTGTGGCGATCTTCCTTGTTGGCTTATCAAACCCAGGTTTGTGGCGCCCTAAAAAAACCAGTAACCCTCTTGTTCCTTTTCACTGTTCATCTCTGAATTCACGTTCTAATTTCAATTTGGTATTTTCTGTTCGTTTTTTTCTCTGGCCCATATCTCACGTTTTACGTGTCCAATTTTAGCGTTTCTTGAGTCTTTTTCATAGTTCAGAACGTGAGTGTTCACCTCGTTTTGGAATCGCCACAATTGGACTTCTGGGCTGCGAGTTACAACATTATCCTAAGCGCAGTCTGATTTTGTGCCCTAAAACAGCTTGTTTCAAAATTTCATCAAGGGGTTTCGTATCACTATGGGAAACATGTGTGTTTCTTTTGATAGATTAATTTGGTTGGTGGGGGGTTGTGAAAAAAGACATTGGGAGGGGAAAAGGGGTGATGAGAATGTGTGCTTGTGATGGTTAGTTGGAAGTGACATTGGAGCCCACATGGATGATGTAACTTAGGAGAGAGGTTCTGTGGGGTGGGATTGATCCAACGGTTGAGGGTGTTTATGGGGATTAAAAGTGGTTGCATCTGAACAGTGGAGATGATTTGTTTGGGAAAAAGTAGGGAGAAGTACATGATGTGGCTTTTGTACTTTAGGTAAGTTAGAAGGTGTAGGAGAAATTTTGTGTTTGGGTTCAAAAGAAAGACTGTGAGTGGGATTCTTGGTGGGGTTGGTCGTGTTTGAGTTTTCTCTGAGGCTGGAAGGCAGTGTCCCCGATGTATTCGGTGGTGGCCCTTTATGCAAACGGAGTAGAGACATGTGCACCACGGCATGGATGCACGATCCCAGCAGAAGGCGAAGCTCGTAAGCCACCTTCCCCACACGATGCACAATTTGGAAAGGGTCGTAGTATCAACGTGCTAGCTTTGCCGATAAGCGGCGCGCAACGGTGATTTGGTGATGAGCTTGGAGTTTCAACCAGACCCAATAACCGACAGAGAAGGTACAATCAGATTGATGCTTGTTAGCTTGATCCTCCATCCGTTGTTGCATTCACTTAAGGTTTTCTTTTAAAGCTTTAACCACCTCTTGTTGTTGTTGAAGGACATTGTCCAGGGTGTTGTTTTGTGTGCTCTCGAGGATATAATAAGTGATCTGCAGCAGTGGTCAACTGTAGAGGGCCTGGAAAGGCGACATTTGAATGGCGGAGTAGAACGAAGAGTTGTACCACAATTCGGCCAAGTGAAGGAATTTGTGTCACTTTGTTGGTTGGTCACCCACAAAACAACGCAAGTAAGTCTCTAATCCTCTGTTGAGGACCTCTGTTTGTCCATCTGTTTCTGGGTGATATGTCATGTTGTAGTTTAACGTTGTTCCTTGTAACTTGAAAAATTCCTTCTAAAAAGCACTCACAATCCGATATGATGGATTTTGGAGTGCCATGGAGACGGCACACATCCACTGAGAATCTTGCTGCGAGGTTTGGGGTAGAAAACTTGGGCAGAAATGTTAGGAAGTGGGTGAACTTCGTGAGACGATCACAAATAACCTAGATCATTGTGTGTCCAAACGAGCTAGGTAGGTGAGTAATGAAATCCATAGTCAGTTCTTCCCAGACTTGGCTCAGGGTGGGTAAGGGTTGAAGGAGCCCTTGTTTCTTTATTGGCATGTACTTACTCTATTGACATATTTTGCAATTTTCAACGAAAGCTTTGGTGTCCTTGTACAATCCAGTCTAGTAGAAGGATGTGGCCAACCTTGCCAAAGTGGGCTTCAACTCGGAATGCCCTGTTGTTGGGGTTGCATGATACTCCAAGAGTAGGGAGTTTCATAGATCTGCATGATCAGGTATGAAAAGACGTTTCTTAAAGTAAATTAAACCATTTTGAAAGCTAAAAACTTCCTTCATTTCTGGGCTTGTTTGATATTTTTCCACCCATTGTATACCTTCTTTATGTTCTGAGTAATATTGTTGTAAGGTCCAAAATAGATTTGGAATCGGAGAGGAAATTGTAGCAAAAATTGGGGGGTCATCACAAAACTTTCGAGGTAAGGCATCTGCAACTACATTATGTCTCCCAGGTTTGTAGAAAATTTCAAATTGGAATCCTTGTAACTTTGCAGTCCACTTTTGTTGTTCAAGTGTTTGGATTGTTTGTGTCAATAGAGTATTTAAGCTCTTTTGATCTGTATAAATGTGGAAGTGTTTGCCGAGCAAATACTGACGCCATTTTTTTATAGCCTCTATGATTGCATACATCTCACGCACATAAATTGAAGATGCTTGGAGGTGGGGACACATCTTTTTGCTAAAGAAGGCAAGGGGGTGTCCATTCTGAATCAACATAGCACCAATGGCCACGGTAGATGCATTGGTCTCTACCACAAATAGTTAGGAGAAGTTATGTAAAGCAAGGACTGGAAGAGTAGTCACATGTATTTTCATTTTTTTGAAGGCCTTAGCTGCCTCTGTGCCCCATGTAAATTTAATGGATCCCAGTAAATTAGTGAGTGGAGTGGCGAGAGTGGCGTAATGACAAACAAATCATCTACAAAAACCAGTAAGCCCTAAAAACCCGCGGAGTGCCGTGTGTGAACGTGGCTCCAGCCAATCTAGAATAGCCTGCACTTTTTCTTGGTCTGGGGCAACCCCTTGGGCTGATATTACATGTCCCAAGTAATCAACAGAAGTAACCGCAAAAGAACACTTAGAAAATTTTGCAACAAACTGGTGAGAATGTAACAATTGAAAAATAATATGCAAGTGTTCTAAATGGGATGTAAAATCAAGATTGTAAATAAGTATGTCATCAAAGAAAACCAAAACAAAGCGATGTAAGTAAGGCCATAATAGATCATTCATTGCTGACTGAAAAGTAGAGGGGGTGTTAGTTAAACCAAAAGGCATAACTAGGAACTCATAGTGTCCATCTGAGGTGCGAAAAGCTATTTTGTGAGTGTCTTCTGGAATGACTCTAATCTGGCGGTATCCCAAGCATAAATCAATCTTAGTAAAAATAGTAGCGAGTCCCAACTCATCTAGTAACTCATCAATAGTGGGGATAGGGAAACGATCCCTGACTGTTACATCATTTAGGGTGCGATAATCGACACAAAACCACCAACTGCCATCTTTTTTTTTAACTAATAAAATTGGGGATGAGAAAGGGCTGTTGTTAGGTATAATGCTGCCTTCTTGAAGCAATTCCTGGATGAAGATTGACGTCTCGCCTCTTCATTTAGATTTTTGGTATCTTCATACCTTAAGTCTTCTCCGTTCTCTTAGTATAGTATTTTCTTTTTATGCCATAACATGTATGGATGATGGCATTGTATTGTTTGTTATAGACTAAGCCATATTTTTCTTGCTCGTTGTTTTGATTTGCCTTGTTTTCTATTATCTCTAGCATCATTAGATGATTTGCTTCTTAGGAACTAATTTTGTTTCTAGTATTGTGATTAGAAATTGGATGGTGAATGGTGTTTTCACACTCAATCTTCTAGGTTCCTGTTTCAGGTTGTGAAATCAGGATTTGTTGTGAATTGTGTGTGCATGGTGTATGTAATCAAATTCATAGTGGAACCCCTTGGTGAAAGGGAGAACTAGATGTAGATTGGTGGTTGATCGAACCAGTATAAATCAACAGGCTCTATCTCTCTATCCCTTAATCTATTTCAATTTAGCATTTGATCTTTATCAAGATAATTTGTTCTAAATCATTTCTATCTTAAGCTAGGGTTGTTTTTCTGGTTTATTCAATCAATATAACATTATCTGAAAAACGCTTTTATTAAAACCTCAAGAGTGATGGTGAAAAATCTTTATGAAGAAAAGAATCTGTCACTTTTACGATAAATCAATTCACCCCCCCCCCCCCCCCTCCCCTCCCCCTCTTGATTGATTACCTGACTAATCCTAACACTCAATGATTTTGGTCATGGCTTCTTTTTTAGAGTGGGGGTACCTGTATGGATTGACATTGACTGGGATAGTGTTTAGTAACAAAGTGATATGATGGTCGTGTGGTCATGATGGGGGTAGGCGAGGTGGTGTTTGAAATACAATAGCATAATTCAACAAAAGTGTCTGAATTTGGGTCGGAAGTTTGTGAAGGGGTGAATCTAGGTGGTTAAGTTGTAAGTTTGGGGTCTCAGAGCTTGCTTTTGTTAGAACTGGTTGAAAGGTCAATAAGTGTAGGGAGGCAATGGAGTCATTGTGCAAGAGTTGGCGAAATTGGTTGAAGGTGGTGGTAGAAACGTGGTGTGAGAAGGGGTAGGTATACCAAAGGATGGAGGCATTCCATAGGATTGTGGCAACCCTAGAGTAAGGGGTGGACTTGGTGTATGAGGTAAAGCTAGGGGTTGGGTCATGGTTTAGGCAATGGGCTGTGACATGGGTGATGTTAAAGAAGTAGATGTGTAGATATGGTGGGTTGTTAGGAGGTGAAGGAAGAAACCTGGTGTTGAAGATCTGACATGAGAGCGGTGATGTTGTTGTGGCGAGAGTCCATGCTCGCTTCCAGCTCTTGTTGGCGAGTGTCCTGGGCAATGAGTTGTGTCTTCATAGCAACAAGGAGGTCTTGGATAGCCTTGAGTGGCTCATCAATCTCCTTGCATGGGTGGGGCATTGAGGAAGAAAATGAAAGCACCAAATTTGTTAGGAAGATATTATTAAGGTCACTAAGAAAGATAAATTGCAGGGGAATACCAAAAAGACATAAATGAAGATAACTTGATTAATTCATTCCATACTCCCGTATGCTTCTGTCTGAAGAGAATATATACTAGAGTAAATAAATAAAAGGTCACTCAAAGACTAGGTCCACAAAAAAAAGATAAAATAAAGCTCATTAACCGAAACACTAAAGCCCAAATTAAACAAAGTCTTTCAGCCAAATTGATTGATGAATCTTTCGTTTGGGCCTTTCATGATTGATTGTTGGCCCACCAACAGTTTGTTTGTACACACTACCCTATAATAATTTCTAAGAGAATAAAATATGAGGAAAAAAATAAAATTATTTTCTTTAGAAGTTAAAATTGTTTTTTCCAATAACTAATTTGTAGATGTCTCACATTTTGTTAGAAGAAAGTATATGAGAGAGCTTCTTTTATTGGATATTGAAGAAGACAATTTTGACTTCTAAAAAGCTAGTTTCATTTTTTTCTTCATATTTTCTTCTCCTAAAAGTTCCTATAGAACTAGTGTCCATGTTAGAACCAAGACATTGAATGATGTCTGGCCCCTAATCTTTTGATTGGTTTTGATGATAACAAATGTGATAATATTTGATCAACTAATGATTTGAAATTGAGTAATTTCATGGAATCAAAATGATCATAGACAATGGTATAATCTGTCCATCTCACTCTATTATTTTAACTAATAACGCTTTAATAATAAATCAAGCATCTAAAGTGTTTCTAATCATTCAACGTTAAGTATTGGAACAGACCATGTAAAGGTCCTTAGAACAGACGATACATGTCTTGGAACGGACTATGCAAAGTCTAGGACCAAACCATGCAATAGTCTCGGAACAGACTATGCGAAGTCTCATACCAGATTATGCATAAGTACTAGACCAGACCATGCATGAATCTAGGACCAGACTATGTGATAGTTGGACTAGACCATGTTTGTGTTGGAGCAAACCATGAGTTGTTTTCACGCTAAGGACTATGCGTTTAATTATCACCTATTGACTTTAAGAATGCATTGTCTAATACAGAAAGAAAGGAAGATACTCTTTGAAATACTTTCTTCTATTCCTCGTATGACTGCTTGCATGTCTCGAAAAGTATGAAGTCTTGTAGGTACAGTAAAAAGGCTAATTAGCTTTAAGAAGCACACCTACAGCTAAAGCAGAGTTGTGACAAGATAGGAACCTACTCTTATCAAATCAAGCTCAAGCCAAAACAACCTCCATACTTTACTATGAGACAACGGAAACCTTTCTTCTCCAACGTTCAAATCTATGAAGCTCTACTATAAATAGAAGCCTCCATGTAGAAGACTAATGAAAGGTCTTTGAACGAATCAAAACGAAACTAATCTAAATGAGCAAGCACAAGCTAAGAGCAAGAAAAGCCAATACCCAGTGAGAAAAGAGAGCATAGAGAAAAGAATAATTCATCCTCTACAAAGCTCATAGAGATTCAAACCATATTCATATCCTCTCTTTGAGAGTTGCTTGAATCTTATTCTTATTTGAATAGAAAACCAGGAGTGGCTTAGTATAATCTCAGGGGGAGATTTATACTTATAACCAGTAGTGGTTTAGAATACTAGTTGCCAGTAGTGGCATAGAGAATACTTGTAGCCAAAGTGGTAGTGGAGAATGCTTGTTTTGTAATCAATTGATTATAGTGGACCCTTTAACAATTGTTAAAGGAGAACTAGACGTAGCTCAGTTTGAGTGAACTAGTATGAAACAAGCATTTTACCTTTGTTGTCTTGTGTTTATATTTGTTCATCTTGCACGCTATGCACTTTGAAAAAGGTTTCTAAAGCTTTGCCTTGAAAGCATATATTTGCTTGTTAAACCTACGTATATCTCTAAAGGCAACCTGTCCAGTGTGTTCTTGCGTATTTCAATTGGTATCAAATCTCGGTCTCTAATAAATATCTTCACAAATACAGGGCTAAAGATCCTATAGAAGAATGGAGAAGGGAAGTCAATCCATCCATAAGCCTCCAATTTTCAAAGGAGAAAACTCCGCATAGTGGAAACAAAGAATGGAAACGTTCTTTGAGTCATGCCATATAAACATGCTAGATGTCATAGAAAATGGAAACTATATCCTAGTTGATGATGGTGACAACAAGATTGCAAGAGATCTCTAGACTGAGGAACAAAAGCAAAGATTTGTTCTCAACTCCAGAGCAAGGAATGTTATCCATGCTTTCATTTTAGAAACTAAACATAGAAAGATCAGCCAGTTCAAATCTACCAAAGACATATGGGACACATTCATAATAACTTATGAAGGGTCTACCCAGGTAAAAGGAAATTAAGTAAGTGTTCTAACCAAAGAATACGAACGCTTTACTATGGAAGAGAATGAAACCATTACTGCTATGATGTCAAGGTTTCAAATTATTTTAAATGAGCTTTGAAACCTTGGTAAAAGTTTTGAGAACTTCGAGCATATTGACAAAATTCTTCACAGCTTGCCTAGGCAATGGAGACCTCAGGTCACAGCCATTAGGGCATTGAAGAATCTAGATTTTCTACCTCTTGAAGACCTCATGGGCATACTAACATTGCATGAGCAAGAGCTACAAGGAGACGCCCAATTGAGAAAAGGCAAATCTTTGGCTCTAAAGGCTCAAAAGCCCAAGCAAACCACACCAAATGAATCATCATCATCTAAGAGCCAGTCTTCCAGACCATCTAAGGGACGGACTTCTAAAGCTCTAAAAGCTGAAGAATCAGAAGAGGATACCACATCCTCAGGTGAAGAAGATTCAGGTGAAGATGATGAACTTTCGTTTATCTCTAGAAGAATCCACAAGATGTGGAGGAAGAAAGGAGGTTCGAGGTGGAAGAACTTCAACAAGAAGTTCCCAACAAACCATGAGGTAAAGGAGAAGAATCCTATTGTCTACTACGAGTGCAAGAAGCCAGGACATTTCAAATCTAAATGTCCAAAGCTTAGCAAAGGAAAGGAAAGAGTCAAGAAAAGATTCCCTAGGAAGAAAGGGTTGATGTCCACATGGGAAGATCTAGAAGACTCAATAGACGAGGAAGGATCAAAGGCATTAGATGAAGAAGCCAACCTTTGTCTGATGGCAGACGCAACCACTTCATCATTTGTGTCTGGTGAAGAAGATGCACCAAATAGTGAGCAATGTTTGATGACAGACAATAGCACCTTAGTGTCTACATTTGAAGCTTCAGATGAAGAAGAACCTGAGGTAGATCTCAATGACCTTTCTTCTCTTCAAGAAGCTTATTAAGAACTTCTTTCTAACTCATCTATTCTTTCAAAAGCTTATCTATCTATGAAAAAGAAGTTTAAAAAACTTTCAAAAGAGCATGAAGAACTTGAGTCTTCATTCATTGAGCTATCTGACAAATGTTCTACATTAGTCACAGCTAGTAATGCTCTAACTGAAGATTTTCCAAAACTAACCATAGATCACCAATGCTTAGTTAAAAGCAAAAGTGAACTCTAGGTAGAAAAAAAACAACATAGAAGGTAGTTGAATGAATTGATTAAGGAAAGTGATGAATTCAACAAGGTGAGAACCTTGAGTAAAGATGAAGCTGAAATTGCTCAATTGCGCAAAGAAGTTGCATCTCTCAAGAGCACTCTATGCAAATTTGTCAATGGGTCTGAAACTTAAAGAAAATTATTTCATACAACAGACATCCACATGACAAATCTGGCCTTGGATTCACAGACAAGAAAGAAGCATCTAAGAATAAAGCTTCTTCTAGTAAGTCTCATTCAAGGATTGGACATATGAAGTCCAAAAGTAAGAAATTGCCAACAAGAGGTAAATCATCTGCTTCTAAGACTAACCCAAAAGGACCCAGAAGAATTTGGGTACCTAAGATCAAGATAATTCTGTTAGAGTTTGTGTAGCTCGAATACCAATAGTTACGATTTGTCGGTTGTATATCGAAAGGCACAAGAAGGAACCAAATTCAAAGTAAAGCATTAGATTAACAATCTTTATTCAATTCAGAATAAACGATTCAATTACAAAAAGTATATTATATAAATCTGAATGATAAAGAGTGTAGAGAAAAGAAAAATAACACAAGTTTTATACTAGTTTGACCATACCACCGGTGTACATCCAATTCATCTTCAACCAAGGATTTCCACTATGAAATTCTGAGTTACAAGCACCATGCATACACAGACATTTCACAACAACATCTTCTAACTTGAACCCTACAAGCAAGAAAATGAAAACCCTTTTCTCATCTTGAAACCCACAAGATAGAAAAGACAACACCTCATAGAAACCCACTATGAGCAACTGAAAACACCATTCAGTTAATACCAAATAAAGAAAGTAAAAGAATAAGGAACAAAAGCACCTGAAAAAGGTGCAGATTTAGCAGTAAGAGAACAAAGAAAGAATACACCTTAATGTGTGGATTTAGCTGTAAAGAACATTCTTCTTCATAAAGGATTTTTTACCAATGAAGCTCAGAAGAGGAAGAAGAAGATAAAGCTTAAACACAAAAGAAATATGATAGCAAGAGTAACTACATTGTGTTTCTAAAAAGTTTCTGTTTTGTGACTTTTTGTTGTTGAAAAGATGTAGAAACTTATTTTGTAGAAATTGAACTTGTAAAAGCTTATATGAAACCAACCACAGAGGGTTCTCTTATATAGAGTATAGAAAGGATCAAAGATATGATGGGAGTTAAAAGATATGAACAAGTATAAAAAAGATATGAGAAAGATTTGATAAAGAAAGGTCGTTATAACAGAAGTAATCGATTGTATAAAGCAGTAATCAATTATCTCGTGCATTAGAAGATGATTCTGAGTTGCTGTCAACACTTGTAATCAATTACAAGAATCTAGTAATTGATTACAATTGGGACAGAGCCAATTATGAGAAAAATCATTTACTAGTAATCAATTTCCAAATTGTGTAATCGATTAACCCAATGATTATTGAATAACCTGCTACAAGTATATTCTATTCTAATTGATTGCTAAATCATGTAATCGATTATCCCGAAGGCATAGAGTAATCTGATTCAAATGTACTCTCTCCTAATCGATTGCATGATATGGTAATCAATATGAATGCTCATAATGCATACTCATGAATATAAAATCATCTTAAGATACTTAGATAAAAGTTTTGAAAAGGTTTAAAACATTTTGCAAGTATCACACAAAAGCAAATATCAAGCAAAGTCTAATTTACAACAATCAATACAATGCCGCATCCATTACATGTTTGGCATGCAAAACTAAAAACAAAACAAGAATAAGTCTTCCATTCTTCATGTCAACAAATTCTTGTTGCAGATGTCCTTGATAGTAGGAAAGAAACACCAATCATTGTACTTGGATAGTGGCTGCTCACATCACATGATGGGCGTAAGGTCTATGTCCTTAAGCCTAACACCCATGCATGATGGTATAGTCACTTTTGGAGTGAATCAGAAAGGGAAGATAATGGGTACCGGTAAGGTGGGTATTCCTCCTAGTCTTTCCATAGAGAATGTTTTACTTATTGATGGACTAAAATACAATCTACTAAGCATAAGTCAATTTTGCAATAGTGGATATGATGTTCCTGAAATCTCAGTCCATCAAGGTCTCAAGAGAAGGACCTAGGGCATCCCAACAAGGTTGGCACCCCCAAGGCTCCCTATCATAAACCAAGACAACAGTGGATATGATGTTTCCTTCAACAAAGAGTAATGCATAGTCAAAGACTCTGCTGGTTCACATCTATTCTCTACAAAGAGACAAGGCAATCTTTATAAGATTAATCTTGATGAACTGAAGGATCAAAATGTATCATGCTTAATGTCTGTCAAAGAAAGTCACTAGATATGACATAAGAAGCTTGGCCATGCAAGTTTGAGATTAATCTCAAAATTGCAGAGATACAACCTCGTAAGAGGACTACCAACTATGTCATATAAAGATGACTTACTTTGTGAGGCATGTCAGAAAGGGAAACAAGTGAAAACATCTTTTAAAAGTAAAAACATTGTTTCCACTTCCAAACCATTGGAGTTGTTACACATTGATTTGTTTGGTCTAACTAGGACAACCTCTTTTAAAGGGAAAAGATATGGACTAGTAATAGCCGATGACTATTCTAGATGGACATGGGTACTATTCCTCACCCACAAGGACGAGACTTTTAAGGTATTTTATAAATTCTGCAAACGTGTTCAAAATGAAAAGGTGTATGTATAACTTCTATTAGAAGTGACCATGGAGGAGAGTTTGAAAACGAAAGTTTTCAGAGGTTTAGTGAAAAACATGGAATTCTTCACAACTTCTCAACACTCAGAACACCACAGTAAAATGGTTTTGTTGAGAGGAAGAATAGGTCATTGTAAGAAATGGCCAGAACCATGTTGAATGATAAATAAACTCCTAAGCACTTCTAAGCAAGAGCTATAAATACTTCCCATTATTTACAAAACAAAATTTATATTAGGCCAATTATTAAAAACACTCCACATGAACTGTGGAGAGGAAGGAAACCCAACATATCATACTTCCATCCTTTTGGATGCCAATGTTTCATTATTAACACAAAGGACAATTTGGATAAGTTTTATTCGAAGTGTGATACAAGCATATTACTTGGATACTCTGAAACATCTAAGGCATACAAAGTGTAAGGTTTAATGACATTCAACCTGATAGCAAACTATCAGAGTTAGAAGATTCATTTGTAGATATTAGACTAGTTGAAGCTCTAACGAGGACCAGCATTGCCTGATGGACTATCGTTTGCTCCACCAGCGTCTACTCCACTCTTGTTTGTTCCCAAATCGTTTGCCCAATGTCAGACAATGTCTGATGATGATGATGAAGAAATTAAAGAACCACAAAGTAGCAATAGACTGATGATCAAGAACCATCCTCCTTCCCAGATCATTGGAGAAGTAGAAGCTCTAGTAAAAACAAGATCATCCTTCCAACAAACAGCTCTTCTGTCTAAAATGGAACCAAAGCACATTGATGATGCAATGGAAGACAAGAGCTAGGTCCAAGCAATGCAAGAAGAATTGGACTAGTTTCAAAAGAATGATGTTTGGAAACTTGTGAAGCTGTCAAACAACAAAGAAGCTATTGGTGGTAAGTGGGTCTTCAGAAACAAGTTGGACGAAAATGGTAAGGTTGTGAGGAACAAGGATAGATTAGTGGCCAAAGGTTACTCACAACAAGAAGGTATAGATTATACGAAGACATACGCTCTTGTAGCTAAACTTGAGGCAATTAGGATTTTACTTTCATTTGCTGCTCATAGAAACATGAGACTCTATCAAATGGATGTAAAATGTGCATTCCTCAATGGAATAATCAAGGAAGAAGTTTATATATAACAACCCCCTGGGTTTGAGAGTATTGTCTTTCCAGACCATATATTTAAATTAAACAAAGCTTTGTATGGTCTTAAACAAGCTCCAAGAGCATGACTTTATAAGAGGAAAGATAGATACTACATTGTTTCGCAAAAACTATTCCTCATTATAGTCCAAATTTATGTTGATGATATTATATTTGGTGCTACTAATGAAAAATCTATGAGGAGTTCTCTACTTTCATGTAGACTGAATTCAAAATGAGCATGATGGGAGAACTAAAATTCTTCCTAGGATTACTAATCAAGCAAATTCACAAAGGAATATACATACATCAAACTAAGTATGTGAAAGAACTCTTGAAGAAATTGAAGATGGATGATGTCAAAGTTATGAAAACTCCAATGCATCCAACCACATCACTTGGACTTGATGAAGATTCAAAGAATGTAGATGGCACTCAATTCAAAGGAATGATTGGGTCTCTACTCTACTTGAATGCATCTAGACCAGACATAATGTTCAATGTCTGCCTCTACTCAAGATTTCAGTCTGATCCAAGGGAGGTACACTTATCAGCTGTTAAAAGAATTTTCAAATACTTGCTTAGTACACCTAACCTTGGTCTGTGCTTTAAAAGGCAAAAAGAATATAAATTGACAAGCTATTGTGATGCTGACTATTCTAGAGATCAAATTGAAAGAAAAAGCACCAATGTAGGTTGCCACTTTATTGGAGGCAACATGGTGTCATGGCTCAGCAAGAAGCAAGGAACAATAGCACTATCAACAGCAGAAGCAAAATACATATCAGCAGCCAGTTGCTGCTCTCAAATTTTGTGGATCAAGAATTAACTTGAAGACTACAATAGATTTGAGAGTAACATTCATATCTTCTATGATAATACTACTGCCATATCTCTTTCGAAAAATCCAACCATGAACTTTAAAGCCAAGCATATAGAAATAAAACATCATTTCATAATAGACCATGTTTAGAAGGGGACCATTAATTTGGAATATGTTAAAATAGATGATCAGCTTGCTGATATTTTTACAAAACCCCTTACTGAAGATAGATTGGTCTTTTTGAGAGAAAAGATTGGGATGGCCTGTGTGAATTAGTGTTATATAACTGTTTGTTGTCCACTAGTAAACCAAGGACCTATCGTCTGGTGTGTTACTTAAGTGGGGCATGTGCATGCCACGTGATTCATGCTCAAAATATGAGTAGACCATGTGGGAATTTGAAACATTTTCGTAACTTAAGCATTTATTGGGTTCTAAGTCATAAAAGCCCAAAACGTACATTTATTATTTTATTAATGTGTTGTTTCAATCATTCTCTAACCGTACACTTCTATTTAAAGCCTACTCATTACCTTTGAATACCTACTATTACTCAAACTTAATCTCCAAGCTTTCATTCCCAAAGCTCTCATCCCTCTCACTGGCTTCTCTGAAACCCAAAACCTCTCAGAAACCCTAACCCTAAACACTATCCAACCACCATGGCCAAAGGTAACCCTTCCAAAGGCTTTTCCTCACATCAACAATCATCTTCCTCTCAAGCTCCTGATGAGCACCACGAGGAGCCACAACCTGCGACCTCTACAGACACCGATAGCTCCACCACCAAAAACATGGACCCAGAGGTCAAGAGGGAGAAGAACCTTGATGTTGTTGAGAACATCATCATCAAGCCACGAGGATCCCACAATGGAAACATCCACGTGAAGTACTACATTGATGTAAACTACCTTAAGGAGCGTGGCCTCAACATCTCGAAGTACCTCGAGTTCATTGGAATCAAAGGATACTTCAATGATCATCAGAAGATTGCTCCTAGTTTGATAAGGGAGTTCTGGAGGAATGTCGCCACTGTCAAAGGAAGTGAGATGGTTAGCAAGGTGTACGGATATGATGTGACCATATCCCCCACCATGATTGCTCAAGCCATTGGGTGCAAGCTGCATCACAACTACTTCATGGAGTAACGGGACTTCGGTCTAGCAACAGGAACTATAGAAAGGTTCATTCTTAGGCCAAACTACAAAGTGGAGCGCAACAAGAAGCTCCATCCAGCCAAGTTCACTCTTTTGGCCAAACTGCTATTGAACATCCTGAACAAGACCATCTTGCACAAGATAGGGTCTAGGGATCACATTTTTTCCCTCCATCGCTTCATCCTCTACCACATTATCAAGGGCATCCCATTCAACCTCCCTCACACTCTCTTCTACAACATGATCAGGCACATTCAATTTTTGTCAACTCCAATGGCTACCTACTACACAGCCTTGATCAACAAGATTCTATGGAACTCTCTCTGCTACAACAGATTGTACCATGATCTTCAATCAGGAGCCCTAGACGAACTAGACTATGTACTAAAGAAGGTCCATTCGTCTACCAGAGACAGCTGACCTCTACAAGTTTACTAAAGCTCAACTTGGGGTTTGCCATCAAGAAGGGGCAATCTACCAGGTTCCCTCAACCTTCTGAGGAAGGTGATGAAGACCAGACTAAGCAGCCAAGGAAGAAGAAAGCACCAAAATCCTTGGTGATTTTTTTATGAAGCAGCTGTTGTTCAGCCACTGGCTAACAAAATGAGAAGACATGTTGTTGCGAACCAGTAGATCGTCTGGGCAACATGCAAGGCAACAACACAATTTGTTGAGAAGCCTCTTGCCAAGAGACAAAGGCAGACTAGACAACAGGCTCCCCTCAGACCACCAACAGCAAAGCCCAAGGCTAGGGATCAGCAGAAAGGCAAAGGTGTTGCCAAACTTTCTACTGAACCTCTAGTGTCTATGGAGGACATTGCTGATATTGAGAGAGTAGTTGTCACAATTGCTAATGATGAAGAGGAGGAAGAAGCTGAAGGATTGGTCTTCAAGAGGCCTTCCAAGCAATAGAGTGTTGAGAAGACCACTACACCAGACCTTCTGACCGTTAGACCACCCAGCACCACAACCAAGAAGCTTGTTGTGAAGAGGAAGGTTGTGTTGGAAGATGCATGCTTGGATTGGCATTCAACCCATCTTTCATCAATTCAGGTATCCCACCATCCACTTTCACTCTCCCTACTCATCCACGTTCCAGTACACATAAACATCTAAGGAAGAATATTCCTCAGACAACACCTTTTATAGCCCAAACAGAAGCCACAATAGACGCACTATCTATTGACCCTCTATTGTCTATGTCACCTGCACAAACAATAATAGACCAAATAGAGGCTGCACAGTTTGATGCCCATGCACATACTAAGCAAAGGCCACTATCTAAACCCATTGCTCAAACAGAAGAGAACCCAAGGTCTACCCCGACTAGACAAACCATCACCCAACAAGCTGAACTCACTATTCAGTCTGAAGGACAGTCTGGATCTTCAACATAGACTGTTCATAAAGCAACCACTTCACCACAAACTCCTCCTGAAACCACCATTCCCCCTTACCAATCCCCATCACCTATCGCCATGCCTGAGATGATAGATTCAGTAGTAACATATCCACACACTAAATCTATTGACATCTCATCTAATTCTAGCCCAAAGGAGCAGACCATCACCAACCTTCATGAAGAATCTACTGCTCCATCATGGGACAACAAGCCATTCGTCCCAACTGGTCCAGACGAGCATCTTAGCTTTAGGGAAGCTACTCCTCCTCCACCATCTCCTCCTAGCAGCTCATGGCATCAGAAGATGATGCAAAGGTTTCTTTAGTGTATGTAGGAGGGAATTCTAGAGTCAATGACAATGGAAAAAAGGCAGTAGCTGGCTGCCACAATCCGCACGATGCATTGTGATGCACTGCATAGACTCTCGAGACCTAGAGTCTTCATCATACCATCTCGGCTAATTACACGAGGGGTCCCTTCAAGGCCACTTATGTAGAGTACAAAGCCTTATGTCTGCTAAAGTTTCAAAGTTCACTGCCAAGACAATTGTATCCTCCAAGTTTGCATATCAGAGAAGAAACTGATATGCGTGTCACTCCAAACTGTATAGTGCCAAGGCTACCAATTGTCAACCCCAACAAGATGAAGGGGAAAAAGATCTTCATAGCAGACAACCTTCCTAAGGCAGTTCCAGAAATAGAGCCTCTTCCTCAACCAGAGTGTGCTCTGCTTGAAAAGAACACTGAGTTTGATGCTGGCATATACTGGCAGAACATGATGCATAGCATGCTCCACACCACAGGTTCCTCCAATCTGTCTCAAGCTGAAAAAGAAGAGATTAAAACTGTTGGTGAAGGAACCTCTTCCTCTAGTAGCTTCATTCATGTGTCAGGCACTCTGGTGGTACCCACTTTGCTGACTCCTCATACACCTGGAGATAGAGATCAAGCTGAGTAGATGTTGGCTAAGCACTATGATGCATACAAGGCTGCCCAAGCATTGATAGAAGTAGCTGAAATAGCACGCCAACTAGAAGAAGCTGCCAAACTCAAAGTTATGCTTGCAGCTCACGAAGAAGAGAAGAGACTCCAAGAACTAGCCCAAGAGAAGGAGGCTAAGGAGGCTGAAGAACAAAGACTCAAGGAGGTGGCCCTAAAACAAGAGGTTGAAGTAGCTCAGGCTGCTGCACTTATCATAGAGCAAGTTGTAGACTTGGTTGAAAAGTATGCAAAATCACAATCAGTCCTAGAGTGTTTGGACTTGGTGTCCACACAATCCGAATCAAGTGCTCCAATTGTTGCTACACCAATCAATGTTGCAGCTCAATCAGACACTCAACTTGATTGGTTTCTCTTGAAAATGTAGTGGAAGCTAGACTTGCTGCTAGGATTGAAGCCAAGATGGATCAACAGCGTGAGAGCATCATCCAAGAGGTAACTCTTGCTGTTAACCAATCTCTTTTCACTCTCTTAGCTCCACGGTCTGCTGCTCCACCATCGTCGGACACTCCACCACCACCTGCACCACCATTGCCAACAGAAGATCTTCCTGCATCAATGCTCCATCAGAAGCTAGAGAATCCTCTTCAAAATAGTCAACCCAACCTCCACCACCTTGACTGTGATGGCATTTTCTACTTTTTTTCTCCATTCTTTTTGTTAATGACAAAGGGGGAGAAACTTGTATAGAATTTTGACTCAATATTTGCCTTAATTCAATAAAATGCAGTGATAGGTTCACTGATTTTTTTTCTTATATTAATATGTTTATCTACTTTGATTATTTTTTGTATGAACTGTCATTTGCATATGCATCATAGACTCAGGGGGAGTTTCTCATGTTTATAACTACATGTACTCTTGACATGAAATAATCTGTACTCTGATATATTATTATCTATGATTTATTGTCTGTTCATCAAAATTATAACATGTATTGTCATCATCAAAAAGGGGGAGATTGTTAGAACCAAGACATTGAATGATGTCTAGCCCCTAATCTTTTGATTAGTTTTGATGATAACAAATGTGATAATATTTGATCAACTAATGATTTGAAATTGAATAATTTCAGGGAATCAAAATGATCACAGACAATGGCATAATCTCTCCATCTCACTATGTTATTTTAACTGTCTTGATAACGCTTTAATAATAAATCAAGCATCCAAAGTACTTCTAATAATTCAACGTTAAGTATTGGAACGAACCATGTAAAGGTCCTCAGAACATACGATACATGTCTTGGAACAGACCATGCAGTAATCTTGGAACAGACTATGCAAAGTCTAGGACCAAACCATGCAATAGTCTCAGAACAAACTATGCAAAGTCTCAGACCAAACTATGCATAAGTACAGGACCAGACTATGTGATAATTGGACCAGACCATGCACAATCAAACCAGACCATGTCTGTGTTGGACCAGAACATGAGTTGTTTTACACGCTAAGGACTATGCGTTTAATTATCACCTATTGACTTTAAGAACACACTGTCTAATACAAAAATAAAGGAAGATACTCTCTGAAATACTTTCTTCTATTCCTCCAGGTGGAGCTCCTCAAGCTCTTACAATTGAAACTTTCTCTCAAGTCCCGCTTGGTTAAATGCTAGGTTGGTACTCTTCATAGCCCAATATGTACGGTGCTCAATCTCCATAGGCAAATGACAACCCTTACCAAAGACAGTCCGATAAGGAGACATTCCAATCAGTGCCTAGTAAGCTGTTCTATGAGCCCATAGAGCTTATTCAAGAACCTTGCTCCAATCCTTCCTGTTAGGATGCACCAGCTTCTACAAAATTTGCTTTATCTCTCTATTGAAAACCTCGACTTGCCCATTAGTTTGGGGATGATAAGTTGTCGCAAATCTATGCACAACCCTATACTTATGAAGCAAAGTCACCATAGTTTTATTGCAAAAGTGGGTCCCCTGGTCACTAATGATGGCTTTAGGCACACCAAACCTACAAAAGATGTTAGACCTGACAAAATTCACAACAACTAGAGAGTCATTAGTCTTAGTGGCCTTAACCTCCACCAACTTGGAGACATAGTCCACAGAAAGCAAAACATAAGAATAACCAAAAGAAGGAGGGAAAGGTCCCATAAAATTAATACCCCAAACATAAAAAAACTTCATAGAAGAGGATGGGTTGCTGAGGCATCTCATGCCTACGAGTGATGGCTACTCCCGCTCTCTAACATTGCTCACAGGTCGAGGTGGCCTCCCAAGTATCTTTGAAAATGGTAGGCTAGTAGAACCCAGAGTCCAACACCTTCCTTGTAGTCTAGTGCAGTCCATAGTGTCCTCCCATAGGGAGGCATGACAAAAATACAACACTAACTGAATGTCCTGATCTGGTATGCATCTGCAAATCACTTGATGACTTCCAAATCTCCACAGATAAGGATCGTCCCACACATAATACTTGGTATCACTCTTCAACCTAATAATCTGATTTTGAGATGCCTGTAGGGGTAAAACACCAGCAACCAAATAATTCACAATATCAGCAAACCATGGTGGAGATCCATGTTGTGTCTTCACCCTCATCAAGTGCTCATCAGGAAAATCATCCCTGATAGGAAGAGACTCATGGTCTCTCTCAATCCTGCTCAGATGATCAGCCACTAGGTTTTTCGCACCACTCTTGTCTCTGATCTCTATGTCAAACTCCTGAAGAAGAAGCAACCACCTAATCAATCTAGGTTTGGCATTAGGCTTCTTCAATAGGTATATCAAAGCTGCATGGTAAGAAAAGACAGTGACCTTGGAGCCTAACAGGTATGAACGAAACTTGTCTAGTGCAAATACCATAACTAGAACCTCCTTCTCTATGGTGGTATAGTTAACCTATACGGCATCCAAGGTGCGAAAGGCATAGGCTATGACATGTGAAAGTTTGCCCACTCACTAAGCTAAGACCGCCCCAAGTGCAAAATTGAAGGTGTCACACATAAGCTTAAATGGAAGGTCCCAATCAGATGATTGAATGATGGGAGCTGTGGTAAGCTTCTTCTTCAGATTCAGGAAAGCATCCTGACATGACTGGTCAAAGAGAAACTCCACATCCTTCTAAAACAGGTTGGACAAGGGCAAGTCAACTTTGCTAAAGTCCTAGATGAACCTCCTATAGAAACCTGCATGTCCAACAAAAGAACAAACTTCTCGCATAAATACGAGGTAAGGGAGAGAAGAAATGACATCTATCTTGGCCTTATCGACCTCAACACCCTTACTAGACACTAGGTGACCCAAGACTATCCCCTCAAATACCATAAAATGACATTTTTCAAAATTCAGCACAAAGTTAATCTCAAGGCACCTATTCAAAACTCTAATCAGGCACTCTAAGCATGTATTAAATGAAGAACCATAAACAGTAAAATCATCCATAAACACCTCCATGCAACTCTCAAGTAAATCAGAAAATATGCTCACCATGCACCTCTGAAAGATGCCCAGGGTGTTGCATAGGTCGAATGGCATCCTAAAGTAGGCGTAAGTGCCAAATGGACGAGTGAATGTGGTCTTGTGTTAGTCCTCTGGTGCAATGTGAATTTGCATGTAACCTGAAAAACCATCTAGGAAGCAATAATGGGTCTTTCCTGCTAGTCTCTTCAAGACTTGATCAATGAACGGAAGAGGATAGTGGTCTTTGCAAGTGGCCAAGTTAAGTCTCCTATAGTCTATGCATACTCTCCAGTTATTCTGTACTCTAGTTGGAACCAACTCGTTGTCCTAGTTATTTACAATAGTAATGTCATACTTCTTAAGGACTACCTGAATAGGACTGACCCACTTGCTATCTAAGATGGGATAAATGACCCCTTGCTAGCAACTTCATGACCTCTTTCTTCACTACATCCTGGATGGTGGATTGAGACGTCTCTGTGGTTGTCTCACTGGCTTTAACTCCTCCTCTAACAAAATTCTATGCATGCAGATGGCTGGATTAATTCTAGGGAGGTCAGTCAGCATCCACCTAATGGCTCTCCTATGATCTCTCAAGACTGTCATCAACTTTTCCTCTTGGTCAAGCTAGAGAGTGCTCAAAATGATCACAGGGAGCTGGGTATCTGCCTCTAAATAAGCATACTTCAGATGATCCGGCAAAGGCTTCAACTCCAATGTTGGTGGCTACATAAGGGCTTCAGATGATCAAAAGATATGGAAAGGATTTCACAAAGATTAGATTTGGATATCTTTCAGAATGACCGTTATACCAGATGTAATCAATTGGCACAAGGAGTAATCGATTATCCCATGTATCAGAAGATGATTTTTCTTGTTATCATCAATTGTAATCGATTGCAAGAATCTAGTAATCGATTGCAATTGGGACAGAGCCAATTCTGAGAATTTAAAATTGCATTATAATCGATTGCCATATCTTGTAATCAATTAACCCAAGGGCAAAGGCAAATCAAAATTAAATTGGCCCTCTGGTAATCAATTCCCAGATAGTGTAATTGATTGCAAAGATCAGAATGTGATTTCAAAAATACAAATCATCTTTAGTTGCTTGGATAAAAGTTTTGCAAAAAGGTTTTAGCAAGCATCCTATAAAGCACACTAAACATATAAGACTTAGTCTAAAACAAGAAATACAGAGCCAACATCCATTCATGTTTTGGCTTAAAAGAAAATAGACTAATCTAAGGAAGATAGATGAGATGAAGCGATATGAAAATAAAAAAAAACTAAGTGAAGTCTTCAATCTTCATGTATATGCAGTTTGCTTCTGAACAATTCAGAAGAGTGAATGTATGATTCTGAACAGTTATAGTTATTTTTGAAAATTAGTTTGAAGTGTAATCTCTCAGCAGTTAAACCAAACAGTTATAATGAGAATTAGTAGAAGAGAAATGGACAAAAGATTTATACCGGTTCACCCTTAACCCTTGGCTACACCTTTAACACTTTGCTGACTATGTTTCACACATAGAATCAGTCACCTACTAATTCTCAACCAACTCCTTACTAGGTCTGAACTCCAAACACATAGCAAAACACCCAAGCACACTTGCTGGGTTTCAACACTTAGAGTACAGTAGCACTAGTCAACTGAACTTGGTTTTAGAACTCAAATCCAAGTCTCTAACAATGACTTCATCTTTTACAAGATGATTCAATAATGGTTTTATCCAACAAAGGATTTTCCTAACAAGAAATAAAATTCTCAAAGCTGTTTTAAAAAGTGATCTGAAGTATTAAGAATAGCTAAGGATCTCTCTTGAGTAAAGAGGTAAAGCAAGCTTGGATCTGTTTGGATTAATCTTTATGTAGTTGCTTCGTAGTTAGATGATCCAAGAAGGAGAGAAAAAGCTCCTATTTATAGCCTTGTCCTTGGGAAGCAAGATGGTTCACACATGAGTTGTCATGAGCTATAAAGAAAAGGGATAAATGTAAAAGTAAAACGAGATAACTGTAGATTCTGTTCTGAACACACCTTTTGAACATTGCTTCTGAATATTGCTTCTGAACAACCTTTTGAGCATATGCTTTTGAGCACTACTTCTGAACATGCTTCTGAACACTGCTTCTAAACATGCTTCTAAGCATTGCTTCTAAACAGCCTTATGAGCATGCTACTGAGTATATGCTTCTTGATCTTCTTTGATATTCTATCTGCAATACTTTACAAGACATACTAAAGATTTTGTCAAAATTAAAATCAGGGTTTTGGATCTTACACTAACTAACTCAGAAATTTAGAGAGAAGGTGGAGGATTTTAGAGAGAAGGTAGAGAGCTTCATGAACAAAGAACCAGGAGGGAAATGTTTTTTAAACCAAATGGTTCACTTTCTCTCCCTCCCTTCATATAAGGCAAAGTTCCTTATTATGAATTGCAACTCCTAAAGCTAGGGCTGACACTCACAGGGACGTGCTCCCCACATATATGAAATTAAGGTTGGACCCATTAAAGGCCCATTAGGTTTAGGGTTGGGTTTTTGGCCCAAGTCGGGCTTTTTCGCGATTTTTATCATTTGTGTTTCAAACATTTCTTAAAATAATCTTCCACTTTAAAAACATCATAATTAAATTTTCTATACTTTAAAATCATTAAAAATATCATTTGCAGATGAAGAACGATAAAAATCGCACAATGGGCTATTTTCACGGAAATTGCAAAAACGGTCTAACAAAATGGAAATTCAATTTTTATAAGCGAAAACACAAATAAAGCATAAAATCAATATTAGAATTTTAATTACCATTCTTCAGGAACATTAAAATGCTAATTACGCACAGACAAATAAAAATGACTAAATGTATCCCCCCTCTACAATTAACAATAGAGTGTAATTTTACAGGTGTTACACTGAAATGGTATGAATTGATTTAAAAATGGTATGAATTGCAAGTGTGTTTAATATCTTGACCACAAAGTGTAGTGTGCTTCTGCTTCTGTTCCACTATGCCTAAATATTATTGTTGGGTAGGATAATGTTAATATAACTGTGAATGTGTAAGGTTGCGGTTCTTCCTATAGTGAAACACCCATGTGTTGTTGGTTTCTTGGTTGCTAAAGGGGTTCAAGAGGAAGGAAGGAAGACGAAATTGAAAGCTCACGCAGGTCTAAAGATGCCTTTGTTGGAGAAGGAGAAACATTCCGTTCGAATAGTGTGATTGGGGTAAATGAGAGGGAGGGGTAACTGAGGGATAACTTAAACATAAATAAGTAATTGTCATTCTTAAGAAATTTAGGTAATTAATTTTATTTAAATAATTACTAACTACATTAAAAATAAAAAGTCAACATTAAAACTAACGATTAACAACTTTAAATTGGCAGTTGAACCAAAATTGCTTGATTTTGAAAAGTATGGGGATCAAATGTCAAGATTTGAAATTAGGGGAACCAAAATTATAGATTTGAGAAAGTATGAGGGTCCAAAAGTGCATTTAACCCAAATATTTAATATTCATAATGTACTTGATATAGTGTATTTTAGCATAGTCTGGGCATGCTTTTATACCTTATTTTTATCATTTTAGCTGAGTTTTATGAGATTGGGTCATTTTAGGTCCAAGTGTCTAATATTGTTATTTGTCACGTTTATTTAATGTTTTTGGCACTATCCCTTGTGCAACCCATAACTTTTGACACAAGTCTCCTTTTTTTTTATGATTTTTTTCTTGTTTGAAGGCTAAGGAGGATATTTAAAATTTTGTGCTCATAAGAATTGGCCAATTTGGACGTTCCAAGGGTCAAATCAGGGATTCAATATTTCGACCCTACACTTGTATAATTTCGTTTTAGTTTGTAATTATGAACCCTTTGGTAATTTTAATTAGTTAGTGTAGGCTTTTCTTTAGTGGGGTTTCAGTTCTCCCTTGGAGGCTCACGTTTTTAATTCATTATATATATAGTTTTCTCCCTTTGTAAAAGGAAACACTACTTCATTTTATAAATTTTTAGCTTTAGAATTCAAATTGTTCTCTTCTCTCTCCTCTCTTTTCTTCTCTTTTCTTCTCCTTTCTTCTTCATTTTCGTTTTCCTCCATTGGAGCTCCCATAAAGATCTTCATGAGGGCTAAATCCGTTTGCAACCCAAGGATCATGTGCTTGTGGGTAAATATGAGTTTCTCTATTCTCAATTTCGAATTTTGCTCATGAATCCCCTTTTCCCCCCTTTTATTGATTTTCAATTTCCTTGTTTAATGTATGGTAATGAAATCTAAATTTGGGTCAATTGCAATCAATTAATTGTGATTTAATACGAAACATGCGTGAATTTGGAAAAATTAGGAATGCGATAATAATCCAAATTTTTCTGAATAAATGTGAGGTGATTGCCTTAAATTTCGTGTTTCCATGAGCATAAATTTAATTTATAATTACTGGAACTATGATTATTTTTCCATAAGCATAAATTCTTGAGTTGTATCTCCTTGATTTTGTTTTCATTTATTGATTTAAGTAGCTCTATTTGCTTTAATTTTCTAAAAATCACACAAAATCCCCCTATTTTGAATTGAATGCAAGGTGTTTGATGAATTGTATCGTTGAGAAGAAAACTTGAGTTGGCCTTATATTACAAAATTTATTGAAAAACTTGGTTACTTTTGACGGTGTGTTCAACGCGTGCTTGTCAGTCCTCCAATACTTGCTTAAAAATTAAAATATTGTTCCTCTTTTAAAAATTGTATCTGGGCCTAACTCATGCTTAACCAGACCCATGTTTTTGGGCTTCTCTTTAAAAAAAATATAATTAGGTCAATAATAGTCCAAATTCATAATTTTCGGAAGTTAGAAGAGAAGAAAATAGTAGAAAATCATTTTGAGGAGCCAATCTTAGCTCTTTGTTTTGAAAATTCAGCTATGGCAACAATGGGACATCAACCAAATCATTCTTGGTCTCAATAGGAAAAGACTAATTCATGATGTGAGGCATTGCAAGTTGGGTCATACTGAGGATGTTGGAACATTCATGAAAAATCATCATCTGATGGGGAGTAATATGACAACATAGCCTCCACAACTGTTAAGGAGGTAGACACAACATGGGCAATTTCTTATGCAACTCATTTAAGCAAGAAGCATATGAAAATTATGTAAAAACTACTTCAACAAATTATGCAAGAAGCTGAAAAGAACATTGGCATAATAATTGTAGCACAAAAGGTAATTTTTTAATGTTTTAAATGCTAGTCAAAGAAGAACTAACTCATGTATTGTAAATTCAGGAACCTATGATCACATGAGTTGGACATTATTGTATTTGAAAAATACTTTCCTTGTGACAATAACTCTAAAATTTGAATAGTTAAAGACTCACTTTCAATGGATATTGCTAAAGACTTACTTTGGATCCAGTCTTTTATGTTCCCAAACTAGATTGTAATTTGTTGTCTATAAGTAAACTAACAAAAGGATCTCAACTGTGTACATAAGTTCCTACCCCACTTGCGTGAATTTCAAATTTTGAAATGAAGGAAGGTGATTATTAATGGTAATGAATGTACTTAGATGTTGGAAGTTGGAACCAAAGACGTAAGCAATCCTACCAAAGACCTTGAATACCGATGCATTCAAGAATAAACACATACACGTACGCTACACTTGCCATAGCTATCATATAAAAAAAGTAGTTGATTATGAACATAAGGGTTTGTTTGGTTTGGTGGAAAGAAATGAAATGAAAGCGAAATAAGATATAAGTTTTGAATTAAAGTAAAGTGTAACCGTGTGGTCCCATCCCATTTTACTATTCATTTCATTCATTTTCCACTTTCTTTCACCACAAACGAATGGACCCTAAATGTTGCCTTATCTTCTAACATGATCTTATTATCAATTGATATCGTGTCAATAATCAACACCAGCCCCAACATATTAATCAGACATTCTTGAATAATCCTTCAAATTTGTACACCCCATCGTGAATGTGGCAGCTCTCAGCCAGATTGGCCTAATTACTTCTTTAGAAAGACGAGCATAAAGATAAATGCTATTGCCCGAGCAATTACACCCATGAGAATGAGGACAGATATGCACAAACCCCAATCATGAAGATTATACCCACTTTTCAGTAGTGAACCACAACGAGTTAAGAGCCACACCCCATGATACCTACAATATATATACACTTAATTAGCACATACAGTATATATTCAGATTCAACTTAACAATTCATATGTATACTACATAAAGTAATTTATTACTTTTTTTTCTTATATTTATATCCATTGTATAAACTCTTGATATCAAACACATTAGAAAAAAGCAAACTGAAGAATATATCATAAGCTTGTTTAATCTGCGTGTTTCATTTTCTTTACATTCACTCGATGCAAATGCAACTTCAATTTAGTCATAGTTTATGATTCACCTTATAGATTATTTGGTGCTACACCACTACTCCCGCCTATTACACATTTACTGGAGACAGATTAGAAAAGTAGTGAATAGAAATTGTGTAGTGATTAGAAAACTTCGTCTAACAATAAAGTGAATTTCAGCGATTTAAGATTTGATGATTAAAATATTTACGATAGCTTGTCACTAGAAGCTAGTAAAATATTTAGGGCCTGTTTGATTTTAGTTTTTAAAAACAGATTTCAATTTTTAAAAATTATAAAACTATAAAACTTGTTTGATTAATCAATTTTTAAAAACTTGTTTAGTTCTTAGAATCTTGTTCATGGTGTGCTTCGCTTATTTGCTTAGTCTCCTGATTTTAATCCTAGTTTGGTTAAACAAATAAATGCACAATGTTGGGTGCGTATATATGGCTTGCTTCAGGAATATTCGCGCTCTAAAATCCTCTTTGCTATTGCTTGTGCTATTGGTGCTCCACTAGCTATTGATGACGCCACCACCTCCCACTCTTTTGGGCATTTTGCGCGAGTGCTCGTTAATTGGGACATGAAGGAAGAGCTTCGGGAGTGTATTATGGTGGAACGACAAGGATTTTCCTTTTATGTTGATTTGTATTATGAAAAATTGCTTGAGTTCTGCGACAATTGCAAGATTGTAGGTCATTCTATTGCTAATTGTAGGCATGTTCCACATGAGGCTTATTTGGATCGGTCTAAAACTAAGCCTTCGTTTGTCCCAAAAAAAGGCCCTACTACTATTCCTATTACTAATCCCACAGCTAAAGATAATTCCATTCAATCCCAACCACCACCAGTCATTACAGCAGCTCCAAATGCAGTTAATTCTGCTCATACAACAGCCCATCCTTGAACTCAGCCGCAACAACCACCAATTGTCTCTGCCACAGCCAATTTTGCTGCTAATTTTGTTCCACAAATGCCCCCTATTTCAGCTAATGTTGAAGCTAATTCTGATCATTCCCAGCCTTCCCCTATTGTAGCTAATGGTGCTATTAATGCAGAGCACCCTGTTTCAGCAGTAGTCAATACTGCAGCTCATACTGACTAGCCTCATTCTCCCCCTACAGCAACTAATCATGCTACTCAGTCTCAACCACTAGAAAATATTACAGTCAACTTTGTGAGGTCTCATTCTCCTTCTGCAACAGCCTCTAATGCAACTGAAACCAAACAGCCTCAGCCCTCTACAGCAGTCCCTAATTTTAATGCAAATACCAAACTCTCTGATGACCAAATGGAAGAGAATTTTTTTTTAGATGAGGAGTTCATTGCTAAAACAATTATCCCTATAATTGAAGATAACACTCCTTCAGTTGTGAAAAAGGATATGCACATTGCATCAAGATTTTGGGCAGACCAAGTGGAGGATGAAGACTCAATTGTGGATGAAACAGACTTTGAGCAAACTGTTTTTCAGCCAATTATTTCTAAATCAGCAAAAAAGAAGTTGAAGAAAAAGCAAAATTTGCAGAGGACTTACTACCTTCGTGGTGATAAGGGCCATAATGATCAATGAATGCGTTGTATTGTAATGCACGGGGCCTAGCCAATGCTAATACTAGGCGTGTTTTATACTAATTGTGTCATATTCATAAACTAGATATACTAATGTTGGCTGAACCAATGGTGTTACTTGATAAAATGACTAAATCTTTTCTTTTTAAATTTCAGTTGAAGCTCTTGATAGTTAACTCTCGATCCTCTCTTATCCCTAATATTTAGTGCTATTGTAAAGATGTTTTATCCCCATCTATAGTTGCAATTGGTGATCAATTTGTTGCATTTTTAATTACTATTGCTAATCAACACTTGTTTGTTGCTGCAATTTATGGTACCACTAGTTATATCAAGAGGAGATTTCTTTGGCAAGAACTTTCTCAACTGCAAGCGAATTTCCCTGGCCCTTGGTTCTTCATTGGTGATTTTAATGTCATTTTGGGAGTTCATGAAAAATGGGGCTGTCTCCTTCCTTCCTCGGCTTCTTGTAATGATTTTTTGAACTTGACAAATTCTAATAATCTTATTCATTTACCTTCTAGGGGTCATAATTTCACTTGGTCTAATGGGAGAAAAGGATCTCAACATATTGCTCTTAGACTTGATAGAGCCATTTGCAATGTTGATTTTTTGAATTATTGTGATGTTGTCACTTGCACTGTTCTTCCTAAAAGCAGGTCGGACCATCATTCGTTGTTATTGAAGGTGAAGAAGGGCTCGGCCAGACCTCTAGGTTCCTTTAAATTCCTTTCTATGTGGCTGGAGCATGAAGATTGTAGGAGACTAGTGAGTGAGGCTTGAAGTACTCCAGTCTCAAGCTGCCCCATGTATGTGCTAAAACAAAAGTTAAAAAACACCAAGGCTGCTTTTAAGGTGTGGAACAAAGAAGTTTTTGGTAATATTCAATTAAAGGTCCAATAGTGCTCTAATAACTTGGCTACAATCCAAGGTGAAATTGATTGTAAGGGTCCAGATTCGGTGTTGCTACAACAAGAAACTACTGCCCATTCCAATCTACAACAAGCTCTAAATTTTGAAGAGTCTTTTTGGAAGGAGAAATCTCGGATCAAGTGACATTTACAAGGGGATAGAAACACGGTTTTTTTTTCATCAATTGGCAAAGCATAGAAACTCTACGAAGCAGCTCACATCCTTGAGAGTCAACGATGAATTTCTCACTTGCCCATCCATGATTAAAGCTCAAGTGCTCCAATATTTTGAGAACATATATGGATCTAATAATCATTCTCTTCCAAATGCTCTTGTTTCTTCTGTCATTCCTTCCCTGGTGACTACAGAAGATAAAGCTATGTTAACTAATGTTCCTCTACTCTCTAAAGTGAAGCAAGTGGTTTTTGCTCTTAGCAACTTGGGTGCTCTAGGTCTGAATGGTTTTGGAGGCAATTTTTATCATGCATTCTAGGACATCATCAGTCCAGATGTTCATGCTACCATGCTACAATTCTTCACTCAAAGTTGGCTTCTCCCGAGTCTAAACTCAAATATTGTGACGCTTATTCCTAAAATTCCTTATGCTGATAGTCTTGATAATTTTTGACCCATCGTGATGGGAAATTTTCAATTTAAAATTATTACCAAGGTCCTTGCTGATAGATTGGCATTCATTGCTGACAAGATTATTTCCCCATAACAGAAAGGCTTTATTCCTGGCTGCCAAATCCTTGACTGCATTACCACTACTTCGGAAGCGATCAATGTTCTCAACACCAAGCGCCCAAATGCTAATGTGGCCATCAAATTTGACATCCGAAAAGCCTTTGATACTCTTGATTGGTCCTCTCTCTTAGACGTGCTTCGCCACTTTGGTTTTAATTCCACTTTCTGTCATTGGATTCATATTATTTTGCATTCAGCTAGATTGTCTTTCTTGGTGAATGGAGATTCAGTTGGATACATTGGCTGTAAACGAGGGGTAAGGCAAGGAGATCCCCTCTCTTCTTTACTCTTCTATTTGGTGGAAGATGCTCTGAGTTGTAGGATATCTCATCTCATGGCTAATGATTATTTGCAACCTCTTATGGGAACAAATGGTTGTACTCTTCCCTCTCATGTTTTTTTATGAAGATGATGTTATGATCTTTTGTGATGTTGCACCTCAGGGTCTCTCAAATCTTCTGAGTTGTTGTTCAAGTTCTATGGAGAAGCCTCGGGTCAATGGACCAACCCTCTCAAATTGGAACTCTCTTGTTTAAAGAAGCCTTCAACTTTCTCACTCCGGTAGCTTCACATTTGTCTTGGACCAAGCAGGTTTGGGCTAAGACTGTTCCCCCTTTCAGGAGCTTTGTGTTGTGGAGTCTATTACATAATAAAATTCCCTCGGATGATGTTCTGAGGCATCAAGGGTGTGCTATTGTGTCTATGTGCAGTTTTTGTGGTGTAGTTGTGAAATCTTCGAAACATATTTTTCTTCATTGCCACTTTGTTCTTTCATTATGGAATTGGCTACAATCCTCTTTCCAAGTTCAAATTAACTCTTCAAGTTATCTCTCTATTTTGCAATTGCTTAATCATTGCAAAGGCCAAGTTCATGACCTGCTACAATCTGCTATTATTCACACTTTTTGGATGATTTGGCAGGCTCACAATAGTCTCAGATTCCGTAACTCCAAACTCCACCTTCACCATGTTATGGCCTTGATTGCATCCTCGACTGCTTTCTCGGGTCATGTCACTCAAGCTCGTGCTTCCAATCCCATGGAAGATCTCTCTCATCTACATCACTTTGGGGTCCCTCTCCACCCTCCTACGCAACCTAGAATCATCCAACTTGATTAGCATCCTCCACTTGTTGGGTTCATCAAATGTAACACAGATGGTGCAGCTCGTGGTCACCTTGGTCATGCTGCTGCTGGGGGAATATTTTGGGATCATTTTGGTCTCTTTTAGGGAGGCTTTTCTGTTTATATTAGCATACAAACCTCTCTCTATACTGAAATCTTTGCAATTCTTTGTGCGGTTGAGTAGGCAACTAGACTTGCTTGGACACATCTCTAGATTGAATGTGATTCTCAGTTGGCTATCAAGGCCTTTTCTCATCCAATGGTTATTCCTTGGCAACTCAGGACTTACTAGAACCGTGCTTTCTCTTCATCTAACAATATGCATATAGTCTCTTCACACATTTTTAGAGAGAGTAATCAATGTGCAGATAGTCTAGCTAATTTTGGTGTAAATGAGCGTGTAAAGTTTACGTGCTGGTCTAGTTTATCTAGTTTTCTGTGTTAGCTATGCCCATAATTGTTGTGGGTTGCCTAACTTTCGTTTTTGTTGATGATTCTTTGGGTTTGGTCTGGTCCACCCATTTCTTTGTATTCTTTTTGCTTATTTAATAATATATAGCTTAGTCTTGATGATAGGGTGGCTTAAGGGGTGCCAACATAGTTGGAATGTCTTTTGTCTCTCTAAAAAGATACTAAGTTTATGATTTTAAATAAAAAAAATATTTTCTCTTTTCATAGAATTCGACATCTTTTGTTAATAATTTTACAATCCCACATCTTTTATTTTATCTTTTTCAAATAAGTATCATATCTTTTTCACATACAAGTCCCACGTCTTCTAAATTTATTTTTTCTAATAGTAATTTTAAAAACCAAACAAATTTTCTCTTTTTAAAAATTTTTTAGAATAATTTTTAAAAACAAAAACTAAAAAGTCTTTTAAACAGGCCTATTTTCTATCATCCACCAAATCACCATCATGTTTCTTTATCTATAAGGGCTTAAATAACCCTTACATCCCTAACTCCTTCATAGCTTGTTAGAAAATGAGAAGCACGCAATTGTACCCTTCCATCCCCAAGTTATTTAAGGACCCGTTTGTTTTTATTTTAAAAACAATTTTCAATTTTTAAAAATTATAAATTATAAAACTTGTTTGGTTAGTCAATTTAAAAAAAAATTAAAAATTATTTTCTATTTCAATTTTTAAAACTAAAAATTAAAATAGTTTTTATGCGTTTTGCTTTTTTATTTTCTCTTTTTTATAGAGTCCCACATATTTTATTTTAAGGATAAAAAGTAAAATGATTATAATTTTACACACAAATCTCACATCTTTCATTTTATCTTTCTTACATAAGTTTTATATCTTTCTCACAGACAAATCCCACATCTTCTAATTTATCTTTCTCTAGTAATAATTTTTAAATATCAAACAAATTTTCTCTTTTTAAAAAAATACTCTAAAAAGTACTTTAAAGAATAGTTTTGAAAATAGTTCTTAAAAACAAAAACTAAAAAGTCTTTAAAACATGCCCTTAGTTTCTTTTTTGTTACATATAAAAATTAGTCATGACTCTTCACTTATCAGCTTATTATTCCTTGATATGGTATCAAAACCATTACTACCAAATGGTCAAGAGTTAGTGACCTCAATCTTCTAAATAGAAGTTTGAATTTCAAATGCAAGATAGGTGAGCATGTGCATTGTCCACATTTCAAGCTCATATTGACCGTGTTTGGGGGAGTTTGTTTGATGTCAAAAACTCTGAACCTTTTCACCTAACAACTTAAGATTTCCACCACTTAGCTTCTTAACTAACCTTTGGAAGCATTTTCAACTCCATCACATGCACATATTGCATCATTATCCTATGCTCGTTGATTAAACACTCCCAAGCAAATAATCTATTTTTGTTTCTCCCTACCTAATGGGTAAATACTTTTATTGGTGTAATAAGACTATGTTTAAGTCTTCCATTTCAAAAAGCAATAACATATCACTAATGCATTTTTCTTCAAGGAACTAGGTATCAGCAAATCTTAGGCTAGTATGCAATTTCCAAAGTAGTCTTTCCCTCCTTATATTGTCCTAAAAACGTTAACATCCACCACAGGCCATGCTATAACTTCTTCCTCTCTTCCAACCTGTTTGTTTGGATAATTTTTCTAGTGAAATAACTAGAAACATCCCCTCCAAATCCACCCAAAAACAGTTTTTTAGTGTTTGGTCTAGTCCAACCTAACAAGTATACTTAAAATATTTCTTTCCTTGAACGAGCTTTATGATGATCAGATCATCTTTCATTTTCAATTGTACTCTTTTCTTCTTATAAAAGTGTCACATTCTTTGTCCTATCTAGGATCCACAACTTATAAACTTAGAAAAAATGCATGTTTATATAGATTAATTACACTAATTTGTACATAAATATAAATAGAGGATATCATGTTTCCTCTAAATAATATATTATATTACTATAAACTACAATTATTAATAGAATCCTAATATTAATTCTGATTTCTTACGCTCTCTCAAATGGAAACTTACCAAAGCTCATAGTTTGTTACAAGAAAATTTATTCCCAACTAATAAATAAAAAATATTGGTGAAGTTGGGGGATATTGGTGAAGGTGTGGAATATTACTAGAAAAATAATAATGCTAGAGAGTTGGAATAACCATTAGGCTAAAAAATGTATGGCAACCAAAGCAAGTTTTGAACTTCTTAAAAATTACATTTGGAAGCTTCAAACCACTGTTAGTGTAGATCCAAAATTGTCATAAATAGAGGAAAATGAATTTAGTGATGGAAACCAACAACCAACTAAACACATAGTTGTTAAAGAACAACGGCCAAATAGGTGATTGAAAAGTTATTTTTGCCAGAGAAAATGAGCAATGAGAAGTAGGCAGTGGTCGGAAATCATGCAAAAAAAGGTAGGCTATAGGATAGGTGACCGTAAAGTTCTTTCGCAACAATGAAAAACATATAAAAAAATGTAGTGCCCCAAATTGCAAACCAACAATACCTTAAAAAAGCACAAAACAAAACCAAACATGCTGCAAAAATGGGGTTTTCGCACAAAGCAAGTTCAATGGAGTTGCAACTTAAGGGACAAACTCACGTTGGGTGGGAAACCTTGTTGCCAGAATTGCAACTAGAAAGAATGTTGCATGTGCCAGTGAAGTGTTTTGTTTGGCATGTCAAGGAAAAGGCGCATGGGAGTGTGTAGATCGGCGCAGGGCGAGTCCAATGGTAGTGGTGTTAGCCATAAAGCTTGTTGGAGACGCAGATGCGACGGGGGTGATTGGAAAAAGTCACCAGAAAACTGAAATAGATCGCTGGAAAAGGTGCAGCGGCGTGTAGAAGGGTCCATAAGGGACAGTAGATCCCCGTGAAACACAATTTCATTATCCCTCTAACAGGCTCTTATACCATGTTAAAATGGGAGAAAAAGATGAATATTTTATTGAAAAACGTGTCATAGTGTCAGGGCACACAATGGATTGCATATTTATATAGGTTAATTCACAATTGAATCAGGTATTATGTTCCTATATGCAATTATTAATAAAATCAAAATATTAATTCTGATTTAAGTACTCCTAATCATCGTATACTTCATCTTCATAGCCGAACCATTAATGCCCCAAATGGTCCAAGTTTCCCACCTCAAAATCTTAGTTCTCACAGATTTTTCACTGCATTTGGGACCAAGCTGTTCATCTCAAGGAGATGTAGCAACCTTTCTTACTTCTCTATAGAGGCAATTTAGGAAATTGCTTCAAGGGAACACAAAGCAGTAAATTACTGGAGTTCAATCAACAATCATAATTAACAGTAAATTACCTTTCAGCATTTGCAATTATGAACGCTTCTAAAGCCCACCTAGGGTAGCATAAATAAGCTATATCCTTCAAAAATTTACTATCTTTTGGTTGTGTTGCAATGAGTGTCAAAACAACTGGAAGAAGTACTGACCACTGCAAGAAACAGTAACATGTCAGAAGGGAAGTGAAAACTTATAATGATGAGTAAAATTTTAATTGGGTGTTGTAAAAGTTTGTTATTTTCTTCTAATACTCACTAGCTGAGCTGCACCAGGTTCAAAGAGGATGGCGAATGCATATGCTATGCCAGTCACACAATATACAAGGCAAAGCAGCACAATGTAATTATCTGCAAAAGTCGATCTCGGATAGGTAAAGAAATAGAACATAGAGAGGTAAACCACTGGTTTGATCACTGTATTAAAATGATCAATTGTATCTTTCGAGAGAAAATATGCCAAGCTGCTCATTCCAGAATCACTCTCCCTCCAGTAGTGTAATTTATCCAGAGAAAATGATCTCAAGGCAGCTATTTTGCATAAAAGAGCTGAAATTAACAATAATAATAAATTAGAATGAAGCGTAGTACATCAAATCTATTCTAAGTCCATGAAAACCATATTGAAAATCTTCCATTACTTACCCTAATGTTCAAACAAAAAGTTTGAAAGCTTATATGCTGATTTATCATGAGCAGTTTGAAATCTCAGTAGATTGCTAAGCAATGTTATTCATTATTTGTGGTGCAAATAGTGATATCAATTAATATGTCATTGGGAATTATGAAAGTTTAGTATTGAAAAAAGCGGAGTCATGCTAATCTCTAAATCTTTATTATTAATCATGTAAATTAAGAAGTATTGATTCTTTTGTATGTATAAATATCAATTATCAAGAAAGTTGATTGCTGATCACTACTTAAGCAATTCACAGAACTTGTTTCTAATTTCTCTCAAATTTGAAACCACTGGTCCAACTGTCTTGCTCTCATGAGCTTTGTGGACTTAGTTATTTTGCATATTTTCAAGGAGGGTAATACTTGTGTGCTGATACTTTGGCCAACTTGGACATCTCGGCAGTGGACTTCACCTAGTAGACTTCTCTACCAAGTTGCTTAAATGAGAATTTCTTTAGGGAAATGGTAAGGTTTCCTAGTTTCTGTTTTCGTGCTTAGTGGATTTGGTTTAGTCCCCCACTTGTATTTTCGTTTGATTTTTCAATAATACTTGAGGTGGCTGCCGCACAGGTTCTTATTTGCTTTGGTGCCAACTTAGTTGGGATGAGATGACTGCAGTTGATGTTAACCAGCCCCTATTTTATATAAGAAAAAAATCTCTCAAATTTATCCTAAAAGATTCTCAAGCTCAGTCTTGCTTCTGCTCAAGTGTTGCAGATCTGTTACAGAGCTTCTGCACCAAATGAGAAATGGCTTCCTACAACTCTAATGAGAAATTTTGAACTACTTAGCTTGGTAAGCTTCTATGGTGCTTGAGTTCCTCGATCAAGGTATACATGATCATCTCGAATAGTCAGCCTGTCTTGTCAACAACTGAAGAAGCCAGTTGGAGAAAACTTGATTATCAACTACGCCCATTGTTATGGCAATATGATCAGTTTTCTCTCTCAGGCACAGGCACCTGTTGAGGAACTAAAGATGTTCCCCAAAAGCTGGCCTATTTAAATAGATTATTACAGCTAGTTGTAAGCTTATTTGGATTCAACAATTACTTCACCAATTGAAATTTGGGGATCATCAGCAAAAGAAGTTATCTTATTAATAAACAAGCAGACCTTAAAGTCATTCTATGCAAGTCTGTGTTCAATAAGTATCTGTATGTCCAGATTTTATTCATCCTTTTGTACAAATGTTTTGTGCTGTGATTTTCAAAAACTATTTTCCAGAGACAACATAGTGCTTTAATTTTATTTCTGGGCCAACCATGTCATTTTAAACTAACATAGTGCAATTCTATTAGACACAAGAATAATCTAAGTCTGCAGCCAAAATTTTGTCAATATGCAACAACCTCAGTTCATGAGGTAACAGCTTTACTGTCATGCAAGGCTCACCTTCAAAATTATTGGGATATTATTACAGAAAAACAAAAAAGTGCATTATCATTGACTAGTTTCCAACATAAATTCAAAACATACAATAGCTAAGAAAAATGATATAACATGAAAAGCATTCTGTATCTTGCTTCAGAAATCAATTAACTTGTAATGCTTAAGAAAAGAATGATACTTACATACAGCAATCACCGTATAGGTGTATCCAGCTGCACCAAAGGTCCGATCACTAGCTTTAGTAAGTGATCCTAAGCAAGCTCCAGCGAGTAATAATATTAAATAATCTATAGCTTGTATCTTAGATTCTCGCAATCGCTGTTTTCCAATCCTGAAAGAGTGAAGTAGGGTAACACCAATTAACAAAGAAAATTCAGACACAACAAAATGAGCAAATGTATTTATTCGTCATTAAAAGGTGACATTTAAATTCTATTTTGGTTCCCTCTCCCTAGTCAATAGAAAATAGCACTTAGTGAACTACAATAGAGAAAATACATGGTGACATTTAAATTCCATTTTGGTTCGGATCAAAATATATAAGTGGGGGACAACTATCATCCTATGAACTAGCTTTTGGGGTTGAATTAAGTATAAACTCACATTCTAAGATGGTATCAAAGCTTATCTTCCTAGATTCATTAAAAAAGGGGCCACCACCATATTATCCATGTACCAAGCCCAAAAGTGTTGAGCATAAGGGATTGTATTGAGAAAATGTAAGTCCCACGTTACCTACAGATTAGGCCAAGATAAAAGTATATAAATGAGGGACAACCCTCACCATATGAACTAGGGATTGAATTAAGCCCAAACCTACATGGCAATCACATGCTCAGAAGAAAACATTTACTTGTACTTTTCCTTCGGGCCTCCCTTAAACCACATATAAATTTAGACCCCAAAATTCAAACACAAGTGTTCAATCTGCAATGCATCATTAAGAAATTCACTGACACTATCCATGCTACATCTTTTAAAAGAGAAACTATTTTCAGCAAGACAATTGTAATGCTACAGTGAAAAAATAGCCCAAATTAAGGAAGATCTTAATGAGTAGCTTGAAAAGTTAACAAATAGTTGAAATCATTGGATGGTTTACCGTATAAGGAAGTACTTGTATTGCTTGAATATAACAGGAGTTTTACGGTCAGATAAATCCTTTGATTTAAAAAAATTGAGTCGTATTTTCTCCCTCTTTAGTTCCATAACATGTCTCACATCATGCCATAATTCTCCAACAAAGCTTGTTTCTTCATGGCCAGAGCCATCACCACCATCACCATCACCATCAGGATCTGTTTCTTTAGCTGGGTTTAGAGTTACAAACATACCAAATTGTGCTGCATTCTGCTGCATATCAAGTGGTACTGGGTATCCATTATGAAGCATCCATCTAACTGGAAGCTCTTTATTATAACTGGCTCCTGAACTTCCACTAGGTACTTCTATGCCCTCCAAAATGTCAATGAAGTAATCTGGAGGATTAATGCGCTTTGGAATATTTATCCCAATGTTTGCAAAGTATTCTTCAACTTTCTTGACTGATCCATGATATACAGTAAGACCACCTTTTGCCAGGAGTATTAAGTCATCAAACATCTTAAACAAAGCATAGCTATAGCAAAAGGTTAAATCATTCATTAATTAATCAATCAAAGGGAAAGCAATAATATAATAGACATGTTTAGACATACTACTTTATAATAAATACTTCTAGGAGAAAGAAAATAATGAAATTATCTTCTCTAAAAGTTAATATTATCTTTTCTAATAGTTAATTTTTTTATTTTTTTTTTATATTTTCTTCTGTTAGAAGTCCTTCTAGGATAGTATGTTCAAACAGACCTATAATCAACTGAAAACTAATAGTATAATCCTAAATGAGGCTAGCCATATCCCCCTATGCTGCTGAAGACAAGGAATTGAAAGTCACCACTCACCTGGGTTGGTGAACCACCATGCAAATGTTCACTCCTTCTAGAGCTTCACGTCTTAGTGCTCTAAGAAGGAGTTGAGATGATGCACTGTCCAACCCAGA
Organism: Amphicarpaea edgeworthii; assembly: GCA_014843725.1. Classification (NCBI taxonomy): domain Eukaryota; kingdom Viridiplantae; phylum Streptophyta; class Magnoliopsida; order Fabales; family Fabaceae; genus Amphicarpaea; species Amphicarpaea edgeworthii. The sequence goes on from CM026326.1 coordinate 14,395,604, forward strand.
AGTAGGTTCATCCAAGATCATGAGAGAAGGTTCCATGACCATTTCCAATCCAACATTCACACGCTTCCTTTGGCCTCCAGAGATCCCTCGCTTTTCTACAGTTCCAACCAAAGAATTCCTCACCGATTGAAGCCCCAAGAATTCAATAACTCTTTCAACAATCAGAACTTTTTCTGGTTTTGGCAAGTCAGCAGGTAGCCTTCCAAGTAAGAAAATTTCATTTATTAACAAATATTCAAACTTAAAAAGCTTAGGAAGATGATGATATACTAAGTTACAAAATGCTGCTTCTTGCTAGACTATCTAAAAATAAATATGAATAGAAAAACTGAAAAGGCTATTTAATGACAGAACTTAAGTATTCCATTTACACCATATAAGCTTAAATTAAATTATAATTGTAGTGCCACCAATGAGCATGGTTGGAAAATGGTTACCAAGAAACTCCATGTTTTACCTCTAGACAATAATAATACACTTCAATTTCTTCATTTTCCCACCTAATACGATGAATCATTAAGAATTCAAGATATAATTGATAAAAAAGTTGCATGTGTTTTAGTCTCTTATGTTTAAACCAGCAGCTCCTCTTTTAAAGTGAATTGGTCAGAAAATAAGTGAAACACCATAATTATAAGTTTATAACTAAAAATTCATCCACGATTAAATATAAATCTAAGGTGCAAAATTTAAGTGCATAAACTTGAATAGAAAAATCAGAATATACAGCAGCTGGAATTTCCATCCATGTGATTTACCTGCACAGTGCACTGAACCGGAAATTTTCTTCCACAGTGAGGTTTCCATGAACTATATCATCTTGTGGCACAAAGCCTATAATTTTCTTATAGGAGTGGATTGATTCATTCTTTCCATTTACAAAAATGGAACCAGTTACCTTGCATCCAAATGCCTTCCCAGCTATTGCTGAAAGAAAAGTCGTCTTGCCCGCGCCTGATGGACCCATGACAGCAGTGATACGGCCAGGTTTAATTTTCCCTGTAACAGATCTCAATATATGTTTATTGTGTGCTTTCAGAGTGAGAGTTAGATCTTTGAATGATATTTCAATTAAAGGCCTTTTCCTCTGTTCACTTTTGGTAGCCATATTAATTACTCCTGAGAAGGTAAGGTTCTTGTTTTCTTGTTGCTGAGCCTTCTCTTTCTCAAGCTGAGCATATGCATACTTGAAAATCTGGCTATGTGTATTCAGTTGCTTTTCCTTAGATTCTCTTGCTGTAACATTTTTATCTCTAGTTTCTATTTCCACAGCAACATTGTTCCTAATATTTGGATCATTTTCTGTCTCATGTATCATCTGCATCAGATCACTTGGTTCCTTTGGCCCTGCAGATGAACTACCAACCATGGTTGAGGTAATAGGATGTGAAAACAATTTAATATCTGTTTGAGTAATTGGTTGATTCAAAATTTTCATTTCTTCAGGGTCTACGAAGTCCTTTTTCCGAGAAAATGTTTGTGATAGTTGAGCTTGCAGTCCACTTGCACCCTTCTTAGCAGCATCTTTTGCCTCCTTCCATCTTTGGCGTGCATCTGCGGTCTTCCTGACACTTCTCACCGCTGCTTCTCTTGACTTGGCCATTCTCTTTTCTCTAGTGGTGAGAACTTGGTCAGAACAGCTATAAATAATGAGTAGCAAAGTACTTAAAGCAACCTGCATAAGCAGTTTAAGACTGTGTTAACTTCTACCAACATGGCCTCTTTGGGAGCTGTCTTAAATCTTAATTGCATTATCCTCAAAGACTTTAGTTCCACATCGACTGGTTTATAAAACTTGGGCATTAGGCGGTCTATTACCTTATAAGTTGATATTGTAAAGTTGAGTTAAGGTAAGTCCAAATTCTAATTAAGACTAATAAGTGCACATATATAAAATTATAAATTAATATTCCAATTCCATAATTAATTCATCAAATTAAGAGGTAACGACTTACAATGAGCATGATTCCGTATGCATGCATATTTTGGGTCACAGTGTTTGAATCACATGAACTCAACTTGAAGCATCCTACAAGACAATCAGTAAACATTTGGTCAGAAAAGCTCAGAAGAGAATCAAAGACTGAAACACAGAAGATGTCTAATTGCCATAATTCACAATCCATGGGATCTTACTTTGCTCAGATGTAGAACCCATCCTGCAGTAATGCCTGAAATAACGAAAAGTGAAGTTTCAAAGTATCATGATAATGAACACAAAGGCATCATAATTGTTTTGTTTCTATAACCATAAAAAGAACATAACAGTAATTAGTATAGGCATTATTATACTTGTTCAAGTGCAATTACAAAAGTCATGTCATCCAATATCTTGAATACTTTATGGCTTAAGTAGGATTTTAGTACTTCAAATATAGGTTTTTTTATTTTAGTCCTTCAAATTAAAAATTATTTTTTATTGTTACAAATATAATAAATGTTATTTTTAGTCTTCTATCCAAAATTGTCAAATAAAATATATAAATTTTACAATTTATGATAGTTTTTTTTACTGTCAAAATCAAATTAATCAAATTATGACAATCAAAAGTCATCCCAAATTACAAAATCTATATACTTTATTTGACAATCATGACAAAAGGACAAAAATAACATTTATCATATTTTAAGGATTAAACAAAGTAAACTTTAATTTTGATACTAAAAAAAATAAACATCCAATATGAAGTAGAAAAAACATATTTAAGATTACTTCATGTTACTTCATCCGGGGTACAACTTAGGCTGGAATAGAATAAAATAATACCCACTACTGCAAGGAATTGTTTTATTAGTTGTGGGGCAATAGGATCCTGCTGAACAAAACATCTCACTACTGCTACTAATATCAGCCCAAATATTTGCTCCTCCACAGGTATGATTTGGCTGCATCGGAGGCAGTTGATAAAGATATCTGCAGAAATGTATCTGTCAATTAATATTCTACACAACACAGCATCCAAGTAATAACTGAACTGAACATAAAAACAGAGAATAACAGACCATATAGCAACTAACAAGAATTAGAAAACTCACGGTTCACAAACACTAGTTGTGTTATTGAGTGTAGCAAGAGGGCAATAGGAACCTAGAGGGCAAGCTTCAAGAAAAATATTTCAAATTCCACAAAAAGATGAAAGCATTAGAAACATCATTTGCATAGATACTGATAATCTATATAGTTACTACATATAATATCAGTCTTTACTACATTATAGTAGAAAAGGCAACTGATTTAGATTTTTATTTTATTGAGTAGCATAATATCAAATTTAGGACCCGTTTGGGTAAACTTATGTAGAAGGACTTTTAGGAGGAGAAAATATGAAGAAAAAAATAAATTAGTTTCTTTATAAGATAAAATTGACTTCTCCATTAGCTAATTTCTATAAGCTCTCACATAACTTATCAAAAGATGTGAGGACTTCTACAAATTAGCTACTAGAAAAACTAATTTTATTTTTTGTTCATATTTTATCCTCTATAAGTTCTTCAACGTTAGTTTACCCAAACAGAACCTAAGTTCCAAAACCATATGAATTAGCCAGCTATTAAAATTTCCTCACTGGACTTTTACAACAGAATAGAATGCCAATATCTTTTTGTCAGAATTTTTTGCTAGAATGAATTGGCATTGTTATCAACATTTGGATAGAAAAGTGGTTCCCACCACTTTGACTTATCCAACAACCACCCTTGAATCTTTGTTAATTCTCATTGAGTTGTGTGAAATATTTTATTCTGGTTGTGTAGTCCTACTCCTTTACAAGAAACTTTCATATGAAGCAAGAAGCTGCTAATATGTGAAAATTATTTGCAGTTAAGGGTTTGTTTAGGTAAACTTATCTGAAAAGACTTCTAGAAGAAAAAACCAAAAAATAAAATTACTTTATTTATAAGTTAAAATTAGTTTCTCCAATAGTTAATTTGTATAAGTTTTCTCGTATAGTTCATCCTCATAGAGTTTATCTTAAAATATGTAGGATTTCTATAAATTAACTATTGAGAAAACTAATTTTATATTATGAAGAAGCTGATTGCATTTTTTCTTCATGCTTTTCCTAGAAGTCTTTCTAGAAAAGTTTATTGAAACAGGATCTAAGTAATCAAGAAAAGCATTTTGAAGATTCTCATTATACTACTTACGTAACATGCATGTGATGCCATGAGGACAGAAGAAGCCTTCACAACATGCTTGACAGTTTGTAGTTCTGGAAGGTATATCCTGTGAATTTCTAAGATCAACTTCCTCCTGGCCTGTGGGAACACTACAGGCCCATCCTGGCTCACAACCAGATACCCATGACTTTAAATTGCAGTTCTTGTTAGGCTTTAAATAGTTGTTGCCACTCCTAGATCTCTCCATTAAGCTATTTAAGTATAACTTTATTTCTGCTGCTGTACACAAGCGTTGTGTAATATCTCCTGTGTTGTTTGTGTTTACATGAGAATCATCACATTCCAAAGCATAAGAAAGTGGTTTTTTTTTTTTTATCTATATAAATCAAACATGATACCATAGGAAGTTTTCAATACTCACACACCCTACTTAACCAACTGAACTAGACCTCCTTGGTATAAAAAAGTGGTATTGGAATTGAAACAGTAGCAAAGAAAAGAAATTTTCTAAGAACAGCACACCTCATGGCTATTACATAATCAATCAATTACTTATTATTACGGAGGAATAAACAGATAAAGTTCTAACTAATAGTAACTACATGATAAATACAATCTAACAACAACAATGGAATGAGTACATTCAAGACTTTCTAATCAAACAAAGTGAACAACATGTTTTAACTGGGTGCTGGGAAACAGAATAAAGAAAAATGAAATACAAAGATTTTGCCATTTCTTTTTGTGCACTTCTTTAAGAAATGAAATAAACAAATGTTACCATTTCTTTTTAGTTGTTGGAGATCATATTCATATTCATACCTTTAGTCTTCAGAATGCAAGAAGACACAAATCCCAAATCAGAAGAAAAATTAAATGCTTTATTCCAATCAGCATCCCTGAAATAAGAAAAATCAAACTTCATAATCAAAATCAGTTTCTATTTCTACACAACATTATGAGTTCATTTGAATACATCACATATGTTTTATTTACCTGAAACTAAATATGAAGCCTCAACTTATAAATTCATTCATCATTAATTAATTCAATTCAGAGAACCAACAGACAACGTGATTAACCTTTAAATGTTAAACAAGTATTACACAACCTCAATCAAGAACCCTAGCATAAGTAATAAAAATTTCAAAAGAAAATATAAAAAAGAAGAAGCATCTTCATCATATATCTCATTGAACTCCTTCATTAATTATCATGAAAAAAAAAATATAATTTTGAAACTTTTGAAGAATAACATTTAAAATGAAGTTATGTAAAAAAAATAAATTAAAAATGAAACAAGACTTAAGTGACTTGTTTTTGAGTATCCAAATAACAGTAAAACAGAATTCAAGTTCCCAAAAAATATGGCATCCGTCACTGTCATATTAGTCTTTGAAACACGAATAAAATACAATCAACTTAACCCTTTTCGAAAATTAATGTGATCCTTAAACAAAAGAGACTTCTAATCATAGACATTTTCATCGTTTACAAAATTCATGATTTTTTAAAAATCTTTCTAGGTTATTTTGACTGACCTAGCTGTGTGTGTTTGATAGAGACGAGGGAAATAGAATAAATGGAAATAAAGAAGAAATAATTCAGAAAAAGGAAATGAAATAAAAATAAAATTGAATGTTAGTTGTTTGTTTGAAGAGAAATATGTGAAAAATAATATCATAAAAGAGTTTGGTATGAATGAGATAGAGGAGAGAGAATTTATTTTATATGTAAAATGACATTATTTGTTAGTAGTTTGTTTGAAGAAAAATATGTAAGAAATAATACTGTAAAAGAGTTTGGTATGAATAAGATAGAGGAGAGAGAATTTATTTTATATGAAAATGGCATTATTTGTTAGTTAGTTGTTTGTTTAAAGAAAAATGTGTGAAAAATAATATTGTAAAAGAGTTTGGTATGAATGAAAAAGAGGAGAGAGAATTTATTTTACATGTAAAATGACATTATTTGTTAGCTGTTTGCTTGAAAAAAAAAATGTAAGAAATAATATGATCAAAGAGTTTGATACGAATGATAAGAGGAGAAAGAATTTATTTTATATGTAAAATGGCATTCCAAATGCTTAGCATGCCACCAAATCCCGATAAAAAAAATGGTAAAAGTGACTTTTTACCCACAATATAAAGAGTCAAGAAATGATGCCATCAGTGGAGAGAGAGCAAATTTTCAGCATGGACCCACACTACAATTTTATTTGAACAAATTACAGTAATATAATATATTTTGTTTTAATTATACATGTTTTTTTTTTAATTTTAATTAATTTATTTTAAAAATTATAATTATTCTTAAGTGATTTAAACAGAAAACAATTTTTTTAATTATCCAAGAATATGTTGTTGTAATTTACTCATTTATTTCAATGTTATGTTCACGGTAAAACTCTAAACTAAATTTAGTAAAAAAAACAAATTTAATACTTTTCTTCTCGTTATCTTTTCTAACAAGTGTTTATCCGACTAAGCAAGCATTAACAAAGTTGTTTGAAGAGCAGAAGTAAGTAATAGACTCACGGATCCTTGACGCAGAAATTGGAGCGGGTTTTGATTTGATGATTGAGGAGAGAGGTGATGTTGGAGATTTGGGCATAGACAAGCTGGGTGATACGTGGCAGAATCACTGGGTTATTGAAGTCGTCGCTTATTTGCTGGCACTGCATCCCGCGGAACACGACCGAAGAATAAGCCACCAAGTGCAGGAAACAACAAAGAAGCACATGCGAAACCATTTTTGATTCTTTTTTACACAAACAAACGTGGAGTGGAATGGAAGGAGGCGAAGGAATCACGTTGAGAAAAAAAAGAAGATAAGAGAATGCGAAGAAAGGAGTCAGAGAACGAGAAGGGGACCAGGTCCACTTGGAGTTGGACGGGAAGATACATTTTGCCAAATAAATAAAAACATATTTAATTTAACTTTTGTTAATTTGGGTCAGAGGAGAGACACATGTCTGCTTTTTCTTTGTTCTGGATAATATAATATAAAATCAAAGCGGTTGGTGCCGCGATTGCTTTCTAGGAGCTGGATTTTTGCGTGGGGAAAAGTCCTTGACAGTGACCAGCTGAATGAATTGACTAGGAGGTTGAAAGCGGTTTTAGCATATTGCTATTCGGGTGTTTGACAATCGAAGAAAGTTGTTTTTTTTTTTTTTCTTTTTAAGTCTTCCAAATTAAAGTTTGGATTTTTTGTTCTTGAATTCAATAAATAGTCTATTTTTAAAAATTATAAAACTTTGGTTGATTAATCAATTTTTAAAAATTATTTTTATTTTAATTTTTAAAATTAAAAAATTAAAACAAATTTAATGTGTTTTATTTTTCTTTTTTCATAAAGTCTCACGTATTTTATTTTTTATTTTTATAGAATCTCACACTTAATAATTTTTTACATAGATTTTATATTTTATATTTTATTTTTTTTACATAACTCTCGTATCTTTTTTATATACAAGTTTCACATCTTTTAAATTTATTTTTTTTATATAATAATTTTTGAATATCAAATAAATTTTTTTTTTTTTAAAATTATTCTAAAAAATAATTTTTAAAAACAAAAACTTGAAAAGCCTTTTTAAACATGCCCTAAATCTTTATTGTGAAAGTAAACAGAATAGCCAAACATGGTCATATAAAATTTTAACTTAAATTTTAAAATTCAATTTTTGGCGATTTAAAACCACTGGAATCGTTTAAATAAAAAATAAAAACAGATATTTTACTTAACCTGAATCCCAAAACCTAAAATGAATCCCCAGTTACGACCGCCGCCGTTTAAGTTCCTATGCCTATTTTTTCTTTTCTTTCCATCATCTTCTGCGGTTAACGCTGCTTCTACCTACCATGCCTTCATCTTCTCTCGCCAGCACCCTATCCCTTCATCTTCTCTCGCCAATGCCCCGTTCTACTTGCCAACCCTTCTTCTTCTCCGGCCGACTGGAAGTTTGTGATTTTTTTGTTTTTGTCATCCGGGCGACTGGAAGTTTGTGCGGCCACGTTCCACTCCATGGGTGGGTACGAGATCTGCTTGTCCGACACCTATTTCTCGAAGCAGAGTAGTGAACAGTGTCACGAGGTTGCAGAGAGGAAAAACACGGCAGCGACGGTCACAACCAACACCACCGCCGTCACGATGTGGAAGTCGCGAGAACCTTCGACAAGTCCCGAACGGTGTCACAGCGTTGTGTGGAAGTCCCACTGTCGTCGCCGCCAACAGAACTTAATCTAACCTGCTCTCTATCATGGTGTTTCCGGTGACATATCTTATGTTGTTCACTTGTTCCTATTCTTCCTCCATCAAACAATTCTATCAAAGCCTTATCCAGATCCAGTTATATTTCATTTTTCTTTCTACTACTTTGTTATTTGTGGATTATTATTATTCTTTATTTAACTTAATGTTTTTACTATATTGAATTGTTTGGTTTCTGTCTTAAATTCATGAATTATTTTTATTTTTGTTCGATCTAATTTGAAGAAAGAAAGATGAAGAAAGAAAGAAGATGAAACTGTGGTTTTTATGTTTTTGCTGGAGAAACATAACATTCTGAATCTGTTATAAAAATAGAAGGGCTCATTAATTAGTGGGGTTATGCAAAAGCTTTTGATTGGGTTCTCGTGTATGTGAAAATGGGGTTTTGTTTTAGGAGCATGAAGTATGTTTTAAGCTTGATGCAGATCGGGTTCCTTAGCAACAATGTTTTTTTCTTTCTTTATCTCATGAATCACATATGCACACTAATAAGATAGATAGATAATAGATATAATTTGTGTTTCTTTTTTTTTATAATTTGTAGCCATCTTTAAAAACTTCACTCTGCCTACTTTCACACCTGAGACTAAAATTACTATTTCTTGAATCTGATAGACTAGAAAAATCAAGTTTTAATTAATTTAGAGGATTAAAAAAAAATCTCTTAATTTGAAGGACTAAAATTATATTAAATTTTTTTTAATTGATAAATATAAATGATTAGTTTTTGTTAATAGAAGGGAGTTTGAATCATGACATTTCTCTTTTTTTTTTATTATTTATCATTTAGACCATACTTATATCTCCTTGAAAAATGTTGTGTAAACCTCTTCCTTGTTGCAAATGAAAATAAATAGAAGGATTAATTATGATTTTAATTTTAAATTTTTGACTTTTAGTTTCTCAATAAAATTTGGACGGGTCTTATTTCTTGATGTCTTGGTCTGTTTATGTTTTTAGTCCCTGTTGTCAATTATGATTGTCAAATATTGATGTGCCAGTCACATATTGTTAATTGAGAGTGATTAAAACATTTCAAACAATTTCTATCAGTTTATAGCTGCGAAAAACTGTTTCATTAGACACAAGAATTTTCTATCTCGATTCTTAACATGTTCTTAGAAAGTTTTTAAAAAAAAGTATTAATCAATTTAAATAGTCAAAATTAGTTATGAAGTTTTAAGTTTTCAATGTGACTGCATCATTTTTTTTTTTAATAATTTGGTTAATTGTACATATAAGTAGACACTAGAAAGAAGCCTTCGGGATTGTTCATCTTATCCACAATTGCAAGTTAATCTAGTGACCAAATAAAAATGATAAATTATATTTTTAGTCCTTAAATTTTTATTTGATCAATCTTGATGGTTAAACTATTCTTTTGTTTGATTTTTGGTCATTGTTATCAAGTCTTTCTATTAATTTATGGTTTTTTTTTTTCTGGTGGTTTAATTGTTAATGGCTAGAAATCATAAATTATTTTTCTAAATTTTTTAAAAAGAGAAATGTTAAGAATATATTCTTTAACATACTCTTTTGGACACACTCTTTAATTGATAAAAATTTATTAAAAATCAAAAAATTTAATGGTCCCCATGTCAAATTGGATGAACCACATATCCTATTTAATGACTCTATCTGTTTTGTAGTCTCAATAATTTTGAAAAATAAGTGAGAGCTAATCCAAAATAGTATGTATAAGAGTATAAGTATAGTACTTCTCAATTTTGCATAAATTCAAGAACTCAAGAGGTTCCCAATGAGTTTCTCTCTTACATTTTATCAAACGCCATCAAGTTAAATCCACCAACCCAAACTCCATGAACGCTATCACCATCTCAATAGCATCTCTCACTTGCATCCCCTTAAACAACCACTCACGTCATCAATAAATTCACATTTAGTGTTTTAGTGTACAATCCAATGAGTCCATTCCCAATGTTTAAATCAATTTCCATTCCTAATTTAACATGTACTTAACTTCCATCAATGACATTGGTGAAAGGAAAGGAAGGCGTGCAAGGGGATCTAAAGTGGAGTTGAAAGCGTTAGAGGGGTGTGTGTAGAGGAACTTGCCCCAGTGCCCTCTAGTCACTGTTGACGTGTAGTGGGGGAAGCAGTCAATGCTACAAAGGAGGCCCTTCTTGGCGTAGTTCTCCCTAGGCGTGTGTCGTCATTGAACTTGTACTTGGTCTTCTCGACGATGGCCTTAATGGCGAGGATGGAGGCGCAACGAGAGGGCATGGGAAGTGCTTGGAGGAGAGCGCAAGACTCATTCTTAGCTTCAAGACCAATGCCAACAACACCACCACCTCGATCCCCTACTTGCCACCACCAAACCATGGCGGCACACCATCAACTAGTTAGTACTAATCTTGACATCTAGATCAAGATCTTGATGACATGGGAGCTTTGTTAATGTGAGTTGAAGAGATGTTGTGGAAGCTTATCATCATGGCAAAACACGGAGGTAATCTATAGAGACTTTAACCATTGATGGCTACTTGAGCATTTCTATGTTGCGTTAAAGTATCAGTTGTTGTATTGAAGCAATGAAGCAATTTCTAGCGACTAAAATCGTCAAAAAATGGTAATCCCATTTTGAATAATTTTTCCAAAACACTTTTTGACGATTTTTGACTGCTAAAAAACAAACATGCCACAAATTAGTTGCCATGTCATTATTTAATAGAGGGATTTGATGAGAAGGACCAAAAAAACCAAATGAAAGAATAGTTTCAGGACCAAGACTGGTTAAATAAAAGTTTAGGGATTAAAAACATAATTTTTCCCAAATAAAAATAACAAAAGGTGCTTTGTTCACTCCAAAGTCAATTCAAAATTAATCATGCAAGTGCAAGGAGGACAATCAAAGAAGTTGAGCATTGAGAATGCAAAGATTATGTAGCGGGAGAAAATTGTCTAAGGTATGTAGTGGGAGTTTGATATGTCCATGATGGATGAGCTAAAATATTTCCTAGGAATTGAAGTCAAAGATATGACTCAAGGCATCTTTCTTCACCAAAGCAAATATTGTAGAGACTTGTTAAAGAAATTTAAGATGAACAATTGCAAAGAAGCATCAACACCAATGACAATTTCTTGCTATTTAGATGCTTATGGGAGAGGTAAAAGTGTTGATCAACCACTCTATCGTGGTATGATAGGTATTTTCTCTATTTAACTTCAAGCTGACCTGATATTATGTTTAGTGTGTGCATGTGTGTTAGGTACCAATCCAACCCTAAGGATGTAAGATTAGAACAAATGTTTAGAAGCAAGTTCATAACAAATGTTTAGAAGCAAGTTCAGAACAAATGTTCATAAGCCATATTCAAAACAAAGATTCAAAGAGGGCCTCCAGTTGTCTTATCCAAAATAGAAGGCTTTATTCTCTTTCCCCTAAAACCCCTCTCTCTTGACAACTCACCAAAGAAAAAGACCCACATATTCCCAAAAGTCAAGTATATAAATACAAGTCTTTCTTGATCTTCTCAGGTTATCCAACCACGAAGCAACTACAAAAGAGATTAAAACTGACTAATCTAAGTTTGCTTCACCTCTTCAAACAAGAGAGATCCATGACTGTTCTTCAATATTTCAGATCATATTCTAAATAGCTTCGAGAATTGTATTTCCTTGTAAGGAAAATCTATTAGAACCAAGACATTGGACGATGTCTGGCCCTTAATCTTTTGATTGGTTTTGATGATAACAAACGTGATAATATTTGATCAACTAATGATTTGAAACTAAGTAATTTCAGGGAATAAAAATGATCACATACAATGGTATAATCTCTTCAATCTCACTCTATTATTTTGACTGTCTGATAACACTTTTAATAATATATCAAGCATCCAAAGTGCTTCTAATCAAACAACGTTAAGTATCAAAAAAGACCATGTAAAGGTCCTTGGAACAGACTAAGTAAAATCTCGGAACAGACCATGCAGTAGACCTGGAATAGACTACGCAAAGTCTCGGACCAGACCATGCAATAGTCTTGGAACAGACTATGTAAAGTCTTGGACCAAACAATACAAGTCTCAAACCAGACTATGCATAAGTACTGGACTAGACCATGCATGAATCTCATATCAAACTATGCGATAGTTGGACCAGACCATGCATAGTTAAACTAAACTATGTCTGTATCGAACCAGACCATGTGTTGCTCTATGCATTGTGGACTATGTGTTAATTATTATAACACGACTTTAAGAACGCACTGTCTAATACAGAAAGAAAGGAAGATACTCTCTAAACACCTTTCTTCTATTCCTCGTATGACTATTTGCATGTCTCGAATAGTGTGAAGTCTAGTAGGTATAACAAAAAGGCTAATCAGTTTTGAGAAGCACACCTATAGCTAAAGCAGAGTTGTGACAAGATAGGAACTTGCTCGTATCCAATCAAGATCAAGCTAAAGCAACTTCAGCACTCAACTTTGAGACAACGAAAGCTTTCTTCTCCAACGTTCAAATCCATGAAGCTCTACTATAAATAGATACTTCCATGCAACGAGAAGACTAACAAAACGATTACATCAAATGAAATGAACAACAATGAAACTACGAAAAGGAAAACAAGCAAACAAACACAAGTCGAAAGAAAAAGAAAAGCATTCTGAGAAAAGTTAGATACCCAGTGAGGAACTAGAGCTGAGAGAAAAGAATACATCATCTTCTACAAAGCTCTTAGAGATTCAAACCATATCCATATCCTCTCTTTGAGAGTTACTTGAATCTTATTCTTATTTGAATAGAAAGCCAGGAGTGGTTTAGTGATTAAAGAATACTTGGGAAGTATAATCTCAAGGGGAGATTTATACTTGTAACTAGTAGTGGTGTAGAATACTAGTTGCTAGTAGTGTCATAGAGAATACTTGTAGCTAGAAGTGGCATTGAAGAATACTTGTTTTGTAATCAGTTGATTATAGTGGAACCCTTTAATAGTTGTTAAAGGAGAACTAGACATAGCTTAGGTTGAGTGAACCAATATAAAACAAGCATTCTACTTTTTCTATCTTGTGTTTACATTTGTTCATCTTGCACAGCACACTATGCACTTTCGAAAAGGTTTCAAAATCTTTGCCTTGAAAAGATATATTTGTTTATTTAAACCTACGTATATCTCTAAAGGTAACTTGTAAACTTATACTCATTGCGAAAAGTTTTTATAACTCATTATTCAACCCCCCCCCTTTAGTGTGTTCTTGTGTATTTTAGTTGGTATCAGAGCTTGATCTTTGATAAATATCTTCACAGATACAGAGTTAAAGATCCTACATGAGAATGGAGAAGGGAAGTCAATCCATCCACAAGCTTGCAGTTTTCAAAGGAGAAAACTTCTCATAATGGAAACAAAGAATGAAAATGTTCTTTGAGTCATGCCATATAGACATGTTGGACATTGTAGAAAATGGGAACTATATTCTAATGATGAGATTCCAAGAAATCTCTGGACTGAGGAATAGAAACAAAGATTTGTTCTCAACTCTAGAGCGAGGAACACTATCCATGCCTGCATTTCAAAAATTGAACACAGAAAGATCATCTAGTTCAAATCAACCAAAGATATATGGGACACGTTCATAATAACTTATGAAGGGTCCATCTAGGTAAAAAGAAATAAAGTAAGTGTTCTAACTAGAGAATACAAACTTTTTTCTATTGAAGAGAATGAAACTATTGCTACTATGATGTCTAGGTTTCAAACTATTTTAAATAAGCTTCAAAACCTTGGTAAAAGTTTTGAGAACTTCAAACACATTGACAAAATTCTTCGTAGCTTGCCCAGACAGTGGAGACCTCAGGTCACAACCATTAGGGCATCGAAAAACCTGGACTTTTTACCTCTTGAAGAGCTTGTGGGCATACTAACGTTGCATGAGCAAGAGCTACAAGGAGACGCCCAATTAAGAAAAGGAAAATCTTTGGCTCTAAATGCTCAAAAGCCCAAGTAGACTACACTAAAGGAGCCATCATCATCCAAAAGCCAGTCGTCCAGACCATCTAAGGGATGGACCTCTAAAGCTCTAAAAGTTGAGGAATCAAAAGAGGAGACCACATCCTCAAATGAAGAAGATTCAGGCGAAGATGATGAGCATTCGTTTATCTATAGAAGAATCCACAAGATGTGGAGAAAGAAAGGAGGTTCGAGGTGGAAGAACTTCAACAAGAAGTTCTTAGTAGACCATGAGAAAAAGGAAAAGAATCCTATCGTCTGCTATGAGTGCAAAAAGCTAGGACATTTCAAATCTGAATGTCTAAAGCTTAGCAAAGGAAAGGAAAGAGTCAAGAAAAGAGTCCTTAGAAGAAAAGGGCTTGAAATACGCAAGAACACACTAAAAGGGGGGTTGAATAGTGGGTTAAAACTTTTTCGTAAATACTATTAGTTCACAAGTTGCCTTCTTGGATATATGTTAGTTTAAATCAGCAAATATATCCTTGAAAGGCAAAGCTTTGAAAGCCTTTCCAAAAGAGCTCAGTAGGCAAGATAAATATATGTAATCACAAGACAGCAAATGAGAGCTTGTTTTTATACTGATTCACTCAACCTAAGCTACGTCCAGTTCTCCTTTAACAACTATTAAAGGGTTCCACTATAATCAATTGATTACAAAACAAGTATTCTTCACTGCCACTTCTGGCTACAAGTATTCTCTATGCCACTACTGGCTATAAGTATTTTAAACCACTTCTGGTTACAAGTATGAATCTCCCCTTGAGATTATACTTCACAAGTATTCTTTTATCACTAAGCCACTCCTGGCTTTCTATACAAAAATGTATAAGATTCAGATAACTCTCAAAGAGAGGATATGAACAAGTGTTGAATTTGTGTGAGCTTGTAGAGGATGGATATTCTCTTTTCTCTTAGCTTGTGTTCCTTGGCCTTTTTCTTTTGAGTGCTTTGCTTGCTGTACAAATTGATTTAGATGAATTCGTTATGGTTCATTAGTCTTCAGTTGCATGGAAGCTTCCTTTTATAGTGAGCTTCATGGATTTGAACGTTGGAGAAGGTTTGTTTCTGTTGTATCACAGAGGAGTGTTAAAGTAGCTTTGATTGTGCTTGATGTGATAGGAGCAGGTTTTTATTTCTGTCACAGTTGGCTTTTAGCTTAAGGTGTGCATCCCAATGCTGATTAGTCTTTTGGCTGTACATACACACTTTACACCATTCGAGACATGCAAGCAATACGAGGAATAGAAGAAAGTAAGATCAAAGAGTATCTCCCTTTCTTTTTGTAACAGTAGTGCCTTTATTTGTGTAAATAATTAATTATAAAGCACATATTCCTCAACACATATGACATATCATATTCTGTTCCTACATAGACAACGTCTAGCTTAATAGACATAGTCTGGTCTGACTAACCATGGTCTGGAATGAAGGACATGGTTTAGCCTAGCTTAAAACATCGTCTGGCTTAGCTTTAGACATTGTCTGGCTTAGCTTCAGACTTCGTCTGGCTTACCTTCAGACATCGTCTGGTTTAGCTTCAGACATCGTCTAGCTTAGCTTTGCGTTGTCTGACCGTGTTTGATACATGGTCTGGTCCAGTATATATGCATAGTCTGGTCCTAGACTTGTGTTGTTTGTCCTAAGACTTCACATAGTCTGTTCAAGACTGTTGTATGGTCTGTTCTTAGACTTTGCATGAGTCTTTTCAAGACTTACCATGGTTTATTTCATGGCTTATTTTAGTCTGATTAGAAGCAATTATAGTGCTTGATTATTCATTACAAGTTATCAGACTATTAGGACGTAAGTGAGAGTTTGAGTGATTTTACCATTGTCTGTTCTCACTTTGATTTCCTGAAATCACTTAGTCTGAAATCATTAGTTAATCAATAATTATCACATTTGTTATCATCAAAACCTATCAAAGTATTTGGGGTTAGACATCATCAAATGTCTTGGTTCAAACAATCTCCCCCTTTTTGATGATGACAACATATGTTATAATTTTGATTAACAGACAATAAATCATAGACATGTATATGTCAGAGTGTAAATTATTTCATGTCAGATAAATATGTGCAATTATCAACATGATGAAATCCCCCTGAGTTTATCATGCATATGCATGTGACAGATTAAGCATGAAGTAAACAGAGCGGATAACAGCAGACAATAAAAAATTAGTGAACCAATCACTATTTGTATTAATGAAACATAAGCATTATCTGATAAAATTTTATACATCCAAAATTCTCTCCCCCTTTGTCATAAACAAAAAGATGGAGGATGGAGTAGAAATTTTCCGTCACAGTCAAGGTTTGGAAGGTGGGGTTGACTGTTTGGTTGAGGATTCTCTGACTTCTTGATGAAGTAGTGGTTGTAGGAGGATCTTCTTGTGGTGGTGGCAGAGCTTGAGTAGCAGTAGGTTGTGGATTAAGAATAGCAGCAATGGAGGTGTTGAATGCAATCATCATCTCCTTGATGATGCTAACTCTATGTGCGTCTAATTTGGCGTTGAGTTGAGCTTGGACATCAGCAGCAACTTCAGTAGATATTCTTGATCCCAACTTGGATTCCAATGTAGACTCAAGGGCAGTTAAGTCAGGTTAAGGGTCTGACTGTGCTGCAGCACTTAGTGGTATGACTGCAATTGGAGTGCTCGACCTAGACTGAGTGGACACTAGATCAGTGCACTTGTGGGCTGGTGTGGATTTTGCAGACTTTTCAGCCAAGTCTACAGCTTGCTTAGTAGCAAGTGCAGCAGCTTGAGCTGCCTCAGCCTCTTGCTTCAGGGCCAACTCCCTGAGCCTATTGTCTTCTTCTTCCTTGGTCTTCTGCTCTTTAGCTAGATCATTAAGTCTTCGTTGTTCTTCTTGAGTAGCTAACATAGCTCTCAGTCTGACAGCCTCTTCTAAGATTATTGCTTCTTCACTTGCCTCAGCTGTTGCCTTGGCTGCAGCTATTAGTGCTTGAGCAACTTTGTATTTAGCATAGTACTTAGCAAGCATCTTCTCAGCTTCAGCTTTATCTCTAGGGGTGTGAGGAGTTAGTAGAGTGGTAACAACCACTGTATTTGACACATGAATGAAGCTGTTGGAGGAAGAGAAGCCTTCACCAACAATCTCAATCTCCTACTTTTCTTCATCTGAGAGATTGAATGACCCTGTGGTGTGGAGCATGTTACTCATCACATTCTGCCAGTAGATGCCAGAGTCTGACTTTGTATTCTCTAGTGGCAGTACATGCTCTTGTTGAGGTAGTGGCTCAATATCTGGTATGTGTTGTGGAAGATTGTTTGCTCTTATAATCTTCTTCCCCTTTAGCTTGTTGGGGTGGATAGTTGGGAGCCTGGTGACTATACGGTCTGGAGCGACACGTATATCAGTTTCTTCAGAGATGTGTAGGCTTGGTGGATACAATTGTCTGAGGGTTGTGCCTTGAAACTTCAGATTGCACAGGGCCCTATACTTAGCACAAGTGGCTTGGGATGTTGGATGAATAGGGGAAACTTCTCGTGTGATCGGTCGAGGAGGTCAAATTGAGACTCTTGGTCTTGATAGATAGCACAATGCATCACGATGCATTGTTTTGACAGTGGCCTCCAGTTGCTTCTTATCATTTTGACACCCTTTACCCCAAAAGTTAAGTCTTAAAATAAAGTGCAAAAATAATGAAACATTATACGAGGGAATATAGACTTTCCATGAAATTTTCATGAGTAAAAGGTTCACATTCTCAAATCCTCAAAATAATCCATGCTTATAAGTACATAATGTAAATTCAAAACTTTTGACATCCAAATGTGCCACACAAGAGTACGACATCTAACAAGAAGAACTAAATGTAAACAAGTAACCTTGCCCCAATGTCACAGCTATCAGAGCATAAGTCCCAAAAAAAATGTAAACTAAGCTAGATAGGCTAAGCCTCTCCTTCAACATCCTATTCAATGCCTAGACAATCCTCACCTGCAAATGGAAATTAGCCCAAACACACACAACAAGGATCACACAAAGAAAGGGAGTGAGAATCATTCTTGCATAAAAAATAAGATACAATATAAATGGGAAACAAGAATTGCTTATTTTCAGGATACGTACACCCATGTAGATCACATAACAATAATACAATTCTTCATAGTATCATAATGTATATGTAATGCAATGCCTCTCAGACTCTCTCATATGCCATGTGGTACCATATCTAGCTCGGGAGAATAGTCTAGGAGTGCGGTCTACCCAGAAGCGTCACTGACATCAGTGCCTTCGGCATAGACTACAACACCTAGAATGTTCTGCATGTGGCTGTCAAGGCTATCCAGCTTTGCAAGTACACTCCAACCCATAGGATCAACATGAGCTCACAGAGTTTCCACACCAGGTAACCCCTAAGGTCTAGGCTAAACCTGTCATGACCCCCACCTAGGCCCATCCTCGCCAACTCATAGGCTAGGTCACTTATCCTGGTGACATCCAACGAAACCTCATATCACATACTCGAACACTACATATTCACATCTTAGTATTTATATACAACACCCCACAAAACCTAAATCATGCATTTGAAGCAAGCATTCGCATAAGAAATGACTATTAAACATTTGCACATCAAAATATAAGCTCTAGACACTTTCTAGGAAAAAGTCAAAGTTGACCAAAGTCAACAGACGGTCAACGCTGAACTAGGTGGTCAACGGTCAACACCAATCCAGACGATGTAGGCCAGACGATGCATGCCAGACGATGCGTGCCGGACGATACATGCTAGACGATGCGTGCTGAATGATGCATGCCAGACGATGCATGCTGGACACTGTCTGTCCCGAGGCTAATATTCTGCAGAATGCTGAAAATGACTTTT
Organism: Amphicarpaea edgeworthii; assembly: GCA_014843725.1. Taxonomy (NCBI): domain Eukaryota; kingdom Viridiplantae; phylum Streptophyta; class Magnoliopsida; order Fabales; family Fabaceae; genus Amphicarpaea; species Amphicarpaea edgeworthii. The sequence continues at coordinate 14,414,825 of CM026326.1, forward strand.
CTGCAGAATCTAAAGCCTCCCAGAGGATTTCTCACACTATAATCAATCTCAAAAAGGATCAAGGATATTATCGAACACTTATAAGGCTCTCATATGGTAAAAACAATTCATTACAATTACAAATTCATACAACTTCATCAAGGAAACTCTCAAAACATTCCCAAACCACCAAGAACACAAGAAAGGAATAACTCACTATAACATTGTAGTCACTCAATGGTAGAATCTAAGCATTCCAGGACCTTCGTAGTTCATCCAAAATAGAGGAAACATACAAATCTAACTGCTTTGGGGTTTTAGATAACCTTCTACCCATGGTCAATGCCATTCTAATCAATAAGAATAGACCCACTCCCCCTTACCTCAAAAGTAGAAAATGCAGCAAGGGAAGGAGATGACGTGATGATCCTCTTCCAAACCTCGCAACGCAACAACCGTTCTTGCTAGAGTTCTTTCACCGCCATCACGTTTCATCCAAGAGAAGAAAAGAAAGAAGAGAAGTGTTTTTAGGTTGTGGAGGAGACATTGGCAGCTTAATGTACACCTTTGGGCTATGAGCATAAGGCCCAATAAAAGAGTATTTTAAAGAAAAAATGGATTTTGCACTCCCCACTTCCACCTATTACTATGCTAGTTTTTCTTTTATCATTTTAATTGGAAAAACCCACTTTTTAGTAACTATAACCATATTCCCAAATTACCATTTATCTAGTTGGTTACAATCATGTTCACAATAATTATTTATAATGACATATAGAAAATTTAAATAAAATAGAATAAAATAAATGGTGCGGTGTTACAATCATCTTCTGTTAACTCAACTGGCAATGTTGGTTCCACTGTGAAGTAGTCCAATCCATCTCTCATACAGTTATACTAGTGTGCAATCTCATACACTAATTGACACATCTGAGGGATGGCAGAGGCATATTCTTCCTATTGTAGCTATCTTGCAAGATTGGCATCATCTTCAACAGTGTCCAGAAGAATGGTGTTGTGAATTGGCCTCTGGAAGGGAATTATCCCTTGATCAATATGTAGAGGAGGAAGCTTCTTCAACTTTGCTTCCTTGACAACGACAACCATTGAGTGCTTTTCAGTGGGCTCCAACTGAGTCTCTTCTCTATATGCTGCAGACTTAGCATTCTCTCCCACATAGCATAGGGAGAATCTTTGCATCATCTTCTGATGCCAGGAGCTTGAGGGAGGAGGAGGAGGAGGAGTGTCTTCTCTGAATTTGGACAGAGGAGTGGTGGCATCCAAACTGAATGGTCTGTTGTCCCATGAGGGAGCAATAAACACTTCAGGAGATAAAATGACTATCTCTTCATCAGACCTAGACGAGATGTTGATAGACTTAGTGTGGTGGTAGGAAACCACTACGTTTGACATCTTAGGGATGGTTACTAGTGAGGGTGATTGATAGGGAGGAATGATGGTGTCTGGTAGAGTTTGTGGGGTTGTTGTAGGTACACCGGTCTGAGTTGTGGGTTTAGACTGAATAGTGGGTTCAATCTGTGGGGTGATCATCTATTCAGTGGGGGCAGATGTAGGTTGATCTTTTGTCTAAACAATGGGTTCAAACAGTGGCTCTTGCATAGTCTGTGCTTGGGTATCAGACTGTGCAACTACTGTTGGCTAACTATAGTCTGTGTAGGTGACATAGACGATAGAGGTTTAGTAGACAGAGTGTCTGTTGTGGTTTCTATTTGGGCTAGAACTGGTATAGTCTGAGGAATATTCTTCCTTAGACGCTTGTGGGTTGAGTGAGGGTGAGTGGGAAGTGTGAAGGTGGGGATGGTGATACTTGGATTGGTGGTAGAGGTGGTTGTGGTGGTCTGTCCAGGTCTATCTTCTTCCAACACCACTTTTCTTTTCATAGTTAGCTTCCTGGTTGTGGTGCTGGGGGGTCTAATAGTCAGATCGTCTGACTCAGTGGTCTATTGTGCACTGAATTGTCTTCTTAGCCTCTTGAAGACCAATCCATCATCAAACACTTCCTCTTCAACCTCAACAACATTAACAACTACTTGTCCAATGTCTGCTACCTCCTTTAGAGACACTTGAGGTTTAGTAGTTATTCTAGCAGCACCCTTACCCTTTTGTTGAGCTCTTGTCTTAATCCTCACAGTGGGTGGTCTGGGTGGTGCTTGTTGGACCGTCTGCTTAGCCTTCTTGGCGGGTGGCTCTTCAGTAGACTGTGTTGAGGCCTTGCGTGTTGTTTGGACGGTCTGCTGGTCCACAACAACAAGTCTCCTCATTTTGCTTGCCAAGGGCTGAATGGAAGCAACCTCATCATAAATCACTAAACTCTTTCCTTTTTCACCCTTCTTCTTGGTTTGCTTCTTCTGACCTTCACCTTCATCATCATAAAGCTTAGGGAACTTGTTAGGTGATCCCTTGGTGATTTCAAATCCCATGTTCAACTTAAGCAGACTAGAGGATGTCAGCATCCTTTGTTGAACAAATGGGCCTTCTACATTCACATACTCTAGTTCATCTAGATGTCTTGATTGAATTTCTCTATATAGTCTGTTGTAGCAGTGGGCATCCTAGAGAATCTTATTTATCAAGGTTGTGTAGTATGTGGCCATAGAGGTTGACAAGTATTGGATGTGGCTGACCAAGTTGTAGAAGAGTGTGTGTGGAAGGTTGAATGGGATCCCTCTAATGATGTGGTAGAGGATGAATCTGTGGAGGGCAGACACATGATCCTTAGACCCAATCTTGTGCAAGATGGTCTTATTGATGATGTTTAGCAGCAACTTGGACAAAGGTGGGAAGTTGGTTGGATGCAACTTCTTGACGTTCCTGGCCACCTCGTAGTTAGGTCCAAGAATGAACCTTTCTACTGTCCCTTCAGTAATGTCGGTGTCCCATGCCTTTGTAAAGTAGTTAGAGTGCAGTTCGCACCCTATTGCTTGAGCAATGGAGGAGGGAGAGATAGAGATGTTGCACCCAAAGACTTTGCTGACAATCTCTTTTCCCTTGATCGTAGCATTTGTCTAGAACTCTTTGATAAGTCTAGGAGCGATCTTCTAATGATCATTGAAGAAGCCTTTGATCCCAGCAAACTTAAAGTACTTTGAGATGTTAAGACCACGTTCCTCAAGGTAGGGAATATCAATGTAGTATTCCACGTGAATGTTCCCGATGTAGGAACCTTGTGGCTTTAATCAGAATGTTCTCAACGTCATTGAGTTTTCGTTCTCTCTTGACCTCGGGGGTCAATGTTGGATGCTGAGCTACTAGTGTCTATGGTAGACTCTGGCATTACATCTTCAAGACGCTCATGAGAAGCTCGAGAGGATGAGGGTGAGGCAGGTTGTTGGGAGGAGGAAGAACCTTTGGATAGGTTACCTTTGGCCATGGCGAGGGTTTGTGTTTAGGGTTTCTTGAAGTTCTTGGTTGTAAAGAGAATGGGTGAGAGAGATGAGTGTTTTCGAAAGCTTGGGGTATACATTTTGCAACAGTAAGCTAGAATAGGTAATGAGTATACATTAAATATGATGGTACGGTTTGGGAATGATTGAAACGACACATTAATGATAGTTTTGAATGTGCATTTTGGGCTTTAATGACTCAAAACCTAATGAATGCTTAAGTTACAAAAACGTTTTCAAAGATTCACATGGTCTGGCTCATATTTTGAGCGCGAAACATGTGGCATGCACATGCCTCACTTGAGTATAACGCTAGATGATGTGTCTTTAGTTCTACTAGTGAACAAACAGACAGTAATTAAACATTAAGTCACACAGACCATCCCAATCTTTTCTCTCAAAAAGATCAATTTGTCCTCAGTAAGGGGTTTTGTAAAAATATCAGGAACCTGATCGTCTGTCTTGACAAATTCTAAATTAATGGTCCCCTTCTGAACATGGTCTCTTATGAAATGATGCTTTATTTCTATATGCTTGGCTCTAGAGTGCATGGTTGGATTTTTCGAAAGAGATATAGCAGCAGTATTATCACAGAAGATAGGAATGTTACTCTTAAATATGTTATAGTCTTCAAGTTGATTCTTGATCCACAATATCTAAGAGCCGCAACTTGCAACTGATATGTATTTTGCTCCTACTGTTGATAGTGCTATTGTTCCTTGCTTCTTGCTGAGCCATGACACCATGTTGCCTCCAATGAAGTGGCAACCTCCACTGGTGTTTTTTCCTTCAATTTTATCTCCACCATAGTCAGCATCACAATAGCCTGTCAGCTTATACTCTTTCTGCCTTTTAAACCAAAGACCAAGATTAGAAGTTTCAATTATATATCTAAATATTCTTTTAACAGCAAACAAATGCACTTCCCTTGGGTCAGACTGAAATCTGGAGCAGAGGTAGATGCTGAACATTATGTCTGGTCTGGATGCAGTCAAGTAAAGTAGAGACCCAATCATTCCTTTGAATTGAGTGACATCTACTTTCTTTGAATCTTCATCTGGTCCAAACGATGTTGTTGGATGCATTGGTGTCTTCATAATTTTGGCATCATCCATCTTGAACTTCTTCAAGAGTTCTTTCACATGCTTGGTCTGGTGTATGAAGATTCCTTTGTTGGTCTGTTTGATCTGCAATCCTAGGAAGAATTTTAGTTCTCCCATCATGCTCATTTCGAACTCAATCTGCATCAATTTTGAGAACACAGAGTTTTTCATTAGTAGCACCAAATATGATATCATCCACATAAATTTTAATAATAATAAAATAAAAGGAGTAGTTTTTGCAAGACAGTGTAGTATCTATCTTTCCTCTTGTAAAATTGTGTTCAATTAAGAATGAGCTTAGTTTTTCATACCATGCTCTGGGAGCTTGTTTAAGACCATACAATGCTTTATTTAATTTAAATACATGGTTTGGAAAGATAGTACTCTCAAACCCAGGGGGTTGTTCTACATAAACTTCTTTTTTGACTACACCGTTGAGAAATGCACATTTTACATCCATTTGATAAAGTCTCATATTTCTATGAGTAGGAAATGAAAGTAAAATCCTAATTGCCTTAAGTCTAGTTACTGGAGCGTATGTCTCCGTATAATCAATACCTTCCAGTTGTGAATAACCTTTGGCCACTAGTCTAGCCTTGTTCCTCACAACTTTACCATTCTTATCTAGTTTGTTTCTTGAAGACCCACTTAGCACTAACAACTTCCTTGTTGTCTGGCAACTTCACAAGTTTCTAGATGTCATTCTTTTGTAATTGGTCCAGCTCTTCTTGCATTGCTTGGACCCAGCTTTCGTCTTCCATGACATCATCAATGTGCTTAGGTTTTATCTCAGACAATAAAACTGTTTGTTGGAAGGATGATCTTGTCTTTACTGGTGCTTGAACCTCTCCAATGATCTGAGTAGGAGGATGGTTCTTGATCATCATTTTGTTGCTGCTTTGTGGTTCTCTGACTTCTTCTTCATCATCTGAGATGGTCTGATAGCGAGCAGACGATGTGGGAGCAGACAATGATGTGCCAGACGCAAAACATGGTGTATCGGACGATGGTCTGGTCTTTGTTATTTCATCTTCTAGTCTAATATTTGCAAATGAGTATTCTAACTCTGATAGTTTCCTATTAGATTGGGTGTCATTAAATCTTCATGAATGGCTTCTTCAACATTCTTGGTTCTAGAGTTAAACACTCTATATGCCTTAAATGTTTTAGAATATCCAAGTAAGATGCCTGTATCACACTTTGAATCAAACTTACCCAATTTATCTTTTGTGTTAAGAATGAAACATTGACATCCAAAAGGATGTAAGTATGATATGTTGGGTTTCCTTCCTTTCCATAGTTCATATGGAGTCTTTTTGATAATAGGCCTAATATAAATTCTGTTTTGCAAATAACAGGAAGTATTTACAACTTCTGCCTAGAAGTGCTTAGGAGTTAAGTTATCATTCAACATGGTTCTAGTCATTTCTTGTAATGACCTGTTCTTCCTCTCAACAACACCGTTTTGCTGTGGGGTTCTAGGTGTTAAGAAGTTGTGAAGAATTCCATTATCTTCACTGAACCTCTGAAAACTTTCATTTTCGAACTCTCCTTCATGGTCACTTCTTGATAGAAGTTATACATACTCCTTTTTCGTTTTGAACATGTTTGTAGAATTTATAGAATTTCTTAAAGGCCTCATCCTTGTGAGTGAGGAATATAACCCAAGTCCATCTAGAATAGTCATCAACTATCACTAGTCCATATCTCTTCCCTCTAAGAGAGGTTGTCCTTATTGGACCAAAGAGATCAATATGTAATAGTTCTAATGGTCTGGAAGTGGAAATAGTGTTTTTACTTTTAAAAGAGGCTTTCACCTGTTTCCCTTTCTGACATGCCTCACAAAGTAAGTCATCTTTATACAACATTGTATGACCAAGCTTCTTATGCCACAACCAGTGACTTTCTTTGACAGACAGTAAACATGATACATTTTGATTCTTTAGTTCACCAAGGTTGATCTTATAAAGATGCATTGTCTCTTTATAGAGAAAAGATGTGAACCATTAGAATCTTTAACTATGCATGATTCCTTGTTGAAGGAAACATCATATCCATTGTTGCAAAATTGACTTATTCTCAGTAGATTGTGTTTTAGCCCTTCAACAAATAACACATTCTCAATAGAGAGACTAGGAGGAATACCTATCTTACTAGTACCCCTGATTCTCCCTTTCTGATTACCTCCGAAAGTGATTGTATCACCATGCATTGGTGTCAGGTTTAGGAACATAGACCTTGCGCTCGTCATGTGATGTAAGCAGCCACTATCTAGGTACCATGATTGGTGTTTCCTTCTTGCCATAAAGGACATCTACAACATGAATTATTTTGTTCTTAGGTACCCATATTCTTTTGGGTCCTTTGGTGTTAGTCTTAGAAGCAGATGATTTGCTTCTTGTAGGCAATTTCTTGCTTTTGGACTTTACATGTCCATTTTCAGAATGAGATCTATTGGAAGAAGCTTTATTCAGTTTTGCTTCTTTCTTTCCTATGAATCCAAGGCCAAATTTGTCATTTGGATGTCTGTTGTATGATAGAATTTTCTTTAAATTTTCAGACCCACTGACAAATTTGCTTAGAGTGCTCTTGAGAGATGCAACTTCTTTGCGTAATTTAGCAATTTCAGCTTCATCTTTGCTCAAGGCTCTCACCTTGTTTAATTCATCAGTTTCCTTAATCAATTCATTCAATTGCCTTCTAAGTTGTTCTTTTTCTATCCAGAGTTCACTTTTTCTTTTAATTAAGCATTGGTGATCTATGGTTAGTTTTTGAAAATCATCTGTTAGAGCATTACTAACTATGACCAATGTAGAACATTTGTTAGATAGCTTAATGAATGAAGACCCAAGTTCTTCCTGCTCTTTTGAGAGTTTTCTTAATTTATTTTTCATAGATAAATAGGATTTTGAAAGAATAGATGAATTAGAAATAAGTTCTTGATAAGCTTCTTGAAGAGAGATAAGATCATTGAGGTCTACCTCTTGTTCTTCATCATCTGAAGCCTCAGATGTAGACGTAGAGGAGGTGTTGTCTGATGCATTCTCACCATCAAACGTAGACAATGTAGAGGTTGTGTCTGCCATCAGACATAGATTGGCTTCTTCATCTGATGCTTCAGAGCCACTGAATCATCTAGATCTTCCCATGTGGACATCAGTCCTTTCTTTTTCGTCGAGAATCTCCTCTTGACCTTTTCTTTTCCTTTGCTGAGCTTTGGATATTTTGACTTGAAGTGTCCAGGCTTCTTACATTCATAGCAGACAATAGGCTTCTTCTCTTTCTTCTCATGGTCTGCTGAGTATTTCTTGTTGTAGTTCTTCCATCTCGAACCACCTTTCTTTCTCCACATCTTATGGATTCTTCTTGAGATGAAGGATAACTCATCATCTTCTCCTAACTCTTCTTCACATGAAGAAGTGGACTCTACTTCTGATTCGTCTGCTTTTAGAGCTTTGGTAGTTCGTCATTTGGGTGGTCTGGAAGACTGACTTTTTGATGATGATGACTCATTTGGTGTTGTTTGGTTTGGCTTATGAGCTTTCAAGAGCTAGTGACTCGCCCTTTTTCAACTTGGCATCTCCTTGCAGCTCTTGCTTATGTAGCATTAGAATTCCCACGAGCTCTTCTAGAGGCATATAGTCTAAGTCTTTGGAAGCTCTAATGGCTATGACTTGAGGTCTCCATTGTCTAGGCAAGCTACAAAGGATTTTGTCAACATGCTCGAAGTTTTCAAAACTCTTACCAAGGTTTTGAAGCTCATTTAAAATGGTTTGAAATCTAGACATCATACTAGCTATGGTTTCATTTTCTTCCATAGTAAAGAGTTCATATTCTCTAGTAAGAACACTTATCTTGTTCCTTTTTACTTGTGAGGACCCTTCATAAGTTATTATGAATGTCTCACATATGTCTTTGGCGGATTTGAACTGGCTTATCCTTCTGTACTCAGTTTTTAAGATGCATGCACGTATTGCATTTCTTGCTCTAGAATTGAGGACGAATCTGTTCTATTGTGCCTCAATCCATTGTTCTTTTGGAATCTCATTTCCACTTTCATCAATTGGAATGTAGTCTCCATTTTCTACGACATCCAACATGTTTATGTGACATGACTCAAAGTATGTCTCCATTCTTTGTCTCTAGTATGTGAAGTTTTCACCTTTGAAGATTGGAGGTTTGTGTAGACCCTTCTCCATCCTTGTGTAGGATCGTTAGCTTTGTATTTGTGAAGATAGTCATTAGAGACCTAGCTCTGATACCAATTGAAATACACAAGAACATACTAGAAGGGGGGGGGGGGGGGGGGTTGAATAGTGGGTTAAAACTTTTTCGTAAATACTATTAGTTCACAAGGTTCCTTCTTGGATATATGTTAGTTTAAATAATCAAATATATCCTTGCAAGGCAAAGCATTGAAAGTCTTTCTTAAAGAGCTCAGTAGGCAAGATAAATATATGTAATCACAAGACAATAAATGAGAGCTTGTTTTTATATTGGTTCACTCAACCTGAGCTACATCTAGTTCTCCATTAACAACTACTAAAGTGTTCCACTATAATCAACTGATTACAAAACAAGTATTCTTCACTGCCACTTTTGGCTACAAGTATTCTCTATGCCACTACTGGCTACAAGTATTCTAAATCACTTCTGGTTACAAGTATGAATCTCCCCCTGAGATTATACTTCCCAAGTATTCTTTTATCACCAAGCCACTCTTGGCTTTCTATACAAAAATGTATAAGATTCAAATAACTCTCAAAGAGAGGATATGAACAAGTGTTGAATCTGTGTGAGCTTGTAAAGGATGGATATTCTCTTTTCTCTTAGCTCATGTTCCTTAGCCTTTTTCTTTTGAGTGCTTTGCTTACTGTACAAATTGATTTGGATGAATTCGTTATGGTTCATTAGTCTTCTTGTTGCATGGAAGCTTCCTTATATAGTGAGCTTCATGGATTTGAACATTGGAGAAGGTTTGTTTTTGTTGTTTCACAGAAGAGTGTTGAAGTAGCTTTGACTATGCTTGATGTGATAGGAGCAGGTTTTTGTTTCTATCACAGTTGGCTTTTAGCTTAAGGTGTGCATCCCAATGTTGATCAGTCTATTGGTTGTACCTATACACTTCACACCATTCTAGACATGCAAGCAATACGAGGAATAGAAGAAAGTAAGATCAAAGAGTATCTCCCTTTCTTTTTGTAACAGTAGTGCCTTTATTTGTATAAAGAATTAATTATAAAGCACATATTCCTCAGCACATATGACAGACCATATTCTGTTCTTGCACAGACAACATCTGGCTTAACAGACATAGTTTGGTTTGACTGACCATGGTCTGGAATGAAGGACATGATCTGGCCTAACTTCAGACATTGTCTGGCTTAACTTCAGACATGGTCTGATCGTGTTCGATACATGGTCTAGTCCAGTACATATGCATAGTCTGGTCCTAGACTCGTGTTGTCTGTCCCAAGACTTCACATAGTCTATCTGAGACTGTTGTATGGTCTGGTCTTAGACTTTGCATGAGTCTTTGCAAGACTTACCATGCTTTGTTTCGTGGCTTATTTTAGTTTGATTAGAAGCAATTATAGTGCTTGATTATTCATTACGAGTTATTAGATTGTGAGGACGTAAGTGAGAGTTTGAGTGATTTTACCATTGTCTATTCTCACTTTGATTTCTTCAAATCACTTAGTCTGAAATCATTAGTTGATCAATAATTATCACATTTGTTATCATCAAAACCTATCAAAGTATTTGGGGTCAGACATCATCAAATGTCTTGGTTCTAACAGGGTTGACGTCCACATGGGAAGATCTGGAAGACTCAACAGACGAAGAAGGATCTAAGGCATTAGATGAAGAAGCCAATCTTTGTCTGATGGTAGACGCTACCTCCTCATCAGTTGCGTCTGGTGGAGAACATGCACCAAACAGTGAGCAAGGTCTGATGACAAACAACAACACCTCAGCGTCTGAGTTTGAAACTTCAAATGAAGAAGAACCTGAGGTAGATCTCAATTACCTTTCTTCTCTTCAATAAGCTTATTAAGAACTTCTTTCTAACTCATCTATTCTTTCAAAAGCCTATCTATCTATGAAAAAGAAATTTAAAAAGCTTTCAAAAGGACATGAAGAACTTGAGTCTTCATTCACTAAGCTATTTAACAAATGTACCACATTAGTCATAGCTAGTGATGTTCTTACTGAAGATTTTCAAAAACTAACCTTAGAACACCAATGCTTAGTTAAAAGAAAAAGTGAACTTTGGGTAGAAAAAGAACAACATAGAAGGAAATTGAATGAATTGATTAAGGAAACTGATGAAATCAACAAGGTGAGAACCTTGAGTAAAGATGAAGCTGAAATTGCTCAATTACGCAAAGAAGCAGCATCTCTCAAGAGTACTCTAAGAAAGTTTGTCAGTGGGTTTGAAAACTTATAGAAAATTATTTCATACAACAAAAATCCACATGACAAATTTGGCCTTGGATTCACAAGCAAGAAGGAAGCATCTAAGGATAAAGCTTCTTCTAGTAAGTCTCATCCAGGGATTGGACATATGAAGTCCAAAAGCAAGAAATTGCCTACAAGAGGTAAATCATGTGCCTCTAAGACTATCACAAAAGGACCTAGAAGAATTTGGGTACCTAAGAACAAAATAATTCCTGTTGTAGATGTCCTTGATGGTAGGAAATAAACACCAATCATGGTACCTGGAGAGTCGCTGCTCACATCACATGATGGGCACAAGGTCTATGTTCCTAAGCTTGACACCAATGCATGGTGGTACAGTCACTTTCGGAGGGAATCATAAAGGGAGGATAAGGGGTATCGGTAAGGTAGGTATTCCTCCTAGTCTTTTTATAGAGAATGTTTTATTTGTTGATGGATTAAAACACAATCTACTAAGCATAAGTCAATTTTATGACAATGGATATGATGTTTCCTTCAACAAAGAATCATGCATAGTTAAAGACTCTGCTGGTTCACATTTTTTCTTTGCAAAGAGACAAGGCAATCTTTATAAGATTAACCTTGGTTAATTGAAGGATCAAAATGTATCATGCTTGATGTCCATAAAGGAAAGTCACTGGTTATGGCAAAAGAAGCTTGGCCATGCAAGTTTGAGGTTAATCTCAAAACTGCAAAGACACAACCTCGTAAGAGGATTGCCAACTATGTCATATAAAGATGACTTAATTTGTGAAGCATGTCACAAAGGGAAACAAGTAAAAACCTCTTTTAAAAGTAAAAATATTGTTTCCACTTGCAGACCATTAGAGCTGTTACATATTGATCTGTTTGGTCCAACTAGGACAGCCTTTCTTAGAGGGAAAATATATGGACTAGTAATAGTAGATGACTATTTTAGATGGACATGGGTTATATTCCTCATCCACAAGGACGAGGCTTTTATGGCATTTTATAAATTTTGCAAACGTGTTCAAAATGAAAAAGGTGTATGTATAACTTTTATTAGAAGTGACCATGGAGGAGAGTTTGAAAATGAAAATTTTCAAAGGTTCAGTGAAGAGAATGGAATTCTTCACAACTTCTCAACACCTAGAACATGATAGCAAAATGGTGTTGTTGAGAGGAAGAGCATGTCATTGCAAGAAATGGCCAGAACCATGTTGAATGATAACTTAACTCTTAAGCACTTCTAGGCAGAAGCTATAAATACTTCCTCTTATTTACAAAATAGAATTTATATTAGGTCAATCCTTAAAAAGACTCCATATGAACTATGGAGAGGAAGGAAACCCAACATATCCTACTTCCATCCTTTTGGATGTCAATGTTTCATTCTTAACACAAAGGATAATTTGGGTAAGTTTGATTCAAAGTGTGATACTGGAACGTTACTTGGATACTCTGAAACATCTAAGGCGTACAAAGTGTTTAACTTTATAACCAAAAGTGTTGAAGAAGCTATTCATGTAAGTTCAATGACACTCAACCTGATAGGAAACTATTAAAGTTAGAAGATTCATTTGCAGATATCATACTAGATGAAGCTCTTGACGAGGACCAGACCACTGTTTGATGGACTATTGTCTACTCCGCCAACGTCTATTCCATCATCGTCTACTCCAAGATCATATGCTCGACTTCAAACAATGTCAGATGATGATGATGAAGAAATTAGAAAACCACCAAGTAGCAACAAACTGATGATCAACCCTTCCCTAATCATTGGAGAAGTACAAGCTCCAATGAGAACAAGATCATCGTTCCAACAAACAACTCTATAAATAGAACTAAAGCACATTGATGATGCCATGGAATACGAGAGTTGGATCTAAGCTATGCAAGAAGAATTTGATAGTTTCAAAAGAATGATGTTTGGAAACTTGTGAAACTACCAAACAACAAGGAAGCTATTGGTGTTAAGTGGGTCTTCAGAAACAAGTTGGATGGGAATGGTAAGGTTGTGAGGAACAAGGCTAGATTAGTGGCCAAAGGTTACTCACAACAGGAAGGTATTGATTATATGGAGACATACACTCTAGTAGCTAGACTTGAGACAATTAGGATTTTACTTTCATTTGCTGCTCATAGAAACATGAGACTTTATCAAATGGATGCAAAATGTGCATTCCTCAATGGTGTAATCAAGGAAGAAGTTTATGTAGAACAACCCCTGGGTTTGAGAGTTCTATCTTTCTAGACCATGTATTTAAATTAAATAAAGCTTTGTATGGTCTTAAACAAGCTCCAAGAACATGGTATGAAAAACTCATTTCATTTTTAATTGAACATGACTTTATAAGAGGAAATATAGATACTACACTATTTCGCAAAAACTATTCCTCTGATTTCATTTTAGTCCAAATTTATGTAGATGATATTATATTTGGTGCTACTTATGAAAAACTTTGTAAGGAGTTCTCTACTTTGATGCAGACTGAATTCAAAATGAGCATGATGGGAGAATTGAAATTCTTCCTAGGATTGCAGATCAAGCAAACCAAAAAGGAATATACATACATCAAACCAAGTATGTGAAAGAACTCTTGAAGAAATTCAAGATGGATAATGCCAAAGTAATGAAAACTCCAATACATCCAACCACATCACCTGGACTTGATGAAGATTCAAAGAAAGTAGATGTCACTCAATTCAAAGGAATGATTGGGTCTCTACTCTACTTGACTGCATCCAGACTAGACATTATGTTTAGTGTCTGACTCTGCTTAAGATTCTAGTCTGATCCAAGGGAGGTACATTTATTTGCTGTTAAAATAATTTTCAGATACTTGCTTGGAACACTTAATCTTGGTCTTTGGTTTAAAAGGTAGAAAGAGTATAAGTTGGCAGCCTATTGTGATGCTGACTATGCTGGAGATCGTATTGAAAGAAAAAACACCAGTGGAGGTTGTCACTTCATTAGAGACAACATGGTGTCATGACTTAGCAAGAAGCAAGGAACAATAGCATTATCAACCGTAGAAGCAGAATATATTCTAGCCTCAAGCTGCTACTCTCAAATTTTGTGGATTAAGAATCAACTTGAGGACTACAACATATTTGAGAGTAGCATTCCTATCTTCCGTGATAATACTGTTGTCATATCTCTTTCGAAAAATCCAACCATGCACTCTAGAGCCAAGCATATAGAGATAAAACATCATTTCATAAGAGACCATGTTCAGAAGGGAAACATTACTTTAGAGTATGTTAAAACAAATAATGAGCTTGCTGATATTTTTACAAAACTCCTTATTGAAGAAAGACTAATCTTTTTGAGAGGAAAGATTGGGATGGTCTGTGTGGATTAGTGTTATATCACTGTCTATTGTCCATTAGTAAATTAAAGACCTATCGTATGGTGTTTTGCTTAAGTGGGGTGATGGGAACACAGATAGGGACAAAGAAAACGAGACACTTGGAGGACTTGGGGGACCCATGACAAGGGCAAGGGCTAGGAAAGCGAAGGAAGCTCTTCAACAAGTGGTGACTAATCTATTAGAAACCCAACAATCTGCTGAAGCCCAACACTTGGAGAATAAAGTTTTGACATGCATAGCCCACTTGGAGTGAGAAGAGCCAATCTGAATAACAAGACTTTTAATTTGCTTTTGGGGTTATTTTCTTTTTAGTGTGGCTGTATATAAAATAAAATAAAATAATAAATATTTTGGCTACGGTAGGATTAGAACCCAAGTCTTTTTATAAGGATTTGTTATTCTTGACCGCTACTACATGTCAGAAACGCTTGTCCTTAAGAGTTTTGTTTTTTTCTTTTGTTTGCTTAAGTGTAGTGCATAAACTCCTAAGCTGAAATGTATTAAAACAATTGGAGATCAATAAGAAATCAAAATCATATTTTTGTTCGGGACTTGTGAGAAAATCTCTCTGCTAGGGTTCTTGGTTGAACCTTGATCTTATCAAGAATTCACATTCTTGTGGCGATCTTCCTTGTTGGCTTATCAAACCTAGGTTTGTGGCGCCCTAAAAACCAGTAACCCTCTTGTTCCTTTTCACTGTTCATCTCTGAATTCACGTTCTAATTTCAATTTGGTATTTTCTGTTCCATTTTTCTTTGGCCCATATCTCACGTTTTACGTGTCCAATTTTAGCGTTTCTTGAGTCTTTTTCGTAGTTCAGAACGTGAGTGTTCACCTCGTTTTGGAATCGCCGCAATCGGACTTCTGGGTTGCGAGTTACGACATTATCCTAAGCGCAGTCTGATTTTGTGCCCTAAAACAGCTTGTTCAAAAATTCATCAAGGGGTTTCGTATCATTTGGTAATCAGAGCTTGATTTAGAATCAATTTCATATTAATGTTTGGATTCTAGTTTGATTGCGTTAATTCTAGTAAGTTTTGTGTCTACTTCCCGTTAATCCTGATTTAGTGCACCAATTTCCTTTTTCTTGTTTTTGTGCACTTGTTTTGTTGTGCCCTGGTTCTGCAACTGGTGTTGAATTATTTTGTTTCACTATTTTTCTGCATCAACACAAAAAAAAAAAAAAAGGAAGTGAAGATGGAGTAATTGTGAATTGGTGTTTAGTATATGTGAATTGTTGCCTTGGTGAATTCTGGACATAGAGGACTTATATATAATCAGTTCCAGTTGCTTCAGCCTAATTTGTGGGTTTTTGTTTTTGTTATTTTGCTGTCCTAAACTCAAAAGTGTCTTGGTTGTTCTGTTTTCTTCATAGTATCTCTTGTTTTGTCATTCTTGTGAGTGTTAGTGGTAAAATTGTTCTTTACCACTTGTGTTAAAACTCTGTTCGCCATGTGAAAGTGATTCTTGAAATAGATTGGCTGATTCAAGTAAGAACCTTAAGTGAGGGAGAGAGTGGTAAAAGGCAAGAGAGATACATCATAAAAAAAAAACAACCATCAAGAGTGATATACACGAGTGTTCATATTAAGAGTGTAAACACGTGAGAAGAGTGGTGAGGTCCTATTTTCATATTATCTATTTGTTCTAATGTTATTTTGAATATGTCGGGATCAGGTGGTAATGGCTCTCCTCCTCCTCATGATGGAGCAAATAGACTGCTAATTGAAGCTCTCACTGCTCAAATGCAAAGAATGTTGAGAGAGCACTCTGAGGAGATGTATGCAAGAATAGAGTTGTTGGAGAATCAAGGTCCTCGTAATGAAGGTTGGCCTGTTGGAGATGGAAGGAGAAATTATAGAAGAAGAGATAATGACGGTGAGCAAAGACAAAACAGACTTGAAGGGATCAAGCTAAACATCCCACCTTTCAGAGGAAAAGGAGACCCGAGAGGCATATTTGGAGTGGGAGTTGAAGATTGAGCATGTGTTTTCTTGTAACAATTACACCGAGGAGCAAAAGGTTAAGATGGCAGCAGCTGAATTTTTTGATTATGCGCTTATTTGGTGGAACAAGTATCAAAGGGAGAGGCTGAGAAATGAAGAACCAATGGTAGACACTTGGGCTGAGATGAGGAGCATCATGAGGAAGAGATATGTACCAGCTAGTTACAATAGGGATTTGCAGCTGAAACTTCAGAAATTAAATCAAGGCAACAGGAATGTTGAAGAGTATTTCAAAGACATGGAAGTGACTATGATTCGGGCCAAAATTAATGAAGACAATGAAGTAACTATGGCTCGGTTTTTGGGTGGGTTGAACAATGAAATTAGAGATGTTGTTGAGCTGCAAGAGTATATTGAGTTGGAAGATTTATTTCACAAAGCTGTCTTGGTAGAACAACAACTCAAAAGAAAAGGGGCCATGAAAAAAAGTTCTTCCAATTTCAACAACAACCATTGGAGGGATAGGTCCAAGAGTGATAAAGGATCTTCTTCATCTAGTCCAGCAATGGCTTCCTCACACAGAAAGTCACCAATGAGGTCTCGCGCATCACCTCCAAAAACCAAGTCTAGAGATGTAAAATGCTTCAGGTGTTTGGGAAGAGGGCACTATGCCTCTGAGTGTCCAACTAAGAGAACAATGGTCCTGAAGGAGAATGGAGAAATCACTAGTGAGTCTTCAGCCAGTGAAGAAGAGGAAGAGGAAGAGGAAGAAATAGAAGTGGAAGCAATGGGGGGTGACTTGTTGATGGTTAGGAGGTTGATGGGAAGTCAGATGCAAGCCCTAGATCATTCCCAAAGAGAGAACATTTTTCACACTAGATGTTCAATCAATGGGAAACTTTGTTCATTGATAGTTGATGGTGGAAGCTGTACTAATGTGGCTAGCTCTAGATTAGTGTCCAAATTAAATTTGGAGACTAAACCGCATCCTAGGCCATACAAACTTCAATGGCTGAGTGAAGATGGGGAGATGATCGTCGGCAAGCAAGTGGAGGTGTGCCTTTCCATAGGACAATATAGTGAAAAGGTGCTTGTGTGATGTGGTCCCAATGGAGGCAACCCATATCCTCTTAGGGAGGCCATGGCAATATGATACCAAGGAAATTCATGATGGGTTCACAAATAAAATCTCTTTCATGCACAATGAGAAGAAAATTACTCTCAAACCATTATCTCCTAGAGAGGTGTGTGAGGACCAGGTAAAATTGAGAGAAAAGAGAGTGCAAGAGAAAAGAGAAATGAGTGAAACACATAAAAAGAGTGGAAAGAAAAAGAGTGAAACACTTGTGGGAAGGAGTGAAACACTTGAGAGCAAAATGAGTTGTCTAGCAAAAGAGAGTGAGGTGAAGAGGATGTTGCTCACCAACAAGCCATTGTACTTGTTGTATTGCAAAAATAATATGCATGTTGCTAATAACTCTAATGAAATTGCTGTCCCTGCTAGTGTTGAATTTCTTTTGCAGGAATACAAGGATGTGTTTCCAAAGGAGGTTCCAATGGGATTACCACCTTTGAGGGGAATTGAGCATCACATTGACCTTGTCCCCGGAGCTTCATTGCCCAATCGGCCTGCATATAGAAGCAACCCTCAAGAGGCCAAAGAAATTCAAAGGCAAGTTGAAGAATTGATGAACAAAGGATGGGTGCAAGAGAGCATGAGTCCGTGTGCTTTGTTCCAGTGATTTTAGTACCTAAGAAGGATGGTACTTGGAGGATGTGCATTGACTGCAGGGCTATTAATAACATCACGATCAAGTACAGACATCCTATTCCCAGGTTAGATGATCTTCTTGATGAGCTACATGGTGCTTGCATATTTTCTAAAATTGATTTAAAAAGTGGGTATCATCAAATTAGGATAAGGGAAGGGGATGAATGGAAAACTGCCTTTAAAACTAAGTATGGTTTATATGAGTGGCTGGTGATGCCCTTTGGGCTAACTAATGCCCCAAGCACTTTTATGAGATTAATGAACCATGTCTTAAGGGAATTTTTAGGCAAGTTTGTTGTGGTGTATTTTGATGATATTCTGATTTATAGCACTAGTCTTGATTTGCATATTGAACATGTGAGTGCTGTCTTGAATGTGCTTAGAAAGGAAAAATTATTTGCAAATCTTGAAAAATGCATTTTTTGCACTGATCATGTTGTATTTCTAGGATTTGTGGTGAGTGCTAAGGGAGTACAAGTAGATGCGGAAAAGGTTAAGGCCATCCAAGAATGGCCTACACCAAAAACCGTGAGTGAAGTTAGGAGCTTTCATGGTTTAGCTAGTTTCCATAGGAGGTTTGTTAGGGACTTTAGTACCTTGGCTGCACCTCTTAATGAAATAGTTAAAAAGCATGTTGGCTTCAAGTGGGGTGAAAAACAAGAACAAGCGTTTGCTGCACTTAAGCATCAGTTAACTAATGCCCCCATTCTTGCATTACCAAATTTTGCAAAATCTTTTGAAATTGAATGTGATGCATCTAATGTGGGTATTGGGGCTGTTTTGATGCAAGAGGGGCATCCAATTGCTTATTTTAGTGAGAAGTTAAATGGGGCTGCCCTAAACTATTCCACTTATGATAAGGAGTTGTATGCCTTAGTGCGTGCTTTGAGAACTTGGCAGCATTATCTGTTGTCCAAAGAATTTGTCATTCATAGTGATCATGAGTCCCTTAAATATTTGAAAGGACAAGGCAAGCTGAACAAGCGGCATGCAAAATGGGTTGAGTTCCTAGAACAATTCCCATATGTCATAAAACATAAAAAGGGAAAAGGGAATATTGTTGCTGATGCATTATCTAGAAGGCATGCATTACTTTCTACTCTTGAAACTAAAATTTTTGGACTTGAGCCATTGAGAGAAATGTATTTGCAGGATGCTAAATTTTCTGAGATATATGCTGCTTGTGAAAAAGTGTCTCAAAATGGTTACTATAGGCATAATGATTATCTGTTTAAGGAGAAAAGATTGTGTGTGCCTAAGTGTTCCATAAGGAATTTGTTGGTGAAAGAGGCACATGAAGGTGGTTTGATGGGGCATTTTGGGGTACAAAAGACTTTAGAAACATTGCATGAGCATTTCTATTGGCCCTATATGAAACGTGATGTGCATAAATATTGTGAGCATTGCATTGTTTGTAAAAAGGCAAAATCAAAGGTGATGCCACATGGTTTATATACTCCTTTGCCTGTTTCTGATTTTCCTTGGATTGATATATCTATGGACTTTGTTTTGGGATTGCCTAGAACAAAGAATGACAAGGATTCTATTTTTGTGGTTGTTGACAGGTTCTCAAAAATGGCGCATTTTATTCCTTGTAAAAAGGTTGATGATGCTTGCCATGTAGCTGACTTATTTTTCAGGGGAAGTGGTGAGACTCCATGGACTGCCTAGAAGCATTGTGAGTGATAGGGACACCAAGTTCCTAAGTCATTTTTGGAAAACGTTGTGGGGTAAGCTTGGTACTAAGTTACTTTTCTCTACTACTTGTCACCCACAAACTGATGGGCAAACTGAGGTAGTGAATAGAACTTTAGGCACTTTGCTGAGAACTATTTTAAAGAAAAATCTTAAATCTTGGGAAGAATGTCTACCTCATGTAAAATTTGCATATAATAGGGCTATCCATAGTACAACTAATTGTTCACCATTTGAAATTGTGTATAGATTTAATCCTATGACACCACTTGACTTATTGCCTATGCCTAATATTTCTGTTTTTAAGCATAAGGATGCACAGGCTAAGGCTGATTATGTGAGGAAACTGCATGAGCGTGTGAAAGCTCAAATTGAAAAGAAGATTGAGAGTTATGCCAAGCAAGCTAATAAGGGAAGACGGAGAGTTGTATTCGAACCTGGTGATTGGGTTTGGGTACACATGAGAAAGGAAAGGTTCCCTGAACAAAGGAAGTCTAAACTCCAACCTAGAGGGGATGGTCCATTTCAAGTGTTGGAGAGGATAAATGACAATGCTTACAAGATTGATTTGCCTGGTGAGTATAATATAAGTGCCACTTTCAATGTTTCTGATTTGTCTCTTTTTGATGCAGGTGATGAGGCCTTGGATTTGAGGACAAATCCTCTTCAAGAGGGAGGGGATGATGGGAACACGAGATAGGGACAAAGAAAACGAGGCACTTGGAGGACTTGGGGGACCCATGACAAGGGCAAGGGCTAGGAAAGCGAAGGAAGCTCTTCAACAAGTGGTGACTAATCTATTAGAAACCCAACAATCTCGCTGAAGCCCAACACTTGGAGAATAAAGTTTTGACATGCATAGCCCACTTGGAGTGAGAAGAGCCAATCTGAATAACAAGACTTTTAATTTGCTTTTGGGGTTATTTTCTTTTTAGTGTGGCTGTATATAAAATAAAATAAAATAATAAATATTTTGGCTACGGTAGGATTAGAACCCAAGTCTTTTTATAAGGATTTGTTATTCTTGACCGCTACTACATGTCAGAAACGCTTGTCCTTAAGAGTTTTGTTTTTTTCTTTTGTTTGCTTAAGTGTAGTGCATAAACTCCTAAGCTGAAATGTATTAAAACAATTGGAGATCAATAAGAAATCAAAATCATATTTTTGTTCAGACTTGTGAGAAAATCTCTCTGCTAGGGTTCTTGGTTGAACCTTGATCTTATCAAGAATTCACATTCTTGTGGCGATCTTCCTTGTTGGCTTATCAAACCTAGGTTTGTGGCGCCCTAAAAACCAGTAACCCTCTTGTTCCTTTTCACTGTTCATCTCTGAATTCACGTTCTAATTTCAATTTGGTATTTTCTGTTCCATTTTTCTTTGGCCCATATCTCACGTTTTACGTGTCCAATTTTAGCGTTTCTTGAGTCTTTTTCGTAGTTCAGAACGTGAGTGTTCACCTCGTTTTGGAATCGCCACAATCGGACTTCTGGACTGCGAGTTACGAAATTATCCTAAGCGCAGTCTGATTTTGTGCCCTAAAACAGCTTGTTCAAAAATTCATCAAGGGGTTTCGTATCATGGGGGATATGCATGCCACGTGGTTCGCGCTCAAAATATGAGCAGACCATGTGGGTATTTGAAAGGTTTTTATAACTTATGCATTTATTAGGTTCTAAGTCATAAAAGCCCAAAACGCACATTTATTATTTTATTAATGTGTCATTTCAATCATTCCCTAACTGTACAACTTCTATTTAAAGCCCACTCATTACCCTTGAATGCCTACTGTTACTAAAACTTCCTCGACGAGCTTTCGCTCCCAAAACCTTTCTTCTCTCTCTTTGCTTTCTCTAAAACTAAACCCTCACAGAAACCCTAAACCCTAAACACTCACCAAACACCATGGCCTAAGGTAGCTCCAACAAGGGAATTCCCTTCAACCTGCCTCACACCCTCTTCTACAACATGGTGAGCTACATCCAATCTTTGTCAACATATGTGGAAACATATTACACGGGCTTGATCAACAAAATATTGTGAAACTTCAAGTGCTACAACCATTTGTACCATGATATTTAGGCTAGAGGCATGGATGAACTAGACTACGTGAATGAAGAAGGCCTGTTTGTGTACCAAAGGCAGTTGACTTTAACCAGTTTGTTAAAGCTAAATCTTGGGTTTGGAATAAAGAAGGAGCACTTTATCAAATTCGAGGCACCTTCAGAGTCTGCTGATGGGGAGTAGACCCAATAACCCTAAAAAAAGAAGACTCCCAAGTCTCTAATGGTTTTTGATGAAGAAGTTGTGATAAGACCATTGGCCAACAAAATGAAGAGACTTGCTGTTGTGGACCAGTAGACCGTCCGGACAACACACAAGGCAACAACATAGTCTACTGAGGAGCCTCCTACCAAATGTCAGAGGCAGATCAAACAATAGGCTTCCACCAGACTACCAGCAACTAAGCCCAAGCCTAAGGCTCAGTAGAAAGGCAAATGAGTTGAAATACACAAGAATACACTAGAAAGGGGGGGGACTTTTTCGTAAATACTATTAGTTCATAAATTGCCTTCTTGGGTATATGTTAGTTTAAATCAACAAATATATCCTCGCAAGGTAAAGCTTAGAAAGTCTTTTCAAAAGAGAACAATGAGCAAGATAAATATATGTAATCACAATACAGTAGATGAGAGCTTGTTTTTATACTAGTTCACTCAACCTAAGCTATGTCCAGTTCTCCTTTAACAACTATTAAAGGGTTCTACTATAATCAACTAATTACAAAACAAGTATTCTTCACTGCCACTTCTGGCTACAAGTATTCTCTATGCCACTCCTAGCTACAAGTATTTTAAACCACTTCTAGTTACAAGTATGAATCTCCCCTTGAGATTATACTTCCCAAGTATTCTTTTATCACTAAGCCACTCCTAGCTTTCTATACAAATATGTATAAGATTCAGATAACTCTCAAAGAGAGGTTATAAACAAATGTTGAATCTACGTGAGCTTGTGGAGGATGGATATTCTTTTTCTCTCAGCTTGTGTTCAAGACCTTGTTTCAGATTGCTTTCTCTTGCTATCTAGATTGATTTGAATTACTTCGTTCTCTTTCATTCATTAGTCTTCTCGTTTCATGGAGGCATCCTTATAAAATGAGCTTCATGAATTTGAACGTTAGAGAAGACTTCTTTCCGTTGTCACACAGTTGAGTGTTGAAGTAGCTTTGACTATGCTTGATGTGATAAGAGCAGGTTTTTGTCTCTGTTACAGTTGTCTTTTAGTTAAAAGTGTGCATCCCAATGCTGATTGGTTCTTTTGGCTATACCTACACACTTTACATAATACAAGACATACAAGCAATACGAGGAATCAAATAAAGTAACATCAAAGAGAGTCTCCCTTTCTTTTTGTTGCAGCAGTGCCTTTATTTGAGTAAAGAATTAATCATCAACACATATTCCTCAACACATATGACAGATTATGTTCTGTTCCTGCATAGACAAAGTTTGGCTTAACAAACATAGTCTAGTCTTGATTAAGTATGGTCTATTCGTGCACAAACAACGTCTAGCTTAACAAACACATTCTGAATTAAAAGACATGGCCTGTTCTAGCCTTAGACACTGTCTTGACTCAGCTTTAGACATCGTTTGGCTTAACAAACACATTCTTAATTAAAAGACATGGTCTGTTCTAGCCTTAGACATCGTCTGGCTCGGCTTTAGACATTGCCTGGCATAACAAACACATTCTTAATTAAAAGACATGGTCTGTTCTAGCTTTAGACATCGTTTGGCCTGGCTTCAGACATCGTTTGGCTTGGCCTCAGACATTGTCTGGCCTTGCATTAGACATCGTTTGGCTTGGCATTCAGACATCGTCTGGCCTTGCATCATCCGTTAAGAGCTTATTTCAGTTTGTTTATAAGCAATTATAATGCATGACTTAATCATCATCAGTTATCAAACAGTTCAGACAAAAGTAAGAGTTAGAGTAATTATACCATTGTTTGTTCTTACTTTATTTCCTAAAATCACTTAATTTGAAATCATTAGTTAATCAAATATTATCACATTTGTTATCATCAAAACCTATCAAGGTATTAGGGGTTAGACATCATCAAATATCTTGATTCTAACAAGAGTTGCCAGACCGTCTGCTGAACCTTTAGTGGCTATGGAAGAGATATGCAACATCGGAAGAGCATCTATAATAGTTGTTGATGATGAAGAGGAGGAAGAAGTTGACGAATTGGTATTCAAGAGGCCATCCAGACAACAAACAACTGAAGAGTCTACTAAACCAGACCTTCAACTCGTTAGACCACCCAGCACCACAGCCAAGAAGCTCACTATGAAGAGGAAGGTATTATTAGAAGATGACATGCCTAGATTGGCATTCAACCCATCCTTCATCAATTCAAGTATTCCAATAACAACCTTCACTCTCCCTACTCACCCATGTTCCACAATTCACAAACGTCTTAGGAAGAATATTCCAAAGACAAAACCCTCTCAAGCTCAAACAGATGCATTATCTATTGAACCCCTATCATTTGTGTCACTTACACAAACCATACTAGACCAAACAGAGGTTGTACAGTCTGATGTCCATGCATAGACTAAGCAAGAGCCACTGTTTGAACCCACTGTTTAGACAGAAGAGCACATAGAGTCTGCCCCTACTAGATAGACCATCACCTAATAGGCTGAACCTACTGTTCAATCTGAAGCACACTCTAGACCCTCAACACAAATTGTTGCTACCACAACCACTTCTCAATAAACTCCTCCTGACACTACCATTCCTCCTTACCAATCTCCATCTCCTGTCACTATACTCGTGATGACAAATTTAGTGGTTACATATCCACACACTAAATTTGCTAAGGTATTAGATGACTCTACAGCCGAGCAAACCAGAACTTCCAACTTTGAAGACTTTGCTACTCCCTTTTAGGACAAGAAGCCATTCGTCCTAGCTGGTTCATCTGAGCATCTAAGTTTCTGGGAAGCGACTCCTCCTCCACCTCCTCCTAGTGGCTCATGGCATTTGAAGATGATGCAGAGATTCTCTCTAGTGTATCTGGGAGAGAATTTTGAGTTCGTAGCATATAGAGAAGAGACTCAACATGTGTCTTCTACAGAGTACCATGTTGAGGTGCACAGGGTAACCAAAGTGGTAAGGTTCCCTCCACTGTAGATTGACCAAGGGATCATTCCCTTTCAGAGGCCAGTTTGCAATACAAGCCTTCTACAAGATGTTGAAGATGATGTTGAACTTGCAAGGAGGTTGCAAGAAGAAGAGTTTGCCTCTGCCATCCCTCTCATGCGACGTTTGGTTCATGAGATAGCATATTGGTATACGTGTGTTAGAGAGGGTTTGGATTACTTCTCTGTGGATCCAACCATACTAGCGCCAATGATTGTTGAAGAAAGGCAAAAGCTGGCTACCATAGTCTGCACTTAGCACCGTGATGCTTTGTGCTGGCTCTTGAGATCAAGAGTCTCCATCAGACCCTTTCGGTTGATTACACAAGGGGTCCCTCCAAGTCATCCTTCTTTCAAAGCCAACTGTGCAGAATATCGGGCCTGTTGTTTGCTAAAGTTTTAAAGCTCTTTGCCAAGGCAGTTGTATCCTCTAGGTCTTCACATTAGGGAGGAAATTGATATGCGTGTCACTCCAGACCGTATAGTTCCAAGGCTACCTACTATCAACCCCAACAAGCTGAAGGGGAAACAGATCATCAAAGCAGACAGTCTTCCAAAGGCCATTCCAGAGATAGATTCTGTTCCTCAACCAAAGCGTGCTCTTCCTGAAGAGAATACTGAGTCTGATGTTGGCATCTACTAGCAAAACATGATGCATAGCATGCTCCACACCAAAGGCTTAGGGAGTTGGCCTTGAAGAAAGAGGCTGAGGTAGCTCAGGCTGCTACACTTGCCGTAGAGCAAGCTACAAACTTGGCTGAAAAGTTTGCAGAATCACAACTAGCCCTAGAGTGTCTGGACTTGGTGTCCACACAATCTGGCTCAAGTGCTCCCATTGTTGTTGTGCCACTTAATGCTACAGCCCAATCAGAACCTCATACTGACTTGGTTGCTCTTGAAAATGCATTGGAAGCAAAACTTGCAGCCTGGCTTGAAGCTAAGATGGAAGAACATTGAGCAAGCATCATCAATGAAGTGACTCTCGCAATCAATCAATCTTTACTTGCTTTCTCAGCTCCACGCTCTGTTACTCCACCCTCACCAGACACTCCACCACTGCCACAAGACAACCCTCCTGCATCAATTGCTCCATTAGAAGCTAGAGAATCCTCTTCAAAACAATCTACCACTCCACCTCTACCATGATTGTGATAGCATTTTCTACTCCTTATCTCCATTCTTTTTGTTAATGACAAAGGGGGAGAAAGAGATGTATAGAAAATTTTGACCCAGAAAATGCATAGTTAATAAAATATAGTGATTGGTTCACTGATTTTTTTTCTCATGTTGATATGCTGTTTATTTGCTTTGATTATTTCTTGTATGAACTGTCATTTGCATATGCATGATAAACTTAGGGGGAGTTCATCATGTCTATAACTGCACATAAATAATTGACATGAAATAATCTATACTCTGATGTATCAATATCTATGATATATTGTTTGTTAATCAAAATTATAACATGTGTTTTCATAATAAAAAAGGGGGAGATTGTTAAAACCAAGACATTGGATGATGTTTGGCCCCTAATCTTTTGATTGGTTTTGATGATAACAAATGTGATAATATTTGATCAACTAATGATTTGAAATTGAGTAATTTCAGGGAATCAAAATGATCACAGACAATGGTATAATCTCTTCAATCTCACTTTATTATTTTGATTGTCTGATAATGCTTTTAATAATATATCAAACATCTAAAGTGCTTCTAATTAAACAACGTTAAGTATCAGAACAGACCATGTAAAGGTCCTTGGAATAGACTAAGTAAAGTCTTGGACCAGACCATGCAATAGTCTTGGAACAGACTATGTGAAGTCTTGGACTAGACGATACAAGTCTTGGACCAGACTATGCATGAATCTTAGACCAAACTATGTGATAGTTGGACCAAACCATGCATAGTTAGATCAGACTATGTCTATGTTGGACCAGACCATGTGTTGCTCTATGCATTGTGGACTATGCGTTAATTATTATAACACGACTTTAAGAATGCACTATCTAATACAAAAAGAAAGGAAGATACTTTCTAAACACCTTTCCTCTATTCCTCATATGACTGTTTGCATATCTCGAATAGTGTGAAGTCTAGTAGGTATCGCAAAAAGGCTAATCAGTTGTAGTGGCATAGAGAATACTTGTAGCTAGAAGTGGTAGTGAAGAATACTTGTTTTGTAATCAGTTAATTATAGTGGAACCCTTTAACATTTGTTAAAGGAGATTTGGACGTAGTTCATGTTGAGTGAACCAGTATAAAACAAGCATTCTACTTTTGCTATCTTGTGTTTACATTTGTTCATCTTACACGATGTGCACTTTCGAAAAGGTTTCAAAAGCTTTGCCTCGAAAAGATATATTTGTTTATTTAAACCTACGTATATCTCTAAAGGCAACTTGTGAACTTATACTTATTGCGAAAAGTTTTTATAACTCACTATCCCCCCCC
The DNA here is from genome assembly GCA_014843725.1 of Amphicarpaea edgeworthii. Lineage (NCBI taxonomy): Eukaryota > Viridiplantae > Streptophyta > Magnoliopsida > Fabales > Fabaceae > Amphicarpaea > Amphicarpaea edgeworthii. The sequence goes on from CM026326.1 coordinate 14,442,190, forward strand.
CCCTTCTAGTGTGTTCTTGTGTATTTCAAAATCATTTGTTGGAGAAAAACCATTACTGCATTATCTTGTAAAGTTCTAGCTACTGTTAAAGCTTAGTTCTGGTCTTTAAAACCCAGTTCTGTGAACTGGTAGTGTTGTACTCTAAGTATTGAAACCCAACAAGATTGTTGAGGTGTTTGCTGTGTGATTAAGGGAAAAGTTTAGATCATGTAGGTAATTGGTTAGGAATAAGTAGGTGACTGATTTTGTGTAAAAAAAACCTAGCAAAGTGCTGGAAGGTGGTGTACTCTATCTTAGTTGAGATTGTTGATTAATTTAGTGGAAAATTCACTTGGATAAGTTGGGATTAGATGTAGCCAAAGGTTAAGGGTGAACCAGTATAAATTCTCAATTCCTTTCTCTTTTACTCTATCTCATTATAATTGCTTGTATTAATTGTTGAGAACTTGCATATCAAAATTGTTTCTTGAAATATTCATAACTGTTCAGAAGCATATAACTCTCATTTTGAATAGTTCAGAAGCATTATGCATATTCATTTTGAACTACTAATTTTCAATCTATTATTGCAACATCTTGATCTGTTTTATTTAAAAGAAACTAACTTTATCTTGAAAATAATTCAACCCCCCCCCCCCCCCCCCCTTCTTGTACCATTTTATTCACTTCAATTGGCATCAGAAGTGAATAAAATTCTGGAAGAAGTGATGGCTAGTGAACTAGTTGTGTTCATCCTAGAAAGAGCTTCAACAAACAGACCTCTTAGGTTTGATGGAAAAGACTTTTATTATTGGAAGTATAGGATGAAACTGTTCATGGAATCTCAAGATGTAGATGTGTGGGACATCATAGAGATTGGACCCTATCAACCTATGAAAAAAACACTAGAAGGACCAGATGAGAAGGAGCCAAAAAAAATTGAATGGACTCTAGAAGAGAAAGCCAGATTCTTATTGAATTCTAGAGCAAAATTCTTCCTAACATGTGCCCTCAGTAGATCAGAATATGACATAATTTCTAAATGTGAAACAACACAAGAAATATGGAACAAACTCAGAATTGCACATGAAGCAACAGATAAGGTAAAAGACTCTAAAGTAAATTTACTAACCCACAAGTTTGATATGTTCAAAATGTAGGAACATGAAAGCATAGAAGATATGTTCACTAGATTTACTACAATCATAAGTGAACTAAGTGCTCTTGGAGAAAAATACACCACACATCATAAGATTAAGAAGAATCTTAGAAGCCTACCAAAAATTTGGAGGCTAAAGGTTACTACTATTGAGGAGGCAAAAAATCTCAAACTATTGGAAATTGATGAATTGATTGGATCACTAAAAGTTCATGAATAAGAAATAGTTGAAGAAATACATCCATCCAAAGGGAAAGCAATAGCCCTTAAGGCATCTCAAAAGGTCAGGGAGGGACAAACCTCACGAGACTTAAAATCTGAAGCAAACATAAAACTATTGAAAGTGAAGGAAAAACATCATATCATGATGATGAATTAGCTCTCATATCTAGAAGAGTGCAATGACTACTTAGTAGAAGAAAAGGTTCAAAAAACTTCAACTTCAAAAAGGAACATCAATCAGGAGATTCAAAATAGCAAATCAGATGCTATGAATGCAACAAATTATAACACTACAAAACTGAGTGTTTTCTTTTGAAAAGAGACCATAAAAAGGATGATCAAAAAAAGAAAGCTATGATAACGTGGGATGATGAAGGGACATCTTTATCAGACAAAGATCAGATAGCAAACATATGCCTTATGGCAAACTTAGAAAATGATCATGTAATAGATTCTGAAAACACTCTTGATTTCAAATATCAAAAGGAACTTGAACATGCTCTTGATAATCTATTATATGATTGAAATATTCTAGCAGAAATGTGGTCAACTAAGAGAAGAACTTTATGAAGTTGAAATTGAAAATGAGAAACTAAGATCTATTAATGAATTCCTATTTAAAAGAAATCATTGTCTTGAGGAATCTCATTTTAAATTATCTTAACAAATTAGGCATAGAAGAGAATCAACCAAAGGAGTTATTTCTTTTGATCAAACTCAGCTTGAAAATGAAAACAAAGTAATAAAAGAAGAAGTTGTTAAGTTGACAAAAGATTTAGCAAGTTTTGTTGATGGAACAAAAAATCTTGATAAACTTATTGGGATATAAAAAGGCTTTTCTGACAGAATTGGTTTAGGTTTTCACAAACTTGAGAAAAACTTTCAAGAAACAAAAAGCTACAAGGAAATGTTTAAACTATAACACATGGGGACACCTAACCTCAAGTTGCTATAGGAAAAGAAACATTCCCTTCAGAAGGGTAACTAACAACAGAGGACCCAAGAAAATCTAGGTACCAAAAGCCTTATTACTTTTTGATGCAGGAATGTTAGTTCCACAACAACAGGAAAAAGCTATGGTACTTAGACAGTGGATGCTCCAGACATATGGTTGGAGACAAAAGCAAATTTCTCAATCTTGAGAAAAGGGAAAATGAAGGGTTTGTAACCTTTGGAGACAACAGAGAAGCCCTCATCAAAGGAGTTGGTAAAATTGGTAAACCTAACTTTGCACAGATTGAAAATGTTTATTTTGTAGAAGGTTTAAAACATAATCTTCTAAGCATTAGTCAGTTATGTGACAATGGCTATGAAGTAATGTTTGAACCTAATGCATGTCCGATTAAGGAAGCATCTATTGGAGTTGTCCTATTCTCAAGGATTAGATAGAGTAACCTTTACAGAATTAGCTTAGAATCCTTACTAAATCACTCATGTCTAGCCTCTTTTGAAAATGACAAATGGCTATGGCATAGAAGAGTGGGTCAGCTCAACATGAAAACCTTATCCAAACTTTCTAAATATGACCTTGTGAGAGGACTACCCAAAATCAAATTCAAAAAAGACAGAATTTATGAAGCTTGCATAAAAGGAAAACAAACCAAATCCAACTTCCATCCTAAAAACATTGTGTCTACTCAGAAAGTCTTAGAACTACTTCACATAGATCTTTTTGGACCAACCAAAACTCCTAGCCTTAGGGGAAAGAGATCTGGATTTGTGATAGTAGATGATTTCTCTAGATTTACCTGGTACTATATATTTCTCATAAGGATTAGTCTTTTAATGAATTTAGAAACTTCTGCAAAAAGGTTCAGAATGAAAAAGATTTAAAAATTGTCTCTGTAAGAAGTGATCATGGGGGAGAATTTGAGAACACTCTTTTCAAAAACTTTTGTAATGAAAAGGGTATCTCCCATAATTTTTCCTGTCCAAGAACACCCCAACAAAATGGTGTTGTGGAAAGAAAAATGAAGTTTGGTACCTTGTTCCTCCTCTGAAAGGATAGTCTAGTATTGAAACCAAATGGGTTTTCAAAAACAAATTAAACAAGGAAGGAAATGTGGTAAAAAAAAAAACAAGGCACGTCTAGTAGCTCAGGGCTACAATCAACAAGAGGGTATTGATTGTTAGGATCAGCCGGGTAATCAATCAAGGGGGGGAGGGTGAATTAATTTATCGTAAAGTGATAGATTCTTTTCCTCAAAAAGATTTTTCACCACCGCTCTTGAGGTTTTAATAAAAGTGTTTTCAGAGAATGTTATATTGATTGAATAAACCAGAAAAACAACCTCAGCTTATGATAAAAATGATTTGGAAAAAATAAACTTGATAAAGATCAAATACTAAGGTGAAATAGATTAAGGGGTAGAGAGATTGAGCCTATTGATTTATAATGCTTTGATCAACCACTGATCTACATCCAGTTCTCCCTTTCACCAAGAGGTTTCACTTTGAATTTGATTACATACACCATGCACACACAATTCACAGCAAATCTTGATTTCACAACCTGAAACAGGAACCTAAAAGATTGAATGTGAAAACACCACTCACCATCCAATTTATAATCACAATACTAGAAAAAAAATTAGAAATACCATCCAATTTCAACGCAGCATTTAGGAACGAAATTCCCACAATGCTAATCAAACAAGATCAATGAAAAAGATTAAAGAACGAAAACACCTTTATGTGTTGATATAGCAGATATGAGACCAGTTCAAGAAACTCTAATATGAGCAAATTTAGCAGCCAAGAACAAATGTTGAATCACCTCAGTTCATGATAGAACAAGAGAGGGATATAGCTGTATAGGCTTAGTGGTTTAATCTCAAATAGGTATAGCAGTAAAAGCAATATTGAGTTTTTCTGAAACTCAAGAGATTAGAGAATGTGCAGAAGAAAGAAGAGAATGTTCAGAGCAATATCAAATCTGAAAATCAAATCAAAGATTTGGATTTTGACAAATGAAAGAATGAAAAGATATTGTGAAAGTTGGTTGTTCTGCACGGGATGCTATGTGTTCAAATATATAGCATGGGTCAAAAAGATTCGGAGTTAGTTAGATAAACAATGAGTCTTGGAGATCTTTTAAAATGACCGTTATACCAGATATAATCAATTACAATAAGGTGTAATCGATTATCCCGTGTATCAGAATATGATTTACACTTGTTGTCAACTATTGTAATCGATTGCAGTAGACTTGTAATCGATTTCAAACAAGACAGAGCCAATTCTGAATATAAAAAATCATCGTAATGATTGCAATTGAAACATAACAATATCTGATATCTGAAATTAACATTGTAATCGATTGCAATGGTTGGTAATCGATTAACCCGATACCAAAGATGGTTCAAAACTGATTTTTCCATATGGTAATTGATTCCTACAACTTGTAATCGATTGTAATAACTCAGAATTTGTTCCTAATAAGTAAATCATCTAGTGATGCTAGAGATAATAGAAAACAGGGCAAATCAAAACACCAAGCAAGAATAATATGACTTAGTCTATAACATACAATACAATGCCATCATCCATACATGTTATGGCATAGAATAGAAAACTTTAGACTAAGAAAACATAGAAGACTTAAGGTATGAGGATACCAAAAATCTAAAAGAAGAGGCGAGGCATCAATCTTCATTGACTATGAAGAAACTTTTGCACCTATAGCAAGATTAGAGGCAATCAGAATTCTTCTAGCATATGCAACACATAAAAGCATCACTCTTTATCAGATGGATGTTAAAAGTGTTTTTCTGAATGGCTTTATAAATGAGGAAGTATATGTCAGACAACCACTTGGTTTTGAAGACAAACAAAAATTAAACCATGTCTACAGGCTTGTCAAAGCTCTATATGGTTTAAAGCAAGCACCTAGAGCATGGTATGAAAGATTGAGCTCTTTCTTAACTTAGAATGGATGTGAAAGAGGAAAGGTTGACACCACTCTCTTTAGAAAAACTCAGAAGACAAATCTGCTCATAGTTTAAATCTATGTGGATGACATAATCTTTGGAGCTACTTCTCAACAAATGTGCATAGAATTTTCAAATCTCATGCAAGGAGAATTCTATATAAGCATGATGGGGGAAATAAAATTATTTCTTGGGTTAAAAATTGTTTAGAAAGATGAAGACATATTCATCCATTAAGAGAAATATACAAAAGATATTCTAAAAAGGTTCATAATGGAAGATGCTACACCTATGAGCACACCTATGCATTCCTCAACTATCATCTCAACTGATGAAGAAGGCAAGGATACATCAGAAAAGGAATATAGAGGTATGATCAGATCCCTATTATATCTAATTGCTAGTAGACCTGATATGATGTTTTCAATAGAATTATGTGCTAGATTTCAATCTTGCCCTAAAGAATCTCATGTTACTATAGTAAAGAGAATCTTAAGATATTTAATTAATACTACTAATCATGGTCTGTGGTATGAGAAAGGGTTTGAGTTCAATCTTGTAGGATACAGTAATGATGATTATGCAGGTGATGGAGTAGAAAGAAAGAGCACCAGTGGTGACTGTCAATTTTTGGGAAATTCCCAAATTTCATGGACATTAAAAAAGCAAGGGACAATTGCCCTATTTACTATAGAAGTTGAATATGTTTCTGCTTCTATATGTTGTTCTAAAGTCTTACCGATTAAGCAACAATTAATGGATTATTCAGTTGCCATGTCATCTATTCCAATTATGTGTGACAGCACAAGTGCAATTGATCTATCAAAAAACCCAATCCAACACTCAAAAGCAAAGCATATTGAAATCAAGCATCACTTCATTAGAGATCACGTGCAAAAAGGGGATATTGATCTATAGTTTATTGAAACAAAATTCCAACTAGCATATACCTTGACAAAACCCCTATTAGAAGAAATGTTCAATTTTATAAAAAAAAAAAGAATTGTTGAATATTAACTACCTAGATAATTGCATATAAATATCTTTTTGTTATTATTTGGGAGTGTGATTCCAACGACTAGTTTTGTGGTAAATGCTTCTCTGACCTTGGTTCAATAAAAAGTAATTGTTCCCAACAGTAATTTTTTCAAAAATCTATATATACATTTGGGTCTGCACTATTTGCCACTCTACATCACACACACCCACGAGCTCTCTCCTCTCTTTGTCATCACCATGCCAAGAATTAAAACAATTGTTGCAAAAATGTCGATAACCTCATCTTCTTCCTCTAATTCTGAACTTACAAAAACCCTCTCACCCTCACCACCTATTCAGAGAAAAGGAAAGGAAAAGGAAACAACCATTGACCTTGATTCATCTAATTCAGAAGGAACTAAGTCTTCACTACCCAAGGTTATTGACTTATGCTCAGCGATCCTCTGACCAAGGGTAATCGAAAAAAGGAAAGCATCAGAAGACGAGCCTCTGTTTTAGAACAAGGAGCTTTTAAAGAAATTTTAGAAGAGTTGGGTCAACAAGAAAGTTGTTAATGGCAAGAAAATTGATTTTGAAGGGGTTCAATAGAGCAGATGGAATGTTCTCTACTTTGTGAAGAAGCACGAATGGGAAGACTTCTTCCAAATTTCTGAACCAATCTACCCTAGGTTGGTCAAAGCCTTCTACTGCTCTGCTGAGGTAGATGAAGTCTCCCATACAATCAAGGATACCATAAAAAGAGGTAAATATGGTAATCTCTAAATTTGTTCTCAACTCCATTTTGTAGTTTCCTGTAGATGGGAGTAGTCTATTTAAGGACTAGTTTAAATCACTTAATTAGACAAGGGAAAATGTCATCAAGAAGCTTTCTGTCAGTATTAGAAAAGAACTTGAAATCAAAGGCACTCTCATCAATTGGGAGAATAGCACATTGGATGGCAATGCAATGTGTTTTGCCAATGTTAGAACCAAGACATTAGATGATGTCTGACCCCTAACCCTTTAATGGGCTTTGATGATAACAAATGTAGTAATATTTGATCAACTAATGATTTGAAATTGAGTAATTTCAAGGAATCAAAATGATCACAGATAATGGTATAATCTCTCCATCTCACTCTATTACTTTAATTGTTTGATAATGCTTTAACAATAAATCAAGCATCCAAATTGCTTTTAATCAGACTAAGTTAAGCTTTAGACCAAACCATGAGAAGTACATGAGAACAGACAGTACAGGTCTCAGAACAGACAATGCAATAGTCTTGGAACAGAGTACGCAAAGTCTCGAACCAGACCATGCAATAGTCTAGGGATAAACTATTTGAAGTCTCAGACCAAATGATATAAGTCTTGGACCAGACTATGCATAAGTGTTGGACCAGACCATGCATGGAACTTGAACCAAACCACACGTAGTCAAGCCAGACCATGATTGAGCTAGGCAAGATGATGTCTAAGCTAGGCCAGACCATGTTTGTCAAACCAAACCACGCATAGTCAAGCTAGACGATGTCTAAACTAGACCAGACTATGTCCGTCAAGACAGACCCTGTCTGTGTTGACCCGGACTGTGTCTATCAATCCAAACAATGTCTGTGCTGACCCAGATTGCATCTGTTAAGCCAGACGATGTCTGTGTTGGAATAGAACATGATCTGATACACGTGCTGAGGAATATGCGTTTAATAATCATCTCTGGACTTTAAGAACACACTGTTTATTATAGAAAGAAAGGAAGATACTCTCTAAATAACTTTCTTCTATCCCTCGTATGACTGCTTGCATGTCTCAAAATATGTGAAATTTGTAGGTACAGCTAAAAGGATAATTAGCTTTGAGAAGCACACCTAAAACTAAAAGCAAGTTGTGACAAGATAGGAACCTACTCCTATCAAATCAAGCTTAGCTAAAGCAACTTCAACACTCTTCTATGAGACAACGGAAACCCTTCTTCTCCAACGTTCAAATCCGTGAAGCTTTACTATATAAAGATGCTTCCATGCAACGAGAAAAGGAGAGGATTCTAAGCCAATCTAACTTGAACAATCTAAGCACAAGCAAGCAAATCACTCTAGGAAAAAGCGAGTATCAAGTGAGAAATAAGAGCTAAGAGAAAAGAGAAACCTCATCTTCTACAAGCTCATAGAGATTCTACACATATTCATATCCTCTCGTTGAGAGTTATTTGAATCTTATTCATATTTGAATAGAAAGCTAGGAATGGCTTAGTGATCAAAGAATACTTGGGAATTATAATCTCAGAGGGAAATTCATACTTGTAACCAGTAGTGGTTTAGAATACTAGTTGCCAGTAGTGGCATAGAGAATACTTGTAGCTAGGAGTGGTTGTGAAGAATACTTATTTTGTAATTAGTTGATTATAGTGGAACCCTTTAACAGTTTTTAAAGGAGAACTGGATGTAGCTCAGTTGGAGTGAATCGTATAAAAACAACCATTCTACTTGCTATCTTGTGATTACACTTATTCATCTTGCACGTTGTGCTCTTTTAGAAGGTTTCCAAAAGATTTGCCTTGAAATGATATATTTGCTTATTTAAACCTTCATATATCTTTAAAGGCATCTTGCAAACTAATACTCTTTGCGAAAAGTTTTCTAACCCACTATTCAACCCCCCCCCCCCCTTTTAGTGTGTTCTTGTGTATTTCAGTTAGTATCAGAGCTCGGTCTCTGATAACTATCTTCACAGATACAGATCTATGGATCCTACACAAGAATGGAGAAGGGAAGTCAATCCATCCACAAGCTTCTAGTCTTTAAAGGTGAAAACTTCACATATTGGAGACAAAGAATGGAGACGTACTGTGAATCATGTCACATAGACATGCTAGATATCGTAAAAAAACAGAAACTGCATTCCAATTGATGATGGTGATAATGAGATTCCAAAGGAACACTAGATTGAGGAATAGAAGCAAAGATTCATTCTCAACTCCAGAGCAAGGAATGTCATACATGCTTGCATCTCAGAAACTAAGCACAGATAGATAAGCCAGTTCAAATCTGCCAATGATATATGGGACACATTCATAATGACTTATGAAGGGTCCTTACAAGTAAAAAGGAATAAGGTAAGTATTCTTACTAGAGAATATGAACTCTTCACTATGGAAGAAAATGAAACCATTGTTAGTATGATGTCTAGATTCTAGACCATTTTAAATGAGTTCGAAACCTTGGTAGAAGTTTTGAAAACTTCGAGCATATTGACAAAATTCTTCACAATTTTCTTAGACAATGAAGACCTCAGGTCACAACCATTAGAGCTTCGAAGAACTTAGATTTTCTACCTCTCGAAGAGCTCGTGGGCATCTTAATGTTGCATGAGCAAGAGATGCAAGGAGACACTTAATTTACAAAGGGCAAGTCTCTAGCTTTGAAGGTTCACAAGCCCAAGCAGACAACACCAAAGGAGTCATCATCATCAAAGAGTCAGTCGTCCAAACCACCCAAAGGATGGACTCTTAAAGCTCTAAAGGCAGAAAAGTTAGAAGAAGAGACTACATCTTCAAGCGAAGAGGACTCAGGAGAAGATGATGAGCTCTCATTCATCTCAAGAAGAATCCACAAGATGTGGAGAAAGAAAGGTGGTTCGAGATGGAAGAACTTCAACAAGAAGTTCCTAGCAGGTCATGAGAAGGAGAAAAACCCTATCGTCTACTATGAATGCAAGAAACCAGGACATTTCAAGTCTGAATGTCCAAAGCTCAACCAAGGGAAAGAAAAGGTCAAGAGAAGATTTTCCAAGAAGAAGAAAGGGTTGATGTCCACATGGGAAGATCTGGAAGATTCAACAGACGAGGAAGGTTCAGAAGCATCAGATGAAGAAGCCAATCTTTGTCTGATGGCAGACGTGACCTCCACACTGTCTGTATCTGTTGAAGAAGCTGCACCAGATAGTGAGCAAGGCCAAAGGACAGACAACAATCCTTCAGCATCTGCATCCAAGGCCTCAAATGATGAAGAACTAGAGGTAGACCTCAATGATCTTTTCTCTCTTCAAGAAGCTCATCAAGAACTTCTTTCTAACTCATCTATTCTTTCAAAAGCCTATTTATCTATGAAAAAGAAACTAAAGAAACTTTCAAAAGAGCATGGAGAACTTGAGTCTTCATTTATTGAGCTATCTAACAAATGCTCCACATTAGTCACAACCAATAATGTTCTGACTGATGATTTTCAAAAACTAACCATAGATCACCAATGCTTAGTTAAAAGCAAAAGTGAACTCTGGATAGAAAAAGAAACAACATAGAAGGAAATTGAATGAATTGATTAAAGAAACTGATGAATTAAACAATGTGAGAGCCTTGAGTAAAGATGAAGCTGAAATTGCTCAATTGCGCAAGGAAGCTACATCTCTCAAGAGCACTCTAAGTAAATTTGTCAGTGGGTCTGAAAATTTAAAGAAAATCATTTCATACAACAAACATCCACATGATAAATCTAGCCTTGGATTCAAAGACAAGAAAGAATGATCTAAGAATAAAGCTTCCTCTAGTAAATCTCATTTTGGAATTGGACATATGAAGTCCAAAAGCAAGAAATTGCCTACAAGGGGCAAATCATCTGCATCTAAGACTAGCACCAAAGGACCCAAAAGAATATGGGTACCTAAAAGAAAAATATTTCCTGTTGCAGATGTCCTTGCTGGACAGTGGCTGCTCACATCACATGACGAGCGTAAGGTCTATGTTCCTAAGCTTGACACCAATGCATGGTGGTACAGTTACTTTCGGAGGGAATTAGAAAGGGAAGATAAGGGGTATAGGTAAAGTAGGTATCCCTCTTAGTCTCTCTACAAAGAATGTTTTATTTGTTTATGGACTAAAACACAATCTACTGAGCATAAGTCAATTTTGCTAAGATGTTTCCTTCAACAAAGAGTCATGCATAGTCAAAAACTCTACTGGTACACATCTCTTCTCTGCTAAGAGACAAGGCAATCTTTACAAGATTAACTTTGGTGAACTGAAGGATCAAAATGTATCATGCTTATTGTTTGTCAAAGAAAGTCACTGGTTATGGCATAAGAAGCTTGGCCATGCAAGTTTGAGATTAATCTTAAAACTACAAAGATATAGCCTCGTAAGAGGACTATCAACTATGTCATATAAAGATGACTTACTTTGTGAGGCATGTCAGGAAGGGAAACAAGTTAAAACCTCTTTTAAAAGTAAAAATATTGTTTCCACTTCCAAACTGTTAAAGTTGTTACATATTGATCTATTTGGTCCAATTAGAACAGCCTCTCTAAAAGCGAAGAGATATGGACAAGCAATATTTGATGACTATTCTAGATGGACATGGGTTATATTCCTCACTCACAAGGATGAGGCTTTTAAGGCATTCTATAAATTCTGCAAACATGTTCAAAATGAAAAAGGTGTATGTATAACTTCTATTAGAAGTGACCATGGAGGAGAGTTTGAAAACGAAAGTTTCCAGAGGTTCAGTGAAGAAAATGGAATTCTTCACAACTTCTCAACACCTAGAACACCACAACAAAATGGTGTCGTTGAGAGGAAGAATAGGTCATTTACAAGAAATGGCCAGAACCATGTTGAATGATAACTCAACCCCTAAGCACTTATGGGCAGAAGCTATAAATACTTCCTGTTATTTACAAAATAGAATTTATATTAGGCCTATCCTTAAAAAGAATCCATATGAACTGTGGAGAGGAAGGAAACCCAACATATCATACTTCCATCCATTTGGATGTCAATGTTTCATTCTTAACACGAAGGACAATTTGGGTAAGTTTGATTTGAAGTGTGATATAGGCATCTTACTTGGATACTTTAAAACATCAAAGGCATATAAAGTGTTTAACTCTAGAACCAAAAGTGTTGAAGAAGCTATTCATGTAAGTTTTAATGACATTCAACCTGATAGGAAACTATCAGAGTTGAAATACACAAGAACAAACTAGAAGGGGGGGGGGGGGGGGGGGGGGTTGAATAGTGGGTTAGAAAACTTTCTTTTAAACACTATTAGTTCACAAATTGCTTTCTTGGATATATGTAAGTTTAAACCAACAAATATATCCTTGTAAAGCAAAGTTTGAGAAACCTTTTCAAAAGAGCACAGCAGGTAAGATGAATATAGTAATCACAAGACAGCAAATGAGAGCTTGTTTTTATACTGGTTCACTCAACTTGAGCTACGTCTAGTTCTCCTTTAACAACTATTAAAGGGTTCCACTACAATCAACTAATTACAAAACAAGTATTCTTCACTGCTACTGCTGGCTATAAGTATTCTAAACCACTTCTGGTTACAAGTATTTTAAACCACTTTTGGTTACAAATATGAATCTCCCCCTGAGATTATACTTCCCAAGTATTCTTTTATCACTAAGCCACTTCTGGCTTTCTATACAATTATGTATAAGATTCAGATAACTCTCAAGAGAGGATATGAACAAGTGTTGAATCTTTATGAGCTTGTAGAAGGTGGATATTCTCTTTTTCTCTTAGCTCGTGTTTAGGGCTTTTACTTAGAGTGCTTTTGCTTGTTGTTTTTTATTTGAAATAGTTTTGTTGTATATTCTCATTTTTTCTTCTCATTGAATGGAAGCATCCTTATATAGTGAGCTTCATGAATTTGAACATTGAAGAGGACTTCTTTTCGTTGTCCCACAGTAGAGTGTTGAAGTGGCTTTGATTGTGCTTGATGTGACAAGAATAGGTTTCTGTCTCTGTCATACTTGGCTTTTAGCATAAGGCGTGCATCTCATTGTTGATTTGTCTTTTAGCCGTACCTACACACTTTTCATAATTCGAAACATGCAAGCAATACGAGGAATAGAAGAAGGTAATATAAAAAAAGTAATCTACCTTGCTTTCTATTACAACAGTGCCTTTATTTGTGTAAAGAATTAATTATAAAGCATGTATTCCTCAGCACATATGACAGACTTCATTGTGTTCGTGCATAGACAGTGTCTAGCTTAACAGACATAGTCTGGTCTGACTAACTAAGATCTGAATGAAGAACATGGTCTGTCCTAGCCTTAGACATCGTCTGGTTCAGCTTCAGACATCGTCTGGTCTAACTATGCATTGTCTGAATAGAAGCAATTTTAGTGCTTCATTTAACCATTACAAGTTATCAGACAGTTAAAGCGTAAGAAAAAGTTTGAGTGATTTTACCATTGTTTGTTCTCACTTTGATTCCCTGAAATCACTTAGTCTTAAATCATTAGTTGATCAAATATTATTACATTTGTTATCATCAAAACTTATCAAAGTATTAGGGGGGTCAGACATCATTAAATGTCTTGGTTCTAACAAGAGTTAGAAGATTCATTTGTAGATATCAAATTAGAATATGTAGTGACGAGAACCAAACCACTAATTGATGGCTCATCATCTGTGTTTGTCGCACCACCTTCTACATTTGCCACACCATCATCTGCTCCCAGATCGTCTGTCTGCTTGTTACTAGACCATCTCAGATGATGATGAAGAAATTAGAGAACCACAGAGTAGCAACAAAATGATGATCAAGAACCATCCTCCTTCTTATATCATTGGAGAAGTACAAGCACCAATGAAAACAAGATCATCCTTCCAACAAACAGCTTTATTGTCTGAGATAGAACCAGAGCACATTGATGATGTCATGGAAGACAAAAGTTGGGTCCAAGCAATGCAAGAAGAACTGGACAAATTTCAAAAGAATGACATGAAATACACAAGAACACACTAGAACTTGGGGGGGAGTGGGTTAGAAAACTTTTTTTTGCAAATACTATTAGTTCACAAGTTTCCTTCTTGGATATATGTAAGTTTCAACCAGCAAATATATCCTTGCAAGGAAAAGCTTTGAAAACCTTTCCAAAAGAGCACAATAGGCAAGATAAATATATGTAATCACAAGATAGCAAATGAAAGCTTGTTTTTATACTGGTTCACTCAACTTGAGCTACGTCTAGTTCTCCTTTAACAACTGTTAAAGGGTTCCACTATAATCAATTGATTACAAAACAAGTATTCTTCGCTGCCACTTCTGGCTACAAGTATTCTAAACCACTTTTGGTTATAAGTATGAATCTCCCCATGAGATTATACTTCCCAAGTATTCTTTTATCACTAAGCCACTCCTGGCTTTCTATACAAATATGTATAAGATTCAAATAACTCTCAACGAGAGGATAAGAACAAGTGTTGAATCTATATGAGCTTGTAGAAGATGGGTATTCTGTTTTCTCTCAGCTCGTGTTTGTTTTGCTTTTTCTCAAGGTACTTTGCTTGTTGATCAGATTGCTTTGAATGGTTTCATTTTGTTCCTTAGCATTGCATCATCTTCTTCTCATTGCATGGAAGCATCTTTATATAGTAAGCTTCATGGATTTGAACGTTGGAGAAGATAGGTTTCCGTTGTCTCATAGAAGAGTGTTGAAGTTGCTTTGACTGTGCTTGATGTGACTAAAGCAAGTTTCTGTCTTTGTCACAGTTGGCTTTTAGCTTAAGGTGTGCATTTCAATGCTGATTAGTCTTTTGGCTATACCTACACACTTCACACAATTCGAGACATGCAAGCAATACAAGGAATAGAAGAAAGTAAATTCAGAGAGTATCTCCCTTTCTTTCTGTAACAACAGTGTCTTTATTTATGTAAAGAATTAATTATAAAGCACATATTCCTCAACACATATGACAAATCATGTTCTGTTCCTGCACATACAACATCTGGCTTAACAAACACAATCTGGTCTGACTAAGCATGGTCTGAAATGACAAACATGGTCTGGCCTAACTTTAGACATCGTCTGGCCTGGCTTAATCATGGTCTGTCTTGACTATGCATTCTCTGACCATGTTCCATACATGGTCTGGTCCAGTACATATGCATAGTCTGGTCCTAGACTCGTGTTGTCTGTCCCAAGACTTCACATAGTCTGTCCAAGACTATTTTATGGTCTAGTCTTAGAGTTTTCATGAGTCTTTCCAAGACTTAGGATGGTCTGTTCCAAGACTGTACTGTTTCATCTTATGAACTTTGCATGGTTTGTTCCAAAGCTTATTTTAGTCTAATTAAAAGCATTTATAGTGCTTGATAAATTGTTACGAGTTATCAGACAGTAAAGATAGAGAATGTTATGGAGAGATTATACCATTTGTTTGTTGATCAATTTCGATTCCCCTGAAATTACTTAAATTCAAATCATTAGTTGATCAAATATTATCACATTTGTTATCATCAAAACCCATTACTGGATTAGGGGCCAGATTGTTAAGATCAACCGAGTAATCAATCAAGAGGGGGGGATGAATTGATTTAACGTACAGTGACTGATTCTTTTCCTTAAAAGATTTTTCACCACCGCTCTTGAGGTTTTAATAAAAGCGTTTTCAAAGAATGTTATATTGATTGAATAAACAAAAAAAAATAACCTCAGCTTAAGATAGAAATGATTTAAAACAAATTATCTTGATAAAGATCAAATGCTAAATTGAAATAGATCAAGTGATAGAGAGATAGAGCCTGTTGATTTATTAACCACCGATCTACATCCAGTTCTCCCTTTCACCAAGGGGTTCCACTATGAATTTGATTACATACACCATGCACACACAATTCACAGCAAATCCTAATTTCACATCCTAAAACAGGAACCTAGAAGATTGAATGTGAAAACACCATTCACCATCCAATTTCTAAACACAATACTACAAACAAAATTAGAAATACCATCTAATTTCAACATAGCATTTAGGAACAAAATTCCCACAATACTAATCAAATAAGATCAATGAAAAAGGTTAAAGAACGAAAACACCTTGATGTGCTGATATAGCAGATATGAGATCAGTTCAAGAAACTCCAATATGAGCAAATTTAGCAGTCAAGAACTAATGTTGAATCACCTCAGTTCATGAAAGAACAAGAGAGGGATATAGTTGTATAGGCTCAGAGGTTCAATCTCAAATAGGTATAGCAGTAAAAGCAATATTGAGTTTTTCTGAAACTCAAGAGATTAGAGAATGTGCAGAAGAAAGAAGAGAATGTTCAAAGTAATATCAAATCTGAAAATCAAATCAAAGATTTGGATTTTGACAATTGAAGAAATGAAAAGATATTGTGACTATTGGTTGTTCTACACAAAATGATATGGATTAAAATATATGGCATGGGTCAAAAAGATTCAGAATTAATTAGACAAAGAATGAGTCCTAGAGATCTTTAAAAATAACCGTTATACCAGATATAATCGATTGCAATAAGGTGTAATCGATTATCCCGTGTATTAAAATATGATTTACACTTGCTGTCAACTATTATAATCGATTGCAGTAGATTTGTAATCGATTGCAAACAAGACAGAGCCAATTCTGAATATCAGAGATCATATGATCGATTGCAAATGAAACAGAGCAATTTCTAAATCTTAGAGATTATCTTGTAATTGATTGCAGCTCGATGGTAATCAATTACAATGGATACAGGGCAATATCTGAACTCTAAAATTAACATTGTAATCAATTGTAGTGGTTGGTAATCGATTAACCCGATACTAGAGATGGTTTCAAAATAGATTAGGTCATCTGGTAATCGATTCTTACAACTTGTAATTGATTGCAATCACTCAAAATTAGTTCCTAAGAAGTAAATCATCTAGTGATGCTAGAGATAATAGAAAACAGGGCAAATCAAAACATCAAGTAAGAATGATATAGCTTAGTCTATAACAAACAATACAATGCCATCATCCATACATGTTATGGCATAAAAAGAAAATACTAGACTAAGAGAACGAAGAAGACTTAAGGTATGAAGATACCAAAAATCTAAATGAAGAGGCGAGGCGTCAATCTTCACAAACATCATCCAATGTCTTGGTTCTAACATGATGTTTGGAAACTTGTGAAGCTGCCAGACAACAAGGAAGCTATTGGTGCAAAGTGGGCTTTAGAAACAAGTTAGATGAGAATGGTAAGGTTGTAAGGAATAAGGCTAGATTAGTGGTCAAAGATTACTCACAATAGGAAGGTATTGATTATACGGAGACATACGCTCCTATAGCTAGACTTGAGGCAATTAGGATTTTACTTTCATTTGCTGCTCATAGAAATATGAGACTCTATCAAATGGATGTAAAATGTGCATTCCTCAATGGTATAATCAAAGAAGAAGTTTATGTAGAACAACCCACAGGGTTTGAGAGTACTATCTTTCCAAACCATGTATTTAGATTAAATAAAACTTTGTATGGTCTTAAACAAGCACCAAGAGCATGGTATGAAAGACTCAGTTCATTTTTTATTGAACATGATTTTATAAGAGGAAAGATAGATATTACACTGTTCTACAAAAACTACTCCTATGATTTCATTATAGTCCAAATTTATGTAGATGATATTATATTTGGTGCTACTAATGAAAAACTCTGTGAGGAGTTCTCCACCTTGATGCAAACTGAATTTGAAATGAGCATGATGGGAGAACTGAAATTCTTCCTAGGATTGCAAATCAAGCAAACTAACAAAGGAATCTACATACATCAAACCAAGTATGTGAAAGAACTCTTGAAGAAATTCAAGATGGATGATGCCAAAATAATGAAAACTCCAATGCATCCAACCACATCACTTGGACTTGATGAAGAATCAAAGAAGGTATATGTCACTCAATTCAAAGGAATGATTGGGTCTCTACTATACTTGACTACATTTAGACCAGATATAATGTTCAGCGTCTGCCTCTACTCTAGATTTCAGTTTGATACAAGGGAAGTACATCCATTTGTCGTTAAGAGAATTTTTAGATATTTGCTTAGAACACCTAATCTTGGTCTTTGGTTTAAAAGGCAGAAAGAATATAAGCTGGCAGGCTATTATGATGCTGACTATGCTAGAGATAGAATTGAGAGAAAAAGCACCAGTGGAGGTTGCCACTTTATTGGAGGCAACATGGTGTCATGGCTCAGCAAGAAGCAAGGAACAATAGCATTATCAACAATAGAAGTAGAATATATCTCAGTTGCAAACTGCTACTCTCAAATTTTGTGGATCAAGAACCAACCTGAAGATTACAACATATTTGAGAGTAACATTCCTATCTTTTGTGATAATACTGTTGACATATCTCTTTCGAAAAATCCAACCATGCACTCTAGAGCCAAGCATATAGAAATAAAACATCATTTCATAAGAGACCATGTTCAGAAGGGGACCATTAATTTGGAATTTGTCAAGACAAACGATTAGCTTGCTGATATTTTTACAAAACCCCTTACTGAAGACAGACTAATCTTTTTGGGAGAAAAGATTGGGATGGTCTATGGGACTTAATGTTTTATGACTGTCTGTTGTCCACTAGTAAAACTAAGGATAGACCGTCTGGCATTTTACTCAAGTGGGGCATGTGCATGCCACATGTTTCACACTCAAAATATGAGCCAAACCATGTGAAATTTAAAACGTTTTTATAACTTAAGCATTTATTGGGTTCTAAGTCATTCAAGCCAAAACGCACATTCAATATTTTCATTAATGTGTCGTTTCGATCATTCTTAACTGTACCATCATATTTAATGCCCACTCATTACCTATAATTGCTTACCATTTCCCAAACGTACTCCTTAAGCTTTCAAAACACTTCTCTCTCTCTCTTTGCCTTCTTTACACCAAAACCTCTCAAGAAACCCTAAACCTCTCCTCTCGCCATGGCTAAAGGTAACCCTTCCAAGGGCTCTTCCTCATAGCAACCACCCTCACCTTCAACCTCTCGAGCTTCTGATGAGCACCATGAGGAACCACAGCCAGAGTCAACGACAGACACAAATAGCTTAGCTTCCAACATTGATCCCGAAGTCAGAAGGGAAAGAAATCTCAACGATGTTGAGCATATTCTGATCAAGCCACATGGTTCCTATTATGGGAATATCCATGTGGGGTACTTCTTTGATGTCTCTTATCTTGAAGAACGCGGTCTCAACGTTTCTAAGTATTTTGAGTTCGCAGGGATTAGAGGTTACTTCAACAATCGCCAGAAGATTGCTCCCAGTCTGATTAGGGAGTTCTAGAGGAATGCAACTGTAAAGGGGAATGAGATATTGAGCAAATTTTATGGGGGTGATGTTTCCATATCCCCTACCACCATTGTTAAAGCTATTAGATGCAAATTACACTCCAACTACTTCATGGAGGAGTGGGACTCTGGCTTGGCAGCAGGAACTGTAAAAAGGTTCATTCTTGGATCCAACTACGAAGTGGCGCGCAACCAGAAGAAGCTTCATCTGGCCACCATCCCCATATTGTCCAAATTGTTGTTGATCATCAACAAGATCATCTTGCACAAGATTGGGTATAGGGATCATGTGCTTGCCCTCCACAGATTCATCCTTTACCACATCATCAGAGGGATCCCATTCAACCTTCTTCACACCCTCTTCTACAACATGATCAACCATATTCAGTACCTGTCACCTCTTCTACAACATGATCAGTCATATTCAGTACCTCTTCTACTACAATGCCCTGATCAATAAGATACTCTAGAACTCTCATTGCTACAATAGACTATACAGAGATCTTCAATCAAGCAGACTAGACGAACTGGACTACATTGTTGTAGAAGGTTCATTCGTCTACCAGAGGATGTTGACCTCTTCAAGTTTGTTGAAGCTGTATCTGGGATTCAAAATCACAAAGGGACAACCTGCCAAGTTCCCTCAACCAACTGAGGAAGGTGATGATGGAAAAACAAAGTAGTCGAAGAAGAAGAAGGCTGCAAAAGCTGTGATCATTTATGATGAAGCTGTTGCCATTCAACCCCTAGCTAACTGAATGAAGAGACTTGTTGTTGTAGACCTACAGAGCGTCTGGACAACATGTAAGGCTATAGCACAGTCTGCTGAGGAGTCTCCTACCAAGAAGCAAAGGCAGACCATCCAACAAGCTCCTCCTAGACCACCCACAGGAAAGCCCAGAACAAGGGCCCAGCAGAAGGGCAAAAGAGTTGCCAGACCATCTATTGATTCTCTATTGTCAAAGGAGGATTTGGAGCTGATAAAGAAAGGAAAAGCAACTATGGTAGTTGCTGAAGCTGAAGAGGAGGATGAGTAGTCTTCAAGAGACCTTCCATCCCACCAAGACCTGAAGCGTCTGTTGCATCAGAGCTTCTGCTGATAAGACCACCTAGCACAAAAGCCAAGAAGCTAACTATTAAGCGGAAGGTCATGCTAGAAGATGACATGCCTGGACTAGCCTTCAATCCATCCTTCATCAGACCCAGGTATTCCAACCTCTACCTTCACTCTTCCCACTCACCCTCACTCAACTCACAAACATCTAAGAAAGAATATTCATCAGACTACCCCCTCTCTAGCCCAAACAAAAACCACAACAGACGTAGTCTGTTGAACCCCTATCGTCTATGACTGTGTCACCTACACAGACAATAGAAAACCAAACAGTAGCTACTCAGTCTGATGCCCATGCAAAGACTGAGCAAAGGGCATTGTCTGAACCTACTACTCAGATAGAAGATAACCCTACGTCTGCCTCCACTAGACAAACGACCACCCAACTGACTGAACCCATTATTCAGTTTGAGACACAGTCTAAACCATCATCTCAAGCTATTGCTCCAACAAAATCACCACAGACCCCTTCAGATACTACCATTCCACCATACCAATCTGATGGGAAAATCACATGCTTGGTTCGAATTGGATCTTCTAGGATGGAATTCGCACACCAAGAGCAACCCAGAATGAGTTTTAATTCTCGTTCGTATCTCGGTCTCTGAGAATTCGGATTGGAGTGATTCCAAATCGAGGAGAAAGATGACGTTCTGAACTGCAATTTAGGATCAAGAAACACTCAAAATGGATACGTAAAACGTACAGAACGAACCTGGGAAAAATGGGGCTGGAGGCACAATGCGAGAAATGCGAAAACGAACAAAAACACAAATTGGGACAGAACGAACAACGGGGTAGGCGCCACAAACAATGAGGTTTGATAAGCCTAGGGGATCGCCACAAGAATTGAGGGAATTCTTGATAAGATCAATTGGTTCAAGGAAGAACCCTAGCAGAGACAATTCTCACTTTTTGACAAAACAATCGGAATCTGCATTTTCATTCGGTTCCAAATGATTTATACAAATTTGTTCTCAACAAAATAAGAGAAATGTAAAATCCCAACATTACAAGCATAGCTAATATGTCCTAGTGGTTAAGGCGAGGCAAAGTTTAGTTTGAGGTCAACGGCTCAAAAAACTGGCTGCAAGCACTTTAACATTATTATTTTTTTAATTAAATGACTAAGTTTGTAAGTGGGCCTTCATTCCAAGCAATCAACGAGACAGGACTAGCAACTCTCCCTTATGGGCCTCCAAGTGTTGGGCCTCTCCTTGCATTTGAACTGCCCTCGGAATAGTCACCATATTTTCCAAAGCTTCTTGGGCCTTTTTAGCTCTTGCTCTTGTCATGGGCCCTCCTATGCCTTGTATCGGGTCTTGGGCTTCCATCTGGTCATGGGCTTGGGCTTTGATGTCCACATCATTCCCTCCTTCTTGAAAAGCATTTGCCCTCAAATCTTGGAAATCATCACCTGCATTGAAAGGAGTGAGATCAGCCACATTAAAAGTAGCACTTACCCCATACTCTCTCTGGCAAATCAATTTTGTAGGCGTTATCATTGATCCTGGCGAGTACTTGAAATGGACCATCTCCTCTTGGCATGAGCTTGGACTTCCTTTGGGAAGGAAACCGTTCTTTCCTGAAATGTACCCAAACCCAATCACCTGGTTCAAATGTTACCTTTTTCCTTCCTTTGTTTGCATATTTTGCATACCCCTCCATTTTCTTCTCAATTTGGGACTTGACTTTCTCATGCATCTTCTTGACATATTCTCGCTTTAACCTGCCCAGACTTATCCTTAAATTGGGAAATGTCGGGTAAAGGTAATAAATCCAAAGGAGTCAAAGGATTAAAACCATAAACAATTTCAAAAGGTGACAATTGAGTAGTACTATGCACAACCCTATTATAAGCAAATTCAACATGTGGCAAACACTCTTCCCAAGTCTTAATATTTTTCTTAATAACAGCCCTAAGAAGAGTAGAAAGAGTTCTATTGACCACCTCAGTTTGCCCATCAGTTTGAGGATGGCATGTAGTTGAAAACAACAGCTTAGTACCTATCTTCCCCCATAAAGTCCTCCAAAAATGGCTAAGAAATTTAGAGTCACGGTCACTTACAATACTCCGGGGTAACCCATGCAATCTTACTACTTCCTTGAAAAATAAATCAACAACATGGCAAGCATCATCCACCTTCTTGTAGGGTATAAAATGAGCCATCTTAGAAAACCTATCAACCACCACAAAAATTGAGTCCTTTCCTCCCTTGGATCGAGGCAAACCTAAAACAAAGTCCATAGAAATGTCAATCCAAGGATGTTCAGGAATAGGTAATGGAGTATACAAACCATGTGGCTTGACTTTAGATTTAGCCTTTTTGCAAACAAGACACTTATCACACAATGAATGCACATCAGATTTCATGTGAGGCCAGTAAAAATGCTCATGCAAGATATCATATGTCTTTTGCACTCCAAAGTGTCCCATTAACCCCCCTTCATGAGCCTCTTTAACAAGAACTTCCCTAATTGAACTCTTAGGCACACAAAGTCTCTTATCCTTAACCAAATAACCATCATGTTTAAAATACCCTTCGGATGCAGTATGAGAACATGTTTGGTAAATATGTGAAAAATCAGCATCATGTTCATACAATTCCTTAATGCACTCAAAACCAAGAAACTTAGCTTCAAGAGTAGATAGTAAAGCATACCTGCGTGACAAAGCATCAAAGCAACCACATTGGACTTACCTCTTTTGTGCTTGATCACATACGGAAATTGCTCAAGGAACTCCACCCACTTGGCATGTCTCTTGTTCAACTTACCTTGCCCTTTCAAATACTTTAAAGATTCATGGTCACTTTGTGAATCACAAATTCTTTAAGGCAGAAGATAATGTTGCCAAGTTTGTAATGCTCTAACTAATGCATACAACTCCTTGTCATATGTGGGGTAGTTAAGGGCATCCCCATTCAATTTCTCACTAAAATAAGCAATTGGGTGCCCCTCTTGCATTAAGACAGCTCCTATTCCCACCCCGGATGCATCGCATTCAAGTTCAAAGGATTTAGCAAAGTTAGGCAAAGCAAGTATGGGTGCATGTGTTAATTTCTCTTTCAAGACAGAAAATGCTTTCTCTTGTTTCTCTCCCCATTTAAATCCTGCATGTTTCTTAACTAGCTCATTAAGAGGTGCAGCAATAGTACTAAAGTCCTTCACAAACCTCCTATAGAAACTAGCTAAGCCATGGAAACTTCTCACTTCACTCACATTCTTAGGAATTGGCCACTCTTGGATTGCTTTTATTTTCTCTTTATCTACATGCACTCCACTAGAATTAACCACAAATCCTAAGAACACAACATGATCTTTACAAAATGTGCACTTTTCCAGATTAGCATACAGCCTTTGTTTTCGAAGAACATGCAAAACAGATTTCAAATGTTGCAAATGCTCATCCAAATTTTTGCTATACACAAGAATGTCATCAAAGTACACAACCACAGATTTTCCTAAGAACTCTCTCAAAACATGATTCATTAACCTCATGAAAGTACTAGGGGCATTTGTCAAACCAAATGGCATTACCTTCCACTCATATAAGCCATACTTGGTTTTAAAAAGCTGTTTTCCATTCATCACCTTCTCTAATCCTAATCTGATTATATCCACTTTTCAAATCTATCTTAGAGAAGTAACATGATCCATACAATTCATCAAGAAGATCATCTAACCTGGGAATGGGATGCCTGTACTTAATGGTGATGTTGTTGTGACTCTCGCAATCCGAGCACATCCTCCAGCTTCCATCCTTCTTTGGCACCAATATGACAGAACAGCACATGGGCTCAAGCTTTCCTCTACCCAACCTTTAGTCATCAAATCAGTGACTTGCTTTTGAATCTCCCGGGTTTCCCGAGGATTACTCCTGTATGCTGGCTGTTAGGCAACACAGCTCCTGGAACCAAATCAATTTGGTGTTCAATGCCTCTTAATGGTGGGAGTCCTTGTGGTATCTCCTTTGGAAACACGTCCCGAAATTCCTGCAAAATAGATTTAACTCCACTAGGAAGTTCAACGTCTGAATCAAGGGCAGCAATCTCCTTATTATAAAGTATATACATAGACTTCCTTGCCATCAAAGCTCTCCTCACCTCTCCACTTTTTACAAATAATCCATTCTTTCTCACTTTCTTTTCTCCACTTTTTCTTTTTTCTCTTTTCTCTTTTTCTTTATCTTGTGGGTCTCTCTCTTTCTTTTTTCTCTCTTTTTCATTTTCTTTTCTCTCTTGCTCTCTTTTCTCTCTCATGATACTCTGATCATCACAAACCTCTTTTGGAGATAATGGAACCAAGGTAACCTTGCGATTTTCATGATAAAAAATGTATTTGTTTTTGTGACCATCATGGTGAGCTTTCCGATCAAACTGCCATGGTCTCCCAAGAAGCATATGGCTAGCCTCCATAGGAACCACGTCACACAGAATTTTGTCCTCATACTTCCCAATAGAAAACTGAATCTCCACTTGCTTATCCACCCTCAATTCACCTTCCTCACTAAGCCATTGTAGCTTATAAGGTCTAGGATGGGGTTTGGTCTCTAAGTTCATCTTCTTCACCAACCTAGCACTAGCCACATTTGTGCAACTCCCTCCATCTATGATCAAAGAGCACACCCTCCCTTGGATAAGACACCTAGTATGGAATATGTTTTCTCTTTGGCTTTCTTCACTCTCCTTGGCTATCCCTCCTAACATCCTCCTCACAATGAACAAGTCTCCTTCAGGAATCTCCTCCTCTTCCGCACTCTCTTCTTCACTTGATGGTTCAGAATGAGAACTCTCACTTGTGATTTCCCCATCGTCTTTTAATATCATGACTTTCTTAGTAGGACACTCAAAAGCTATGTGTCCTCTACCCAAACACTTGAAGCACTTTATGTCTCTAGATCGGGAGTTGTTGGCCACTTCCTTGCCCCGATTTTGGGTGGCCTGTGGTGCAGCCCTTGGGGTCCTATTGGATGAAGCTCCCTCTTTCTTAAACCCCTCCTTCCACCTAGAGTTATCAAAATTAGATGAACTCTTCCTCACACTTTTTCTCTTTAATTGCTGCTCCACTTTCATAGCATGATGGACTATATCCTCTATCTCCACATAATTTTGCAGCTCCACTACATCCCTTATATCTCCATTCAGCCCACTAAGAAACCTTGCCATGGTTGCCTCCCTATCCTCCTCAACATTGGCTCGAATCAGGGCTATTTCAAGGTCTTTGTAGAATTCATCTACACTCTTACTCCCTTGGGTCATTCTTTGGAGCTTATTGAGAAGCTCTCTATGGTAGTGAGATGGAACATACCTCCTTCTCAACACTCTTTTCAACTCCTCCCAAGTCTCCAACATAGGCTCTCTATACCTCCTTCTCTCCCTTTGGAATTGATCCCACCAAACTAAGGCATAGTCAGTGAATTCCAAGGTAGCTAGCTTGATCTTCCTCTCTTCAGTTAGGGTGTGACAAGAGAAAATTTGTTCTACCTTCAACTCCCACTCAATATAGGCTTCAGGATCACTTTTACCCCTAAATGGTGGAATGGTAACTCTTCCTCCCTCATCTCGGTTTCCTCTTGGTTCTTCCTCATTTCCTCTCCTTCTTCTCCCTTCATGCCTCTCATGTCTACCCCTATCTCCATGTTGGTCATTCTCCCTATTCAAATTTTGGGTTTCTAAATTCTCAAGCCTCTCATAAATTCCCTCCGTATGCTCCCTCAAAACTTGGTTCATCCTTTGAGTTAAGGCATCTAACAACACCCTATGATCTCTAGTAGGGGATGGAGGTCCCTCCCTCTCAGCCATGAACAGAATCTGAAGTAAGAAAACCTCACCAAAGTGTTTCACTCAAGTGTTTCACACAGTTAGGCTTTTCAAGCAAATGTACTCTCTAGCCTTTTTCCACTCGTTCTCTAACTTAAGGTTCTTACAAGAATCAACAATCTATTATCAAGAATCACTTTCAAGAGTAGCAATCACAAGGCTTGACACAGAATTTTGAACACCAACAAAAGGGAAGTAGCAAAGAACAATTTCACTACCAACAAACAAGAACAGATTCTATGGAAAAACAAGGATTAGAGGAGACACTTGACACTTAGGAATTTTATCAAACAAGTGGGGTGCAAGGAAATTTAATGACTACAGCTGCTGTACTCTTTTTTTTTTTTTTTTTTTTTGCTCTGTTTTTTTTTTCTTCTTCTTGCTACTGAATTGAACAAACAACAGCCACAAGTTGTCAAAAATTTTTTTAAACACAAACTGCTTCTAATAATGAAATTTGTAACCTTGCAATCAAACTTTTAAGTTGCAGCAATCGAGTCACTAGATTAGCATTCCCCACAAAACAAGCTAATGTTTAACACTCAACAGAAATCAACACCAAGAACAAATATGCAGCAGAGTATGACAAAACAAGAAATTGAAGATAGCAAACAACCAAATTGCAGAATCCAAATTTCAACAAACAGAAATTAGGGGTTTAGGGTTACCAATGGTGTGACCAGAATTGATTAAGAGAATGGAGAAAAGGTAACTCAATTCCAACCCTAGAACTGAGCTACGATGCCAAATGATGGGAAAATCACATGCTTGGTTCGAATTGGATCTTCTAGGATGGAATTCGCACACCAAGAGCAACCAGAATGAGTTTTAATTCTCGTTCGTATCTCGGTCTACAGAATTCGGATTGGAGTGATTCCAAATCGAGGAGAAAGATGACGTTCTGAACTGCAATTTAGGATCAAGAAACACTCAAAATGGATACGTAAAACATACAGAACGAACCTGGGAAAAATGGGGCTGGAGGCACAATGCGAGAAATGCGAAAACGAACAAAAACACAAATTGGGACAGAACGAACAACAGGGTAGGCGCCACAAACAATGAGGTTTGATAAGCCTAGGGGATCGCCACAAGAATTGAGGGAATTCTTGATAAGATCAATTGGTTCAAGGAAGAACCCTAGCAGAGACAATTCTCACTTTTTGACAAAACAATCAGAATCTGCATTTTCATTCAGTTCCAAATGATTTATACAAATTTGTTCTCAACAAAATAAGAGAAATGTAAAATCCCAACATTACAAGCATAGCTAATATGTCCTAGTGGTTAAGGCGAGGCAAAGTTTAGTTTGAGGTCAACGGCTCAAAACTGGCTGCAAGCACTTTAACATTATTATTTTTTTAATTAAATGACTAAGTTTGTAAGTGGGCCTTCATTCCAAGCAATCAACAGACAGGACTAGCAACTCTCCCTTATGGGCCTCCAAGTGTTGGGCCTCTCCTTGCATTTGAACTGCCCTCAGAATAGTCACCATATTTTCCAAAGCTTCTTGGGCCTTTTTAGCTCTTGCTCTTGTCATGGGCCCTCCTATGCCTTGTATCGGGTCTTGGGCTTCCATCTGGTCATGGGCTTGGGCTTTGATGTCCACATCACAATCCCCCTCTCCTGTCACCATCCCAGAGATGATAGACGCAGTGGTCTCATACCATCACGCTGAGTCTGTCCACATCTCTTCTGGTTCTGATGTGGATGAGGATATCATCATCTAGTCTCCTAAAGCGACTACTGCTCCATCCTGAAACAACGGACCATTTGACATGAATGGAACCAGCAAGCTCTCTCATTTCAGAGCAGACACACCCCCTCCTCCTCCACCATTCTACTCATGGCATCAGAAGATGATGCAAAGATTCTCCATATTCTACATGGGAGAAAATGTTGGTCTGCAACATACAGAGAAGAGACTCAGATAAAGCCTTTTGCAAAGCAAGTGATTGACGATGCAACAAGGGTGATAAGGTGGTAAAGCTCCCTCCACAGCAGATAGACCAAGGGACCATACCTTTTTAGAGGCCAGTACACAATACAACTCTTCTAGAAGGTGCAGAAGACAATGCTGATCTTGTAAGGAGACTGTAAGAAGAAAAGTATGCCTCTGTCATCCCTCTCATGAGACATCTGGTGCATGAGATAGAACACTGGTACAACTGTGTGAGAGAGGGAATGGATTACTTCTCAGTGGAACCAGCTCTTCTAGAACCTATGACAGTAGAAGAGAAGCAGAAGCTAGCTGCCACTGTCCGCACCAAGCACCATGATGCTCTGTGTCACCCTCGAGACCAAGAGTCTCCATTAGACCTCCTTGGCTGATCACACGAGGAGTAGCTCCAAGCCAACCTTCCTTCAAGGCCAACTGTGCAGAATACAAAGCCTTGTGTCTGCTAAAGTTTCAAGGATCATTGCCTAAACAGTTGTACCCTCCAAGCCTGCACATCAAAGAAG
This sequence comes from Amphicarpaea edgeworthii, assembly GCA_014843725.1. Taxonomy (NCBI): domain Eukaryota; kingdom Viridiplantae; phylum Streptophyta; class Magnoliopsida; order Fabales; family Fabaceae; genus Amphicarpaea; species Amphicarpaea edgeworthii. The sequence continues at coordinate 14,470,941 of CM026326.1, forward strand.
AAATTGATATACGCATCGCTTCAGACCATATACTACCAAGGCTACCAATTGTCAACCCCAACAAGCTGAAGGGGAAGAAGATTGTAAAAACAGACAACCTTCCACAACACATTCCTGATATTGAGCCTCTGCCTCAACCAGAGTGTGCATTGCTTGAAGAGAATACAGAATTAGATACTGGCACCTACTGGCAGAATATGATGAGTAGCATGCTCCACACCACAAGGTCATCCAATCTTTCTGATGCTCCACAACACCTCGGTGAAGGCACCTCTTCCTCCAGTAGTTTCATTCGTGTGTCAGACATTGTGGTTGTTCCCACATTGTTGACCCCTCACACACTTGGAGACGAGAGACAAGCTAAACAGATGCTTGCTGATTACTTCGCTGAGTACAAGGCTGCTCAAGCACTGATAGCTACAACCAAAGAAGCAGCTAAAGCAATAGCTGAAGAAGCAAGAATATTAGAAGAAGCTACCAGAATTAGAGCTATGCTTGCAACTCAAGAAGAGGAAAAGAGACTCAAAGCTCTTGCCAAAGAGCAGAAGGCTAAGGAAGAAGAAGAACATTGACTCAAGGAATTAGCCCTAAAGCAAGAGGCTGAGGCAACTGAGGCTACTGCACTTGCTGCTAAGCAAGCTGTAGACTTGGCTGAAAAGTCTGTAGAATCTTCACCAGCCCAAGAATGCACAGATTTGGTTTCAACACAATCTCGGTTGAGCACTCCAATTGTAGTTGTACCACTAAGTGTTGCAGCCCAGTCAGACCATCAAACTGACTTAGTTGTTCTTGAGACTGCATTAGAAGCTAAGCTAGAAGCCAAGTTGGAATCCAAGGTTGCTGCCCAGATTGATGCCAAGTTAGAAGCGCACCGAGCTAGCATTATCAAGGAAGTGACTCTCGCCTTCAACACATCACTAGCTGCTCTTCTAGCTCCACCAACTGTTGCACCTCCACCCCCACCGCCATCAGAAGATCCTCCTGCATCAATTGCTCCATTAGAAGCTGGAGAATCCTCTTCTAAACAGTCAACCCCACCTTCCAAATCATGATTGTGATGGCGTTTTCTACTCTTCTCTCCATTCTTTTTGTTGATGACAAGGGGGGAGAAAGAGATGTATAGAAAATTTTGTCCCAGACAATGCTTATGTTTTTAATAAAACAGTGATTGGTTCACTGATTTTCTTTAGTTTTATATATTGTCTATTGTTATCCACTTTCTTTATTTCATGCTTTGAATTATCATTTGCATATGCATGATAAACTCAGGGGGAGTTCATCATGTTAATAATTGCACATAATTAATTGACATGAAATAAACTGTACTTTGATATATTATTTCCTATGGTTTAATGTCTGTTAATCAAAATTATGACATGTGTTGTCATCATCAAAAAGGGGGAGATTATTAGAACCAAGACATTGGATGATGTCTGGCTCCTAATCCTTTAATGGGTTTTGTGATAACAAATGTAATAGTATTTGATCAACTAATGATTTAAAATTGAGTAATTTTAGGGAATCAAAATGATCACAGACGATGGTATAATCTCTCCATCTCACTCTATTACTTTAACTATCTTATAATGCTTTAAAAATAAATCAAGCATCCAAATTGCTTTTAATCAGACTAAGTTAAGCTTCAAAATAGACCATGTGAAGGTTATGAGAACAGACAGTACAAGTCTTGGAACAGACCATGCGTAGTCTTGGAAAAGATCACGCAGAGTCTTAGACTAGACCAGACCATACAATAGTCTCGAGACAGACTGTGTGAAGTCTTGGACCAGACAATACAAGTCTAGGACCAAACTATGCATAAGTGCTGAACCAAACCATGCATGGTACTTAGACTAGACCACGCGTAGTCAAGCTAGACTATGATTGAGCTAGGCCAGACGATGTCTAAGCTAGGCCAAACCATGTTTGTCAAACCAAACCACGCATAGTCAAGCCAAACGATGTTTGAACTAAACTAGACTATGTTCATCAAGACAAACCATGTCTATGTTGACCCAGACTATGTCTGTCAAGCCAGACAATGTCTGTGCTAACCTGGATTGTCTGTCAAACCAAATGATGTTTGTGTTGGAACAGAACATGATCTGATACACGTGTTGAGGAATATGCGTTTAATAATCATCTCTTGACTTTAAGAACACACTGTCTATTACAGAAAGAAAGGAGGATACTCTCTAAATAACTTTCTTCTATCCCTCATATGACTGCTTGCATGTCTCGAAATGTGTGAAGTTTGTAGGTACAACTAAGAGGCTAATCAGCTTTGAGAAGCACACCTAAAGCTAAAAGCAAGCTGTGACAAGACAAGAACCTACTCCTATCAAATCAAGCTCAGCTAAAGCAACTTCAACACTTTTATGTGAGACAATGGAAACCCCTCTTCTCCAATGTTCAAATCCGTGAAGCTCTACTATATAAAGATGCTTCCATGCAACGAGAAAAGGAGAGGATTCTAAGCCAATCTAACCTGAACAATCTAAGCACAAGCAAGCAAAGCACTCTGAGAAAAAGTGAGTATTAAGTGAGAAACAAGAGCTGAGAGAAAAGAGAAACCTCATCTTCTACAAGCTCATAGAGATTCTACACATATTCATATCCTCTCGTTGAGAGTTATTTGAATCTTATTGATATTTGAATAGAAAGCCAAGAGTGGCTTAGTGATCAAAGAATACTTGGGAAGTATAATCTTAGGGGGAGATTCATACTTGTAACCAGCAGTAGTTTAGAATACTAGTTGCCAGTAGTAGCATAGAGAATACTTGTAGCCAGGAGTGGCATTGAAGAATACTTATTTTGTAATCAGTTGATATAGTGGAACCCTTTAACAGTTGTTAAAGGAGAACTGGACGTAGCTCAGTTGGAGTGAACCAATATAAAAACAATCATTCTACTTACTGTCTTGTGATTACACTTATTTATCTTGCACGCTGTGCTCTTTCAAAAGGTTTCTAAAAGCTTTGCCTTGAAAGGATATATTTGCTTGTTTAAACATTCATATATCTTTCAAGGCATCTTGCAAACTAATACTCTTTGCAAAAAGCTTTCTAACCCACTATTCAACCCCCCCGCTTCTAGTGTGTTCTTGCATATTTTAGCCAAGAGCTAGAACTTTCCATGATGTAACAGATACTGATTTGTTATTCATTTTTTGTCTATAGGAAATGATTCCTCTAAACCTTGGTCATTTGATTATCCATCATATGATCAAAGCAATTAAGCCTGTAAAATCCACCTCAAGTGTTCCTTATGGGATGCTCTTAACCAAAGTGTTTAGATTCTTTGAAATCAATCTCAATGAAAAGCCTTTTGAAAACTACTCCCAACTAAACAGTGATTGTTGTACTTTTCATCTTTTTGCTTGATGACAAAAAGGGGGAGAATTACAAGATTTAGGAGACTTTTTGTGTTGTGTTAAACTGGTCTTAGTTATTCTTTAACTATTTTAAGTTAGCTTGTTTGTTATTTTTTTTTTCGCTCATGCTTATGCTTGGAACTTATCCTAAATTAGACTCATATATGATCTGATTCATGTTTTGATTAATCCCTTTTGTTATCAATGAAAGTTCCTCTTAGTATTCTATCTATCTATGAACTTTTCTGCCTTATATTTATTAAAAAGATTGTGCATAAATTAAGGGGGAGTTTTAACCTCCTCAAGAAACACATGCTCTCTCTTAGGGGGACTAATTACTCTCAAAAGGTATGAAATCTCTATCTCTCAATCTAAAAGTTTTGTCATCATAAAAAAGGGGGAGATTGTAAGATCCAAAAACCAGATTTTAATTCTGACAAAACCTTTTAGTGTACTAATAAGTAATGCAAGTAGAATATCAAGAATCAATGTTCAAAAGCATATCAGAAACAATATTCTGATGATCAGAAGCAAAGTTCAGAAGTAGTAATCTCAAAAACTATGCTCATAAGTAATGCTCAGAAGCAAGTTTGGAACAAATGTTCAAAAGCTTGTTTAGAATCAATGTTCAGAAGCATGCTTAGAAGCAAGTTTAGAATAGATGTTCAGAAGCTTGTTCAGAATCAATGTTTAAAAGCATGTTTAGAAGCAATGCTCAGAAGCATGTTTAGAAGCAGTGCTCAAAACAACATGTTTAGAACGGATGTTCATAAGCTATATTTGATACGAAACCCCTTCATGAAATTTTGAACAAGCTGTTTTAGGGCACAAAATCAGACTGCGCTTAGGATAATGTCGTAACTCGCAGCCCAGAAGTCCGATTGCGGTGATTCCAAAACGAGGTGAACACTCACGTTCTGAACTACGAAAAAGACTCAAGAAACGCTAAAATTGGACACGTAAAACGTGAGATATGGGCCAGAGAAAAATCGAACAGAAAATACCGAATTGAAATTAGAACGTGAATTCGAGAGATGACCGGTGAAAAGGAACAAGAGGGTTACTGGTTTTTAGGGCGCCACAAACCTGGGTTTGATAAGCCAACAAGGAAGATCGCCACAAGAATGTGAATTCTTGATAAGATCAAAGGTTCAACCAAGAACCCTAGCGAGAGAGATTTTCTCACAAGTCCGAACAAAAATATCATTCTTATTTCTTATTGATCTCCAATTGTTTTAATACATTTCAGCTTAGGAGTTTATGCACTACACTTAAGCAAACAAAAGAAAAAAACAAAACTCTTAAGGACAAGCATTTCTGACATGTAGTAGCGGTCAAGAATAACAAATCCTTATAAAAAGACTTGGGTTCTAATCCTACCGTAGCCAAAATATTTATTATTTTATTTTATTTTATATACAGCCACACTAAAAAGAAAATAACCCCAAAAGCAAATTAAAAGTCTTGTTATTCAAATTGGCTCTTCTCACTCCAAGTGGGCTATGCATGTCAAAACTTTATTCTCCAAGTGTTGGGCTTCAGCAGATTGTTGGGTTTCTAATAGATTAGTCACCACTTGTTGAAGAGCTTCCTTCGCTTTCCTAGCCCTTGCCCTTGTCATGGGTCCCCCAAGTCCTCCAAGTGCCTCGTTTTCTTTGTCCCTATCTGTGTTCCCATCAATATTCCAAACAATGATTCAAAGAGGGCCTCCAACTATCTTATCCAAAATAAAAGACTTTATTCTCTTTCCTCTAAAGCCCCTCTTTCTTGGCAGCTCACCAAAGAAAAAGACCCACATGTTCCCAAAAATCAAGTCTATAAATACAAGCCTTTCTTGATCTTCTCAGATTATGCAACCACAAAGCAACTACAAAAGAGATTAAAACTGTCTAATCTAAGTTTGCTTCCCTCTTCAAACAAGAGAAATCCATAACTATTCTTCAATATCTCATATCATATTCTAAATAGCTTTGAGAATTGTATTTCCTTGTAAGAAAAATCCTTTGTTGGAGAAAAACCATTACTGCATTATCTTGTAAGAATCTAGCTACTGTTAAAACTTAGATTTAGTCTCTGAAACCTAGTTCTGTGAACTAGTAATGTTGTACTCTAAGTATTGAAACCTAGCAAGATTGTTGAGGTGTTTGTTGTGTGATTAAGGGAAAAGTTCAGATCAAGTAGGTAATTTGGTTAGGAATCAATAGGTGATTGATTCTATGTAAAACAAAACCAGCAAAGTGCTGGAAGGTGGTGTACTCTATCTCAACTAAAATTGTTGATTGATTTAGTGGGAAACTCAGTTGGATAAGTTGGGACTGGATGTAGCCCAAGGTTAAGGGTAAACCAGTATAAATTCTATGCTCATTTCTCTCTTACTTTATCTCATTATAATTGCTTGCATTAATTGCTGAGAACCTGGATATCAAAATTGTTTCTTGAAATATTTAGAACTGTTCAGAAGCATATAACTCTCATTCTGAACAATTTAGAAGCACTAGGCATATTCATTCTAACTACTAATTTTCAATCTATTATTGCAATATCTTGATTTGTTTTATTTAAAAGAAACTATCTTTATCTTGAAAACAATTCAACCCCCCTTCTTGTACCATTTTATTCACTTTAAAGGAATCCCACCTCAAAACCATTAAAAGAATCCTTAAGTACCTTAAAGGCACCTTAGATGTAGGCTTATGTTATCCCAAGGGTGTCCAACCAAGACTTATAAGTTATTCTGATTCGGACTATGCTGACTGTAAATTGGATAGAAAAGGCACAAGTGGCACTTGTCATCTTTTTGGGAATAGTCTTGGGTCTTAGAATAGCATGAAACAAGCTTATGTAGCCTTATCTACAGCTGAGGCTGAGTACATAACTATTGAGAGCTATTGTGATCAATCACTTTGGCTCAAACAACAACAACTCTTAGACTTTGAGCTAAAGCTAGAAACCATACCTTTGATGTGTGACAACACTAGTGCTATCAACATTTCTAAAAATCATGTCATGCACTCCCACACTAACACATATTGAGATTAGGCATCACTTCATTAGAAACCACATACAGAAGGGTGATTATAGTATAAAGTTTGTTAAAACCAACCTTCAATTGGCCAATATATTCACCAAACCTCTACCTAGAGAGAGATTGTATTTCCTTAGGAATGAGTTTGGCATCATAAGTGAGTCTTCACTCACCTAGCCATAGGGAATACATCAACCAACCAAGCCTTGTTTGAGTGTTAAATATTTGCTTGATTATTGTTTGATTGATAGTGGTGTAAATTTTTTTTAAAAAAAAACTAATAACTTTCTCTATTTTCTGCATAATTTTTTATTTGTCATGAATTGTAATTGATTACATGCTTGTTTTAATCGATAACATAAAGCCTTTTTGAAATAATAAAGAGTGTAGAGAAAAGAAAGATAACACAAGATTTATACTGGTTCGACCATACCACCGGTCTACATCCAGTTCATCCTCACACCGAGGATTTCCACTATGAAATTCTGAGTTACAAGCACCATGCACACACAGACATTTCACAACATCATCTTCTAACTTGAACCCTACAAGCAAGAAAATGAAAACCCTTTTCTCATCTTGAAACCCACAAGATAGGAAAGATAACACCTCATAGAAACCCACTATAAGAAACTAAAAACACCATTTAGTTAATACCAAATAAAGAAGATAAAAGAATAAGGAACAAAAGCACCTGAAAACGTGCAGATTTAGAAGTAAGAGTAACATAGAAAGAATACACCTTAATGTGTGGATTTAGCTGTAAAGAACATTCTTCTTCATAAAGGATTTTACCAATGAAGCTCAGAAGAGGAAGAAGAAGATAAAGCTTAAACATAATAGAAATATGATGGAAAAAGTAACTGTATTGTGTTTCTGAAAAGTTTCTGTTTTGTGACTGTGTTGCTGAAAAGATGTAGAAACTTATTGAAACCAACCACAAAGGGTTCTCTTATATAGAGTATAGAAAAGATCAAAGATATGATGGGAGTTAAAAGATATGAACGGGTATTAGAAAGATATGAGAAAGATTAGATAAAGAAAAACCGTTATAACAGATGTAATCAATTGTATAAAGCAATAATCGATTATCTCGTGCATCAAAAGATGATTCTAAGTTGCTGTCATCACTTGTAATCAATTACAAGAATATGGTAATCAATTACAATTGGGACAAAGCCAATTCTAAGAAAAATCATTTACTGGTAATCGATTGCCATCAAGTGGTAATCGATTAACCCGGTGATTTTTGAATAACCTAATACAAGTATATTCTATTGTAATCGATTATCCCAAAGGCATAGAGTAATCTGATTCAGATGTACTCTCTCCTAATCAATTCCATGATATGGTAATCAATATGAATGCTCATAATGCATACTCATGAATATAAAATCATCTTAAGATACTTAGATAAAAGTTTTGAAAAGGTTTAAATCATTTTGCAAGTATCACACAAAAGCAGATATCAAGCAAAGTCTAATCTAAAATAATCAATACAATGTTGCATCCATTACATGTTTGGCATGCAAAACTAAAAACAAAACAAGAAGAATAAGTCTTCCATTCTTCATGTCAACAGTTACACGCAAACCTTCGCTCAAAAGGAAATACTCAAACCTTGCTTTCTCTCCCCAACACGGTTAGGAGAACAAAGGTTTGAATTTCATAAACTCCTTGACACTCAAGGTTTGTTGACCTTGATAGAAATGCAAGGTAATTACTATCCTAACCTTGTCAAAGTCTTCTATCATAATCTAAGCATCCATACTAAGATTGGTTATCTCCAATCCCATGTAAGGGGAAAAGAGATTCTAATGAATGAAGAACTTTGGCTATCACTTGTTGGAATAGAAAGGGTAGAAGAAGAGATAGAGCCCACCAACAAATCAATCAACAAGAGGCAAGCCATCAAGTATATCAAGGCTGACTTCTATAAGTCCATGGTGAGGGATCCACATGTGCCCTTTGACAATAAATTTTGGGTTGAATGCATGAAGATTGAAGACCAGATGTTGGCCTACATTCTCTCCTGGTTTGTTATACCACGGGGGACAAATCATGGAGCCTTATCCGACAATGACATACTCTATTATTCTTGATGAAGAACAGTCACCAAGCGAATTGGATTCTCGCCAACACAGACCAGATGTAGAAAATCAAGTGCCTTCATGACTACAAGGTAGCCTATTTGATTTTGGTATCCAGGATTCTTGACCCCTTTGGTGTTTAATCAAATGATGTAGTCACCAACTTTGTTTGTCTGGAGGCTAAGTTGTCCACCAAGCACCTTAAGCAAATGGGCTTAACTTTAACAGATGTTGGATGGGAACATAAAGAAGGCCATGTCATAACTGAAGAAGCTCCTAAGGCTGACCAAGCAAATGGTTCATCAAATGTACAAGCTGAGCAACCTCCTCCAATGTCTGAATTTGAGGCTACTATGATGGAAAGACAAAATACCATCATGCATAATCAGCAAGAATTTTCTAGAATGGAACATGAACATTACTTGGAGCTTCGGAGTAGCATCAATAGTTTATCAACTCGCTTCGACACCCTGAATGCACCTCACAACGATGACATCAAAGAATATTGATGTTTTGATGTCTTAATTGTTTTTAGCATGTTTAGTTTGATGTCTTTATAATTCTGCATTTTCTTTATGCATCTTTGGATGATTGTTGAACAATTGCTATTTTTTTATATGACTATTTGCCTTTGGATTATAATTGTTTTAATTCTCTAGCTTTTGATGATTTGAAAACCAAAAAGGGGGAGAAATATGCTTTGATATTGGCTATTGCTATATCGGTTAAACACTTGTTACTCAAACTGTTATTTTTCCTATTACTTGTCTAACCAATTTGTGAATGAGAAGTTTTGAGACAAGTACACTATACATGAAGCACAAAGGACCTTCAAATTTTTTTGGATATTCAAAACCAGAAAGGGGGAGACTGAAGATTGAAAATGTCATCTATTTTTGGTATTTCATATCCTTCTCTTAGTCATCCTAAGTTAGTCTTTTCCTTTAAGCCAAAATATGAATGGATGTTGGCTTTGTATTGATTGTTATAAAGTTAGGCATTATGTTCTTGTGTAAAATCTGCAAAATATTTTAAAACACTTAGAAAACTTTTATCGCATTCACTTAAGATGAACTTTGATTTAATTTTCTAAATATTGACACATGCAATCAATTACAATTGGCTGAGTCTAAATCAAAATTTCTCTCTAACTTGAAACAATCGATTACATGTTTAATGCAATCGATTAGTATTTTTCAACATCAGAATTCCCTTTAACTCAATTTAATCAATTACATGCTTGATGCAATCAATTAAAATTGATGATAACAAGAAAGAATCATATTCTGATATACGAGATGATCAATTACATCTTAAGACAGTTGATTATATTTGTTATAATGGTCATCTTAAAGATATCTGATCTGATTCATTTTATTTATTAAAACATATCTTTTGATAACCAATCATATATTTGTTCTTAAAATAATATTTCTATCTTTTAGAACACTATAAGAGAACCCTTTGGGAATGTTTTCAACATCAATCACAATTCACACAATTTTTATCTTCAAATTCTTGTTGTGCTAAAATTCTCTTGAGCTTTTAATTTTCATATTTTCTCTTTGAAGAAGAAAGCTTTTTCCAGCTATACCTGCATGGCTAGGTGCTTTTGTTCCTTAATCTTTTTTTTTCTGAGTTACTTGGTATTCTAGGATAGGTTTTCCTAAGTAGTTGCATGAGGTTGTGATAGGTTTTCACACTCATGTGTAGGTTCTTGTTCAGGTTGTGAACAAGATAGGTTTTCTATGATTGGAATGTATTATTGTGTTTGTAATCATTGTAGATCATAGTGGAATTTCTCAGGTTTGAGGAAAATTAGGTGTAGATTGGGTTATGATCGAACTAGTATAAAAAACTTGAGTCTTTCTTCTTATCCCTTCATCACTCAATTACATTGTTGTTTATTTTCTTATAAAACTCTATTTTGAAAAGCTTTATAAACAAGATTGTTTCACTTGTGTTTTTGAATTGTAATTCCATCTTCAACACACTTTTATAAACTTTGTGAAAAACCTCAAAAGGTGTGGTCAAATTGCTTTTATTTTTAAAAGAGAACGGGTTTTTGAAATATGAATTCACCTCCTCTTAATTTATCCAACTATTTGTAATAATTTAAATTATATAGTTTCTTTTGTTTGAAGAAATTTGCAGAAATATGGTCTGCAAAATAGCTAACAATGTAGAGAAATACACTGAGATAATTGTCGGATAGTTAAGGGATTAGAGAATTTAATTCTAATTTATTGAAGTTGGTTATAATTAATTTTATAGGATGCATGTGTTGCTATGATGTGTTTGATTGGATGATACAATTTTATGGTGTCTTAATTTTGATTGCCACACAAGTTTTGAGATACAAAGAGGGAACTGAAAAATTTAATAGAGACCATTTAACACCATAAAAAATGTTTTAAAGTAGTCCCATATTCATTTCCCGACCTTTGGTAAATATTTTCATGAAATTTTGATTTCATAAAACTTAAGGTGGGGGGATCCGGTCGTGAGGGTCGTGAGTCCGCATATCGGTTCGTTTAACTTGTGGATAATGGACTCGGTTTTTTTCCTTCTTCATAATACTTGTTGAGATTTAGGTCCTCCATTTAATCCGTAGGTTAAATGGACTAAATTCATGAACTCGCAAACAACCCGTTTAACCCACCTAAATCGTAAAAAAAGAATATTTATTGTAAGTGTGTCACTTTGATAATTTTCTACGTTAATGTCTAGATATTTGTTGTTAAAAATATTGGTACATAATATTTATACTTTCATTAGTTTCATAACCTAAAAAATTAAATTAAAGTAAAATAAATAAATTTTCTTAATTTTGCATTAATTTTTCATTTTTTTTTTTCAAAAAATGCTTAAATGGGTTAAATAGACCGATCCGGTTAGTCCGCAGTCTTTGCAGACCGGATACGGACTTCATAAAAAAAGTCCATTTATTTTTTGCAGACCAGATTAGTCCGGTCCGTTTAAAAGGTGGACTTCACGGACTGGACTTAAACAGACCGAACCATCTGTATGCCCACCCTAACTTAGTATATGGTGCATTTAGTTGATATAAGAAGCCATATGATGTGAAATGGTGTTGTTTAAGATATTTCGTACTAAACATGTTAGGAGGGACTTTAGGCCCAAGATTAAATGGTTCAAAGATTTTATAGGATGGAGTTAAATATGTTTTTATATTATAGTTTTATGGTAAATATTAAGATGGTGACACATGGATAAACAATATCCATTAATTAGCATCAATTAGGACTATATAAATGTATTCCTCTTTTAGGAAAAGTGTATCAATGAAAAATAAAAAATTTATCCTTATCCTCTTTCTAGCTTAGTTTATAGCTTTAATGGTAGAATTGATAAGAGTATAAATACGTCATCTTCTTCCTATCAAATGATGCTTTCATAGTTTGATCTCTGCCTCCACCACATGGACGCACACCATCATGCTTATCTGTGGTCACTATCACCACCACCGTTACAGTGGCCTCCATCACCATCACCATTGAGTTTCCCAACATACCCCCATGAGTTCTCCCTTCAACAGAGAGCTTACTCACCTTCCCCATACACACCACCCCTTCCCATGGAAGCTTATTGGTGGCAATAAACCCCACCATTGTCGCCATCACCGCCACAACCCTTTCCCAAATTTGTCATACCCACACTTCCTCCATCACAAACCCCATACCTTCTCCTTCCCCACATCTCAATAACCACCACATTCTTATTTTCATCCACAAACACAATAGTCACAACATTCTTCTTTCACAATTCCTATTCTGGCTCCCACAGTGCCGACCTCGCCTCCCATGACAGATCAGATCCTTCGTAGCCTCCACGCCATCTCGAAGCAACTGAACATCCTGACCAACAAACTAAAAAATCAAGTTCAGAAACTCCCTTACCAATCATCGGAACAATCGCAAAGGCATCATCGCCATCAGGATTTGCAACTCCAACGTCGTCCTCCTCCTCCGTGAACACATCCATGTCGTTGCCGTCGTCACCATTTGCCACAAACAAGGCCGCATCATCGTCTTCATCCTCCGCATGCTCGTTCGTGTCATTGTCATTGCCTTTCACATATTCATTTGCATCACCGCCATTTCCATCCACGTGCTCGTCCGCGTCGTCGCCATGGCCCTTCACTCGGCCCTCCACGTGCCTCCACTCTATTTGCAAACACATCCGCAAAGTCATGTACCCCGACGTTGTCTATCATGTCATTTTTCTCTACAAGCCCATTCGCAACATCGTCGAGACCGATTTCGCAAAGTTGCTCGTCTTGACGAGATTCAACTATACCATCACAACACTCTATGTGTGCTCGTATCCTAGCAGACCTCAAGCTCCATATCTTGCGTGTATGAGAGTCTGCAATGATCATGTGGTTGGTCATGATTCCAAATACAATTGTCACTTGATGGAAAAGATTGAAGCTGAGAATTTGCTACATAGAGCTTTCAGTGTATTCCTGTTCAACTCAAAGTATGAATTGCTTCTTCAGCGACGATTTACAGCCAAGGTAACATTCCCTCTTATGTGGACAAACACCTGTTGTAGCCATCTTATGTACTATGAATCTGAACTTATTGATGAGAATGCCCTAAGAAATGCAACTCAAAGGAAGCTTTTGGATGAGCTTGGTATTGTTATCGAAGATGTACCAGTTGATCTATTCACCCCATTTGGTCACATCCTTTACATGGCCCCTTTTAATGGCAAATGGGGAGAGCATGAACTTGACTTTTTGCTTTTCATTATCTGGGATGTTAATGCGAACCCAAATCCTAATGAAGTAGTTGATATAAAATATGTGAACCGCGATGAATTGAAGGAGATGTTGAGGAAAGCTAATGCAGAGTGGTCAAATTCTCCATGGCGTTCATTGAAGTTGTTGAAAAGGGTTTAATGCAATATGTTGTATTCTCTACACACACTAGAGAGGTTTATTTATAATAAAGGAATTACATGAAAAGGATAAGGAATTGATCATAATAGATAATGTTATATTTTCTCATATCTAAACATATCCCTAACATATTAATCATATTACTAGGTTGTTGTGGCCTTGATACTTTTCACATGGTGGTGAGAGGGGATCTAACCCTAATTTGAGGGAGCGTTAGATCTCTAATGAGGCGATCGTCACCACCATTGTGTAGATTGGTGGATGGTGATGCTAGTGGTAGGGTCACTAGAGAAATTGTTGTCGAACATCCACCAGAGAAGTCCACTGAGGACAATTTGTCCCCGGTGAAGCACAATTTTCGTGATCCCTCAACCTGGCTCTAATACCATGTTGAAAAGGATTTAGTGTAATATGTTGTAATCTCTACACACACTAAAGAGGTTTATTTATAATAAAGGAATTACATGGAAAGGATAAGGAATTGATCCTAATAGATAATGTTATATTTTCTCATATCTAAACATATCCCAAACATATTAATCATATCTTTAACAAAAGCTAGCAAGATTGTTAGAGAGATTGATTCCTAGAATGAGTTTCATGGAGTTATGTAGGGCAACTGATTACTTCAGTACAAATAACGTGTTAGGGCTAGGAACAACATGGATTATGTACAAGGCAAAGGTACCAAATAACTATTTTCTAGCGATTAAGAGACTATATAATGCTAACAAGTGCAAGAGGAAATTCTTACTTGAAACCATGATTCCAGGGAGACACATCCACAAAAACATAGCTCCACTGCTTGGATTTTTCATATTGAAAAAGTAAAGGATTTTGGTGTATAAGCACATGTCTAATGAAAGGCTAAGTAATTGGTTAAATTTTGATTATGATGAAGGACATCATCAAACAATGAAATTAGAATGGCCAGAGAGGATTCATGTTGCACTTGGGCTTGCAAGAGGTTTATATTGGCTCCATAAAAGGTGCAAGATTGTCCATCTCAAGTTAGATTCAGAGTTTTTCTTGCTGGACAAGAATTTTAAGCCAAAAAATTTCCAATTTTGGCAAGGCTAGATTCGTAAACCAAACGGTTGAAGATCATGTGAGGATGAAGTTGTTTTTGATTGATGAACCTAGGGTGAAGGTTTCTGTCAAAAGGGATGTCTATGACATTGGTATGATACTTTTTGAACTTATAACATGCAAAAGATTAAGTCCAGTGACTGATTCTTCTAACAATGCTAACGATTTGATGAACCGTATCATAAAAACTTGTTCACTGATGTTGTTGATTATTATATATGCCATCTACAATTGCTGAAGGACTTGTTCTTTTATCCATACTCCTTCATCTCATACTTGTTGTACTACACTGCGTTATGTTGGAGTGGGAGGTTATATTCTCATTATTGGTTTGTCATGATCACAACCTTGAAGACCAAGTTGTTTTTCAAGCGAGTGGCAATGTTAGGAGGGACTTTAGGCCCAAGATTAAATGGCTCAAAGATTTTATAGGATGGAATTAAATATGTTTTTATATTATATTTTTATGATAAATATTGAGATGGTGACACATAGATAAATAGTATCCATTGATTAGCATCAATTATGAGTATATAACTGTATTCCTCTTTTAGGAAAAGGGTATCAATGAAAAATCAGAAATTTATCCTTATCCTCTTTCTAGCTTAGTTTACAGCTTTAATGGTAGAATTGATAGGAGTAGAAGTAGCATAGTCATCTTCTTCCTATTAGAACATGTATTCGTGTTTTATTTATTGTGTGAGTGGTAGTGATTCTATTAAGTTGGTTCTTGTTTCATTGTAAAGTAAACTTAAAACCTTATTAAATGGACTCAAGAAATGCTTAAAACAATTAAGAAACGACTGAGTTATACCTTGTTAAAGTTGAGGTAGAATCTGGGAGATGAAAATTCTGCGTCTGGGAATTAAACTTTTGAATATTTCATTTCATATATTATATGCTTATTTTTATTGAGATTTGGATTTATTATAAGTTTCAGAAGTGGTTTGTTGTTATTGTTTTTGCATGTAGTTCAAATTCTGAACTGTTTTATTACAAAATTTGGCATGAATTGTATACTTGTTATTTTTGACTGATTACAAAGATTTTAGAACCTATACTTATAATAATTTATGGCTGTATAATTTTGGCAAAATATTTTTTTTTAAAATCGGTACTTGTATTCAAATCCCCTTACTGCCCTATTATTTGGAAGTTGTGGAACAATCTAACTTCCTGATTTTTTATGATATTTGTATTTTTTTTTTTTTGAAAAATTGGCTTGTTGATTATTAAACTAGACTTCAAAAGCTTTTCATCAAGCTATGATAAAACTTAAATGAAAATTATTTGGTATATGAACCAGTGACTCTTTTCAACTGTTGCAGATTATTATATGAATGGAAATTTATCTTGCTTTTGTCAACAATTTAACTATTTTATGCAAGTATTTTTCAAACACAGTTTTATATGCATGTGAATAAATAGAAATGAATTCTTACTGAAACTACTAAAATTCATTGATAAACATAACACCATTATAAGTCTTTGTGAATTAAAGTACCAATTGAATAAAGAATTGTGTAAGTGTTATGAAAGTCATGTTGTTGTTGTGGTTGTTGTTGTGGTTGAGTCATTAATGAGTATGTGATAATGTGATTAATAAGAAGTGAAAGTTGAAACTTGAAAACTTTAAGATGTTTAAGGGACATGGGTTTTCGTAGAGTCATGTGAGAGGACCTTGTCCTTTGTCCTGTAAGTAAAAGGGACATGTCATCCTCCGGAAATCCATTCAAGGTACCATAGAGTCCTGTGAGAGGATCTTGTTCTATGAGAGAACTTGGGAGGTAGGAGGCGGTTGATGTAGAGGTGGCAAAACGAGTCAACCCATCAAAAACAGGGCGGGGCAGGCCAGCCCACCAATGGCCGGCGCGAGTTAGAAGGACCAACCCACCCCGCCATCAAGCTGGGTGGCCCACCAATTTTCAATTTTTTCAATTTTCATGAGAAGTGAAGAGAAGAGGGTGAGGGAGAGCAACAAAACAACAACAGAGCAATAGAACAACAGCAACAAAACAACAACACAACAACAGAACAAGAATAGATCAAGAACAACAACAACAGATCAAGAACAAGAACAGATCAAGAACAACAACAAAACAAGGGAACAAGGGTGGGCCAGCGGGTTGGCGGGTTGGGGACACTCCCCTACCCCACCATTTTTTGGTGGGTTGACCCACGGGCTACAACCAATTTTGTCATCCCTAGGTTGATGAAGTTAAATGAATGGCA
This sequence comes from Amphicarpaea edgeworthii, assembly GCA_014843725.1. NCBI lineage: Eukaryota > Viridiplantae > Streptophyta > Magnoliopsida > Fabales > Fabaceae > Amphicarpaea > Amphicarpaea edgeworthii. The sequence goes on from CM026326.1 coordinate 14,487,677, forward strand.
AATTAGTAGTTACCTACAAAGGTGGGAGATGCATGAAGTAATATGGGAGGTGCAGGAAGCAATGCTATGTAATAAAAGAAGTGTATTTTTATTTTGTCACAATACCGTATCTTTCGACCCACTAAGCAAAAGACTAATTCGACTTGCATTTTCACAAATGTAGGAAATTGTACATGAGACTTACCATTAAATAGATTACAATGTGTGTATGTGAGTGCAAGGAATCTAACCATTACGTCAATTATAAATAAAATGAGTGTATTTGAGTGTGTGTGGCTCCATTTTTGTTTTTGTTATGATAAAATGGTAATTTTAAAATTACAAAATAATTACAAAATATATTTAAAACAACTGATGATATAAAAATAAATTAAAAAGTTGTAGTAAAATAAATGTAAGAATTAAAAGTAAAATTCATTCATTTAAGGTGACTTAATACATATTTTAATCCCCAAGTTATAATTAATTGTCTGATTTGGTTCTCAAATTTAAAAAAAAAATCTAATTTAGTTCCCAAATTATTTAAAATGTGTCAATTTGATTCATTTTTTTCTATTTACACCCACTTTTATTAAATACACTACTCTTAAATTATAAAAAAAAAATGATAGGTGTACTAAGTAAAATTGGGGTATAAATAACAAAATTTGATAAAAAAAAAAATTAAATTGATGCATTTAAATAATTTAAGAATCAAGTTAGATTTCTTAAAAACTTAAAAATCAAATCGGACAATTAATTATAATTAAAGACTAAAATGAGTATTAAAGAAAGAAAAAAAAAAAAAAAGTGTTTGTTTCGGCACCTTCGTTAATAGATGGGTATTGTACCTTCAGGGTATATTTTTTAAAACTTAAAAAATAAAAAGGACTTTTATATAAATTTTAAAATAATAAATATTTTTTTATAAATATAATTAAATTATTAATAAAAAAAATATAATTAAAATATTCAGATTTTATTTTAAATAATTTATCAAAAAATGGAGAAACCATAGTAACAACCCGCTGGACAGTTCCTTCTTCTTCTCTCTCATTTTTCCTCCATAACCACCACCATCCACCATCACACCACCGCACAGCCCTTCTTCTTCTTCTTTCTCTCATTTTTTCCTACAGCTGTCGCCGTCCACCATCACGCCACCACACTACTCATTTTTCTCTCATCAACAATTTCTCCCACCCCAATTGTTCGTAGAATTGATGTGCTTTCGTGGCAACAGCATGCGTGAAGAATTGGGGAGCATTCCACCCTAGAGAGAAGGTGGAAGCGAGACACCAAAATCCAATTGTTACACTACGCAAACAAAGAACTGTTGTGTAAATTTTGGATACGCATTGCGCCTTCAGCCACCATATCCTCATCCACATGCGTTCCGACATAGAAGGTACGTAGAGCCTCTTCATCTATCATAATTTTCAAGTTATCAACACAGTTTAATTTTATTTGGGTTTGGTTTGGTTTAGTTTTGCTGTTGTTTCATGTTTTAAATTTTTTGATAGAAAATGCAATCTTGTTGCTGCCTCATGTGCTAAATTTTGTGATATAAAGTGAAATTTGGTTGTTGTTTTGGCATTGAATTTTAGATACATAGAATGTAGTTTTGCTGCTGTTTCATGTGTTAAATTTTCTGATATAAGGTGCAATTTAGCTGCTACCTCATGTGCTAATTTTACTGATATAAATTTTCATTTTGTTGTTATTTCATGTCTTAAATTCTATTGTTATATTTATTGTTATGGAAGTTGGAACTGTCTGTCGTAGAGCCTTATTCTTGCTACCATTAATGTTATATTCCTCTATTATAGAAATTTTAATTTGTTGTCATTGAAGTTTATTCTTGTTGCCATGAGACTCTTAATTTTTTATGCCATAGAACTATGCTCTTAACTACCCTGACATTCTAAATTTTGCTCCCATATCTACTGCTGAAATTCTTCAGAATTTGTCAAAGTTCCATTTTCATGTGTTAGTAATTTTAAAAAATATATTGACAAACTAACCTTCTTGTTGCCATTTTTTTTTTATTTACTTACTTTATTACACTAATGGATATTAATCTAAACATCTTATACTAGTCCACTGAAATTTTAAAAAGCAATAATGCAAGGAAATCTACTCTTACAAGTTTTGCTTTAGGAACTTTCCTATCTTCATGTTAATAATATTTCTTTGATTTATCTCATAGGAAATGAAAACTCATAATATTTTTTCATACATGTCAAAGTGATGGAATAACACCTAAACTTATGGAAAAATAAAATTATTTCTTCACAAGAGAAAAACTCCTATAATGAATTGTCTGATTCTTGGACCTAAGCTCAAGGGTAGGTTTGAGCATGAGGCTTCTATTTATTAGGGTCTGTGAATGGTAGATGTATGCTACCTTATCTTTGCAAGAGACAGGTTGCTTCTAGAATTGGAATTGGTGGCCTCTAGATCACAAGGCAACAACCTTACTGTTGCACCAAGACTTCCCCCTCAATTGTTGAAGTTATTCCAGGGAAAAAAAATAAAGCAACTCGGCAATGAATCTATAAATATGGCAAAAGTTTCGTGCACAGATTTTATTCCTTTGGTAGATTGTATAAAGACACAAACACAAACATAACTAACTACTAAAGTGTGATTCTTCCTTTAATGGAGCTTTTCATGGACGAATCTTGAATTGATTTTCAACCTCAATAAAAAATGAAATAGGTACAAATTTTGATAAATAAGATTCATGCATGATTTTGTGACAAGTTCATTATTTACAACCTCTATTTACAAGGGACATATATTTAGTTTTTCATGTTTCACTGCCAACCCCTTTCTTTACTTTATGTGACTATTCTTGTAGTTTCTTTTAGTAATTCAAATTGTAGGGGGGCTTCGTGACTTTGTGGCAAGTTCACTTTGGCCTTTTTGACCTTGTTATCAGATGATTTTCTAAATTCATGGATAGCAAAAATACTAGGAGCTTTTTTGGATGTCAATTTTTGTTTGTTTGATATACACATAATATAATCACTCTTCCTATCTATTAGAATAAACATTTTAGAAGAACTTTCTTTGGCATTCTTTTACTTTATTATGCACTTCCTTTCTAGCTTTGTGTATGTTTTCTTGTTTATGCCTTTTGATTTAGAAATGCTTTCTTGGAACTTCTGTTTTACATAAAATCTTTCTATTTGAAAGTAATGTCTTTCTTTCAGATCATGCTCTACTTTTATTTTTATACTGATGTGCTATATATAGGTCATGTAAAATGATGTGTTGGAGAATGCTTGTAATGAGCAAGGAGTAAGAATGTCTGCAATGGACAGTTCTAGCATGAACGCTAGGGAGATGCTTGATCGTCTCACTCTCGCCTATAACAGGTCTCCTTTTCTTTCTCTTCTTCTACAGGCATGTCTTAATCACTAATGTCTTTGTTGGAAAATGATGTGTACTCTACTATACAGTTAGAGAGATTAAGGTGTCTAGGTATGAAATAAAAGAGAGATAAAGAGAAAAGATAGATGAAGAAAAAAGGTCTTACTAACCGGCACTGGTTTATGAATTCAAAATATAAACATTTATTGGACTTCACCTTATGAATGATTGGAAATTGGAAACTACAATAAGAGTAATTACTTGATTCCTTCTCACCTTCACACATGGTTAGAAAGAGTTTCTTTTATGGCTTACAGTTTATCTAACATAGCATTTTTATTTAATTAGGAATCTAACACATTTTCTAACTATGACAACCTATCTAATATTCTTCTTAGTTGGCAAAGTCCTCCACCAATTGATACAAGCAAGGGAAAGCAAAATCTGGTTAGTCTTCTAATTATAGTTTTCTATTTTTATGTTGTTGTGTTGCCTAACATACATTTTTACACATAGAACTATTTTGAAAATTACTCTTTCACAACCTTTGTATAGTTAAATCATGTGACACCTGTTGCATTTTAAACACCAAAGATAAATTGGGTCCATTTATACTTCCCATTTAAAAAACATTGTTTGTTTTTCAATTCACTAAAAATCGAAGCATTTCGATGACCCTTATGAAGATAGATACGGAGCTGAGAAAAGTAAAAAGATTGCTTGCTAGTTAGTAAATTGTAATATATATAATATATAATAGGAGATATTGACTTCACTTTTTTTTTTTTTTCTAAGAATTAGCAATAGATGTTGTTTGTGTTTATAAAATGCTATGTTGTACCGATTTACCCTGCTTCAATGATATTTTGTACTAATATTATTTTTTTATTCTTGTTAAGTTCATTTCTAATGTATTCAAATCTTTTGTCAAGATTGTTCAAGATGGAAACCGACACACAAGAGTGCAATAATTGGAATGAGGATAAAGAGATGAATGAAGTTGATAGTGATGAGTGTAATAATGATCTTAGGAGTAATGAAGGAAGGAATGATGATGTACTAGAAGGTTATACAAAAATAACAGACTTGACAACTAAACAAATACTTGGACTCAAATTTGACACCGAGTGGAAGCTTAAGAGTTTTATAAAGATTATGCAAAATGTCAAGGCTTTGTTGTTAGGAAAGATGATCTCAAACGTGATAAAAAAAGTGCTAACATTGTGATGCGTCAATTTGTGATTCGGTCAAAATTAGAAAGAGTAACAATATATCAATTGGGGTTTAAGCAACATATTATGGAAATTTTAACTAGTTTTGGATTTTGTTTTAATATTTTTCCATGGCTTCTCTACCAAAGAGGGGGTATGTTTTTCTTAAACTGATGGGAAGCATTAATAAAAGAAAAATAACATATAAAATGAACAAAAAAAATGTCATATAAAAACATTGAAAAATTCATATTATAAAATACATACCAGGCACTAATAGACCTATTTAAGCGGTGAATGAATAAGATACCAACTATTCTCTCTTATAATCTTTGTTGCACACTCAGTGAAATTTAGGTGTTTGTAAATTATGATTAATGTATATATACTATATATAGTTGAGAGATATATCTGTAAAATATTATCAATAACAAAATATATATAAAAAATAAATGACAAGATATTATAAAAGTAATAGAAAATCAATAATTATAGTTGATAATTTGAAATTATTTTAAAATTAAAAAGATTAAACATTTAAATTTTGAAAACAACTAAACATGGTTATTTTTTCACATTGGACCTTTCCATGTACTTAGCACCATTTCTGCTTAGAATAGTAGAATTTAAGAGAAAGTTCCTCTTGGAGCGCATCACTAAAAGGAGCTCAGCATTGTTGTTCTCTTCTTCCATATTAAAAGCTTCGCTAGCCACTTCAGAATTCGAGTTAACTACATCACTATCACTAACTTTTATTTTAAGCATTCCCTCATAAAAGACCGCAATTTCAAACATGTTAGAGTCTGATTTAATCTCGTCATTTTCACCACCATGGATCTTATTTTCTTGCAACATATCTGATGTCCCTTCAGTTTTGCCGGGATTTGAAGCACTTGACAAATCAAAGTAATCATCATTATGCATAAAAGTAGGATCCTACAGCATTTGGCTATCATATGTTGCTTTGACAATTAACTGATTTAAATTTGCAGTTGTGAGACATATACATAAATACAAAAAGAAAATATGATTAGTAAGTTTAAAAAATAATTCCAAGTATAAATTTCATATTTTAATTCCAGTAATGGATACTTGTTTCTCAATATGAACAATAATCTTCACAATAAGCAGTTCACTTCACTTCAGGGTGCTTTAGTTAAATTTACTTAGCATCTTACCATTAAAATCAAAAGACCCTAAAGAAAATTCTTGATTACCTATTTCCACATCAGTAGCTGAGACCAAGCTATCTAGCAAAGGTTGCTTAGTTCCTTGACTTGGTGCACCATCTAAAAAGGTTGCAATTGCAATGGCCAGTGCCACACATATTTTTCTAAATAATCCACAAATAACAATGAATTCAACAAAATTAAGTTTGCATGAAAGCTCACATCTTGGATCATGCTGAAAACATCTTTGATGGCTAGCGGTATGATAGCAGGTGAATTTTGGTCTCCCAGCAAATATCATTTTTGAAAAGCAAATCAAAAACACAACTGAAGAGATCACATCAATTCATACCATGAAGAAAATAAAGTTTTAAATGAAAATACCAAATGCATAAGTAGTAGCCGAATTATACTCATTCCTCACAATCTTATCACCATCCACATACCACACAATCTTGTCTCCTCTCTTGTACTCTCTTTCACTACAACAAAACAACACCATAATCTCACATTTGATCTCATATAACTCAACGAGATAGAAATAGAAACAAACCAAATGATTCGGTATATCTAAAATCTACAGTTAATGGATCTGATTCCATAACCACAAATCTAAGCATTACCTCAACAGTCTAAATCGAATCGTGACTGAAATGCTATCCCAAGCCTTGGATGAATCCACAAACTCTGTGATAACCTCCTCGTCCATCCCAAACTCCACCAACAAAGGAATATCGTAACCGTAGCAGATTGATTTGTTGTAACTGTGACTCGGAATCATAGATTTTCCACCACCACCACCGAAGTTGTAAAACCTTTGTGTAGAAGAAGAACAAGAACAAGGCATTACACATCCATTTGTGAAGGAGGAAGTAGATGAGGAAGCAAAGAAGAGAGGGGAGGGTTTGCCATGCGAAAATGGCTTCACAAAAATTAAAATCAGCGATGAAATTTCAAATTTTACAATTTAATCTAGGATTCTTTAGCAAATATGTCAATTTTTTAAATCATATTTGTAAAATATTAAAATTAAAAATTAAAAAAAAAAATACACATGTTGTAATATTGTTGGTGTATTCATGATGGTATTGAAAACCCTTCCAATATAAAAGACACTATAGAATTTATAAAAAAAAAATACCATGTATTCCCATGTGAGTGTGTGATTCCATTTTTTTTTTTTATAATAAAAGGTAATTATAGAATTAAAAAATAATTACAAAATATTTTTAAAATTATAATAATATAAAATAAATAAATTAAACAGGCACGGTAAAATAAATATAAGAATTAAAATTAAAATTCACTCATTTAACGTAGACTTTAACCATTACACAAAAAATGTAAAATTAAAATATCACAGTAACCCGTACTAACAAACAGAGGAGAGTCCTCTCCTCTTCCCAACATAACGACGTTGCCAAGCAAGAATCTCAAATCTCCCTCCCTCCATCCCTCCCTCCCTCCCTCCCTCAACATCAGGGCAGCAATGGCAACATACTAAAGTAAAAAGTAAAAACGCAATTAACATTTCAATGGCATTTCCCAGAGTCTCAAAGGCAAAGCCAAAATCCGCGACGAGATCCCGAATTGTGGTCCTGGTGGCAGCAGTGACAGCGATTGCGCTTTTCTGTTTCTTCTCCTCTCTGGTCTCCACCACCGCCTCCTCAAAACCCAACAACTTCTTCTTTCAGCAACGACAGAGACAGCAGCAGCAGCACTTCGAAAAGTACCTCTATTGGGGCTCCCGCATCGACTGCCCCGGTAAACACTGCGGATCTTGCGAGGGCTTGGGTCACCAGGAATCCAGCCTCCGTTGCGCCCTCGAAGAAGCCATCTTCCTCGCCAGGTACGTTGCGGAAATGCTAGCGATTGTCTCTTTTCAGCACTGAAATTTATTTGGCATCACCTATTTGGTGGGCCACAATTTTCGTCGATTCTCTCTCTTGATGATTTAGGGTCCGTTCTTTAGGAATGAAAGTGAACTGAGTCGAAAGTTTTGAATTATTATAGAGCGTAAAAGTGTGGTACATATGATTTACGGTTCATTTCGGTCATTTTCCGCTGTGCAAGCAAACCTTAGTACTTGTTATACCCATCAAAATTGGTGTCAGCTAATCATTGAGCTAGGTTTGGAAAGGGAGTCTTGGAGAAAGTGTTGCTAGCATTCCTCTTTCTGGCAATCTTTTCGAGTGCATTCGCTATTGCAGTGCAGTTACTGTTTGTTAGAGTTACAATTAGTTAGTTAGTTAGTTAGTTACAAGTTTGTTAGTTGTCAACCCATTGTATACAAGTCAAGTCAGTGGCTTCATGTTTTCAGTTTTCAACTAATTTGGTTTTACTGATTCTCTTGTTCTACCAAGTTTCATTATATTTACTAAAAAGACAAAGGTTAGATACAGTTCTGTAGGTGCTATTGTCCGATCAGAATTGGAGTTTACCTCAATAATCTATGTTGACATTTAATGCAAGCCATTGTTACGCATATTATTGAGGTGAAACACCAATTTTGATTATAGAACAACAACACAAACACCTAAGGAATTGCATCTACGTTTTGTCCTTACTTAAATGAAGTGAATCTTATCAGCACATTCTTGTTTAACTTAGTGTTAGCTGTAATTCATTATGAATTTCAAACTTGCATGTGTCCTGTTGTTTATTTATTAATTCTTACTTGTGATATCAATGAATTTTGGCCAAGAAGAGAGGGTGTATGATAGGGGCTATTATTGTAGTTGTGGACAACATTTTGAAAGCTTAATTGTAATTAATTCAATTACGAGGACTGATTTGCAAGTACCAATTGAAAATTGTTATGCGGTGGTTGCAGAACTTTTGTGATGCCTTCGAGGATGTGTATTAATCCCATTCATAACAAGAAAGGGATCCTTCACCATTCCACTAATGCCAGTTCTGAGGAACTGTGAGTTGCTTTATTATTGTTGAGCTGCATCTGTTGTACTTTTTCATTGCTATGTTTTGTTTGTTTGACTGGTTTTTTATTTATTTGATGTGCTAGGTGGGATGCAAGTTCTTGTGCCATGGACTCTTTATATGATACAGAATTTATGTCAGGTACTGTTCCTGTGATTTTTGACAATTCGAAAGAGTGGTATAGGGTTCTATCGACGAGCATGAAGTTAGGAGCCAGAGGAGTTGCACATGTGGAAGGAGTTAGCCGGTTTGAACTTAAAGAAAATAGCCGCTACTCAGATTTGTTGCTCATAAACAGAACTGCCAGCCCTCTTTCTTGGTAGGTTCTTAAAGGAGAATTATGGGTGATTTATATTATTATATTGCAAAATAAGGTGGGGTATGTTCCTTTAAGAATGGATCTTATTTGGTTTTTTTAGCCAATTTATGCTGGAAACAATAATGATTGCCTTTTTAGCTTGGAAAAAAATACAAATTTTCTGTATTCGATTTGTTATGCTTGTCAAGATGCAAATATGTTCTTGATCATTCTTATTTGCACCATTTATGTAACTACCGCCTTTTTGAAGCTTTTTGAAATTTCTCATTCCTACTAAAGTGTCTTCACCTTCAGTCCACATTGAAATGTTAAATGTAACTTAATTTAACCTATGGTTCCTTGTTAAAGGAAATCAATTCAAACTTGCAGGATTGCAGAAGTTGATATATGATAGAAAGACATTTGTTGATAGGAAGTTAATAACTCCTTAGATATTAAAACGGATGTACATGACAAGGTTTAATGAGTTTAAAATATGCCCAATGTGGTTGACTTTGAAGCTTTAACTATATCACAACTAAGTTTATTTGTAAATCGTGCCTTGCAATAACTGCCAATATCTGTTGTGTAGATATTGCTCATAAAATTGGTTGTGATATACCATGGGCAGAGATTCTTCTTAAAGTTATGTCCACTTTTTAAGGTGCTAATGACTTTCCAGGTTTATGGAGTGCAAGGATCGAAACAATCGCAGTGCCATAATGTTGCCATATTCATTTCTTCCCTCAATGGCTGCAGGGAAACTAAGAGATGCAGCAGAAAAGGTCCATCTGCTACATAGTCTTTTAAAGTCCTTAATACTTTCATCATGGGCTATAGGTTTTGAATCTAATGCTTGGAGCACATAACTGTTAGACCGTAAACATATTTTGGTCTTTTATGTTGGATTTGGTTATTTGTACAATCAGAACCTAAATGAGTTATTTCAATGGGATATTTTGGGCTAGGCTCTCATGCCTCAGCATTTGGTAGATTAAATGGATGTTGATGTTTATAGACTTTTAGTCTAGAGAATTTCTTGAGCCTATCCTTGAAACATATATCCTTTTGTGAGCTAGCTTGTTGCAATATGTCAGCAACAGGTGGACCAAAATTTTCTGATGTATTCTTTATTCACAAAATGAAACAATTTTATTGAGGCTGTTAATCTAGTCCTTCTAACTATATTTTGGGAAACTCTTGATGCATAGGTGAATGGATAAATTTTATAGGATAATAGGGCTGAGATATCCTGTAAGTAGTAAGGAATAAATAGAAATAGCTAGAGATGAGATATCATATTAAGGAGAAAAGGAAAATACATAGTAAATCCCAAATAGTGGCATGGAGTAGCCAACCCCCAAAACACCATAGCAGGTAGCAAGATGATGGCTATCTTGATGTTTTAAGATACAGCTAACATAGATTATTACACACATATATGCTGCTGAAAAAAATAATACCTATTAAAGACATTCATAATTAATGACCAAAATTTAGAGTTTAAGAACTAAATACATATGCCAATAACAACAGAATAAAGGAATCAAACAAGTTTAAGCCTCTAAGGCTTAGAGAAACTAAATATTCAAATTCTAATATAGGTTTTTTAATAGTTATCATCATCTTCATCTCTGACATCTGCCATCTCTTTCTCATTTTAGCTTTCACAACTACGTTTGTAGATCTCTTCCTACTCTCCAATATCTTGATCAGGACATTTCCTTTTCCCTTAGAGCTTGAAGGCCTAGAGCTAAAGCAGTTGCAGCCGGCATGTTTGATCTTGTTTTCTGCCTAGTGTATGTTAAACACTATTTAACCTATTAGGAGTAGTTTTACTCTCTAGTATTATGTACAGCTGTCTACAGCCTCTCTATTGCTTAGTTAGTCTAACAACTGTTGTTATGTGGTTAAAACTTAGTTAGTTATTACAGTTAGCTTCCTACAACTCTATAAATAGAGTTCCTCTCATTTTAATAATTGTCTTTTCCGTTATTCAATAAATCAAAAACATAAATTCCATTCATTTCTCTGAATTCTAAAATGGTATCATAGAGCTAGTTTTAATTCTAGGTCTTCTTTTAGCTTCCGCTACTTTTCTGCTTTAGTCATCTTCTTTGGTGGCGTTTTCTGCTCTGGTCATCTTCTGCAGCAGCATTTTTTGCTCCAGTCGTCTTCTCTTACGGCATCTTCAGTTCCAATCGTCTTCTCCGATCGTGCAATTTAGTTCCAATTGCACCGTTTCTTTTCGATCATCAATGATGGTTTCGATCAACACAGTGCCTCCACAAGGCAATGGAGCGCAAATTCAATCACCTCTAAATGCTTTCTCTAATTCAGTCTCTGAGAAGCTGGATTCTCAGAATTACCTCGTTTGGTGTCAATAGGTAGAACCTGGTGTTCGAGGTCACGGCTTGTACCAATTCATTGTTAATCCGATTATTCCGACACAGTTCATGACGGTGGAACCCTAGTTGGATTGGCAACAGCTCTCCAAGTCCAGGGATCATCATTAAACACCTATTCATCTTTAGCACCTTCATCATCTCTACGCATTTTTTTCTAACAACCACTCATTACTATCATCGACAACATTTACGAGAATCGGTACAAGCCGTGACCTCGAACACCAGGGATGTTGGCGAAGACGAGTATTTCTAGAAAGATAACATTGCTAGAGAGTTGGAATAACCATAGCCTAAGAAAATTTATGCAAACAAAGCAAGTTTCAATCTTAAAACCAACATTTGGAAGCTTCAAACCAATAATGTTAGAAACCCAAATTAATTAAACTGAAAAACTAAGTCCACTGCTTCTGGGACAAAAACAATGCAACTGGGACATAGTCAGGACTAGTGCATCTGGAACATAACTGGTGCTTGTGCATCTAGGAGAAAGATAAGGGCTAGTTCATTCAAGACATAGACAAGGGCTAGTTCATCCGGGACATAGACAGGGCAGGCGAGTGCATCTACGATAAAGACGGGGCCAGTGCATGTAGGACAAAGACAGGCCAGTGGAAGCCATTGTTAAGAGAGAAAAATGACAAACATTTTGAAAACGCTGAGAAAACAATGACAGACAAAGGTTTTCCTAGGTAAATGATGGTTAACAACAACCCTAAAGGGCTGAGTAAGGCTTGATCTAGGTCCAGGTAGTGAAGGCGACCAAAACGCAGCAAAAAAAAGTACTTGCACCTGCTGGTTGCACAATGGGACCCATCAAAAGGGGTCCAATTGAAGTTGGGTTCTGGGGTTTGGTTTGTTGGAGAGGGGCGACTAAGTCACCGGAAGCACAGCCTAGATGGAGGTTGCACGTGCTCCCACGTGTCTAGTATAGAAGTAGTTTGGCGTGTGGGTGGTTGGTTCAGAGGGTGGGGTCAGTTGCCAAAAACTTGCTGAAGCGACGGTTTGAAAAGTCTCCAAAGAAGAAGAAAGTGTTGTCGGGTTACGATTTTAGTTATTTCCGCCGTCAAGCTCTGAATACCATGCTAAAATAGGAGAAAACATAAGGATAATTGAGTGAAAACCGTGTGTTAGAGTACACAGCAGTTGCTCTATTTTATAGTGGTCATTACAATAAATACTGATAATGAGTGGATATTCTTCTTTGTGCAGGCTTCTCTGGGTATGTTTGTCACTTTGGAAGGAGTCTTTGTACAACTATCAACGTTTTCTTGCATTCCCATTTGATGTCTCTTTGTTTGGGTAATACCACTGGTGATGGTTTTGCCATGAAAGTCACAAGTAATAGTCTTTGTATTGTTGATGTCTTTTAAACTATTCCACTGCCAAGTTATATCCAAGATATTAAAAGGTAGGCTTTACTAATGCATAGGAAGAGATTGATATAGAGGTAGAGGCAATGCTTTGTGGTATTCCCTGTGGTGGAGTGGATGAAGCTATTACGGATTCAGCCTTTTACAGAGGTTAAGCACAGATTGGAGAAGGAAGGAAACAGAACAGAGATGAGCATGCCAGAAAATGGCCAGAACAGATTGGTGTTCACCCAATATTGAGGGTGCCACCAGAAACTGGCCAGAAATGATCTGCACCACTGGATTCTGGATGTCAATTGACATTGGCTGCAGGAAATCTTGCCCGTAAGAGCTGGGGTTTGTTGGAGATGGTGAGAGGTAGGGTTTTGAGCAGGGGAGCACAAATATGGAGTATAAAGCATCTTTAAGTTACACAAAACCAAGTACAAACAGGGCTTTATGCCCATTGGAAAATTGCTGCTGAGATGGCTGCAAAAATTATGCAAAAGCGGCTGTGATGTGCACTACTCCAGCTGTGAAGATGAGGTATGATGTTAGAGGGGTTAAAGAAGTGGCAGGCACGATGCTCTGGAACGATGCCATAGTGCCATCACCAACACATGATTTTGGAAAAAACTAATATTTAGTGGTAAAATTCTTGGAGCTAAATTTAGGTTCAATTCAATTATCCCTATACAACAACAATAGATTTATCTCATTAGGTGAAGTTCACTACACGGATCATACAACAATTGGAACTAAATTTAGGTTCAATTCTTGTCACTCTACAACAACAACAATAGCCTTATCCCATTGGATGAAGTCGACTACATGGATCATGCAACAACATTTGGCACGATTAAAATCAAGTTCTCAAGGATATTATTCACCATGAGATCCCTTTTAATAATTTTTTCCTATACCCTTCTTAGTCTCCCTCTACTCCTCGCTGGGCAAAAAACCATTTGATCTACTTTCCTTAGTGATGTTTCTAGTAGTATTCTTTGCACATGTTAAAACTATCTTTAATAAACATTTTGTGATCTTTTCCTTGATAGTTGCCAAACCAATACCTCCTCAGATACACTCATCTTAACATACTAAGTTTTTCTTCTCCTACCTTTCTCTCCAATTATCCCTTTAAAGCCCAACATTCACTAAGATAGAGTGCAGCTGGTCACATAGCACTACAACAAAACCTCCCTTTGAGCTTGGTAGGTACTTTGCCATCACAAATTCTATCTTTTATTGGTCACTATCTATTTTCAGAAAACACTGACAATTTAACCTGCATTTAGTCGCGCATGATGGCTTGAAGGATGAGCAGTTAAGGGATTTGAGCAATTGTTTTTTCGTGGGTCCTTGTGTCAATGCCTGTGTCTGCATATATCTCATTAATAAAAATGTATGCTTGATTCACTGCATAAATTTATCTCGTTTGATTAACTGCATAAAAATGTATATGAGAATCTCATGCATACATTTTTATGCAGTTAATCAAATTCTAAGCAGCTGATTTGATAGACTAATGAGAACAGAGTTGACCTTACAATTAGATGGATGCTTGCTTGATTTCATCCTTTGTTTATGATATACTTTTTAATTTCCTTGCATGCATTTCCCAAGGAAGGGGATCCAGAATTGTGGGTTATATGTAAAACTTTTAAATGATGTACTCCCTCTGTCCCTATATATAAGACATAGATGACTAATTTACGGTTATTAAGAAAGTTAGTTAATTTAGGTATTAACATTAAATTTCTGCAATTGCAATATTTTTTCAAATTTACCCTTAACTTTATTGGGAGCCTATCCATCTTCTCCAGTCTCCATAAGAGAGAGAAAGCGACAATTCAGGGCATTTTAGTCAAGAAATAATTAATGCACAAGACAATGGAATGAAAATCAATTCTTATAAACTGGAACAAAAAAATTTAAAAACTATGTCTTATAAATAGGGACGGAGGGAGTATAACTAATGCTACTGGCTACAAGCATAGAGTTTCTATGATTGCTTGATTGTTTATCGAGATCATGAAATTTTCATTTGGAAGCAGCATATGGATAACTTACTATTTTCTTTTTTTTTAAATGGTGATCCATGTAAGCTTGCATTGAGATACATTCACTTGTACGTTATAATAAGGATATAGATTTGAGATAGGATTATTGTAATTTATTTTATGCACCATTAGATGACAATTTGTTTGTATTATTCTGTAAATTTCAAAACTTGTTGAAATATATGCTTGATATAGTCAAAATATGTTACACATTCTAATTTTTTATCAGACTCATGTTCACAGATCAAAGCATTACTTGGTGATTATGATGCCATCCATGTTCGTCGTGGGGATAAAATAAAGACCAGGAAAGATAGATTTGGTGTAGCAAGGAGCTTGCATCCTCACCTTGATAGAGACACCCGGCCAGAGTTTATGCTTTGTAGGATAGCAAAGTGGGTCCCACCTGGAAGAACCTTGTTTATTGCTTCAAATGAAAGGACTCCTGGATTTTTTTCACCACTTTCTGCGAGGTAATCATTCTCATGTTTACATTTCGGGGGGTAATGGGGTGGGGATTCTATGCAATAATTTCCTTTGGCTGCATAAATCACTTTGGATAGATTGACAGTTGTTAAAACAGGAGAAACAGAGGATAATTGAGTGTAAACCGTGTTAGAGTACATAACGGGGTGCATGTTTATATAGGTTAATTACATTAATGGTACATAAATAGAGGATATTTTGTTTCCTCTAAATAAGAGATTATGTTCCTATAAATTGCAATTATGAATAGAATCAAGATTAATATTTTGATTTTCAACATTTCCCCTCAAGCTGAAGCTTACTAAGCTTTCACCTTGTTACAATAAAATTTCCCAACTAATAAAAATAAAATATAAAACCATTTGAGTTCACTGAAAAAAGTGTCTGAAAGACAACTCAGCTTTCACCTTGTTACAATAAAATTTTCCAACTAATAAAAATAAAATATAAAACCATTTGAGTTCACCGAAAAAAGTGTCTGAAAGACAACTTAGGATCTTGGTGAAGTCGGGGAATATTGCTATAAAGAGAGCTGGAATATACATCAGCCTAAGAAAGCAAGTTTCGACTTACTTAAAACCAACATTTGGAAGCTTCAAACTAATAGTGGAATCCAAAATTATTTAAACTTGGAAAGAAAGAAAATTGTCCTAAATAACCATTGGCAAAGATAATCATGGCACAAACATGCAACCAGCAGAGCACATAAAAGTCACCAAGAAGCACGCCGAAAAAGGACAGTGATATGATGGGCAACCAGAAAATTCGTCGCTGGAAAATGAACAACGATCAAAAGGCAGTGGCCGGGAAAACACGTTGGAAAAAGACGGCGGTAGGAATGGTAACTGGGATATTCTTTGTTGGAAATGAGCGGGGAGCAAAATGCGATGGCCAAAAAACATGTTGGAAATGACGCCGGAAAGTCTCCGGAAAATGAAAAGACTACCGAAAAAGGTAGGGAAGAAGAAAGGGTCACCGGAAACTGAAAATTGGTCAGCGGAAGAAGGGTGACACAAAAAGGTCCACCGGGGATAGTAGGTCCCCGGTGGGGCACGATTTTCTTTTATCCCACACTGCTGGGATCTAGATACCATGTTAAGTCAGAACAGAAAACATTATAGAGAATTAGGCAATAACGTGTGTTAGAGTACACAGCGGGGTGCATGTTTATATACGTTAATTACATTAATGGTACATAAATAAAGGATATTTTGTTTCTTCTAAATAAGAGATTATGTTCCTATAAACTGCAATTATGAATAGAATTAGAATATTAATTATGATTTTCAACAACAGTGATTAAAATATTTGTGATTAATATTATATGAAGCAAACACTGGTTATTTTATACTCATGGAAACAAAATGCTTAAGCTTGTCATTTATGTTATGCAGGAAACTCTTGTCATTTTTAAGTTTAGGTTCAGTTTTATTTTAAAAATTTGCAATAGTTGGTAGTATGGTAATATGCTTCTCATCGAACCCTCTCTGAAACTTGAGACTACTCTCTACAATCTTTAAGCTGTAGTTTTTTTGCCTCTTCATTTTTTGTTGTACCCTTTTAGCTGTTTTCTGATGCATTATTTGTGGCTGGTTATTAGATTTGACTGCTTATGGACAATAATTTCTAGTCCATATTCTTTATAGAAATTGTTGACAATGATATGCTCTAGCTTTTGGAGCAAACATTTGGCAGTGCACCAAATACTGTTACTTTATACTCTTTATCACTCAATTACAGGTATAGAATGGCATACTCATCAAACTATAGCCATATCTTGGATCCGTTAATTGAGAACAATTACCAATTATTCATGATCGAGAGGCTTATAGTGATGGGTGCTAAAACGTTCATTAGGACATTCAAGGAGGATGAGACAGATCTTAGCCTCACTGATGACCAAAAAAAGAACACTAAACTTTGGCAGATACCTGTTTACCACGCGGATGAAACTTGCTGACGAACTAGACCTAACATGCTACAATTTCTATGCAACCCACATGAACTTAAAAAAACTTGCATCCCCGAAATCTTTAGGAAGAAATTCTTGCAATGGAAGATATGAGAGGTGATTGATTAGTTTGTGTTGTAAATTATGATGTGAGCTACAGTCAAGATTTAATTAATTCATTAAATGTATGTACTTGTCTCATAGTAAAGTTTAAATGAACTCTAATTTTTTATGCTTAATGATCATTTTAATCCATGCAAAATACATATTTTTTACCTCAGCAATGATATTCGAACACCCATTTTATTCAAACACAAATAACATCTATAATTTTTCGCTATCTCTCTTATTACATTACCTATATTTTTCTCTCCTTGGTGTCACTCGGGTTCAATTGGGAAACAATCAGGGGGTCTAGACACTCAACAAAATCGGAGGATATTAGAATGGTGAGAACTAGTAATAAAACTGGCCTAGAGTAGGCCAAAACTAGTCAAGAATTAGTGCTGCAAACCAGTATGAACCGGTCTTTTCTATATATATATTTTAATCTTTTGAAAATTTAGTATAAAATATTTTAAGATAAATAAAAATATGGTGATATAAGGTTGGTGGGTGCGAAGGGAAGGAAAAAGAGGTTGCCAATTTGACTCATTTGGTTAACAAAATAATTAATAAAACTAACAATTACTAGTTGTCGATAAAAATAAAATAAAGCACATTTAATAAATATTTTAAATAGATATAAACTACTTTATCAATTATTATTAATGTTTTTCTTATAAAAATATAATTTCTTTATTTATATTAATTGATAGTGTTTTATATCTTGATTATTATAGGTCTATATGGACATTATTGTATTTTATTAAAATTTTAACTTAAGTATTATGATATTTGATTAGACTTTTATGTAAATTTTATGAAAATAATTTTTATTTTAGTTGTTAAAGTTACAAAATTATGTGATATTATATTTATTTAACATTATTTTATAAAATATTTAGTTATTATTATTATTATTATTTTACTAATACTAGTTCAATCACAGTTCAATAACCGGTATCTTTATTGATTTAGTGACAGGTCTACCTTTAAAACATGTTGTTCCAAACTTTCAAATATCCCTTTCGACCTTTATAATAAGGTTCAAATTAAAAGTGTGTTTTGATCTTTTTTAATACTTCTAATCTAAATGTATATTGTATTCATTATTTTTCACAAAAAAAATATCCTTAATTGAAGTCAACTTTAGAGTAGTGTTACAATGAAAGAAACATAAATTATTAATGCTAATTAATTTGTTAACAATGATAGCTTTGAAAAAAAAAATATTAATTAGGAGAAATTTAATACTCTTAACTAAACTAATCAATTTTCTTAATCTTTAGTAAATTAGTTTATTTGAAACTTATAAAAAGGACCAACAAGAGTATTATTTTCTTTAGGCTATTATATGTTTTTCTTCTCGGTAAATATTGAAAAGTTTAATCTTAATCCCTACAAAATTTTTTGTCTGTTTTCTTCTTTGCATTTTTGTAATTGTTACTTTTTGGTTGGTTCGGAACTTAGTTTGGATAGTCAAACTTATGTGTTTGATACATTTTTCTTTTAGCACCCCCACTTAATTTCTTGCACTCCCACTTTGCTTATTGCACCTTTCACTTTGTTTATTTCACATCTATGTTTTAATTTTAATTTTTAACTTTTAGTAATGTTATTAAAAAATTTTTAAAAAATTGAATTGTTATACAAAATGAGTAGTCATACAAACATGAAAGTAATTTGAATTGACCTAGTTTTGAAATGACAATAATACCATATTGTTACTTGAATCTAACTTCAAATAGAAAACTAACATCTAAATTCCCAAATTACCTAGACTCATAAACAAATTCACTACTTAGATAACAAAACCAAGCACTAGGCATTTAAGGAAAAGTTATTTTATGGTCTAAAATTACAATCATGATCTGTTACAATCAAGATTCGAACTATTTTTTAGGAAGAAGTTGTTTGTATAGACCCATATAGACAGAGTAAACATGACGATCTTTGACACTGATTTGATGGGTGTTGGTGTGCTTATAGAAATATTTGAGTTGTTTAGCGTTGCAGCAACCCAACATTTGCCCGGGAAACAAGAACAACCAATTCATAGCCTTTTTCTTAGTGTTAGTGAGGATCGACTCCACGTTATTTTACAAATTAGTAATTTAAAAAAATTAAAAATTAAAAAATGTATAGGTGAAATAAGTAATGTGAAAATGCAAGAAATAAAATGGGATGCTGAAAGAAAAATGCATAAACACATAAATCTAACAGTTATTTCAACCAAATTTCAAACTAAAAAGTAACATATTAAAAAATCATATTGACAGAAATTTTCTGTAATGATTAAAACACTCAACTTTTTTATATTTGTCGGGATTAAAAATATATATTAATCTTTTTTCTTTTTTCTCACTAAATGCCACTTTAGTAAGTCACGTGTCATGACAAGTGTGTATGTAAAGTATATTTTGTATAAAACATGTTTTGTATAAACAATTTTTGGCTGTTTTTAAAATTGCCAAAAATTATACTCTAAAAAGAGAAGGGATTGAAATCCCTGGACACATGACAAACATCAGAAAAACAAAAGAGGGGGCACGCGTGGAGGTGATTCATTCTCATTTGCACATACACACACACTTGCTTATTGGTGATTCATTTTAATTTCATTTGATTGTACTAATTGCTTTCTTATTTCTTCACACGGAGTCAAGAGACCAAATAGAGCGTGAATATGAATTGGTAGTGCCCATGACCCGTTTGTGAAAATGCCTGAGAGAGACCTTTCTGCATTAAACTATGAACATGGTTTCATGTCTGTAAATTGAGGTCTCAGCTTTATTTCCTCCCCCATGTGAGTTTATTTTGTTTGTTGACCCCACTTTGTAATTGATTACTTAGTTAAATTAAATGAAAAGGATTGATTCTTATATGTGAAGACTTTCTTTTCTGGTGTAATGACTTGCTTCCTCGTGCATTTTGTATTTAATAAGATTGGTTTGGCAATTGATCCCATCCTGTTTTTTTGTTTTGTTTTGTTTGAAGTCAGCACCTTTGACTTGATACGGGTTAGCAAATATGAGTGAAGAGTCTCATTCTAAAGTAGAGGCTATAGATCTCTTATGTCGGTTGGAGGATCTCATCGAATCTGATGCTCTAATGTAAGGTTTAATGATTGATTTCATGCACACAAGCTCATATAATACGTGCCCTAATGGTTGCTTTAGAAACTTATGTACTTTCTAGCATTCGTGTTAATCAATAAGCTGTCTTCTATTCTAGCTTTAAATTTTTCATCATGAATGCTTAATAGTAAAAAAAATGAATTTGCATAAAAACTAATACTAATTTATTTCAGTAAATTTTGTAAACTTCACTCGTATGAAGTCTCTGGATGATATAAAATATTGCAAGATATAACCTTGATTGATGAAATAACTACAATCTTCATTCTTTGTTGTTTGATTTAACTATATTGTGTTTCCTCCTTTTAATATGTTTTTGGATCTAGTGATGAGCTGGGCTTTATTCATCCATCTCAATTTTACTTGCTAAAGGAAGAATCAGACAGGGTAGTAAGCTCTGAGGAATCTTCCAAACAAGACAACCTATATTTCTGGAACAGAGATCGTAAATTGGGAATTTCAACTCATATTCTTCTACCGTTATATGGAGCTGCTAAACATGCGTTTATGACTACATTTAAACAATACAGGATGTGTGACAATCAATCTGACAAAGTTGGATTTTGTTTACCTGCCTCTTCTTCCTTCGATCATCTTGAAAGTACACTTCTGAGAGACAGCAAGTCTCTTCTGCTGCTAAGCTGCGATTTTATGACAGCATGGAATTGCAGGTTCTTCACTTTATCTTTTAATAATTTTTATGACTTTTGTTTTACATCTATAGGTCAACATCATAAGTTGACAGATTCCAACAAACTGTTTCAAACTGCTCAAGATAACAGATTTATTTGTGGAATTATCCTATTTTCAAATGTCCAAATGATATCATATGTGATCGAAAGGTGCCTCTTAAGCTAAAATCAATTTTTTTTTTTTACTGCAGTCATAAGCTTAGTGTTGCACAAAATGTTGTGATGTATGAGGGAACATACAAGTTAGAATTTGTAATGAATGCATTAAAGAGAAAGTAGGGTAACATCTATTGAGGAAATATGGTAGGAATTTGATTTGTTACCAACTTCTCAAGTTTTTCTGTGCATATTGCAGAAAGTTAATGGTGTCCAAGAAGAAGCAGCTCTCAATGTTTGTAGATGAACTTCTCCTGTCCGAACTTGTGCTCTCATATTCACCCAAAAGTGAACAAGCTTGGAATCATAGGTATTAAATGTGAAGCTTCTTCTGGCTTTGTCCCCATCACTAAAGAATAAATGTTTTTTTTTATGAGTAGATTTGAATGTTGAATATTAATTGATACTGAGGCTTTGGAATGTGAATAGAAATCTGATGTATAGATATTTAGGCGGCAGGTGATCAAGTCAATCTCTGCAAGCTGTTCAAATTTCAAAGAGATTTTGGGAAAAGAATCTGAGCTGGTGGAAAAAATAGCTGAGGTCTAATTTCAATACAGGAACATCATACTATTTAAATTGGAGATGTTTTATTTTATGTTTTTATGATTGATGGTTTGCGTACATGAGAGAATGATAATTGTTGCATACATGAGAGAACATCAAACAACAGATCTGCTGATGATTTTTTTTTTTTTGATAAGTGATTTGCTGAAGATTTCAATTGATTTATATAATGCTTCACCTTTCTGTCATCAAGATTAGAGACTTCATGTCAGATGAAATATTATTTTGAATGAACTATCTGTTTTTATGTACCCCATCATTTACAGAGACTTCGTGGAATCACTGTTGTTGGTTAATCTCATACATGGCTATCGAACAGGTATTGATTCTATGACATATATTTTTATTTGTTGCAACTTGCAAGTGTTATGATGTGAATTCTGGATCGAATTGCATGGTAAAATCATGAAATGCACTAGCAAATAGCAATCAGTCATGAAAGGTTGTGCATGTAGTCTACTCCGGAAAGATTATACACTGTGGTAGCAGTAGCAGTGACATAGTTGTTATCTCTTTTGGAAATGTCTTGTCGCATGTGCTCATATGTAGTTTTATTTACCCTAGTTGTTGGAGACTTGGAGCTAAGGGATACATTAACCCTATTATATTCCATGTCTAGTTGGATAGAATGGGCCCATTCCCATGTTTGGTTAGCTCCTCCGACAGGGAATGGACATTCCTTCTCCATCTCCCATTGCCATGCCATAAAAAATATTTCCATCAAATGAAATATGACCTTAGTTGTCATCTCAACTTAATGAATGGTTCTCATGAAGCTTTACCTATTTAGGTTCTGTATGAATTAAAGAAATCCAGAAGTTGGGTTGCACTGCATGTTGCTGATTATTGTTGTTTTCATTATCGCAGAGTAAGTTGTGATTTACTTGCTTGAACCTGATACTGAATGATTATAATTTCCAAATTATAAACATTTTGAGTTGAGTAAGAACCATAGTTTTGTATGTCCTTTGATGAACTTAGGATTCTTCACTTGAGTCTTGACAATAATAGTTTCCATATTACATTGCAGTGAATATTACAGAAAATTATGGAGAACCAAAATTCCGTGAAAGAAACTGTATCTTGTAGTCATAATGCTGATATTGCCCAAGCCTTGAAGGTAATACAATGTACTAATGTATTGTACTTGATCTGATAGACTCTTTATTTTTAGTCAGTCATACTATGTTTGGATTGATATAATGGGATGGAATGACAATAGGCAGTGGTTGTTGCAGTTGGGTTGCTGTAACTGAGATGTTGTAGTGTGGCATCATGTGATGCGGTTTGTGATTTGAATCACTGGCTTCAAAATAGGATGGATTGGAATCTGTTGGATTGTATTCCTTTCCCTTCTATTTCATTCTACTCTTTTATTTTTCTTAACCTCCAATTTCAAACAATGGTATGTGATGATTTTCTTCCATTTCATTTAATTAGACCTATCATTAATTCATTACTCATTAGATATCCAAATATAGCCTCAATCTCTCATAGAAATATAGAAGGGAAAAACAAGAACTGCAGATTGACTAATGGATTTGACATTACTGTATCACCTTGACCTCATATGACTAGTAGCAGTACACAAATATAGTTTTTAACCATGTGGCAATTCTGATTTGACAGGATGAACTTGATTGGAATGAAACATTGATAAATCGTTATGTTGGAAGAGAGGTAGGTAACCTTTGTTATTAATTTTTGTTTCTTATTGGTCAATGGTCTTCATCATTTGCCACTAAAGTGATTCCTGGATCAGCTGGAGTTTTATAAATAATTTTTTCATTCATTATTTACAGGATTTTTGGATTCTTGAAATTCGAGAATATCATTTTCTTGTCTTATGACATCAAATTGTCATCTTTTAGTTATTTATGGTGCCTTGAATGCAAGTAGCTATTCTACTTCAGTAGTTTTCTTACCAGTTTAGACATTCAACATTGCTCATTTTCAACAGGCTCTATGGCTTCATCGTTGCTTCCTTTCCATGTGTTGGATAAATACTTTCCTGCTTGATTCTGGTGATGCATCCTACCATTTCAAGGAGGCAATCAGCATGCATCATGACTTGACTTTGGCACCTTTTTGCAGAATGAATTATGTCTTCTCCACTCCTGCTCAACTTTTGTCGATGATGATTTTGTGGATGTCCAAGCACAAGCTGCATATTCTGCTAGTTACATACTGTGGTTAAAAGTGGTATGTGGATTAATTTTCCTTTAGACTTTACATTTTAAGACCACTTAGCTGAATTGCTTTCTCTGGTGTCTTGCATGTATGATGTGCATCAGCAAATCCCCCAGCCTCTGGAGAATAAGCTCCTAGAGAAGATAAAAGATGTAGATCTGAAGACCTTGCTGGATAAGTCATGCCCAGGAGATCCTCACTGATCAATTACTTTTATGAACTAGATGGAAGCATATGTACTATGTGGGATGGATTAGATCTTGTTAATTTCAACAATGAATTTCTCTTATATTTGGCTCCTCTGATGTGCACCCTTCTCTTTAGAGGGTTAAGTGCCAAGTTGTTATAACTCCACACATGTATTTGAATAAATAAATAAAATCCATAGGGTTAATGTATGGTTTAGAAGTTTTTCCATGCATGTTTTCTTGCAGCACTGAGAAAGTTTACAAATATAATATTTTACTTTCCAAAGAGAGATGTGTAAATAACATTATTGTAACACAATAGATACAATTATCACAAAGAAGAAAGACAAAAGAACAAACAACAACCAATGATTTGTTTACTATTCTAGACTACCCCTAATAACGAAGGGTATAGGATACCCCTAAATGTAAAATGTGTATTGATCCTCAACTATATAAGGCTCCTTCTGAAGTCTTAATAAACAAAGTTTTTTTATGAGATAAAGAGAAAGAAAATTTTGTTTCAAAAACTTCGCAACTCTTCTAATTTTTTATTTTAGAACTTATTCTCCTTCACTACTAATATGTGGTTGTCGCTTACAAGCATCTTCAATTGTATTTTCTAACTTTATAAACTTCCGTTGCCTATTATTATTATTATTATTATTATTTTAATTTATATCTATTACTATTATTCGATTAATTAAAACTATATCTAGAACCAACATGTGCCAATGGAGCAACTATGAGCGAAAAGAAAAAAAACACGAGGGCCATAAAGAAAAATGAAAGAAAGGCCATTAAAGTAGATTAGTAATGAGTTAAATGAAATGTTAAAAAACTATCCTCGCAACAAAACAACACGAGCTAGGCTCAGCTTCATACCAAGTCTGTTGTTGCAAAAATAAAGAAAAAGACAAAAAAAGGTTTATGAGATTTCTCTCGCTTGGCATATTGGTCATACTAAAATAGAAAAAGGGTTTTCTACCCTAACATTGAAAGAGAATGAGAACGTTCGCTTCTCCTGTGTGCATGTGCAATATTTGCGGTAGCAACGGTGGTACAACACGACTATGGCGACGCGAGGGTCACGCCGTCACGGCAGTATAACGTGACCTTGAGCTTGGGTTAGGATGAATCGATTTCACTCAGGGTGGTGGTGGGCTTGATGGTAATGGGTGGTTTGTGCGGTGGTTGGGTGGTGCTTCGCATGGTGGGGCACAGCGGCTGCGGTGGTTGGGTGTGCCGATGACGCAATTCAGACTAGCAGCGACAATAGAAGCTTGTGCGTTGGCGGCACGATTCCCACCCAGCGGTGGTCTTGGGTGGCGACGCCGCTATCGTTCATGCGAAAGGGAACAAGGTAATTGATTTGACTTGGTTTCTTTTGCTTGCTTTCTTTGGGTTCTGTTTGCTTGTTACTAGATTTGGGTTTAGGATTTGGGGGTGACTGAGTTTGGTTTCGGTTAAATGTGAAAGAGGTGCAATGACTCTGTTTCTGTTTTGGGTGTGAAATGTTTCAACTCTGTTTTTTTTTTGTTACTATATATGTGATGGAGTTAGAGGCATGGTTCCTATGTTTTGGATTGTAAGGGTTTATTAGAACAATCACCACACAATTTATTTATTTTAGATTACATGAAACCTTGTTGTTAGTCCTTTGCCTTTTTTTTAGTTTGGCTTTTTAAGTTTGGGTTCCTTGTTTACATGATTAAAACAGTTGTATTTGATAAACTTGATTTTTCTGTTTTGCTCACTTGGTTTATTTTCCCTTATTTTTACATGAATGAAACATGTGTATATCAAATAAAAGAAAGACTAGTAGAAGTAAAGAAATATCAAAAGGAAGCATAAAAGTACTAGACATATGATTCTCATAGTATTCAAATAGAAAAAGGAAAGGAAAAATTCACATACTAGCTGAAGTGTAAGGACAATACTTACCCATTGCATGCCAATCCTTCTAGCTTTATATTCTGGTAAAACTCATATTACATTTTTACTCTACTCTTAAAACTCACTTACTAAATGCTTGTTTCTTCTTTTTTCAGAATTCTCTTTTTTGGTCCAAAAAAATCTCCCCTTCTCTTCCTTCCAACCAAGGTATTTATATGCATGAATGAGTTTTCCTTATTTTAAAAAATTTCTTTGCTTGCTTGTAGGTACATCTTCTGAACTAGCCACCACCTATGTGTTGTGCCTAGGTTGATAGAGTTGCTGCCTATGTTGATAGAGCTGCTAATTGAGATCACAAGGATTAACTTTTCCTTGTTTTTTTTCTTTTGCTACCTCTTTCTTTCTTTTGCTTTGAATTGATTTGGGCCTGTATCACCTTTAGGCTTGTATCACCTCTAGCCTTGTAATAGAGTAACCTGAAAAATGACAAAAGATTGGGTTTCTTGCCCAACATATTATTGTGCATTTTTTTTCTTCCTTTTTCTTTCCCTTTCTTTTTTCAAATGTGGCACAACACAATTTGTGAAATTAGCGCAATCAAATAATAATGATGATGATGATGACAACAATAGTTAAAACAATTAGACAAACAAAATTGGGTGTTGACAATTGATAGGCTATTGTGATATTGATTATGCTGGAGATAGACTTAAAAGAAAAAACACCAGTGGAGGTTGCCACTTTATTGGAGACAACATGATGTCATGGTTCAACAAAAAGCAAGGAACAATAACATTATTATTACAGTAGACACAGAATACATTTCAGCATCAATTTGCTACTTTCAAATATTGTGAATCAAGAATCAACTTGAAGACTACAACATATTTGAGAGTAACATTCCTATCTTATGTGATAATATTCCTGTCATTTCTCTTTCTAAAAATCCAAGCATGCACTCTAGAGCTAAACATATAGAGATAAAACATCATTTTATAAGAGATCATGTTCGAAAGGGTATTGTTAATTTACAGTATGTTCATACAAATGATTAACTTGCTGACATTTTTACAAAACCCCTTACTGAAGAAAGACTAATCTTTTTGAGAGAAAGGATTGGGATGGTCTTTGTTGAGTGTAGTTTCATCTCCATCTGTAGTCATTAACCAAACAGAAGGACTCATCGTCTAGTGTTTAGTTAAGTGGCAACATGTTCATGTCATGTGTCTCTCAATCCAATGTATGGACAGATGACAAGTGATTTTCAAAAATATTTTTCAAACTTAAAGTAGTCGAAGAGTTGCTGAGTCATTAACCCAAAACAACACATTAAATGCCATTTATGAGTCATTTTGAAACATTCTCTACCTCTTTGCCTCCTATTTAATGCGTGTTCACTATGTTTTAAAGCCTACCATTACCAAACTTGAACTCCAAGTTTCTTTCTTCGCCTCTCTCACTCTCACAAACCCTAAACCTAGAAATAGAAACCCTAAACCTCTCATCTCTCACCATGGCTAAAGGTTCCTCCAAGGGATCATCCGCCTACTAGTCACCTTCTACCATATCTTCGGCCAATGATGAACCAACTGAAGAGCAATCAGTGTCTCCAACATCCTTCGAAGAATCCAAACAAATCGAAGCACAAAAGGATATAACAAGGCACAAGAACCTTCAACTAGCCAAAGCCATTATGATTGCTTTGCGTGGACCTAACATTGGGGTTATCAACATGGAATACTTCATCAATCTTGACTACCTTGAGGAGCGTGATCTTAACGTCTCAAGGTATTTCGAGTTGTTTGGAACCCGAGGGTATTTCATTGACAAGCAGAAGATCTCCTCGGGTTTGATAAAGGAGTTTTGGAAAAATGCGACATTTGAAGGGAATAATATGATGAGCACCATCTATGACACCAAAGTAACAGTCTCCCCTTCAATCATTGCTCAAACCATTGGATGTGAGCTCCATCCCAACTACTTCACAGATGATTGGGACTCTAGGTTGGGCAACACTAGGGCTGTTGAAAAGGTCATTCTTGGACCTAACTTCACCAAGGAATGCGTGAAGAAGTTGCATCCTCCATCCTTCACTCCCTTAGTGAAGCTTTTACTCAACATCCTCAACAAGACCATCCTTCACAAGGTTGGGTCTTGAGACCATGTCTCAGCACTGCACAGGTTCATCCTCTACCACTTGATTGAAGGTATCCCATTTAACCTTCCACACACTCTCTTTGTGAACCTAGTGAACCATATACAATCCCTCTCTCCATTAGCAACCACTTACTATGGAGCCCTGATCAGCAGAATCCTTTGGGACCAGAAGGTGAACACAAGGCTGATGCATGACATCCATGTTGGGGAAGTTGATGAGATCTCCTATGTCAAGGAGCACGACCTCTATGTCTACCAAAGGCAGTTCACGTTTGCAAGCTTGATCAAACTGAATCTTGGGTTCCCTATCAAGAAGGGATAGAAACCCAGATTCAGTCCTCTTTCTCAGTCAGATGATGAAAACTAGATTAACGGAGCTCAAAAGATGGAGGGGAAACGCCCTTTCGATGAAGCAGCATCTGTGAGATCTCTTATTCCAAAGATGAAGGGACTCTTGATAGCAAACCAACAACCTCTGATGACCACGAGGAAGGCTGCATAGTCTGAAGAAGAGCCTACTGCCAAGGAGACCAGACAGTCACGACAAAAGGCTCTTATTGCTCGACCCAAGATGCCCCATACCATAGGGTAGGAGACATAGAAAGGGAAGAGTGTTCCTAGTGTCACCACCTTAGTCTGCTGCTACCAAAGTCGACTTGGCCAAAGTCGTGCAAATCGCCAAGTGATAGAGTGTATTTTAGCATAGTCTAGAGTTTCATTTGGCAATCTAGACATGTTTTTACACTTCATTTTGACCATTTTAGCAGAGTTTTGTAATATTGGGTCATTTTGGGTCTAAGTGTCTAATATTACTATTTTTCATGTTTTATTGGTGCTTTTGACACTGCCCTTGTGCAGCCCATAACTTTTGACACATGTCTTCGATTTTGATGATTTATATCTTGTTTAAAATCTAAGGAGGAGATCTGCAATTTCGTATCTCACAAGGATTGACCAATTCGGATGTTACAGAGGTCAAATCAGGGATTCAATGTTTCGGCATTGCACTTGTATAATTTTGTTTCAATTTGTAATTAAGGACCCTTTGATAATTTTAATTAGTTAAGGTAGTATTTTAATTAGTGGGTTTTAGTCCTCCTTTGGAGGCCCACATTTTTAGTCCATCATATATATAGTTTTTCCCCTTTGTAAAAGGAGACACATTACTTCATTTTATAAAATTTTCAGCTTTAGAATTCAAAGTGCTCTCTTCTTTTTTTTTTTTTTTTTTTTTTCTTCCTTTCTTCTTCATTTTCGTGCATACCCATTGGAACTCCCATGAAGATCTTCATGGTGGGATAAATCTGTTTGCGACTCAAGGATCAATGTGCTTGTGGATAATATGAGTTCCTCTATTCCTAATTTCGAATTGTGCTCATGATTTCCCCTTTCCCCCTTTTTCTGATTTTCAATTTCCTTGTTTAATGTATGATTATGATTAGATTAGGGAATTGAAATATGAATTTGGATCAATTGCAATTGATTGATTGTGGTTTAATACGAAACGTGTGTGAATTTGGGAAAATTAGGAATGCGATAATAATCCATATTTTTTTGAATAAATGTGAGGTGATTGCCTCAAATTTCGTATCACTTGGAAATTCATGAGCATGAATTTGACCTATCTTTGCTGGAACTATGATTATTTCTCCATAAGCATAGATTCTTGAGTTGTATCTCTTTGATTTTGTTTTCGTTTATTGATTTAAGTTGCTTTGTTTGCTTTAGTTTCTTGAAAATCACATAAAATGCCTCTTGTTTTGAATTGAATGTTTGATGAATTGTATATTCGAGAAAATGACCTGAGTTACCCTTATATTACAAAATTTATTGGGCAACTTAGTTTCTTTTGACGGGGTGTTCGACGCGCGCTCGTCACCAAGTAGACATTGATAGTTGTTGAAGAAGACAAAGGGAGCAACAATGATGGTTTTGTCTTCAAATGTCCTCATCGTCCAAGCAACCCACAAGGAGAAGCTACTGCACCATCTGCTTTGTAAAGGAATTGGAGAAGGTTCTTGTGCCTCAGGCAACCTCTCAAAAGCTTTTAGTGAAGGAGGTGCTATAGGAAGACAACATGTCTTGGCTTCCACCACCTCCTTCCAATCCCATTGTAAGTAAGCTTGTCATTATTGATGCACACGTGGAAGTCCTGTTGTTGTAGCTGTTATGTTTGTAGTCCCCATCCATCCAGCCAAAACATGCACCACAAAATGTCTAAGGAGAAATCCTCCACAGACTACCCTTCCCACTTAAACATAAGCCCAAATAGAACCTCTGTCTGTATCCACCACTTAGACGATGAACTCACCGTCTGTTTCTACTACATAGACAATCACACCCACTCCGTTTGTATCATCTATCTAGATGAAAGGCCAAACACTAATCTCATAGTCTGATGCTCCTTCACAAACTATGAATGAGCCACTGTTTGAACCCACTGTTTAGACAGAAGATATCCTACTATGCGCTCCCACTAAATAGACAATCACTATTCAAACTGCTCAACTTCCATCCACATCCCCCCAAACACCACCTGACCTTATAATTCTACCACCCTCTTCTCCATCTCACATTAGCATGTTGGTAATGACTGACACCATAGTCACTTACCAACATATAATGGAGACTAAGGTACTTGCCATACTTGCAGACCCATGAATTGCCAGACCCTACGTACTAATAGCATGAGGTGAGCACCTACTATTAGCTTCACCTACTCCTCCACCTACATCATGGCACGTTGCACAGTTCAAGAGATTCTCACTCCTATGGCTCTTTGAAAATGGAGAAAGCAGCCAGTACCGGGCAGAGACAAGGGTCATCCAAGCACCAGACCATAGTCACCATAGAATCACGATTGTCTCAACATGCCCTTGGGAAAGGTACTTATAGTACCAGAATCATTCCTTTAATGAACATTGTGCCCTACCGGACGATGCCATCTAGTGGCAATACTCACCCTGGGAAAGGATTGAATCTCTCACTCTAAACTTTAGACCGACACCACTGTAGGAAGTTCTAGGAGTGATCCCATTCATCAAGCCTCTTAGGATTGAGAGCTTAGAACCCTCCTTGGAAGATGATGCTACTTATGCTGCAAGAAGAAGAATTTGCCTCTATCTCTACCTTGGTCAAGCAGTTGGCTCATCAATTAGCTTGTGCTCTCTTGGGCACATACCAAGCAAGTAGATCCACTGAAGACTCTACTCCCCTCACACTTTCAGTCAAGAAGCAGCTTGTTGCACAAGTCAGTAAAAAGGGAAGCAAAGATCTTCTTCAGTTAGCCAAACCACTAGTGCATATTCATCCACTGCATCTACATCTGCACTCACTCCTTCCAGTAGACACTTGCTACATACCATCTGTTGAAGACTTTAGAGTCCTCAAACTCTTGAAGTTCCAACAACAGGCTCCTTGCAAGTTCTATCCACTTGCATATTCGAGAGAAGATTGAATTGCTAGTGACTCCATACCACATAGCCCTAAGGTTGCCACTAGTTAATCCAAACAAGCTAAAGGGAAAGATGATCAGCTGACCACACTTGCCTCCAAAGAATAATGCATTCAACGATAATGCATTGAGCAGTTGCTCGTGCATACGCTTGGCAAGATCACATGGTAGCCATCAACATGCCCTTCCTCACTGAAACAGGTTGAGAAGGAGGAGACAAAAATTGTTGGTGAAGGTGACATAGCGCCATGCTTTTACAACATAACACACATAGTGGTAGTCCCAATTGTCACTGTTGCACCAACCCCTAATGATGAAGTCCATGCAAGACGACTGTTTGAAGAATACCATGAGGAACTACGTGCTTAACAGGCTGCTCAAGCACTAGTTGAATCAGCTAAGGCTATGAGATTGGAGGAAGAAATTGTTAGAATCCGCTGGATAAATCAAGAAAGGGGTGAATTGATATTTAAAAAATTTTGTTTTCATTTTCAAAGTTAAAAAGAATTCACCCACTCACTTGAAGTTTTTCGCAGAGTTTTCACAAATAAGTTGTTGATAGAATACCAACGTAGAAACTCAATGAAAAAAGTCTTGTTAGAAAAATTTAATCAATAATAATAACAACAAGACAGTAATAGAGAGATGAGGGAAAGAGAGATCAAAACCCAAGATTTATATTGGTTCAACCACAACCCGGTCTACATCTAGTTCTTCCTTACCCCGACGAGTTCCACTATGATTTGAGTTACAAACACTATGCACACACAAATCACAACATTTTACCCTTGTTCACAACACGAACAAGTACCTATGCGAGAACGTGAAACACCATCACCACTCAAGCACTACATCTAGGAAACCCTATCCTAGAAAAACAAGTGTTTAGGAAACCCTATCTAAAACACTCAACACTTAGGAAACCCTATCCTAAAGTGCCAAAACCAGAACCAAAGAAAGAAGAAGGTTTAATAACAAAAGCACCTAGATTGTGCAGATATATTAGTATAAAGGCTCAAAAGGAAAGCACCAAAGTGTGCATGTATAGCTTGAAAAAGCTCGAAGAAAAAGCACCTTAACGTGCATATATAGATGAAGAAATAACTTTTTCTATAAAGAGATTTAGTTGTATGAAAAGCACAATTGAAATTCAACTCAGAAAGATATAGCCGTAAGGAAAGGATTGAATTCTCTACAATTGAGTTGATGCATAATGCAAACCCAATAGGTTCTCTTTATAGTGTTTATGGAATCTTATCTTGGAAGTAAATATAAGATTTGGATATGAGAAGGAATTAGTGTATAAGATAAGATTTGAGGGAAAAAGGTTACACAATCAAATAAGATCTGGGTCAAAAGATATGAAAAGAATTTAAGAAAGATCAGATTGGATATATTTCAGAATGACTGTTATACTAGATGTAATCGATTGGAGTTGAGAGTAATCGAGTATCTCGTATATCAGAAGATGGTTTTTGTTTGTTGTCATCAATTGAAATTGATTGCAGCATAATGGTAATCGATTGCAATTGAGTCAGAGCCAATTCTAAGATTTAGAAATTGCATTTTAATCAATTTCCATATCTCACAATCGATTAACTCGAGGGCGGAGACAAATTAGAATTAGATTGGCTCTCTAGTAATCGATTCCCAGATAGTGTAATTGATTGCAAAGCTCAAAATCAATGTTTTGAAAATGCAAGTCATCTTTGAATGCTAAGATAAAAGTGTTGGAAATTTTTTTGCAAACATCCTAGCAAATATAACTTAGTCTAAAACACACAATACAAAGTCATCATCTATACATGTTATGACTTAAAGAAAAATAGACTAACTTAGATAATGGGAAAAGACTTAGAGGCATGAAAATACCAAAAACTAGATGAAGCCTTTAATCTTCATAAGCAAAGCTCCGAGACTTAAATCATTGAAGATCGAGCTGTTGAGTTGGCTCAGGAAATAGCAGACATAGTAGATGTTGAAGCTGCTATGGATGAAGCTACTACTGTTTATGCTGATGAGCTGCTTGAATAGACAACATAATCTCAACCAGAACCAGCTCTTCAAGACCTAGTGCCCACTCTTACTCGATCAAGAACTCCACTCCTATATGAAACCATCAATGCAGCAAGTGGAAGTGATTCAATCTAAATCAATGTCCTCAAGTTTTTGAAGGATGAAGGGAATTGAGACGAGTGAATATTTCAATGAGACTGTAGCAAAGTTCCAAGTAATGCTCATTCTCAATCCTTGAAAGCTCTTGTTGATTTTGCATTATTTGATTCAACTTATCCATTACTACGACCTCAAATGTAGAAGGATGAGGAGGTTGCTTAGCTTGCGCATTGGACGGTCCTTCAGGCTGATTTTAGCATCACCAGCCAACTGCTTGTCCTTGTGCTCCCAGTTGACTTCCATTAACACCAAAGCCATTTGCTTCAAGTGTTTGCTTCATAATTCAGCTTTTAGGCAGACAAAGTTACTCACCACATCATCAGTTTTGACGTCGAAGTGGTCAAGGATGCGGGAGACAAGAACTGGTTATGCTATTTTGAAGTCATTGGGTTTCCTAATTTTTTGCATATGGTCGGTAATAGCAAAAATTCAATCCACTTGATACTCATTCTTCATGAGGAACAATAGCAAAAGATCATCCTTGGAGAGTGCTCCATGATTGCTCCCCCATGGTAAGATAATCCAACAAAAGAACATAAGCAAGCATGAGATCCTTGATCTTCATGCGGCCAACAAGGAAGTGATTGCTAATGGACATATCAGGGTCTCGAACCATCGCTTTGTAAACATCCAATTTGTTGTACTCAAGGTTCTCGATCTACTTGATGGCCTTCATTGTAGGTTCAACTTCATCTTTCAGCCTTTTCAATTCCAGCAATTAAAAACCATAGGGCTTGGTCCATTTAAATGTGTTTGCCTCTCACATGTGATTGAAGATACCTAGTTTCCCCATTGAGGTTTTGAGGAACCTTCCATGGAAGCCTTTCCTTTTTCTTGTGATAACTTCTTCTCAATGCATTCTTGAATGCGTGTTGAAATTGGGCGATTAGTGCATGATTTGGTACGAGGTTGGTGTGGAGAAGAAGAATCAGCCATTGGGTTATAAACGTGAAGGATATAGAACAAAGATAGATCACAGTGTGGGATGAAATCAAATATACAGGTGTAATTCAATGAAGGGTAATTTTCATAAAATGAATTCTTATCAAAGGAATAACGAAGATTTTGTGAAAGATGAGAATTGGGGTTAATCCAAATTGGAACGAAAATAGGTTCTCTCTCTCTCTCTCTAGAAAATGGGTTACAAAGGTTATGTATATGAGTCAAGAATGTTAGAAGAAAGATAAGAAAAAGAAATAGTTAAGACATCTAACAAAATGACAGTTATAATAGATGTAATCGATTGTAATCATTGATAATCGATTGTCTCATGATTCTAAAGATGATTATGAGTTGCTGTCATTGAATGTAATCAATTACACATATCTAGTAATCGATTGCTTTCAAGACAGAGAAATTTCTGAGTAAAACCAAAGTGCTGGTAATCGATTTCCAAACAAGGTAATTGATTAACTTGATGATTTTGAGTATCTTGATACAGGTATACTCTATTGTAATTGATTCCCATATCATGTAATCGATTGTCTCGATGATAGTGAGCAATCTTATACAGATGTGCTCATTTGTAGTCAACTACATGATCTTGTAATCGATTGCAACTCTCATAAATGTAATCTTATCACAAAATTAACTAGAGAAATAGAGATGAGAGTTTATCATTGATTGCAACAAGAAATACAAAGCCAACATCCATACATGTTTTGGCTTAAAGAGAAAATAGACTAAACTAAGAAGAAGCAAAAAGAGGCATGAAAGATACCAAAAACCAAGATAGAGTAAAGACTCACTCATGATGTCAAGCTCATTCCTTAGGAAATACAATCTCTCTCTAGGTAGAGGTTTGGTAAATATATCAGCCAATTGGAGGTTGGTTTCTACAAACTCTACACTACAATCACTCTTCTATATATGGTCCCTAATGAAGTGATGTCTGATTTCAATGTGTTTGGTTTGGGAGTGTGTGACAAGATTTTAGAGAGGTTAATGGCACTAGTGTTGTCACACATCAAGGGTATGGCTGCTAGCTTTAGCCTAAAATCTAAGAGTTGTTGTTTGAGCCAAAGTGATTGAGCACAACAGCTCCCAGCAGCTATGTACTCAACCTCAACTGTAGATAAGGCTACACAAACTTGCTTCTTGCTATGCCAAGATACAAGACTATTCCTAAAAAGATGACAAGTACCACTTATGATTTTTCTATCCAATTTACAGTTAACATAATCCAAATCAGAATAACCTATAAGTGTTGGTTGGACACCCTTGGGATACCACAATCCTACATCTGAGGTGCCTCTAAGGTACTTAAGGATTCGTTTTACAACTGTGAGATGGGATTCCTTAGGATTGAACTGGTACCTAGCACACATGCACACATTGAACATTTAGGACAACTAGAGGTTAAATAAAGAAGAGACCCTATCATACCATGATAGAGTGTTTGATCAACACTTTTACCTCTTTCATTAGCATCAAAATAGCAAGAGGTTAGCATTGGTGTTGATGCTACCTTGCAATTGTCCATCTTGAATTTCTTTAACAAGTCTTTGCAGTAATTGCTTTGGTGAAGTAAAGTGTCTTGAGTCATATCGTTGACTTAAGTCTTAGGAAGTATTTAAGTTCACCCATCATGGACATCTCAAACTCCCCCTACAAACCTTCCACAATTTTCTAAAATACACAAGAACACATGAGCCAAATCCAAAACATTAAACTTGTTTGCGCTTAGAATGGTTGATAAACTTTGGATATCGAAATTGAGACAAATCCCAAACAGTGAACTTGTTTGTGCTAAGGATGGTTCATAATCTTTGGACACCTAAATTAAGCCAAATTAGAAACAATGAACTTCTTTGTACTCAAAATGGTTGATAAACTTTGGACACCAAAATTGAGCAAAATCCTAAACATTAAACTTGTTTGTGCTCAAAATGGTTGATAAACTTTGGACACCAAAATTGAGCTAAATTCTAAGCAGTGAACTTGTTTGTGCTCAAAATGGTTGATAAAGTTTGGACACCAAAATTGAGCAAAATCCTTAATAGTGGACTTCTTTATGCTTAGAATAGTTGATAAACTTTGGACACCAAATTAAGCCAATTTCGAATCAGAGAAATTGTTTGTGCTCAGAATGGTTGATAAAATTTGGATACCAAAATTGAGACAAATCCAAAACAGTGAAATTGTTTATGCTGAGAATGGTTGATAAACTTTGGACACCAAAATTGAGCTAAATCCTTAACAATGAACTTGTTTGTGCTTAGAATGGTTGATAAACTTTGAACATTAAAATTAAGCCAAATTCGAGATAGTGAAATTGTTTGTGCTCAAGATGGTTGTTAAACTTTGGACACCAAAATTGAGCCAATTCCAAAATAGTGAACATGTTTTTACTCAACATGGTTGTTAAAATTTGGACACCAAAATTGAGCCAATTCCAAAACAGTGAACTTGTTTCTGCTCAGAATGGTTGATAAACTTTAGACACCAAAATTGAGCCAAATCCAAAACAGTGAACTTGTTTGTGCTCATAATGGTTTATAAACTTTGGACACCAAAATTGAGCCAAATCCTAAACAATGAACTTGTTTGTGCTCAGAATGGTTGATAAACTTTGGACACCAAAATTGATTCAAATCTGAAACAGTGAAATTGATTGTGCTCAGAACGGTTGATAAACTTGGGACACCGAAATTGAGCTTAATCCTAAGCCGTGAACTTGTTTGTGCTTAAAATGGTTGATAAAGTTTCGACACCAAAATTGAGCCACATCCTTAACAATGGACTTCTTTGTACTTAGAATGGTTGATAAACTTTGGACACCAAAATTAAGCCAATTTCGAATAAGTGAAATTGTTTGTGCTTAGAATGGTTGATAAACTTTGGACACCAAAATTAAACCAAATTCGAGACAGTGAATTTATTTGTGCTGAGGATGGTTGATAAACTTTAGACACTAAAATTGAGTCAAATCCAAAACAGTGAACTTGTTTGTGCTCAGGACGGTTCATAAGCTTTGGACACCAAAATTAAGTCAAATTTGAAATAGTGGAATTGTTTGTGCTCATAATGGTTGATAAACTTTGGATACCAACATTGAGCCAAATCCAAAACAGTGAACTTGTTTGTGCTCATAATGGTTTATAAACTTTGAACACCAAAATTGAGCCAAATCCTAAACAGTGTACTTGTTTGTGCTCAAAATGGTTGATAAAATTTGGACACCAAAATTGATCTAAATCCAAAATAGTAAAATTGTTTATGCTATAACGGTTGATAAACTTTGAACACCAAAATTGAGCTAAATCCTAAGCAATGAACTTGTTTATGCTTAGAATAGTTGATAAAGTTTGGACACCAAAATTGAGCGAAATCCTTAACAGTGGACTTCTTTGTTCTCAAAATGGTTGATAAACTTTGGATAACAAAATTCAGCCAATTTCGAATTAGTGAAATTGTTTGTGCTCAGAATGGTTGATAAACTTTGGATGTCAAAATTGAGCCAAATTTGGAACAGTGAACTTGTTTGTGCTCAGAATGGTTGATAAACTTTGGACACCAAAATTGAGCCAAATCCAAAATAGTGAACTTGTTTGTGCTCAGAATGGTTGATAAACTTTGGACGTCAAAATTGAGCCAAATCTGGAACAGTGAACTTGTTTGTGCTCAGAATGATTGATAAACTTTGGACACCAAAATTGAGCCAAATCTAAAATAGTGAACTTGTTTGTGCTCAGAATGGTTGATAAACTTTGGACACCAAAATTGAGCCATATCCTAAACAGTGAACTTATTTGTGTTGAGAATGGTTGATAAACTTTGGACACCAAAATTGAGCCAAATCGAAAATAGTGAACTTGTTTGTGTTCAGAATGGTTTGTAAACTTTGGACACCAAAATTGAGTCATATCTTAAACAATGAACTTGTTTGTGTTAAGAATGGTTGATAAACTTTGGACACCAAAATTGAGCCAAATTGATGGGAACACAGATAGGGACAAAGAAAATGAGGCACTTGGAGGACTTGGGGGACCTATGACAAGGGCAAGGGCTAGGAAAGCGAAGGAAGCTCTTCAACAAGTGGTGACTAATCTATTAGAGGCCCAACAATCTGCTGAAGCCCAACACTTGGAGAATAAAGTTTTGACATGCATAGCCCACTTGGAGTGAGAAGAGCCAATCTGAATAACAAGACTTTTAATTTGCTTTTGGGGTTATTTTCTTTTTAGTATGGCTGTATATAAAATAAAATAAAATAATAAATATATTGGCTACGATAGGATTAGAACCCAAGTCTTTTTATAAGGATTTGTTATTCTTGACCGCTACTACATGTCAGAAACGCTTGTCCTTAAGAGTTTTGTTTTTTCTTTTGTTTGCTTAAGTGTAGTGCATAAACTCCTAAGCTGAAATGTATTAAAACAATTGGAGATCAATAAGAAATGAGAATCATATTTTTGTTCAGACTTGTGAGAAAATCTCTCTGCTAGGGTTCTTGGTTGAACCTTTGATCTTATCAAGAATTCACATTCTTGTGGCGATCTTCCTTGTTGGCTTATCAAACCCAGGTTTGTGGTGCCCTAAAAACCAGTAACCCTCTTGTTCCTTTTCACTGTTCATCTCTGAATTCACGTTCTAATTTCAATTTGGTATTTTCTGTTCGTTTTTTTTTCTCTGGCCCATATCTCACGTTTTACGTGTCCAATTTTAGCGTTTCTTGAGTCTTTTTTGTAGTTCAGAACGTGAGTGTTCACCTCGTTTTGGAATCGCTGCAATCGGACTTCTGGGCTGCGAGTTATGACATTATCCTAAGCGCAGTCTGATTTAGTGCCCTAAAACAGCTTGTTTCAAAATTTCATCAAGGGGTTTCGTATCACAAATCCTACACAGTGAACTTCTTTGTGCTCAGAATGGTTGATAAACTTGGACACCAAAATTGAGCCAAATCCTAAACAGTGAACATGTTCGTGCTCAGAATGGCTGATAAACTTTGGACACAAAAATTAAGTCAATTTCAAATCAATGAAATTATTTGTGCTAAGAATGGTTGATAATCTTTGGACACTAAAATTGGGGCCAATCCAATACAATGAAATTGTTTGTGCTCTTAATGGTTGATAAATATTGGACACCAAAATTGAGCCAAATCTAAATCAGTGAAAGTGTTTGTGCTTAGAATGGTAATAAACTTTGGACACCATAATTGAGCCAAATCCTAAACAAGGAACTTGTTTGTGCTCAGAATGGTTGATAAACTTCGAACACCAAAATTAAGCCAAATCCGAATCAGTGAAATTGTTTGTGTTCATAATGGTTGATAAACTTTGGACACCAAAATGGAGCCAAATGCAAATAAGTGAAATTGCTTGTGCTCAGAATGGTTGATAAACT
The DNA here is from genome assembly GCA_014843725.1 of Amphicarpaea edgeworthii. Lineage (NCBI taxonomy): Eukaryota > Viridiplantae > Streptophyta > Magnoliopsida > Fabales > Fabaceae > Amphicarpaea > Amphicarpaea edgeworthii. The sequence continues at coordinate 14,527,968 of CM026326.1, forward strand.
TTGGACACCAAAATTGAGGCAAATCCGAATCAATGAAAGTGTTTGTGCTTAGAATGGTTGATAGACTTTGGATACCAAAATTGAGCCAAATCCTAAACAAGGAGCAAGAGAGTTTTGTGAGTTTCTCAAGATTTTGTTCCTTTGTATGTCATGGAATCAATTGTCTTTCAGTAAGCTCTGTGGAAAACCAAGGAAACTTGAAGATGGACATGAGCAGAATGGAAGTTTGAAGAAGCATGCACAATAAGTGATGTTGTAGAGTAAGACTCCTTATGGCAAGAAAGATGAGTCTAATCTCGGTTAGATGTTCATATACCTTGGAGAGGGTGTCTAGCTAGTTGAAGGGAATGAACAAAAGATTGAATCTAAAGTATTATTTTTCTTCTTCGAATGTCTACTCCTATGGATGGATTTAATGGCTAAGAGTCTCTTGGCTTGATTCCCTTATTCTTCATTGTCATATCTTCACATGAGGTGATATTGTTCCCTTTTCTTTTGCACGTTCTTCATTGGGTATTTTTTGAATGGTGTTGTCGGTTTCTCATAGTAGGTTTCTCTTTAAGATTTCCTTTTCTATCTTGTGGGTTTCAACTTGAAAGTGGGGTTCGCTTTCTTTCCTCTAAGGACTCATGCTAGAAAATGGTGTTGCAAATTGTCTGTGTGCGCGTTGCGATTGTAACTCAGTATTTCATAGTATGATTGTTCTCAAGGTGTAGGGAAAATTGGATGTAGATTATTAGGTTGTGATTGAACTAGTATGCATGTTGTGTCAAATCTCTCTCTTCCCTACTCTCTTTATCATTCAGTTTTGATACTATATCTTTTTTAATCAAATTCATTTTTTATGAATTGTTGAATCTTCAATTTGAATTGGGTAAGGATTGATTCCTCGTGCCTCCATGAAGAGTCCAGTAGTTGGTTCCAGAGCAAGAGGGTCTTGTGAGTCACACAAGGTTTCTTTCCTTTATATGTCATGGAATTAATTGTCTTTCGGTGAGCCCTATGGAAAACCATGGAAACTTGAAGATGGACATGAGCATAATGGAAGTTTGAAGAAGCATGCACAACAAGTGATGTTGAAGATCAATAATCCTTATGGCAAGAAAGATGAGTCTAATCTCGGTTAGATGTTCATAAACCTTGGAGAGGGTGTCTAACTAACTGAAAGGGATGAACCAAAGATTGATTCAAGTTTCTTCTTCTTCGAATGTCTATTCCTATGGATGGATTCAATGGTTAAGAGTCTGTTGGTTGGAGTTCCTTGTTCTTCATTGACATATCTATGCATGAGATGATATTGTTCCCTTATTCTTTTGCATGTTCTTGATTGGGTATTTGCTAAATGGTGTTTTTCAGTTTCTCATAGTAGGTTTCTCTATAAGGTTCTCTTTTCTATCTTATGGCTTTCAAGTTGAAAGTGGGGTTCGCTTTCTTTCCTCTAGGGGCTCATGCTAGAAAATGGAGTTGCAACATGTCTGTGTGTGTGTAGCGATTGTAACTTAGTATTTCATAGTGCGATTGTTCTCAAGGTGTTAGGAAAATGGGATGTAGATAATTGGGTTATGATTGAACCAGTATGCATGTTGTGTCAAATCTTTCTCTTTACCTTTCAGTTTTGGCACTATATCTTTGTTAATTTAATTCATTTTTTCTGTATTGTTGAATCTTGAATCTGAATTGGGTAAGGATTGATTCCCTGTGCCTCCATGAAAAGTCTAGCAGTTGGTTCCAAAGCAAGAGGGTCTTGTGAGTTACTCAAGGTTTCTTTCTTTTGTATGTCATGCATCAATTGTCTTTTGGTGAGCTCTGTGGAAAACCAAGGAAACTTGAAGATGGACATTAGCAGAATGGATGTTTGAAGAAGCATGCATAACAAGTGATGTTGAAGATCAAGAATCCTTATGGCAAGAAAGATGAGTCTAATCTCGGTTAGATGTTCATATAACTTGGAGAGGGTGTCTAACTAGTTGAAAGGGATGCACCGAAGATGGATTCAAGTTTTTTTTTTTCTTCAAATGTCTACTCCTATGGATGGATTCAATGGCTAAGAGTCTCTTGGCTTGATTTCCTTGTTCTTCGTTGTCATATCTTCACATGAGGTGATATTGTTCCCTTATTCTTTTGCAATTTCTTCATTGGGTATTTGCTAAATGGTGTTTTTAGTTTCTCATAGTAGGTTTCTCTATGAGGTTCTCATTTCTATCTTTTGGGTTTCAAGTTGAAAGTGGGGTTCGCTTTCTTTCCTCTAGGGACTCATGCTAGATAATGGTGTTGTGAATTGTCTATGTGTGCGTAGCAATTGTAACTCAGTATTTCATAGTGTGATTGTTCTCAAGGTGTTGGGAAAATTGGATGGAGATTATTAGGTTATGATCAAACCAATATGCATGTTGTGTCAAATATCTCTCTTTCATGATCTCTTTATCATTTAGTTTTGACACTATATCTTTGTTAATTGAATTCATTTTTTCTGAATTGTTGAATCTTCAATCTGAATTGGATAAGGATTGATTCCCAGGCCTCCATGAAGAGTCCAATAGTTGGTTCCAGAGCAAAAGGGTCTTGTGAGTTACTGAAGGTTTCTTTTTCCTTTGTATGTCATGGAATCAATTGTCTTTCCATGAGCTCTATGGAAAACCAAGGAAATTTGAAGATGGACATGAGCAGAATGGAAAGAAACATGCCCAACAAGTGATGTTGAAGATCAAGAATCCTTTTGGCAAGAAAAATGAGTCTAATCTCGGTTAGATGTTCATATACCTTGGAGAGGGTGTATAAGCCATTGAATCAGTATATACATGTTGTCTCAAATCTCTCTTTTCCCTACACTTCCCCTATCATTCAATTTTTATGTCGGATATCTTTTTTAATCTTAATTGGGTAAAGTGTTGTTAATCTCTAATCTTTGATCTAAAGTTTGATCTGTTGTGCCTCCATAAAAATTTCCAACAGTTGGTGTCTGAGCAAGGGTCTTTTATAAGTTACTGAGGATTTCTTTCCTTCGAATATGGCATCATGTACGTCATGGAATCAATTGTTCTACAGTAACCAACGAAACTTGAAGATGGACATGAGCAGAATGGAAAATGAAGAAGCTTACAAAAAGTGGGTTAGGAGATTAAGAATCTTTATGGAAAAAAAAGATGAGTCTAATCTCGATTAGATGTTCATATACCTTGTATCTATCTTAATTCTTTATATGGATGCTTGAATTATATTCTTTGTACTAATTAAATGATATCTCTGTTTTTATTCTCTTTATATGATGAATTCTTTGAAGTGATCTACTCTTTTGAATTATTGTTTATCATGCTTGATGTTTAATTGTTTGGTTTGTTAGCATGGATCCTCATATTCACGGGGAGCTATCATGCTCGCTTGAATGATGTTTCTATCCTTGACCAAATGTGTTTTTGGTTATGAGGTTTATATCTTTTTCAATCTTAATTTGTGTGACTTGTGTTCATTGCTATATACCTTAGATTTCTTTTTGCACCTAATTTAAGCTCATAAGGGTTGTCATATCTTGCCAATTTTTTAAGCAAGCCACGGAATTCATTTTTGTTACATCTCAAGATACAGAACCTTGGATGTTTCTACCCAGTTCAAAGGGTTGAACCAAGATTGATCCAAGTTTTCTACAAATGTCAATTTCTATGGATGGATCAATGGCCAAGAGTCTCTTGGTTTGATTTCTTTGTTCCTCATTGTCATATCTTCACATGGGGTTGTGATGTTGTTCCTTATTGTTTTACATATTCTTTAGCTAAATGGAGTTTTTAGTTTCTCACAGTGGGTTTCTATGACGTTCTCTTTTCTATCTTGTGGATTTCAAGATGAAAGGGGGTTTTCTTTTCTTTCCTTTAGGATTAAAGTTAAAAGATGATGTTAATTTTCCATGTGTGTGCAATGTGATTGTAACTTAGAAATCACAACAGATATTCTCAAGGTGTTGGGAAGACTGGATGTTGATCGGGCTATGATCGAACCAGTATATACATGTTGTCTCAAATCTCTCTTTTCCTTACACTTCCCCTATCATTCAGTTTGTATGCCGGATATCTTTTACAGTCTAAATTGGGTAAAGTTTTGTTAATCTCTAATTTTTTATCTAAAGTTTGATCCCTTGTGCCTCCATGAAAATTTCCAACAGTTGGTGTCAGAGCAACGGTCTTTTGCAAGTTAGGATTTCTTTCCTTTGAATATCGCATCATGTACGACATGGAATCAATTGTTCTATGAAAAAACAAGGAAACTTGAAGATGGACATGAGCAAAATGGAAAATGAAGAAGCTTACAACAAGTGGACTAGGAGATTAAGAATCTTTATGGCAGGGAAGATGAGTCTAATCCCGGTTAGATGTTCATGTACCTTGTATCTATCTTAATTCTTTATATGGATATTTGACTTAGATTCTTTTTACTAATTGAATGATATCTCTGTTTTTATTCTCTCCATATGATGAATTCTTTGAAGTGATATACTCTTTGGAATTATTGTTTATCATGCTTGATGTTTAATTGTTTGGTTTGTTAGCATGGATCCTCATATTTAGGGGGAGCAATCATGCTCACTTGAATGATGTTTCTATCTTTGACCAAATGTGTTGTTGGTTATGAGGTTTGTATCTTTTTGAGTCTTAATTTGTGTGACTTGTGTTCACTGTTATATGCCTTCGATTTTTTTTTTCACCTAATATAAGCTCATATGGGTTGTCACCTTAAATGCACAACATGATTATCATAGAGTTTGCTATAAATCAAGATATCATCAAAATAAACTACAACAAACTTTCCTAGACATTCCCTTAACAAATGGTTCATTAATCTCATGAAGGTACAAGGAGCATTGGTTAACCCAAAGGGCATTACCAACCATTCATATAGCCCATATTTAGTTTTAAATGTTGTTTTCCATTCATCCCCTTCTCTAATCCTAATTTGATGATTTCCACTTTTCAGATCAATTTTAGAGAAGACACAAGCACCATGTAGTTCATCCAACAAATCATCTAATCTAAGGAATGGGATGCCTATACGTTATCGTGATGTTATTGATGGCTCTACAATAAATGCACATCCTCCAAGTTTGATCCTTCTTAGGCACTAAAATGACTGGAACTACACATAGACTTAAGCTTTCTACTGCACCCACCTTGCATCAAGTCTTCAACTTGCTGTTGAATCTCCTTGGTCTGTTGGGACTTACTCCTATAGGTTGGCCTATTAGGCAATGGAGCTCTTGGAATGAGATCAATTTGATGTTCTATGCCTCTTAGAGGAAGAAGACCATGAGGCACTCCTTTGGGAAAGACATCTTCAATTTTCTGCAACAAAGAAGAAACCTCATTTGGAAGAGGGTTGGTAAGACTTGAATCTTTTAAATTACTCCCTTTACTCAAGAGTAAGAGCATTGGCTTTTTTTAAATGCATATCATTTTTCACCTCTTTTTCTTTTATAAACAGATTTGATGCCTTTTGCTCTTTTTCTTACTCTCTTCCACCTTTTTTTTCCTTTTTCTTTTCACTCTCTTTTCCTTTTCTCTCTTGTTTTCTCTTATCTCTCATTTTTGTCTGATGCTCACCAACTTCTCTTGGAGTCAAAGGTGTAAGAGTAGTCTTGTGTTCTTTATGTACAAAAGAGAACTTATTGGTGTAGCCATCATGCATAACTCTCTTGTCATATTGCCAAGGTTTCCCAAGAAGTAGGTGGCAAGCCCCCATAGACACAACATCACACAAAATAGCATCTTCATATTTCCCAATTAAAAATCCTACTTCAACTTTCTTGTTCATTGTCATCTCACCACCTTCACTAAGCCATTGAAGTTTGTAAGGCCATGGGTGTGGTCTAGTCTCCAAATTCAGTTTTGAAACCAACCTTGCACTAGCCACATTAGTGCAGCTCCCACCATCAATGATGAATGAGCACAACTTCCTTTGGATGATGCACTTAGTGTGGAAAATATTTTCCCTTTGGCTTTCATCCAAGTCCTTTGCTTGGTTGCCTATCAATCTCTGCACCATGAACAAATCTCCTTCTGCTTCTTTTTCCTCACCATGCTCCTCTTCATCACTAGGTGAAGCATAATCTGAAGAAGATTCACTGGTAATCTCCTTATCCTCCTTAAGTAACATAGTCTTCTTAGTTGGACACTCTAAAGCTATCTAACCTCTCCCCAAACACCTGAAACATTTTATCTCACTACTCCTTGTCTTTTTAAGGGGCTCATTGGGTTTAAGATGAGTCCTTTGAGGTGTAGTCATGGGATTGATTGAAGAAGTACCTCCCCCCTTCTTATTTCTTTCCTTCCAACTTGGAGAATGAAAGTTAGAAGAGCTCCTTCTAATTGCACCCTTTCTCTTGAGTTGTTGTTCTACCTTAGTAGCTTGATGCATTAAGTCCTCCATCTCCACATAATTCTGCAACTCCACAACATCCCTTATATCATTACTACTCAGCCCATGTAAGAAACGTGCCATAGTAGATTCTCCATCTTCATTAACATTGGCTCTAATCAAGTACACCTCCATCTCTTTATAATATTCATCTACACTCTTGTTACCTTGTGTTAGCCTTTGAAGCTTGTTGTGAAAGTCTTTGTAATAATGAGAAGGAACAAATCTTGTTCTCATTAACCTCTTCATCACCTCCCAGCAGATAGGGACAAAGAAAATGAGGCACTTGGAGGACTTGGGGGACCCATGACAAGGGCAAGGGCTAGGAAAGCGAAGGAAGCTCTTCAACAAGTGGTGACTAATCTATTAGAGGCCCAACAATCTGCTGAAGCCCAACACTTGGAGAATAAAGTTTTGACATGCATAGCCCACTTGGAGTGAGAAGAGCCAATCTGAATAACAAGACTTTTAATTTGCTTTTGGGGTTATTTTCTTTTTAGTGTGGCTGTAATAAAATAAAATAAAATAATAAATATATGGGCTACGGTAGGATTAGAACCCAAATCTTTTTATAAGGATTTGTTATTCTTGACCGCTACTACATGTCAGAAATGCTTGTCCTTAAGAGTTTTGTTTTTTCTTTTGTTTGCTTAAGTGTAGTGCATAAACTCCTAAGTTGAAATGTATTAAAACAATTGGAGATCAATAAGAAATCAGAATCATATTTTTGTTCAGACTTGTGAGAAAATCTCTCTGCTAGGGTTCTTGGTTGAACCTTTGATCTTATCAAGAATTCACATTCTTGTGGCGATCTTCCTTGTTGGCTTATCAAACCCAGGTTTGTGGCGCCCTAAAAACCAGTAACCCTCTTGTTCCTTTTCATTGTTCATCTCTGAATTCACGTTCGAATTTCAATTTGGTATTTTCTGTTCGATTTTTCTCTGGACCATATCTCACGTTTTACGTGTCCAATTTTAGCGTTTCTTGAGTCTTTTTCGTAGTTCAGAACGTGAGTGTTCACCTCGTTTTGGAATCACCACAATCGGACTTCTGGGCTGCGAGTTACGACATTATCCTAAACGCAGTCTGATTTTGTGCCCTAAAACAGCTTGTCTCAAAATTCAATCAAGGGTTTCGTATCAGTTCTCCATATCTGACCCTCTCATTCTGTAATTGGTCCCACCAAATGAGAGCATAATTAGTAAACTCCAGGGTTGCCACCTTCATCTTCTATATAATTGTGGGATACAAATAATTGCTCTATCTTCATCTCCCACTCTAAATAGGCTTACGGATCACTTTTTCCTCTGAATGGTGGTATGTTGAGCTTCACTCCCTCAATTTTGTCCTCTCTAGCATCACCATCATTGTCTCTTCTCCTCTTTGTACCTCCATTATGATTCCCTTGATTTTATAAATGTTCAATTCTCCCATATAACTAATTTGTATGCTTAATCATCATTGTTTGCATTTGAGTTGTAATAGCATCAATTATCAACTTGTTGTTTCCCCCAAAAGGGGTTACCTTCACCACCTATACCTGCCATAATTCAAGCAAAAGAACCAATGAAAGTAATAGGACTTCACCACACTTCTCACGTGTTTACACTCTTGGAGATGTTTCACTCGTGTTTGTTGCTCTCAATCAGGCTTTTGTGTAATGTGCTCTCTTGCCTTTTACCACTCAAATTGTCCTCTTTGAGTTCTTAAAAGAAGTCAATCTCCATTCCACACAATAGACTAGAACAAAGTGACAAGAAATCAACTAAACTCAAGAAATAAAGGACAACTAAAATAGAGGATCAAGAAAGACAAGTAGAAGACTCACCAAAAAAAAAGATAGACATAAAAAAGATGAGATAGTCAATTCAAGAGAGAAAAAATTGGCATAAAACTGTATGAAAAATTAAGGAACTAAGCAAGTGGTGTAGAAGGACTTGTATTGGGCAGATTTCTCTCCTTTTTTTTATCAATTTTTTTTCTTTGTTTTTTTTTTTTTATCACTTTTGCCCCCAATATTTTCTTTTTCCAGTCCTCTCAACTTTGCAATATTTTTGAAAGCACCCAAACTCACTTAAACACAATTTCTATGCATCAAATTTAGGATTTTGTGAAAACTTTCAAGAACACTATGAACACAAGGAACTCAACATGCAAAATTCAAGAGAATGGATTCAATTTTGACCAAATAGATTATGCACAATAGGAAAACTCTCAAACAGAAACTCAACCAAGAAACAAAAATGCATGAATTGTTAGGATTAGCCGGTTACGTCAAGAGGGGAAGGGGGTGAATTGATGTTTCATAAAATTTCAAATTCTTTTTTAATGATAAAAAATTTTCACCACCTCTCTTGAAGTTTTAACAAAAGAGTTTTCAGAGATATGTTATTGAAGGAATAATCCAATAGAAACTCAACGAAAATAGATTTTTGTTACAACAATTTAAACAATGATAAAGTTCAAGACTGTAATAAAGAGATGAAAGGAAAAAGAATATAGCTTGAAGATTTATACTGGTTCGATCATACCACCGATCTACATTCAGTTCTTCCTCACATCGAGGAATTCCACTATGAAATGAGTTACAAACACAATGTACACACAAATCATAGAAATCCTGATTCACAACCTGAACAAGAACTTAAACGAAATGTGAAACACTATCACCATTCATGTTCTACCTCTAGAACAAACCTTTCTAGATCAAATGATTAGGAAACCCTTTCCTAAAATGCCAAGAAAAAAAAATAAAATAGAAAAGATTCAAAGAGCGAAAACACCTGAAAAGTGCAAATATAGCTAATATAAAGATCAATTGAAAACACCAATGTGTGTGGATGTTGTAGGTAAAGATCAGGTTTCAAACACCTCAATGTGTAGATTGAAGAAGAAAGAAACTTTCTTTTCAGAAAAAGATTCAGTTGTATATGGCTCAAAAATATGATCTCAAAGGATGTGGCTGTGTAAAGAATGAGTTTTCTTAGTGAATCTCAAAAGTGTAGAACCAAAAAAATTGTTCTAAGAAATTATCTAATTTGGAGAAATCAAATCATTGATTTGGATGTGACTATAGAAGGATATTAGAAAAGATATTAAGAATAAGGTCACTCTCTACGCAAAATGACTTGGGTTCAAAATATATAGGTTGGGTCAAAAAGATTCGAGGGTTGTTAGACAAAGATCAGTTCTTGGAAATCTTTCAAATTGACTGTTATACTAGTTATAATCGATTATCCCATGTATGAGAAGATGATTTATACTAGCTGTCATCCATTGTGATCGATTGCAGCAAGATGGTAATCGATTGCAATTAAGATAGAGCAAATTCCGAGTGTCAGAAATTGAATTGTAATCGATTACAGGAAAATGGTGATCAATTGCAATTGAAACAAAGCAATTTATGAGTTTTGAAAAACAACATTGTAATCGATTGACACTTGTGGTAATCGATTAACCCGATACCAAAGATGGTTCTAAAAAGGCTTGGCCATCTTGGTAATCGATTCCAAGTTTGTGTAATTGATTGCAAAGCTCAAAATATGTTCTTTAAGATAGTAAATCATCTTTTGATGCTAGAGATAGAAGATATAAAAAGATTGCAAGCATCTTAGCATATATGTCTACCTTAGTCTAAAACACACAATACAAAGTCATCATCCATACATGTTATGGCTTAAGAAAAGAATAGACTAAGACAAACGAACAGAAAAGACTTAAGGTATGAAAATACCAAAAATCTAGATGAAGATGCGTCAATCTTCATGAATTTCTAAATAAATGAAGCAAACAAAATTAGTAACAAGGAAACGTTGCAACTTTAAGCACCAACCAACAAGTATCAACCAGATTCTAAAATTAAACAAGGACACTATGAATCAGATTTGGACACTACACAAAATCAATTTAACGCATGAAAAAATCAAGAAGTTATGAACAGATTTGTACCATGAAGTGACACACCACAAGTAAACCAGTCAATTGAGAATAATTGATGTACCAACTTCAAGGAGTGACACAACAGCTTGTACAAATTAAGGCAATAATTGACACGTGAGGATTTTAATTGGATTAAAAATGAAATACACTATAATGGATCCTGATTGAACTTCCAACAGATGTGCAATTTCTGACTTAAGGAACTAACTCAACATAAGCAACAAACAAGCACTAATCAGAAGAAAAGTTGTTGCGCACTACATATAACTTACAATTGAATTTTGGCGCAACAAAAATAACCAAATCAAAATCAAATTGAGGCACAACTTCATGTAGAATTTTAGCTCTAAATACCAAATGATAAGAATCAAAACCCGAAGGTCCCACAATTCCAAAGGAATTGATAAGCCAATGTGAAAGATCGCCACAAGGTTAAGGCCATTGATAAGATCAGAGGTTAATATTTGATAAACTAATGATTTTAGACTAAGTGATTTCAGGAAATCAAAGTGAGAACAGACAATGGTATAATCACTTTAACTTTCACTTAGTCTTAATTGTCTTATAACTCGTAAGAATTTATCATGCACTATAATTGCTTCAAATCAGACTAAAATAAGTTTTGGAACAGACCATGCAAAGTTCATAAGATCAGACGGTACAGTCTTGGAACAGACCATGTTAAGTCTTTGAAAGACTCATGGAAAGTCTAAGACCAAACCATACAACAGTCTCGGACAGACTATGTGAAGTCTTGGGACAAACAACACAAGGGTAGGACCAAACTATGCATATGTACTGGATCAGACCATGTATGGAACATGGTCAGACAACGCATAGTCAAGATAGACCATGATTAAGCCAAGCCAGATGATGTCTGAAGCTAGGCCAGACCATGTCTTTCATTCCAGACCATGCTTAGTCAGACCAGATTGTGTTTGTTAAGCCAGACGTAGTCTGTTCTGGACCAGACCATGTGATGGGAACACAGATAGGGACAAAGAAAATGAGGCACTTGGAGGACTTGGGGGACCCATGACAAGGGCAAGGGCTAGGAAAGCGAAGGAAGCTCTTCAACAAGTGGTGACTAATCTATTAGAAACCCAACAATCTGCTGAAGCCCAACACTTGGAGAATAAAGTTTTGACATGCATAGCCCACTTGGAGTGAGAAGAGCCAATCTGAATAACAAGACTTTTAATTTGCTTTTGGGGTTATTTTCTTTTTAGTGTGGCTGTATATAAAATAAAATAAAATAATAAATATTTTGGCTACGGTAGGATTAGAACCCAAGTCTTTTTATAAGGATTTGTTATTCTTGACCGCTACTACATGTCAGAAACGCTTGTCCTTAAGAGTTTTGTTTTTTTCTTTTGTTTGCTTAAGTGTAGTGCATAAACTCCTAAGCTGAAATGTATTAAAACAATTGGAGATCAATAAGAAATCAGAATGATATTTTTGTTCGAGACTTGTGAGAAAATCTCTCTGCTAGGGTTCTTGGTTGAACCTTGATCTTATCAAGAATTCACATTCTTGTGGCGATCTTCCTTGTTGGCTTATCAAACCCAGGTTTGTGGCGCCCTAAAAACCAGTAACCCTCTTGTTCCTTTTCACTGTTCATCTCTCGAATTCACGTTCTAATTTCAATTTGGTATTTTCTGTTCGATTTTTCTCTGGCCCATATCTCACGTTTTACGTGTCCAATTTTAGCGTTTCTTGAGTCTTTTTCGTAGTTCAGAACGTGAGTGTTCACCTCGTTTTGGAATCGCCGCAATCGGACTTCTGGGCTGCGAGTTACGACATTATCCTAAGCGCAGTCTAATTTTGTGCCCTAAAACAGCTTGTTCAAAAATTCATCAAGGGGTTTCGTATCATTTGGTAATCAGAGCTTGATTTAGAATCAATTTCATATTAATGTTTGGATTCTAGTTTGATTGCGTTAATTCTAGTAAGTTGTGTGTCTGCTTCCGTTAATCCTGATTTAGTGCATCAGTTTCCTTTTTCCTATTTTTGTGCACTTGTTTCCAAATTACTTGTTTTTGTTGTGTGCCCTAGTTCTGCAACTGGTGTTGAATTATTTTGTTTCACTATTTTCTGCATCAACACAAAAAAAAATAAAAATATTTTGCAGCAAGATTAGAAAAAAAAGGAAGTGAAGATGGAGTAATTGTGAATTGGTGTTTAGTATATGTGAATTGTTGCCTTGTTGAATTCTGGACATAGAGGACTTATATATAATCAGTTCCAGTTGCTTCAGCCTAATTTGTGGGTTTTTGTTTTTGTTAATTTGCTGTCCTAAACTCAAAAGTGTCTTGGTTGTTCTGTTTTCTTCATAGTATCTCTTGTTTTGTCATTCTTGTGAGTGTTAGTAGTAAAATTGTTCTTTACCACTTGTGTTAAAACTCTGTTCGCCATGTGAAAGTGATTCTTGAAATAGATTGGCTGATTCAAGTAAGAACCTTAAGTGAGGGAGAGAGTGGTAAAAGGCAAGAGAGATACATCATAAAAAAAAAAAAAAAAACAGCCATCAAGAGTGATATACACGAGTGTTCATCTTAAGAGTGTAAACACGTGAGAAGAGTGGTGAGGTCCTATTTTCATATTATCTGTTTGTTCTTGTTATTTTGAATATGTCGGGAACAGGTGGTAATGGCTCTCCTCCTCCTCATGATGGAGCAAATAGACTGCTAATTGAAGCTCTCACTGCTCAAATGCAAAGAATGCTGAGAGAGCACTGCGAGGAGATGTATGCAAGAATAGAGTTGTTGGAGAATCAAGGTCCTCGTAATGAAGGTTGGCCTGCTGGAGATGGAAGGAGAAATTATAGAAGAAGAGATAATGACGGTGAGCAAAGACAAAACAGACTTGAAGGGATCAAGCTAAACATCCCACCTTTCAGAGGAAAAGGAGACCCGAGAGGCATATTTGGAGTGGGAGTTGAAGATTGAGCATGTGTTTTCTTGTAACAATTACACCGAGGAGCAAAAGGTTAAGATGGCAGCAGCTGAATTTTTTGATTATGCGCTTATTTGGTGGAACAAGTATCAAAGGGAGAGGCTGAGAAATGAAGAACCAATGGTAGACACTTGGGCTGAGATGAGGAGCATCATGAGGAAGAGATATGTACCAGCTAGTTACAATAGGGATTTGCAGCTGAAACTTCAAAAATTAAATCAAGGCAACAGGAGTGTTGAAGAGTATTTCAAAGACATGGAAGTGACTATGATTCGGGCCAAAATTAATGAAGACAATGAAGTAACTATGGCTCGGTTTTTGGGTGGGTTGAACAATGAAATTAGAGATGTTGTTGAGCTGCAAGAGTATATTGAGTTGGAAGATTTATTTCACAAAGCTGTATTGGTAGAACAACAACTCAAAAGAAAAGGGGCCATGAAAAAAAGTTCTTCCAATTTCAACAACAACCATTGGAGGGATAGGTCCAAGAGTGATAAAGGATCTTCTTCATCTAGTCCAGCAATGGCTTCCTCACACAGAAAGTCACCAATGAGGTCTCGTGCATCACCTCCAAAAACCAAGTCTAGAGATGTAAAATGCTTCAGGTGTTTGGGAAGAGGGCACTATGCCTCTGAGTGTCCAACTAAGAGAACAATGGTCCTGAAGGAGAATGGAGAAATCACTAGTGAGTCTTCAGCCAGTGAAGAAGAGGAAGAGGAAGAGGAAGAAATAGAAGTGGAAGCAATGGGGGGTGACTTGTTGATGGTTAGGAGGTTGATGGGAAGTCGGATGCAAGCCCTAGATCATTCCCAAAGAGAGAACATTTTTCACACTAGATGTTCAATCAATGGGAAACTTTGTTCGTTGATAGTTGATGGTGGAAGCTGTACTAATGTGGCTAGCTCTAGATTAGTGTCCAAATTAAATTTGGAGACTAAACCGCATCCTAGGCCATACAAACTTCAATGGCTGAGTGAAGATGGGGAGATGATCGTCGGCAAGCAAGTGGAGGTGTGCCTTTCCATAGGACAATATAGTGAAAAGGTGCTTTGTGTGATGTGGTCCCAATGGAGGCAACCCATATCCTCTTAGGGAGGCCATGGCAATATGATACCAAGGCAATTCATGATGGGTTCACAAATAAAATCTCTTTCATGCACAATGAGAAGAAAATTACTCTCAAACCATTATCTCCTAGAGAGGTGTGTGAGGACCAGGTAAAATTGAGAGAAAAGAGAGTGCAAGAGAAAAGAGAAATGAGTAAAACACATAAAAAGAGTGGAAAGAAAAAGAGTGAAACACTTGTGGGAAGGAGTGAAACACTTGAGAGCAAAATGAGTTGTCTAGCAAAAGAGAGTGAGGTGAAGAGGATGCTGCTTACCAACAAGCCATTGTACTTGTTGTATTGCAAAAATAATATGCATGTTGCTAATAACTCTAATGAAATTGCTGTCCCTGCTAGTGTTGAATTTCTTTTGCAGGAATACAAGGATGTGTTTCCAAAGGAGGTTCCAATGGGATTACCACCTTTGAGGGGAATTGAGCATCACATTGACCTTGTCCCCGGAGCTTCATTGCCCAATCGGCCTGCATATAGAAGCAACCCTCAAGAGGCCAAAGAAATTTAAAGGCAAGTTGAAGAATTGATGAACAAAGGATGGGTGCAAGAGAGCATGAGTCCGTGTGCTGTTCCAGTGATTTTAGTACCTAAGAAGGATGGTACTTGGAGGATGTGCATTGACTGCAGGGCTATTAATAACATCACGATCAAGTACAGACATCCTATTCCCAGGTTAGATGATCTTCTTGATGAGCTACATGGTGCTTGCATATTTTCTAAAATTGATTTAAAAAGTGGGTATCATCAAATTAGGATAAGGGAAGGGGATGAATGGAAAACTGCCTTTAAAACTAAGTATGGTTTATATGAGTGGCTGGTGATGCCCTTTGGGCTAACTAATGCCCCAAGCACTTTTATGAGATTAATGAACCATGTCTTAAGGGAATTTTTAGGCAAGTTTGTTGTGGTGTATTTTGATGATATTCTGATTTATAGCACTAGTCTTGATTTGCATATTGAACATGTGAGTGCTGTCTTGAATGTGCTTAGAAAGGAAAATTTATTTGCAAATCTTGAAAAATGCATTTTTTGCACTGATCATGTTGTATTTCTAGGATTTGTGGTGAGTGCTAAGGGAGTACAGGTAGATGCGGAAAAGGTTAAGGCCATCCAAGAATGGCCTACACCAAAACCGTGAGTGAAGTTAGGAGCTTTCATGGTTTAGCTAGTTTCTATAGGAGGTTTGTTAGGGACTTTAGTACCTTGGCTGCACCTCTTAATGAAATAGTTAAAAAGCATGTTGGCTTCAAGTGGGGTGAAAAACAAGAACAAGCGTTTGCTGCACTTAAGCATCAGTTAACTAATGCCCCTATTCTTGCATTACCAAATTTTGCAAAATCTTTTGAAATTGAATGTGATGCATCTAATGTGGGTATTGGGGCTGTTTTGATGCAAGAGGGGCATCCAATTGCTTATTTTAGTGAGAAGTTAAATGGGGCTGCCCTAAACTATTCCACTTATGATAAGGAGTTGTATGCCTTAGTGCGTGCTTTGAGAACTTGGCAGCATTATCTGTTGCCCAAAGAATTTGTCATTCATAGTGATCATGAGTCCCTTAAATATTTGAAAGGACAAGGCAAGCTGAACAAGCGGCATGCAAAATGGGTTGAGTTCCTAGAACAATTCCCATATGTCATAAAACATAAAAAGGGAAAAGGGAATATTGTTGCTTTGATGCATTATCTAGAAGGCATGCATTACTTTCTACTCTTGAAACTAAAATTTTTGGACTTGAGCCATTGAGAGAAATGTATTTGCAGGATGCTGAATTTTCTGAGATATATGTTGCTTGTGAAAAAGTGTCTCAAAATGGTTACTATAGGCATAATGATTATCTGTTTAAGGAGAAAAGATTGTGTGTGCCTAAGTGTTCCATAAGGAATTTGTTGGTGAAAGAGGCACATGAAGGTGGTTTGATGGGGCATTTTGGGGTACAAAAGACTTTAGAAACATTGCATGAGCATTTCTATTGGCCCTATATGAAACGTGATGTGCATAAATATTGTGAGCATTGCATTGTTTGTAAAAAGGCAAAATCAAAGGTGATGCCACATGGTTTATATACTCCTTTGCCTGTTCCTGATTTTCCTTGGATTGATATATCTATGGACTTTGTTTTGGGATTGCCTAGAACAAAGAATGGCAAGGATTCTATTTTTGTGGTTGTTGACAGGTTCTCAAAAATGGCGCATTTTATTCCTTGTAAAAAGGTTGATGATGCTTGCCATGTAGCTGACTTATTTTTCAGGGAAGTGGTGAGACTCCATGGACTGCCTAGAAGCATTGTGAGTGATAGGGACACCAAGTTCCTAAGTCATTTTTGGAAAACGTTGTGGGGTAAGCTTGGTACTAAGTTACTTTTCTCTACTACTTGTCACCCACAAACTGATGGGCAAACTGAGGTAGTGAATAGAACTTTAGGCACTTTGCTGAGAACTATTTTAAAGAAAAATCTTAAATCTTGGGAAGAATGTCTACCTCATGTAGAATTTGCATATAATAGGGCTGTCCATAGTACAACTAATTGTTCACCATTTGAAATTGTGTATGGATTTAATCCTATGACACCACTTGACTTATTGCCTATGCCTAATATTTATGTTTTTAAGCATAAGGATGCACAGGCTAAGGCTGATTATGTGAGGAAACTGCATGAGCGTGTGAAAGCTCAAATTGAAAAGAAGATTGAGAGTTATGCCAAGCAAGCTAATAAGGGAAGACGGAGAGTTGTATTCGAACCTGGTGATTGGGTTTGGGTACACATGAGAAAGGAAAGGTTCCCTGAACAAAGGAAGTCTAAACTCCAACCTAGAGGGGATGGTCCATTTCAAGTGTTGGAGAGGATAAATGACAATGCTTACAAGATTGATTTGCCTGGTGAGTATAATATAAGTGCCACTTTCAATGTTTCGATTTGTCTCTTTTTGATGCAGGTGATGAGGCCTTGGATTTGAGGACAAATCCTCTTCAAGAGGGAGGGGATGATGGGAACACAGATAGGGACAAAGAAAACGAGGCACTTGGAGGACTTGGGGGACCCATGACAAGGGCAAGGGCTAGGAAAGCGAAGGAAGCTCTTCAACAAGTGGTGACTAATCTATTATAAACCCAACAATCCTGAAGCCCAACACTTGGAGAATAAAGTTTTGACATGCATAGCCCACTTGGAGTGAGAAGAGCCAATCTGAATAACAAGACTTTTAATTTGCTTTTGGGGTTATTTTCTTTTTAGTGTGGCTGTATATAAAATAAAATAAAATAATAAATATTTTGGCTACGGTAGGATTAGAACCCAAGTCTTTTTATAAGGATTTGTTATTCTTGACCGCTACTACATGTCAGAAACGCTTGTCCTTAAGAGTTTTGTTTTTTTCTTTTGTTTGCTTAAGTGTAGTGCATAAACCCCTAAGCTGAAATGTATTAAAACAATTGGAGATCAATAAGAAATCAGAATGATATTTTTGTTCAGACTTGTGAGAAAATCTCTCTACTAGGGTTCTTGGTTGAACCTTGATCTTATCAAGAATTCACATTCTTGTGGCGATCTTCCTTGTTGGCTTATCAAACCCAGGTTTGTGGCGCCCTAAAAACCAGTAACCCTCTTGTTCCTTTTCACTGTTCATCTCTGAATTCACGTTCTAATTTCAATTTGGTATTTTCTGTTCGATTTTTCTCTGGCCCATATCTCACGTTTTACGTGTCCAATTTTAGCGTTTCTTGAGTCTTTTTCGTAGTTCAGAACGTGAGTGTTCACCTCGTTTTGGAATCGCCGCAATCGGACTTCTGGGCTGCGAGTTACGACATTATCCTAAGCGTAGTCTGATTTTGTGCCCTAAAACAGCTTGTTCAAAATTCATCAAGGGGTTTCGTATCACCATGTATAGAACACGGTCAGACAACGCATAGTCAAGACAGACCATGATTAAGCCAAGCCAGACAATGTTTGAAGCTAGGCCAGACCATGTCTTTCATTGCAGACCATGCTTAGTCAGACCAGATTGTGTTTGTTAAGTGAGACATAGTCTATGCAGGAAAAAACCATGCTTAGTCAGACTAAACTGTGTCTGAAGATTGACGTCTATTCACTTGGATTTTTGGTATCTTCATACCTAAGTCTTCTTCGTTCTCTTAATCTAGTATTTTCTATTTTATGCCATAACATGTATGGATGATGACATTGTATTGTTTGTTATAGACTAAGTTAGATATTTTTTTTCATGCTAGATGTTTGATCTGCTTTGTTTTCTATTATCTCTAGCATCACTAGATGATTTGCTTTCTTAGGAACCTATTCTTGAGAAATTGCAATCGATAACACATTGTGGGAATCGATTACCAGATGGCCAAATTAGTTTTGAACCATCTCTAGTATCGAGTTAATCGATTACCAACAAATGGCAATCGATTACAATGCTGTTTTCAGATTTCAGATATTGCCATGTTTCAATTGTAATCGATTACCATTGATCAACAATCGATTACAAGACAATCTCTAAAGTTCAGATATTGCTCTATTTCAATTGCAATCAATTGCCATCAATTAGCAATCAATTACAAGACAATTCCTGAAACTCAAAATTGGATCTATCTCATTTGCAATCGATCAGCAATCAATTACAAGACAATCCCTGAAACTCAAAATTGGCTCTATCTCATTTGCAATCGATTACAATAGATGACAACAAGTTTAAATCATCCTCTGATACACGAGATAATCGATTACACCTTTATTGCAATCGATTATATCTGGTATAACGGTCATTTTGAAAGATTTTCAAGATTCATTTTTTGTCTAACTAACTCCGAATCTTTTTGACTCATCCTATATATTTGAACCCATAGCATTCTGTGTAAAGAGACCAATATTCACAATATATTTTCATTCTTTCATTTGTCAAAAATCCAAATCCTTTGATTTGATTTTTAGATTTGATATTGCTCTGAAGTTTGCTCTTTGCTTTTCTTCACATCTCTTAATCTCTTGAGTTTCAGAAAAACTCATTCTTGTTCTTACTGCTAAACCCTTGTGAGATTAAACCTCTGAGCCTATACAGCTATATTCCTCTCTTTTTCTTTCATGAATTGAAGTGATTCAAATGCTTATTCTTGACAGCTAAAGTTACTCACATTGGAGTTTCTCAACTGACATTACATTAGCTATATCAACACACAAAGGTGTTTTCGTTTTTGAATCTTTTTATTGATCTTGTTTGATTTGCATTGTAGGAATTTCGTTCCTAGATGTTGTGTTGGAATTAGAATTGTGTTTCTAATCTTTGTTTCTAGAATTGTATTGTTCTAGTGTTTAGAAATTGAATGGTGAATGGTGTTTTTCACATTCAGTTTTCTAGGTTCTTGTTTCAGGTTGTGATTCAGGATTTGTTGTGAATTGTGTGTGCATGGTGTATGTAATCAAATTCATAGTGGAACCCCTTGGTGAAAGGGAGAACTGGATGTAGATCGGTGGTTGATTGAACTAATATAAAATTAACAGGCTCATTCTCTCTATCTCTTAAACTCTTTCAATTCAGATTTTGATCTTTATCAAGTTTATTTGTTCTAATCAATTCTATCATAAGCTGAGGTTATTTTCTGGTTTATTCAATCAATATCACATTTTCTGAAAATGTTTTTATCAAAACTTCAAGAGTGGTGGTGAAAAACTTTTATTATAAAAAGAATCTGGCATTTTACGTTGAATCAATTCACTTCCCCCACCCCTTCTTGATTGTAACCATTTGATCTTAACAATTGGTATCAAGAGCAGGTTCTTGTTTTTTAATCAAGGATTCATAATATGGCCGGAAACAGATTACCATTTGCTGAGGGTGGCTCAATCAATCGGCCTCCTCTTTTCTACGGAGATAACTATCCATTTTGGAAAGTTCGTATGAAAATTTTCATGAAGTCGATTGATCGAGGCGTCTGGTAGGCAATAATCAACAGACCTACGCTTCCAACCATTGTTATTGATGGAAAAACCATTACAAAACTAGCTGATGAATGGACTGAGTTAGAGACTAGAAAAGCTAACTATGATCCAGAGCCATGAACATATTACACTCAGCTTTGAATTCTGATGAGTTTTTCAGGATTTCAACTTGCTCTACTGTTAAGGAAATCTGGGATACAATAGAAGTAACCCATGAAGGGACTTCGGAGGTGAGACGATTAAGGAAGAACACACTCATACAAGAATATGAGATATGAGACATTTTGGATGCTGCTCAGTGAATCCATATCCAGCTTTCAAATGAGATTTACTCACATAGTAAATCATCTCAAAGTCCTCTGAAAAACGTTTGAAGATGAGGAGATGAATGTCAAAATCTTAAAGAACATGAACAGAACATGGCAGCCAAAGGTCATAGCAATTTCAGAAACACGAGATATGGCTACCATGACAAGTGCCGAACTATTCGGAAAGCTGAGAGAGCACAAAATGGATATGACCCAGATGAACGAAGAAGAGCACAAGGAAAAGAAATCGAAAGGCATAGCCTTGAAAGCTGAAAAACAACAGTCAGTCCAAAGTGAAGATGATGATGATGAAAGCAATTCAGATATAGAAAACTTAACTCTCATAGTAAGGAAATTCAAAAAGTTTCTAAAGAAGAAGAAGGATTTCAGAACTAACAAAGGCAAAGGATACCCTCCTAAGAAGATTGTGAAGAAAGGGGAACCATCCTCAAACAACTACATATGCTTCGAATGTGAAAAACTAGGACACATCAAAGTTGACTGTTCAGATATAAAAAAAGAAGCATAGTGGAGAAAGAAAGAGATTCAAAGGAAGCTCAAAGAAAAAGGGAGCATACATAGCTTGGGAATCCACTACCTCATCCGACAGTTTTGAAAGTGAAGAAGCCAACATATGCTTGATGGCTAATGAAGAATCGGATAAAGAGAGCAATGTAAGTATTTCAAATCATGAATCTTCTTCAAATTGGGAAACTGAAATTGATTCTGATATTGAAGATAACTCTAAACTGAATAATGCTTTCAATGAATTAGTTAAAAAGTCCAAATGCCTAGCTAAAGCTAATAGTCTTCTCAAAGGCAAAATTAAATGGCATGTAGACAAAATGGCTCAAATGGAAAAGGACCTTTCAGAAGTTAAATCTGAAAAGCAAAGACTTGATTTTGAACATTCCTTTTGTAAAGCCAATATTGCTTCTACAAGTCATTCAATTACATGTGAGCTTTGCAATGATTTAAAATTGAAAAATGAATATCTTTTAAAAACTTTGGCAAAGTTCATAGCTGGAAGAGATAATTTTGATGCTTTGTTAAGATTGCAAAAAAGAGCTCTTAACAAAACTGGGATTGGATTTACAAGTGGCTTTAATGAAAAACCATTTAAAAATTTTGTGAAATCATCCCAAGTCTCATTTGTTATTTGCAATTACTACATGCACAAAGGACATATGATCAATGCATCTTCATGCACATTCTTCTATTGTTATTCTTAGGCATTTCCTTAGTTTATTTCATTAGTTTCACCATTTTAGTGTGTTTTCATAATTAAGGTTGTTTCTAGCTTTATTTAATTTTCGTATTTTATTTTCAGCATTAGCAGCTTTCAATGGAAAATTCATAACTGGAGCTACAGGAATCGGATTGAGGCGTTCTAATATTCGTTGGAAAGCTAAGAGAAAGAGCTACAACTTTTATGTTGGATTCAGAAGATGATTCGGATTTTAGAAGGCTTGAATAATTCGTTGAAGTTGCAGACCTTAGGAAATAATTTGTTTTGGGTCAATTTTATGGGCTTGGTTTGTATTTTCCGACCCGGTTTGGATTGTTAGTGAAACCCTTATTCTATTAAAACTCTAGGGCTGGCTTCTGTTCACTCATTCACTGTTCATGAAATTATTTTGAGAGTTTTGAACAATCGTAATGGAGAACTAATTTCCGAAGAATCGATCTACTGTAATCGGATTCCACTTTGAGGTTCTTTTATAAATTCCATATCAATCTGTTTCCTTTGATTTATTCCAATAATCTCGATTATTTGCTTAATTTGATTGTTGTTATAGGATATAATTCTTAAATTCGATTGGTTATTTGATCTTGAATCAATTTCGCGTTAACGTAACTTTTGCATTATCGCGTTTGATCAGATTGCATTTGCTTAATTCGCAATAGTTTTTAATCTGTTTGCTTAATCCGGAATTCAGGAACATATGCCGTATAATTTCTATTGCGCTTGTCAGTGGTTATTATAGTCGAATAGGATCAGACCCGTTTAGGGAATTGGAATTTATAGGGATCAATGATAAGTCGGAAGTCGATATAGTAGGTTGATTCGCTTTAGCTTATTCGATAATCACAATTTATTTTAATCCCTTTTTTTTCTTGAAATCGTAATCGAAACCCCCCATTAATCGTCATTGCATTGATTAATAATAATACAAGAATCCTTGAGAATGATACTTGAGTTGTCGTTACCGTAACTATATTTTCAAAATCACTCGTTTTAATCCGTGCGCGACAGCGGATCAAATTGGCGTCGTTGCCGGGGGATTCTTGTCATTATTAATCGATATTAGAGTCATAGGTTTAGTGTTCTCACGTTTAGGCCCTAGTTTCCCCACGGTTTTGGCCAATTCGCGTTTAGAGTCGAAAAAAATCGGTTTTTGGAAAAATTGTGTCCGATTGCAAATCTTTTTTCCCTGTTGGGACTAGAAAAATCGTGCGATCAATAGTCCCCTACTCTTCCAGAGTTACGGGATTCCGACCTCAAATCGCTAAATTCCTCTTTTTTATATTTTTAATTAATTTTTTACTGTTTTCATAGTGTCGAAAAAATCCAAAAAATTCTCAAAATTCTAATTTCACTTCATTAGATTAATTTTGGTGTTTTTATATTTTTTTGAATTTATTTTAATCATTTTCCTTCATTCTATTTGTTTTTGCATTTTAGGGACATTGTTGGCATTTTGACAATTGTTGCTGCATTGTTGCATTAGTCTTGGCTACTAGGTCTTCTTGTTCTGATCTTTTTGATTTTGATCCTGAGGTAGAAAGAACTTTGCACACACGACGTAGAGCAGTACAGGCTAGCAATAGTTCACCACCCGTAATTGATTCTGACACTGATTCCGATTACTTGCATAACTTGTTTGATTCAAATTCTGAAATTGTTTTTGATATGGCTGACCAAAGAACTTTAAGGCAGTTGGCTGCCCTTAATGTGAATTACAATGGTTTATGCATTGAGTATCTTGAAGTTGTTGCACCTTTTGAATTAAAATCTGGTTTAATACACTTGTTGCCAAAGTATAATGGTCTTGCAGGTGAGGATCCGCATAAGCATCTAAAAGAATTCCAAGTTGTGTGTTCTACACCTTTGAGGCCTGAAGGAATCACTGAAGACCATATCAAGCTGAGAGCCTTTCCGTTTTCACTACAGGGTGCTGCCAAGGATTGGTTATACGATCTTAAATCGAATTCTATCACAACTTGGAATGATTTGAAAAAAGTCTTCCTAGAGAGATACTTTCCTGCCTCCAGAGCTGCATCAATCAGAAAGGATATATGTGGTATTAGACAAGGTAATGAGACATTGGCTGAGTATTGGGAAAGATTCAAACAGTTAGTATCCAGTTGTCCTCAGCATTAGATTACCGAGCAATTACTTATCCAATACTTTTATGAAGGATTGCTACCTATGGATAGAAACATCCTTGATGCTGCTAGTGGTGGAGCACTTGTTGATAAGACTCCAGCAGATGCCAAAACCTTAATTCAGAACATGTCACTCAACTCCCAACAGTTCACAACCAGAAATAATTCTGCGGTCCAAACAAAGAGTGTGAGCGAAATTCAGGTTTCCTCCAACAAAGCTTTAGAAACCAGAATTGACGAGCTCACCTCCTTAGTGAAACAGTTGGCAGTAGGTAAACCTCAACCAACAACCTTGTGTGGTATTTGTACTTTCGCCAAACACCCGACCGACACATGTCCTATTTTGCAAGATGAGTCAATTACCGAGTTACCCCAAGCTTATGCAGCAGCCCTTTACGGAAACAATCAAAACAGGTACAACAACACTCCTGACCTGTCCACCAACAAATACCATCCCAATTGGAGGAACCATCCCAACCTTCGATATGGAAACCAGCAACCCACACAGCAACAGCTAGTGTTACCCCTTCCGCAACCACAAAACACTCCACCAGCTACCACTTCTGTACCTTCTAGACCTTCATTAGAGGACCTGGTCAAGCAACTAGCTGTTAACAATCTTCAGTTTCAACAAAGAACAGAATCTAGTATTCAAACCTTGCAGACACAGATTGGACAGCTTGCCACCTCAATGAATGCCATGCAAGCCCAAGGATCGAACCAACTTCCTGCCCAAACAGTTGTGAATCCAAAAGGTCCTAATGTTGATGTGAGTGCAATTTCCTTGTGATCCGGAAAGGTTACAGAACCAACCCCCAAAAAAAATAAAAAAAATTATTGAGGCAACATCTGAACCTTCTCCACCTTCTTCTGTTGTGGTAGAAACTGAAAAAAAAAAAAAAAAAAAGAGTATGTTCCACCAGTCCCCTTCCCACATAGAGTTCTGAAAAATGAAAGGATTGAGGAGGGAGACAAAGAGAGAGAGATCTTGGATGTTTTCAGAAAAGTTGCAGTAAACATTCCGCTTCTTGATGTAATTAAGCAGGTTCCAAAGTATGCAAAGTTTCTAAAAGATTTGTGTACAAATAAGAGGAGGATGAAGGGAAGTGAAAGAGTCAACTTGGGAAGAAATATTTCTGCTTTTATTCAACCCAAGCCTTCATGTGAAAAAGTTACCAGCGAGCAAAATGTTTCAACCCTCACTCAGGTCTTGCCGCAAAAGTGCAAGGACCTGGGAACTTTTTCTATTCCTTGTACCATCGGGGATAGTAAATTCGAGAATTGCATGCTTGATTTAGGAGCGGGCATTAATGTTATGCCTACTTCTATTTATAATAACCTTTGTCTTGGTCCTTTGCAAGATACTGAGTCTAATCATTCAAGCGCGAACAGGAGCAATGCCCGCCCCACGGGAGTAGTGGAAGATGTCCTTGTTCAAGTTAACGATTTGATTTTTCCTGCAGATTTCTACATTCTGGATATGGAAGGAGAAACTAAGTCAAGCAGAGCTCCCATCATTTTAGGCAGACCGTTCATGAAAACGGCGAAAACAAAAATTGATGTTGACGATGGAACCATGTCCATGGAATTTGGTGACATTGTCGCGAAATTTAACATTTTTGATGCCATGAAACATCCCTTGGAAAAGCATTCTATTTTTCATATTGAATTGATCTCTGAATTGGTTGATGACACTTGTTCTGAATTATTTTCACTTGATTTTCCATCTTTATCGGGTTTTGATGATGTTTACTCGTGTGCTGATTGTACTGACACTAACCTTTGTGTTGTATATGCTGAGATTGATTCTGTCTTGTAGGGTAACATGTTTCCTACAGATGAAGTTGTTTATGCCGTTGATGCACTCAACATCCCGGCTGCCCCAAACACTCCATCCATCGAGCAGCCCCCGTCCTTAGAGTTGAAACAACTCCCTGAAAACCTGAAATATGTTATTTGGAGAGTAATGAAAAACTCCCTGTTATAATTCCTTCTAACCTTGATTTCGATCAAGAAAATAAGCTTTTGCAAGTTTTGAAGAAGCACAAGAAAGCAATTGGGTGGACATTAGCTGACATCCCCAGGTATTAGTCCTTCCATGTGTATGCATAAGATTTTGCTTGAGGATGGTGCGAAAACAGTAAGGCAGCCCCAAAGGAGGCTTAATCCTTTGATCCTCGATGTGGTGAAGAAAGAGGTAACCAAACTCTTGCAAGCAGGTATCATTTATCCTATCTCTGACAGTAAATGGGTAAGCCTAGTACAAGTTGTACCTAAGAAATCTGTACTCACCGTGGTGAAAAATGAAAAGAATGAACTTGTTCCCACTAGAGTTCAGAACACTTGGAGAGTTTGTATTGATTACAAGAGGTTGAACCAAGCTACTAGAAAGGATCACTTTCCTTTACCAT
This sequence comes from Amphicarpaea edgeworthii, assembly GCA_014843725.1. NCBI lineage: Eukaryota > Viridiplantae > Streptophyta > Magnoliopsida > Fabales > Fabaceae > Amphicarpaea > Amphicarpaea edgeworthii. The sequence goes on from CM026326.1 coordinate 14,554,422, forward strand.
TCATTGACCAAATGCTTGAACGGCTTGCTGGTAAATCACATTACTGTTTTCTTGATGGTTTTTCAAGGTATTTTCAGATTCATATTGCACCTGAAGATCAAGACAAGACCACTTTTACTTGCCCATTCGGTACTTTTGCTTATAGGAGGATGCCTTTTGGTCTTTGCAATGCTCCTGGCACTTTCCAACGATGCATGATTAGCATTTTTGCTGATTTTATTGAAAATTGCATGGAAGTGTTTATAGATGATTTCACTGTTTATGGTTCTTCTTTTGATGCATGTTTGAACAGTTTGAATATGGTTTTAGAGAGATGCATCGAAACTGACCTTATTTTGAATTATGAAAAATGTCATTTTATGGTTGAGCAGGGAATTTTTTTGGGTCACATTATTTCTATAAAAGGAATTTCTGTTGACCCTGCTAAGATTGATGTGATTTCTACACTGCCTTACCCCTCTTGCATTTGCGAGATTCTTTCTTTTCTTGGTCATGCAGGTTTTTACAGGCGTTTCATCAAGGATTTCAGCAAGATAGTTCTTTCGCTATCGAACTTGTTGAAGAATGACATCACTTTCAACTTCGATGACAAATGCAAACAAGCATTTGACTTCTTGAAGAAAGCATTGACCTCCACCCCCATCATCCAGCCCCTTGACTGGACCCTCCCCTTTGAGATTATGTGTGATGCTTCTAACTATGCTATTGGAGCGGTCCTTGCACAAAGAGTTGACAAGGCTGCCCATGTTATTTATTATGCTTCTAGGACTTTAGATTCTGCACAGTCAAATTACACCACCACTGAAAAAGAACTTCTAGCTATTGTTTTTGCTCTTGATAAATTCAGATCATATTTGCTAGGTTCCAAGGTTGTTGTTTTTACTGACCATGCAGCTTTAAAGTACTTGTTGAAGAAGCTGGAAGCAAAACCGAGATTGATTCGGTGGATGTTGTTGCTCCAAGAGTTTAATGTGGAGATTAAAGACAAAAGTGGAGCTGAGAACTTAGTAGTTGATCACTTGAGCAGGATAGAGAGGGATGAAGATCCTTTTCCGATTCAGGATGACTTTCCTGATGAGCAGCTTTTACTTTTGCATGGAGTTACTCCTTAGTTTGCTGATATTGTTAATTATCTTGTTGCTGGTGTTTTTCCTACAGGTGCATCCAAGGCACAAATTCACAAACTCAAGAGTAGGGATGGCAATGGGTAGGGTACTATAATACCCGTCCCCATACCCGTGTTTGAAAAAGTACCCGTCCTCGGCCCCATACCCGTGCGGGTAACAATTTCAATCCCCATCCCCATACCCTCTGGGTACCTATATACCCATACCCGCACCCGCAACCCGCACTTTTCATATATATAAAATTAAAAATTAAAATTTAAAGGTGGATTGGATTAGGATTGTTTAAGATTTGAATGACTTTTTTTTTTTTTGTAAAAATGTCTTGGGTATTCAATTAGGATTGTTAAATGATAAAAAATAATCTGATGGTATTCAATCAAGATTATCAAGATTTTTTTTCAGATGGCAACGAAATCTTGTGGTATTCGATTGGGATTTTGAATAACGCAAAAAAAAAGTCATCTGTTATTCAAAATTATAAAGATTTTATGATTTTTTTTAATTGGATTTTGGTAGATTTTATAGACTTTTTAGTTGATCATATAAATATCAAACTCAGGAAACAATCACATTCAACTACAAGAGACTTTTCTTTCTCATCAGAAATTTATTTATTTATTTCATTCTCTTTGCTTTGGAGGCAATGACATAATCTCTCACCCACACATTTTTTTGTTTCAAGGTGAGACTTTTCATATGATTCTAATAGTGATGTGTTCATACCTCAAAATCACTATGAATCAATTTACAAGCCTACAATGTAGTCCACTGTCTCATTCATTTTAAGTTCATAAATTCTTAATGAAATGAAAATTTTCATAAGAGAAGTAGATCTGAGTCTAGAGGAAGTTTTAACTCGGAGCAAACAAAGTTAAAGTTTTAAAAGACCTTTCTAAACTATTGTAGTCAATTTTGAAAAAATATACAATTTAACATAGGAAACAAAGAGCAATGTTTAGGATGCTATAAAACATAGACAACTTTGGATATTCTTCAAGTTAGGCAGATAATTAATGTTTTGATCATCATGTATTTTTTGTTGAATTATTTGATTTATATTTTGATGACATTATTGATTTTATGAGTTAAATGAAACATTTTATATTTTTGACTAATATTTTGTTATTATTTTTCACTATTACTTTATGAAAATTTGTAAAAAATATATCTCAAAATGCATTAATAGCTTGTAACTTTGATTTTGAGTTCATATACATTATTAGTAGGTGAGATGGTTCAGCTTATGATAATTTATGATTAGTCTATGTTCAATAATATTTTCAAGCATGCTCTTGTTGACTTGTTTAATAGTTTTGAATTTTTTTTTCTAGAAATCCATAAAATCTTTTCAAATCTTATCTTATAAATATGTGAAATTCTTTCAAATCCTATATTCTAAATCCATTAAATCCAAATTATAAAATTCTAATAACAAAAGTCTTCTTAAAAAAATCTTAACAGTTTTTAGTTTCCTACAAAATCTTTAAAATCTTCAAGACTTTTTTATGCCAAAAAAGTCTTTTAAAATCCTAATCCAATACACCCTTATATAATATTAAAATCAAACGAATATTGATTTATATAAATAAATAACATTACAAAAATAATCATTCAACATAAATCTAAACAAAAACTTTAATTAAACGGGAAAAACTAATATATTTTTAAAACTAATTAGTTTATAATTATATATTAAAAATAAAACACAAATAGATATAATATTTTAACTTCATCATCTAAATTAATTTCTCCATATTTTGCAAATGCTTATTTCCATAGTTTCTATATTGCTTTGAACTACTAATACAAATAAAAATTAAATCATAATAGAATATCAAAATTAACATATAAAAAGAATAATTAAAATAATAAATAGATAATTAAATAATTTTAATTGAATAATTTAAATAATAAAATTATAATATATTAATTAATATGTATATACATAAAGTGCGAGGCGAGGCGGGATGGGTACTACAGTACCTGTACCCGCACCCATCCCCGCGAGATTTTGCGGGTAAATACCCGCCCCATCCCCATCCCCAAATATGCGGGTTATTACCCTACCTGCATATGGGTATTTTTGTGGGTGCCCGTAGGGTCTGGGTCCATATTGCCATCCCTACTCAAGAGTGATGCCAAATATTATGTTTGGGATGATCCATATCTTTGGAAGTTTGGTAATGATCAGGTGATTAGGAGATGTGTCCCCCGACTATTAGATTGAATCTATTTTACATTTTTCTCATGCATCTCAAGTAGGGGGACACTTTGGTCCGCAAAGGACTACAAGAAAAGTCCTAGACTCAGGTTTCTACTGGCCCAGTGTTTTTAAAGATGCTTATGAGACTTACCGCACTTGTAAAGAGTGCCAGATAGCAGGTACAGCCATCACTCGTAAGGGTGAAATGCCTCAGCAACCTATGCTTTTCTGTGAGGTATTTGATGTATGGGGAATCGACTTCATGGGTCCTTTTCCTGTATCATTTGGTTTTCTCTACATTTTACTTGCTGTTGATTACGTTTCAAAGTGGGTAGAAGCTATCCCCACTAGGACTAATGATTCAAGAGTTGTTGCAGATTTTGTCAGGTCCAATATCTTTTGCAGGTTTGGAATACCTCGAGCCATCATAAGTGACCAAGGCACTCACTTCTGTAACCGCACCATGGAAGCTTTGCTCCGGAAGTATGGAGTTGTGCACAAAGTCTCTACTGCATATCACCCATAAACTAATGGGCAAGTTGAGATCTCAAACAAGTTTTAGAGAAAATGGTGCAACCAAACAAGAAGGACTGGAGCTGCCGTCTAGAAGACGTACTTTGGGCTCAAAGAACAGCTTTCAAGACACCCATAGGGATGTCTCCTTATCGACTTGTTTTCAGTAAGGCATGTCACCTTCCTGTAGAGATAGAACACCGTGCTTATTGGGCGGTGAAAAGTTGTAACTTGGAAATGCAACAAGCAGGTATTGAAAGAAAACTCCAATTACAACAGCTTGAAGAGTTTAGGCTAGAGGCTTATGAAAGCTCTAGGATATATAAAGAGAAAACCAAACACTTCCATGATAAAATGATTTCTAGGAAGGAATTCTCTGTGGGCCAATAGGTTTTACTGTTTAACTCCCGCCTTAAGCTTATGGCTGGGAAACTTCAATCCAAATGGATTGGCCCTTTTGTTGTTACTAATGTTTTCCCTTATGGTGCAGTAGAAATTAAAAGTGCAGGTACGGACAAAGTTTTCAAGGTTAATGGGCAGCGCTTGAAGCTATTCCATGTAAGTTCAGTGCCCTGAAGATGCAACCATAGAAGAGCTTTCTTTGGAAGCGCCCAACTACACTGCAACTTGATCAAGGGGCACCCTTTCCTTTCTCTCACTCTTACTTTATAATTGAGTTCTTTTCATTGAGGACAATGTATGTCTTAAGTGTGGGGGAGGAAACCATTTGTTTTTGTTTTTGTTTGTTTTTGCTTTAAAAAAAAATGGAAAATGCATGTTTTTTTTCGTTGATTATCTTGCTATAATTGTGAGTATTCTCTCTGTTCTTTGTCGAAAGACTTGTGGTGTGATGTGACTGATTCTTTTTGTGCATTCTTAGTTTGTATGTTTGACTAAACCCTAAATTGTACATCACTAGTGGAAGATCACTAACCCTTGTGAGATTTTGAGCCTAATAATGGATAACATCAAAAATCCATCTCTTTCTTTCTTGTGTGATTTCACTCATGTTTGTTAGTCTCTAGAACTTGAATTGACTCTTGTTGAAGCTTTTTGTTTACTTGTGCACACTGAAATGATAAAGGCATCTTGTTTTTTTTTTTTTTTTTTTTACCTAGTTAGCCAAAAAGCCAACCTTGATAATATCATCCTTTGTTTGGAAGCCTCTTTGAGCCTATTATCCTTTTTTGTGTTTAAAACTCATTACAAGCCGAAAAGTGAAAAACAATGTTATCACCCTATTCAAAGGGTTGAAAGGGTCTTGTATAGAGTTGTGTGGGGTTGAACATTGTTGTTATGATTGTTGTTATGATGTTGGTTGGCAGAAAAGAAAAAAAAATAGAAAAGGAAAACAAAAGAAAAAAAATAAAAAATAAAAATAGAGAAGGATGTCAATGCTAGTCCTTCTGAAAAAAAAGAAAAAAAGAGAAGAATAAAAGGAAAAGGAGAAGAGAAATAAGTTGTGAGGTTATTGTTCAATCACCATTGAGATATTATTTAGTTCAACTCCCGCAATTCTTTCAATTTTCTTTTAACTCTTTGAATTTTAGCTTAGTACCCCTTTAGGATGTATCTCACCCTGACCTTGGTCAAGTTACAACCATAATAAAAGTCCTTTTGATCTTTGTGTGCAATGTATTTCAAATTGTGAATGTTAGAGTCTTTTCAAGCTTATGGTAGTACTATCTCTCATGCTGTGCTTTGAGTGTAAACAGTAACCTAAACACTTGAGAGTTGAGTGGAAACAGTTTATCTTGTGAGGATCTTGATGCTTTTGATGTACTTTTTGGTAATCTATTTTTCATATTTACTTTGACTGTCACAAAAGAGTTACTCACTAATATCATATTCTTTAAGCTTAGAATTAGGAGTTTGCTTGCACTTTGTATCCTAATAACCTCTAAGTTTGCATGCTCTGTTTCGTTTCTGTTTTGAATTTTTAATTTTGCTTGGAGTGCAAAAGTATTAAGTGTGGGGGAATTTGATCAGTGCATCTTCATGCACATTCTTATACATTCTTAGGCATTTCCTTAGTTTATTTCATTAGTTTCACCATTTTAGTGTGTTTTCATATTTAAGTTTGTTTCTAGCTTTATTTAATTTTCGTATTTTATTTTCAGCATTAGCAGCTTTCAATGGAAAATTCATAACTGGAGCTACAGGAATCGAATTGAGGCGTTCTAATATTAGTTGGAAAGATAAGAGAAAGAGCTACAACTTTTATGTTGGAGTCAGAAGATGATTCGGATTGTAGAAGGCTTGAATAATTCGTTGAAGTTGCAGACCTTAGGAAATAATTTGTTTTGGGTCAATTTTATGGGCTTGGTTTGTATTTTCCGACCCGGTTCGGATTGTTAGTGAAACCCTTATTCTATTAAAACTCTAGGGCTAGCTGCTGTTCACTCATTCACTGTTCATGAAATTATTTTGAGAGTTTTGAACAATTGTAATGGAGAACTAATTTCCGAAGAATCAATCTACTGTAATCGGATTCCACTTTGAGGTTCTTTTATAAATTCCATATCAATCTGTTTCCTTTGATTTATTCCAATAATCTCAATTATTTGCTTAATTTGATTGTTGTTATAGGATATAATTCTTAAATTCGATTGGTTATTTGATCTTGAATCAATTTCGCGTTAACATAACTTTTGCATTATCGTGTTTGATCAAATTGCGTTTGTTTAATTCACTATAGTTTTTAATCCGTTTGCTTAATCTGGAATTGAGGAACATACGCCGTATAATTTCTATTGCGCTTGTCAGTGGTTATTATAGTCGAATAGGATCAGACCTGTTTAGGGAATTGGAATTTATAGGGATCAATGATAAGTCGGAAGTCGATACAGTAGGTTGATTCGCTTTAGCTTATTCGATAATCACAATTTATTTTAATCCCTTTTTTTCTTGAAATTGTAATCGAAACCCCCCCATTAATCGTTACTGCATTGATTAATAATAATACAAGAATCCTTGAGAACGATACTCGAGTTGTCGTTATTGTAACTATATTTTCAAAATCACTCGTTTTGATCCGTGCGCGACAGCGGATCAACATACTTCAAATAATTGCATCATTAAGAAATATGGAGTACCTAAGGGGAAGTTTGAATGGATCCCCATGGTTACTCATGACAACACTAACAAAAAAGGACCCAAGAAAATTTGGGTACCTAAGACCAGCACCTAATTTGTTTTGCAGGTATGCCTTAAAGTCGTGGAATCACAATGGTATCTTGATAGTGGCTGTTTAAGGCATATGACAAGTGACAAAAGGAAGTTTGTCACTCTCACTGAAAAACAAGGTGGTTGGGTCACTTATGGAGATAACAACAAAGGGAGAATCTTAGGTGAAGGTAACATAGGTAACTTCTCCTCAACTATAATTGAAAAGGTCTTGTTTGTTGATGGGTTGAAGCATAACCTCCCTAGCATTAGTCAACTTTGTGACAAAGGGTATGAAGTATCTTTTGATCATTCAAAGTGTTTGATTAATGATAAGCAAGACAATGCTAAACTGGTTGGCAAGAGAATTCAGAATGTTTATGTGCTTGATTTTGAAAAATACATTTCTTTTGAAAATTGTCTCATGAGTAAGGTTGACACCTCATGGCTTTGGCATAAAAGAATGGCACATATACATATGAACCATCTCAACAAGCTCATTTTAAAGGACTTAGTGATTGGCCTCCCTAAGCAAAAATATTCTAAAGAGGGCCTTTGTAAAGCTTGCCAAAGAGGGAAACAAACCAAAACTTCTTTCAAAGCTAAAAACATTGTTTCAATTTTTAAACCTCTTGAGCCGTTACACATGGATCTCTTTGGTCCTTCTAGGACAATGAGTATTGGAGAAAATCTCTATGCACTAGTTATAGTTGATGACTTCTCTAAATTCACTTGGACTTACTTTCTACAGCACAAGAATGATGCTATAAAGTCTTTTGTTAAATTTGTCAAACAAATTCAAAAAGAGAAAAATCTTTCAATTATTTCATTAAGAAGTGTTAATGGGGGAGAGTTTCAAAATGAAATCTTTTCTGAATTTTGTGAAAACCATGGCATAAAACATAACTTTTTTGCCCCAAGAACACCACAACAAAACAGTGTTGTTTAAAGGAAAAATCATTCTTTAGAAGAACTGGCTAGAACTGTTTTAACCGAAGCTGGTCTTCCAAAATACTTTTGGGCTGATGTCATGTCCATTGCTTGCTATATTTTAAATCGTGTTTTGATAAGACCCATTTTGAAAAAGACTCCATATGAACTTTTTAATGAAAGAAAATTGAACATCAGTCACTTTCGAGTATTTGGCTATAAGTGTTTTGTTTTTAAACAATGGAAAAGAATCACTTGGCAAGTTTGATCCAAAGGCTAATGAAGCTATATTCTTAGGATATTCTCTGTCTAGTAAAGCCTATCGTGTTTATAATAAAAGAAATTTAGTTGTTGAAGAATCTGTACACATTGTGTTTGATGTGTCTAACTCCAAGTTGGAGGAAGATGTGCCTTGTGATGATTATGTAGGTTCCATTTATAATGACTTGACTGAGCCTCAAACACAAGAGCCATCCTAACTGCCTCCACTGAAGACTCAAGTGCTCAAGCTACCCCTCCAACTGATCATCAACTTCCAAAGGAGTGGAAGCAGCCTAAAAATATCTCCATCGACAATATTTTAGGAGATATTCAGAAGGGAGTCACAACCAGATCTTCCATGAACCTGATTTGCAATGTAGTAGCCTTTGTTTTAGGAGATATTATGGATGATGGCAATGCACGAAGATCTGAATCAATTCAAACGGAATCAAGTTTGGGAACTTGTCCCTCACTCTGTAAAAATGAATATAATTGGTACAAAATGGGTGTTCCGCAATAAAAGTGACGCTTCAAGAAATATTACTCGAAACAAAGCCAGACTTGTAGCAAAAGGCTACAATCAACAAGAAGGAATAAACTTCGATGAGACATACGCTCCAATGGCAAGACTATAAGTTGTTTGTCTCCTTCTCGCCTTTGCATGCCATAAGTAGTTCAAGCTATTTCAAATGGATGTAAAGAGCACTTTTCTGAATGGATTACTGAAGAAGGGGTGTATGTGTCACAACCTCTTGGCTTTACTGATCCCACTTGTCCAAATCATGTCTATTGTCTCAAGAAAGCACTTTATGGCCTCAAACAAGCACCAAGGCAATGGTATGAAAGGCTAAGTAACTTCTTAATTGAAAATAACTTTGTAAGAGGTCAAGTAGATAAAACTCTCTTTATAAAACATACTAAATCTAATATTCTCTTAGTGCAAATTTATGTTTATGACATTATATTTGGATCCACTAATGAGATGCTTTGCAAGAAATTTGTGAAAGGTATGCAGGGAGAATTCGAAATGTTAATGATGGGTGAACTAAAATACTTTCCTGGACTTGAAGTCAAAGATATGACTCAAGGCATCTTTCTTCACCAAAGCAAGTATTGCAAAGATCTACTTAAAAAGTTTAAGATGGACAACTGCAAGGTAGTATCAGCTCTTGTGGCAACCAACTACTATTTGGATGCTAACGAAAGAGTTAAAAGTATCGACCAAACTCTCTATCGTGGTATGATAGGGTCTCTTCTCTATCTTACGTCTAGTCGTCCAAACATTATGTTCAGTGTTTGCATGTGTGCTAGGTACCAATCCAACCCTAAGGAATCTCATCTCACAGCCGTAAAACGTCTCCTTAAGTACCTTAGAGGAACCATAGGTGTAGGTTTGTGGTATCCCAAGGGTGTCCAACCAACACTCATAGGTTATTCTGATTCAGACTTTGTTTGCTGTAAAATGGATAGGAAAAGCATGAGTGGTACTTGTCATCTCTTTGGGAACAATCTTGTGTCTTGGCATAGCAAGAAGCAAGCTTGTGTAGCCTTATCTACAGCTGAGGCTGAGTACATAGCTGCTAGGAGCTGTTGTGCTCAATCTCCTTGCCTTAAACGACAACTCTTAGACTTTGGGTTGGAAACACATCCTGAAATTCCTGCAAAATAGATTTAACTCCACTAGGAAGTTCAAGGTCTGAATCAAGGGCAGCAATCTCCTTATTATAAAGTATATACATAGACTTCCTTGCCATTAAAGCTCTCCTCACCTCTCCACTTTTCACAAATAATCCATTCTTTCTCACTTTCTTTTCTCCACTTTTTCTCTTTTCTCTTTTTCTTTATCTTGTGGGTCTCTCTCTTTCTTTTTTTTCTCTTTATCATTTTCTTTTCTCTCTTGCTCTCTTTTCTCTCTCATGATACTTTGATCATCACAAACCTCTTTTGGAGATAACGGAACCAAGGTAACCTTGCGATTTTCATGATAAAAAATGTATTTATTTTTGTGACCATCATGGTGAGCTTTCCGATCAAACTGCCATGGTCTCCTAAGAAGCATATGGCTAGCTTCCATAGGAACCACATCACACAGAATTTTGTCCTTATACTTCCCAATAGAAAACTGAATCTCCACTTGCTTATCCACCCTCAATTCACCTTCCTCACTAAGCATTGTAGCTTATAAGGTCTAGGATGGGGTTTAGTCTCTAAGTTCATCTTCTTCACCAACCTAACACTAGCCACATTTGTGCAACTCCCTCTATCTATGATCAAAGAGCACACCCTCCCTTGGATAAGACACCTAGTATGGAATATGTTTTCTCTTTGGCTTTCCTCACTCTCCTTGGCTATCCCTCCTAGCATCCTCCTCACAATGAACAAGTCTCCTTCAGGAATCTCCTCCTCTTCCGCACTCTCTTCTTCACTTGATGGTTTAGAATGAGAACTCTCACTTGTGATTTCCCCATCATCTTTTAATATCATAACTTTCTTAGTAGGACACTCAGAAGCTATGTGTCCTCTACCCAAACACTTAAAGCACTTTATGTCTCTAGACCGAGAATTGTTGGCCACTTCCTTGCCCCAATTTTGGGTGGGCTGTGGTGCAGCCCTTGGGGTCCTATTGGATGAAGCTCCCTCTTTCTTAAACCCTTCTTCCACCTAGAGTTATCAAAATTAGATGAACTCTTCCTCACACTTTTTCTCTTTAATTGCTGCTCCACTTTCATAACATGATGGACTATATCCTCTATCTCCACATAATTTTGCAGCTCCACTACATCCCTTATATCTCCATTCAGCCCACTAAGAAACCTTGCCATGGTTGCCTCCCTATCCTCCTCAACATTGGCTTGAATCAGGGCTATTTCAAGGTCTTTGTAGAACTCATCTACACTCTTACTCCCTTGGGTCATTCTTTGGAGCTTATTGAGAAGCTCTCTATGGTAGTGAGATGGAACATACCTCCTTCTCAACACTCTTTTCAACTCCTCCCAAGTCTCCAACATAGGCTCTCCATACCTCCTTCTCTCCCTTTGGAATTGATCCCACCAAACTAAGGCATAGTCAGTGAATTCCAAGGTAGCTAGCTTGATCTTCCTCTCTTCAGTTAAGGTGTGACAAGAGAAAATTTGTTCTACCTTCAACTCCCACTCAATATAGGCTTTAGGATCACTTTTACCCCTAAATGGTGGAATGGTAACTCTTCCTCCCTCATCTCGGTTTCCTCTTGGTTCTTCCTCATTCCCTCTCCTTCTTCTCCCTTCATGCCTCTCATGTTTACCCCTATCCCCATGTTGGTCATTCTCCCTATTCAAATTTTGGTTTTCTAAACTCTCAAGCCTCTCATAAATTCCCTCCGTATGCTCCCTCAAAACTTGGTTCATCCTTTGAGTTAAGGCATCTAACAACACCCTATGATCTCTAGTAGGGGATGGAGGTCCCTCTCTCTCAGCCATGAATAGAATCTGAAGTAAGAAGACCTCACCAAAGTGTTTCACACAATTAGGCTTTTCAGCAAATGTACTCTCTAGCCTTTTTCTGCTCGTTCTCTAACTTAAGGTTCTTACAAGAATCAACAATCTATTATCAAGAATCACTTTCAAGGGTAGCAATCACAAGGCTTGACACAGAATTTTGAACACCAACAAAAGGGAAATAGCAAAGAACAATTTCACTACCAACAAACAAGAACAGATTCTATGGAAAACAAGGATTAGAGAAGACACTTGACACTTAGGAATTTTATCAAACAAGTGGGGTGCAAGGAAATTTAATGACTACAGCTGCTGTACTCTTTGTTTTTTTGTTTGTTTTTGCTTTGTTTTTTTTTTTTTTTTGCTACTGAATTGAATAAACAACAGCCACAAGTTGTCAAATTTTTTAACACAAAAATGCTTCTAATAATGAAGTTTGTAACCTTGCAATGAAACTTTTAAGTTGCAGCAACTGAGTCACTAGATTAGCATTCCCCACAAGACAAGCTAATGTTTAACACTCAACAAAAATCAACACCAAGAACAAATATGCAGCAGAGTATGAACAAAACAAGAAATTGAAGATAGCAAACAACCAAATTTTAGCAAACAGAAATTAAGGGTTCAGGGTTACCAATGGTGTGTGACCAGAATTGATTAAGAGAATGGAGAAAAGGTAACTCAATTCCAACCCTAGAACTAAGCTCTAATGCCAAATGATGGGAAAATCACATGCTTGGTTCAAATTGGATCTTCTAGGATGGAATTCGCAAACCAAGAGCAACCCAGAATGAATTTTAATTCTTGATCGTATCTCGGTCTACAGAACTCGGATTTGAGCGATTCCAAATCGAGGAGAAAGATGACGTTCTAAACTGCAATTTAGGGTCAAGAAACACTCAATGGATATGTAAAACATACAGAACGAACTTGAGAAAAATGGGGCTGAAGGCACAACTCGGAAAATGCGAAAACGAACAAGTAACACAAATTGGGAAAGAACGAAAATCAGAATAGGCGCCACAAACAATTATGTTTGATAAGCCTAGGGGATCACCACAAGAATTGAGGGAATTCCTGATAAGATCAGTTGGTTCAAGGAAGAACCCTAGCAGAGACAATTCTCACACTTTTGACAAAACAATCATAATCTGCATTTTCATTCAATTCCAAATGATTTATACAAATTCGTTCTCAACAAAATAAGAGAAATATAAAATCCGAACATTACAAGCATAGCTAATATGTCTTAGTGGTTAAAGTGAGGCAAAGTTTAGTTTGAGGTCAAGGGCTCAAAACTGGCTGCAGGCACTTTAATATTATTATTTTTTTAATTAAATGACTAAGTCTGTAATTGGGCCTTCATTCCAAGCAATCAACACACAAGACTAGCAACTCTCCCTTGTGGGCCTCCAAGTGTTGGGCCTCTCCTTGCATTTGAACTGCCCTCAGAATAGTCACCATATGTTCCAAAGCTTCTTGGGCCTCAGTCAGTCCTCCAATCTCCTGGTTTGCCGCATTCGAAGCATGTGCTGGTAGCTGTGATGGTTTCTCCTTTTCTAAAGACATTCTTTGAAGGTTGATCTTTGTCTTTGGAGCTCTTGACCTTATTCTTCTTCTTGAGGAACTTTCTGAATTTCTTCACTGTTGAGGCTAGATTTTTTGAATCTGTGTTGCTTTCTTCCTCTTCATCATTGTCATTGTTATCATCATTATTATCTTGATCTGAAGATGATCTCTTAACTTTCAAGGCGATGCTTTTTTGTCTTCTTTTCCTTATTCTCTTCTTCATTCATACGGATCATATCCATTTCGTGTTCTCTTAGCTTTCCGAACAGCTCAACACTTGTCATGGTGGCCATGTCTCACGTTTCTAAAATTGCTGTGACCTTTGGCTGCCATGTTCTATTCATGTTCTTTAGGATTTTGACATTCATCTCCTCATCTTCGAATGTTTTTCCGAGGCCTATGAGATGGTTTACTATATGAGTAAATCGCATTTGAAAGCTGCATATGGATTCACCAGGCAGCATCCGAAATGTCTCATATTCTTGTATGTGTGTTCTTCCTTGATCGTCTCACTTCCGGAGTGCCTTCATGGGTTACCTCTATCGTATCCCAAATTTCCTTAGCGGTAGAGCAAGCTAAAATCCTGAAAAACTCATCAAAATTCAAAGCTGAGTGTAATATGTTCATGGCTCTTGGATCATAGTTACCATTTTTTGTTTCTAATTCAATCCAATCATCAGCTAGTTTTGTAATGGTTTTTCCATCAATAATAATGGTTTGAAGCGTAGGTTCGTTGATTACCGCCTGCCAGACGCCTCGATCAATTGACTCCATGAAAATTTTCATACGAACTTTCCAAAACGGATAGTTATCTCTATAGAAAAGAGGATTGAGATGCCTTCAGCAAATGGTAATCGGTTTTTGGCCATATTACAAATCCTTGATTAAAAAACAAGAACCAGCGCTTGATACCAATTGTTAGGATTAGCCGGGTAATCAATCAAGAGGGGGGGGGGGGGGGGTGAATTGATTATTCGTAAAGTGACAGATTCTTTTCTTCAAAAAGATTTTTCACCACCGCTCTTGAGGTTTTAATAAAAGCGTTTTTTAGAGAATGTTATATTGATTAAATAAACCAGAAAAACAACCTCAGCTTAAGATAGAAATGATTTAGAACAAATTATCTTGATAAAGATCAATTACTAAATTGAAATAGATCAAGGGATAGAGAGATAGAGCCTGTTGATTTATACTGGTTCGATCAACCACCGATCTACATCCAGTTCTCCCTTTCACCAAGGGGTTCCAATATGAATTTGATTACATACACCATGCACATACAATTCACAGTAAATCCTGATTTCACAACCTAAAATAGGAACCTAGAAGATTGAATGTGAAAACATCATTCACCATCCAATTTCTAAACTCTAGAACAACAGAATTCTAGAAACAAAATTAGAAATACCATCTAATTTCAACACAGCATTTAGGAATGAAATTTCCACAATACTAATCAAACAAGATCAATGAAAAAGATTAAAGAACGAAAACACCTTGATATGTTGATATAGCAGATATGTGATCAGTTCAAGAAACTCCAATATGAGCAAATTTAGCAGTCAAGAACTCATGTTGAATCACCTCAGTTCATAAAAGAACAAAAGAGGGATATAGTTGTATCGGCTCAGAGGTTCAATCTCAATTGGGTATAGCAGTAAAAGTAATGTTGATTTTTTCTGAAACTTAAGAGATTAGAGAATGTGCAGAAGAAAAAAGAGAATGTTCAAAGCAATATCAAATCTAAAAATCAAATCAAAGATTTGGATTTTGACAATTGAAGGAATGAAAAGATATCGTGACTATCTTCGTTGTTCTGCATAGAATGATATGGATTCAAATATATGACATGGGTCAAAAAGATTCAAAGTTAGTTAGACAAAGAATGAGTCTTTGAGATCTTTAAAAATGACCGTTATACCAAATATAATCAATTGCAACAAGGTGTAATCGATTATCCCATATATCATAATATGATTTACACTTGCTATCAGCTATTGTAATCGATTGCAAACAAGACAGAGCCAATTTTGAATATCAGAGATCATCTGGTAATCGATTGCCACAAGATGGTAATCAATTGCAAATGAAACAGAGCAATTTCTGAATCTCAGAGATTGTCTTGTAATCAATTGCAGTTCAATGCTAATCAATTGTAATGGATACAGGGCAATATCTGAACTTTGAAATTAACATTGTAATCGATTGCAATGGTTGGTAATCGATTAACTCGATACCATAGATGGTTTCAAAACTGATTAGGCCATCTAGTAATCGATTCCTACAACTTGTAATCAATTGCAATCACTTAGAATTAGTTCCTAAGTAAATCATCTAGCGATACTAGAGATAATAGAAAACAGGGCAAATCAAAACAACAAGCAAGAATGATATGGTTTAGCCTATAACAAACAATACAATGCCATCATTCATACATGTTATGGCATAAAAAGAAAATACTAGACTAAGAGAATGGAGAAGACTTAAGGTATGAAGATACCAAAAATCTAAATAAAGAGGCGAGGCGTCAATCTTCAAGAAGTTGTGAAGAATTCCATTCTCTTCACTAAACCTCTGAACTTTCATTTTCAAACTCTCCTCCATGATCACTTCAAGAGTTGTTGAATAGGCATGAACCAAGAGGGTGGGGGTCATGACAGGTTTAGCCTGGACCTTGGGGATTACCTAATGTGGAAACTCTGTGAGCTCATGTTGATCCCATGAGTTGGAGTGTACATGCAGTTCATTTTAGGTGTTGTAGTCTATGCCGAAAGCATCGACATCGATGATGCTTCTGGGTAGACCACACTCCTAGTATTCTCCTGAGCTAAATATGGTACCATATGGCATATGAGGTAGAGTCCAAGAGGTATTGCATTACATGTGCATTATGATACTACGTAGAAGAATCGTATTATTGTTGTGTGATCTACATGGGTGTACGTATGCTAAAAATATGCAAATCTTGTTTCCTGATTATGTTATATCTTACATTTGATGCAATAATGATAGAGGGCTAGTCAATGAACATAAGGACCTAGGGGCACTTCAAGAATTAAAGGGACCAATGACAAGATCCAAGGCCAAGATTCTCCAAGAAGAAATGACCAAGAGACTAAGGGAAGGGTTATTCATCAAAGGCCAAGAAGGAAGAAGCCCAAAGGAGCTAAATTGGAGCACTTGGAAATTTGCTGATAGCTCGCTCAGCGCAAGCTTGGGCTCAGCGAAGTTTTGCCTCGATCAATCATCTCGCTCAGCGCAAGATAGAGCTTAGCGGAGATTTGCCTCGATCAAGCATCTCGCTCAGCGCACAATTGAGCTTAGCGGAGATTTGCCTCGATCAAGAACCTCGCTCAGCGCAAGTTTGAGCTTAGTGGAGTTTTGCTTCGATCAAGCATCTCGCTCAGCTCAACGTTGAGCTCAGCGCAATTTGCGCTAAGCTCAAGGTTGAGCTTAGCGGAAGGTCTAGCGCGAGAATTTTTGAAAACTTTGTTTACTTGTGTAAGGGGTTTCTTAATTGTGTAATTAGGCCTTAAAACGTTGTGTTTAAGTGGTGATTAGTTGCATAAGGCCTGGCTCTATAAATAGTAGAGGAGAACCTCATTTATAAGGAATAATAACTCATTTGTGAATGAAAAGCTTTGGCTTAGTTTGAGAGCATAGTCTCTTCTTGGTTCTTGGGTGAACCAAATTAATTCTTATCAAGGAAGCTTTCCTTGTGGCGAATTCTTCTCGGCTTATCGTTCCGTGCTGTTCGTGGCGTCGTTCTAATTCATCTTCTTCTTCCTTCCGCTTTTCCCTTTTTTGGTTTGAGCTCTTGATTTGGCTTCAATGGAGCTCCATTGATTTGCTTCCGGACGATCCAAACCAAGCTTGTGTGGCTTGGGACTGCATCATGCATGCATCAAGTGGTATCTAGAGCCTCAACCGGAGTGCAATTCACAGAGAATTAGGTGCAATTTTCGTTTTCCCCAAATTTGCATTTTTGAGTTTTGTGTTCTTCTTCTTCTTCTCCAATTTTCGTTTTTCTCAGCCTCTTGATTCTTGTTTGTTTGTGTTCAATTGTGTGTTTTGTGCTTGAATTTGAGTTTATCTTGCAATTTCCTTCGTTTCCCCTTTCGTTTCGTTGAATTTGGTGTTGATTTGAGCATAGAGTGGTTGTTGCATGTGTTCTTCATGTTCTTGATGAAACCCATAGCTTGCTGAGGAAGTTTTGAGTTTGTTTTGAGTTAGATCCAAAAAAAGTGCAGTTTGGAGTACGTTGGGCCGTTTTTGCAATTTTAAAAAGTTTCTGGTCCAAAAATAGAAAAATACGTGGGGCCAAAGTGTAAAAATAAAAAATTATTGGGGTCAAATTGCAAATATCAAAAAAATATGAGGACCCAAGTATAAAAAAAAAATTTACAAAAATTTTCTACAGCCCTATCTCCTTAGTGTGTGCTTCTTATTGCTTTCTAATACATTTATTTTGCATAATTACAGTAGTTGCTACTTTGTCCAAAATTTTCTTTTTGTTCCATCTTTAGAAAAGCTTGTTGAGCAATCTCGCTTAGCGACATATTTCGCTTAGCGCACGTTTGCTTCGATCAAAGTGTTCGCTTAGCACACCTTTATCACTTAGCGCACGTTTGCTTCGATCAACGAGTTCTCTTAACGCGCCTTGCTCGCTTAGCGCACGTCTTGTCATTCTTATATCTTCCTATTTGTCTTTTCTTTGGCATTCCTTTTTGTGTTGTCCTTTCTTTTTGAGCTTTTATTGCTTATCTTCTAAACTTTCATGGTTTTTGTCTTAGAGTTTTCTTTTCCTTGACCTCTTAAGTTGAGCTTGGATTTGTTTCATCTTTCACTTGGAAACTCCTTGAATTGAAATCTTTGGTTGATCTCAAGGGCTAAAGAAGAGTTAGAGAGTGGAAAAAGACAAGAGTGAACCTTATAGAAAAAGTCTTATAAGAGTGAAACACGAGTGTTATTGAGTGCAAACACTTAGTGAGTGGTAAGGTTCAATATTTTTGTTCACTAACCTTTTGCTTGTAGCCATGGTTTTCGGAAGTGATAGTGATCCACCCTCACCTAGATCCGCTAAGCTAATGGTCTCATTGGCTAAGCAAATGGATAAGATGCATAGAAACTTTGAGAGGAGGATGGGAGAGAGATTTGATGATGTGCAAAGAAGTACTCAAGAGTTGAGTGGAAGAGTGGGAGACATTGAGAGAAGGAGGCATCATAGGTCACCTTATTCACCTCAAGGGAGTGATGATGGTTATGATGAAGGTAGAAGGCATAGGAATAGGAGGAATAGAGATGGTTTGGATGATGTGAAGGTCAAAATCCCCAAGTTCTTAGGTACTTATGACCCGGCGGGTTACCTTGATTGGGAGATGAAAGTAGACCAAATTTTTAGTTGTCACAATTATAATGAAGAAAAGAAAATAAGGATGGCTAGCTTAGAATTTGAGAAATATGCCTTGGTGTGGTGGCAACAAGTTCAAGTGGATAGAGAACGACAAAGAAGACCTAGAGTGGAGACTTGGGAGGTAATGAAGAGTGTCTTGAGGGAGAGATTTGTTCCCATTCATTATATTAAGGACATGCATATCAAGTTACAAAGGCTCTATCAAGGTAGTAAAAGTGTTGATGACTATTACAAGGAGATGGAGATTACTTTGATAAGAGCTAACATTGAAGAAACTAATGAAGCTACAATGGCTAGATTTTTGAATGGCTTGAATAGGGACATTCAAGATGTTGTAGAGCTTCAAAGCTACAACAACATGGATGAACTTATACATAGGGCCGTGCAAGTGGAGCAACAATTGAGGAGGAAGCATTCCTACAAGAAGTCTTCCTACAATTATTCCTCTTGAAGGGATAAGGACACTTCCAAGAAGGAGGGTTCTTCTTCACAACATCTTGAAAGAAAGTCTTCAAGAGGTAACCCTACTTCTCCTCCTCAAACCCCTCCCCATAAATCTACTTCTCATACTCATCCTACTTCCAATAAATCTAGTTCTATTAAATGTTTTAAGTGTTTGGGCAAGGGTCACATTGCATTCCAATGTCCTAACAAAAGAAACATGATTTTGTTGGAAAATGGAGAAGTGGATAGTGAGTCATCTAAGAGTTCTCTTAGTTCCTCTAGTGAAGGTGAGGATGATAGTTTTCTTCCACCGGAGGAGGGAGATCTTTTGATGGTTAGAAGACTCATGGGTAGTTTGTGCAAGGATAGAGATGATACACAAAGAGAAAACATTTTTCATTCTAGATGTTTGGTGAATGGAAAGGTTTGTTCTCTAATCATTGATGGTGGAAGTTGTACCAATGTTGCAAGCACTAGATTAGTGGAGAAATTAGGCCTCAAAACCATCCCTCACCCTAAGCCTTATAAGTTACAATGGTTGAGTGATAGTGGTGAGTTGGTTGTGAATAAGCAAGTGTTGCTTACATTCTCCATTGGAAGTTATGTTGATGAAGTGCTTTGTGATATGGTTCCTATGGAAGCCGGACATGTGTTGCTTGGTAGACCTTGGCAATATGATAGAGATGTTGTCCACAATGGGGTCACCAATAGATTTTCTTTCTTACATAAAGGTCACAAGGTAGTTCTCTCACCTTTGTCTCCAAGCGAGGTGTGTGAGGATCAAATAAAAATGAGATTGAAAAGAGAGAGAGAAAAGAAAATTAAAGAAGGAAAAAGTCCTTTGAGAGAGAAAAGCCAAAAAGAAAAATATGGCAAAAAGAGTGAAAAGAAAGACCAAAAGAAAAGAGAAAAAGAGAGTGAAAAAAAAATAGTGATAAAAGAGAGTTTGTTCTTGAAACCTAAAGAGGTAAAAAGAGTGATGCTTGCTAGGCAACAAATGTATTTGCTCATTCCAAATTACATGTGCTTGTCTTCTAGTGCTCTTGAATTGCCTCAAGGTTTTGATACACTCTTGAAGGAGTTTGAGGATGTCTTTCCACAAGACCTTCCCCATGGCTTGCCTCCTTTAAGAGGAATTGAACATCAAATTGATCTTGTTCCGGGAGCTTCACTTCCTAATAGGGCTGCCTATAGGAGTAATCCGGAAGAGACAAAGGAAATACAAAAGCAAGTTGAAGGGTTGATGCAAAAAGGGTGGGTGAAAGAAAGCTTGAGCCCATGTGCAATGCCGGTCATCCTAGTCCCAAAGAAAGATGGCACTTGGAGGATGTGCACGGATTGTAGACCCATCAACAACATCATCGTGAGGTATAGACATCCTATCCCTAGACTTGATGATATGTTGGATGAACTTCATGGTTCTTGTGTTTTTTCCAAGATAGATTTGAAAAGTGGTTACCATCAAATTAGAATGAGAGAAGGTGATGAATGGAAAACCGCTTTCAAAACTAAGTTTGGACTTTATGAGTGGTTGGTCATGCCTTTTAGCTTAACCAATGCACCAAGCACTTTTATGCGACTCATGAATCATGTTTTGAGGCATTTTATTGGTAAATTTGTGGTTGTTTACTTTGATGATATCTTGATTTATAGCTTAACAACAAATGACCACTTATTCCATGTTAGAAGTGTCTTGGAAGTGCTTAGAAATGAGAGCTTGTTTGCTAATAAGGATAAATGCACATTTTGCACTAGTCAAGTAGTGTTTCTAGGATTTGTTGTGAGTGCTAAAGGAGTCCAAGTGGATGATGAGAAAATTAGAGCTATTAGAGATTGGCCCACACCCAAAAATGTGAGTGATGTGAGGAGTTTCCATGGGTTGGCTAGTTTCTATAGGAGATTTGTCAAGGAATTTAGCACAATAGCATCTCCATTGAATGAAATTGTTAAGAAAAATGTGGGATTTAAATGGGAGAGTGAACAAGAGAGAGCCTTCAATGAATTGAAGGAAAGGTTGACAAATGCACCCATTCTTGCTTTACCAAATTTTTCAAAATCTTTTGAAATAGAATGTGATGCATCAAATGTTGGCATAGGAGTGGTATTGTTACAAGAGGGTCACCCAATTGCCTATTTTAGTGAAAAACTTAAGGGTGCCATCTTGAACTATTCCACCTATGATAAGGAACTCTATGCACTTATTAGAGCCTTGCATAATTGGCAACACTATCTCCTTCCTAAGGAGTTTGTGATTCATAGTGACCATGAGTCACTCAAACATTTGAAAAGCCAAGGCAAGCTTAATAAGAGGCATGCCAAATGGGTAGAGTTCTTGGAACAATTTCCTTATGTGATTAAACACAAACAAGGCAAGGCTAATGTAGTGGCCGATGCCCTTTCTAGGAGATATGCTTTAATCTCCATGCTTGAAACCAAAATGTTTGGGTTTGAACACATAAAGGACTTGTATCCTCAAGACCATGACTTCTCTAACTTGTTTGAGCTATGTGAAAAAGGGTCTCACCAAGGTTTCTTTAGGCATGAAGGGTACTTGTTCAAAAATAAAAGATTATGTTTGCCTCAAAGTTCTTTGCGTGAACTCATGATTTGTGAAGCTCATCAAGGGGGGTTAATGGGACATTTTGGAGTTGAAAAGACTTTGAACATCTTGCATGAACATTTCTTTTGGCCTAAAATGAAACCTGATGTCATCAAATTTTGTTCTAATTGCATTGTGTGTCATAAGGCCAAGTCTAAAAGCATGCATGATGGTTTATATACTCCATTGCCAATCCCTACCTCTCCTTGGACCGAAATTTCCATGGATTTTGTACTTGGTCTTCCACGGTCCAAGAGAGGCAAGGATTCGATTTTTGTGGTTGTTGATAGGTTTTCCAAGATGGCACACTTCATTCCATGCCACAAGGTGGACGATGCTTGTCATGTGGCGGATCTTTTCTTCAAAGAAGTAGTGCGTCTTCATGGATTACCTAGGAGCATTGTGTCGGATAGGGATTCCAAGTTTTTAAGCCATTTTTGGAAAATATTGTGGGGAAAACTTGGAACCAAGCTTCTTTTCTCCACCACTTGTCATCCTCAAACCGATGGGCAAACGGAGGTGGTGAATAGAACACTTTCACAACTCCTAAGGTGTTTCATAAAAGGTAATTTGAAAACTTGGGAAGAGTGGTTACCTCATGTTGAATTTGCCTATAATAGGGTAACTAACTCTACCACTTCTTTTTCTCCTTTTGAGGTTGTTTATGGCTATAATCCTTTATCTCCTCTTGATCTAATTCCATTACCTAATGATTCTTCTATTTTGAGTAAGGATGGTCTTTCAAGAGCCACTTTTGTGAAGGATCTCCATGAGAAGGTAAGAAACCAAATTGAGCACAAGATGGAGCAATATGCAAGACAAGCCAACAAGGGGAGAAAGCCCATGGTATTCGAACCCGGAGATTGGGTTTGGGTACATCTACGGAAGGATAGGTTTCCCTCACAAAGGAAATCTAAACTTCAACCTAGGGGTGATGGTCCTTTCAAGGTCCTTGAGCGGATAAATGACAATGCCTACAAGATTGACTTGCCAAGTAAGTATGGGGTGAGTTCTAGTTTCAATGTCACTGATCTTTCTTCTTGTGATGCAGGTATCTTAGATGCAAATCCGAGGTCGGATTCTTTTCAAGAAGGAGGGGATGATAGAGGGCTAGTCAATGAACATAAGGACCTAGGGGCACTTCAAGAATTAAAGGGACCAATGACAAGATCCAAGGCCAAGATTCTCCAAGAAGAAATGACCAAGAGACTAAGGGAAGGGTTATTCATCAAAGGCCAAGAAGGAAGAAGCCCAAAGGAGCTAAATTGGAGCACTTGGAAATTTGCTGATAGCTCGCTCAGCGCAAGCTTGGGCTCAGCGAAGTTTTGCCTCGATCAATCATCTCGCTCAGCGCAAGATAGAGCTTAGCGGAGATTTGCCTCGATCAAGCATCTCGCTCAGCGCACAATTGAGCTTAGCGGAGATTTGCCTCGATCAAGAATCTCGCTCAGCGCAAGTTTGAGCTTAGCGGAGTTTTGCTTCGATCAAGCATCTCGCTCAGCTCAACGTTGAGCTCAGCGCAATTTGCGCTAAGCTCAAGGTTGAGCTTAGCGGAAGGTCTAGCACGAGAATTTTTGAAAACTTTGTTTACTTGTGTAAGGGGTTTCTTAATTGTGTAATTAGGCCTTAAAACGTTGTGTTTAAGTGGTGATTAGTTGCATAAGGCCTGGCTCTATAAATAGTAGAGGAGAACCTCATTTGTAAGGAATAATAACTCATTTGTGAATGAAAAGCTTTGGCTTAGTTTGAGAGCATAGTCTCTTCTTGGTTCTTGGGTGAACCAAATTGATTCTTATCAAGGAAGCTTTCCTTGTGGCGAATTCTTCTCGGCTTATCGTTCCGTGCGGTTCGTGGCGTCGTTCTAATTCATCTTCTTCTTCCTTCCGCTTTTCCCTTTTTTGGTTTGAGCTCTTGATTTGGCTTCAATGGAGCTCCATTGATTTGCTTCCGGACGATCCAAACCAAGCTTGTGTGGCTTGGGACTGCATCATGCATGCATCAAATAATGATTCTCACTCCCTTTCTTTATGCTATTCTTGTTGTTGTGTGTTTGGCCTGGTTGCCAATTGCAAGTGAGGATTGTCCATACAATGAATAGGATGTTGGAGGAGAGGCTTAACCTCTCAAACCTAGTTTATATTTTGTTTGAGACTTATGCTCTAATAGTGGTGACATTGGGACAGGGTTACTTGTTTACATATAATTCTTCTTGCTAAACATCGTACTCTTATGTGACCATTTGGATGCCAAACCTTTTAATTTATATTATGTACTTATATCATGTTTTTAGGAAAGTGATGATTTCTTGAACTAGATTAAAAAAATTGGAAGAAATTATGGATTTGTTATAGTACTCGTAGTGGTTGGAGACAAGACCAAGAACTATATTTGTTATAGTTAGTTACAAGTTTTTTTTTGCCTTGTTTTATTTTAGGCTTAATACTCAATTTTGTCATTAGTTTATTCTAGGCACTTAGTTGGATCTTCCATTCTTGGAATATGTAATTGGATTCTTTTATTTTTAAAATGTATCAAATTGGATCCTTTGGCTTTTTAGGTATTCAATTAGGTATTTTTGTTTTTAAAATTTGCTCAAATGAGACCTTAGCATTGGATGATTTAACCAAAGTTAATTAATTACTTTATGTATAAAGGACTCAATTGAACAATTAGTTTAACAACAAAATGAGTCATTTGCATACCAACAAATTAAAAGATAAATTGAGCACTTAAAATAAATTAAAAAATCAATTTTGTTAATGGGTTAATTTTTGGCTCAAATATATAGAATTTTTTTTTATTTTAGTCCTTCAATTTAAATGTAATTTTTTTAGTCCTTCAGATTTTATAAATGTTATTTTTAATCATTTGATAAAAAAAAATTATCAAATAAAATATATAAATTTTATAATTTATGATAATTTTTTTATCATCATAAATAATAATAATAATGATAAATAAAAAAAAATTAAATAGTGTTATTAATTGTTATTATGTGATTCTTGGATGGATATTTGGGGGTGCTTACCCTATGCATTAATGGTTATTATGTGAATTTTTGGGATGCTTACTTTTTGAATTAATGGTAAATTGGTAATCATATGCAAGAATTCACGAATGCATGACTCATTATGACATGTATACATAGTTAGAATTTCATGTATACATTTGCAAATATCCAACCCTTTCAGAGAATCAAAAGACGAATGCTTAAAAGATGTTTGAATGAAGAAAGTAGTCAGAAAAGAATTACCTAGTTACCCTAGGACAATTACATTTCGGTACTCACTGGACTCAAACACATGACCACAAGATTAAGATATTAAAAAACAGGTAAATAAATTCAATAATTTGTTGAAAAAGTCAAAGAAAAAATGTTAGAGATTGTCACCCTTAAATTCAATATTCAATAATATTTCAATGATTAACTTTTAAGGACTTAAATTGAAAGTTAAAAAACAAAAAAATATTTAAATAAAAATAACTAATCATTTATCTTTCTTTAGATAAAATACTTAAATATAAATTTTAATAGTATTTTTTTTATCCTCCATTTTTTAAAAAGAAATAAATGATTATATTATATTATATCATGTCATTATAAATGAATTTTGAATTACACACTTTATTAATTTTTGTCAATATAATTTAATATTTGATGGAAGTTTGAGTTTGAAGTGGGAGACATACTAACAAATATTAACTCTATTATATCATTTATTTTATCTTCATTTTTGAAAATATTGGTTATGATAGTTTAACACGCTTAAAGACTCAAGTGTGCATAGATCTAAACACTATATTTAAACCTTAGAAAAAACAAATTAATGTTGCACTATAATCCATCAAATTTATTTTTATTAATCTTTACTTTCTAACAATTTGAAAGTATATCATTTTTTTTTTTTATAAATTTTATGCTAATATCTTTTTGTGACTAACATAATTCATTCTTCCCTTAAAAAAAATATAATTCATTATAATTAAATGGATTTTTTTAGGGATAATTAAATAGATTTTAAGAACATAATAGGATATTTTTAAAAAAAAATTAAGATTAACAAAGATACCATTATTTATCATAAATGGATGAATGTTTGTATACATTTTTTTATGTAAGATAAGAAAATGTAAAAAAAATTAACAACTACAAAATTTGATAACAAACATAAAAGTTTAGGACCAATCGCATTTTAAAAAATTCAAACGATAAAAATTGCCAATTTTCAAAAGCGGAATGAAAATTACAACTAAATTAGTGAACATTAAAACACTAATAATCAACTCTTTAAAACAGACAGAAGAACCAAATTTTTGAATTTTTAAAACCTAAGAGAATCCAATTGTTCAATTAAAACACGAATGAAAATCGTCATTTCAAAAAAACAGAATGAAAATTACAATTAAGCAAAAAAACAAAAAATAATAAGTTATAAGTACTTTAAACTAATTTATCAAGTATTTAATATTTAATTATCAACATTTTAACAGTGATCAATGAAACCATGAATGACCCGCCCAATTTTATCGATATTGGTTAATAAACCAAACGATTCTTAAAATAAAAAGCGGTCAAATCAAAATCTCAAAAGGCTAATATAAACCAATACTAATATGGTATATAAGCCGCCTTCAAGTCTAAAAGAATCCGGGTTTGAATTATTATTATGATTATAAAATCAAAGGCACTATGATAATATGCATATATACCGACTATTCCCAAACAACTTTTGCATATAAGCCGTGACCATAAGGATATCTTCTATCTAGCTCATGGCGTATTTCTGAGTCCAAGAACGGGCAGTGCTCTCGTACTTGGCTCTGTCAGTCTTGTACATGTGAGCAATATCAGGCACCAAAGGATCATCTGGGTTGGGATCTGTCAGAAGGGAGCAAATTGACAGTAGCACCTGCAGCAAATTAAACCATCAAGAAAACAAATTGGTCAAGTTAAGCAAGGAGACTGACAAGTAAATAGCCACATACCTTGGAAACTGTAAGGGCGGGACTCCACTGCTCTTTCAGAATGTCTAGACAGATACTTCCATTGCTGTTTATGTTTGGGTGAAATACCTTGGTTCGGAAGGAAACCTAAAAAAGCGACATTTTAAATACATCATTGCCCAACCTAAACTACTGACATTTTCAACCCACGATCAAAGAAACAAGCATAAGACATACTTTGGGTCTTGAGAGAAAGGAAAACAGATGATGAAATGTACAATTCAGTGAAAAACTAACAATGAAAAGGGGTACTTCGTCACTTGCACCAACAGATTTATAAATAACTGGTTGACACTCAACCGGAAGGCATTATTAATCAGAGATATGCCATGTCAACTACAAAAGAATATTTAGCCAAAAGGCAATTAAACTGTAAAACAAGCAATTCAATTTCAAAGAAAAAAGGCTAGTATTTCATCCCAAATAAATATTAATTTCAATATCCTATAAGAAATTAAGGTGATCAATCCAACTTGCATAGCAAGTACTTGAATCCATCATATGGTTTGGTCTACCTTTGGTGGCTTAAATGGATAATCAGGTGGGAAGTGAATGGTCACCAAGAATACACCACCAGCATAAGGGCTGTCTGCTGGACCCATAATTGTAGCTTGCCAATGAAACATGTCATCACCAACAGGGCCTACTCAAGAATGGAATATATAAGATTCATGATAACATTACCATAGAGTGATTATTTATATGTATCTAGTGCATTGGGTGTACTTGATAAGTTACGTAACTACAAGCAAATATTTTATTAATATTACATATTATGTAACTAAACAAACCCTACTTTGCTGTTGGGGTTTCCTACATGAAACAGTGATCAAATCATTGTAACCAAATCAAATCTGCATATAGCTTCTGCTACTCTCACCCAAGAAATCATACATTTGACATCTTGACATCTAATCATTATTCATCCTGTAAGAGTATCCTTCTCTAATAGTGAGGAATTTGCCCTCCTATTTTATAAATCTGCCACATTTATACCCAAAATCTTTATTTGTATAAAAATTGAAAAACTTTCCTTGTTATGATTGTCTCATTATAATTTTCAATCCCAAATAGTGGTGCATATACACATACATACACATGTTATGCATATTAAATAAATAATCAATACCAGATACATATAAATTCTGAAAAATTAAAAAACCACTCAATTCATGAAATAATCGTAATTAACAATAAATATTAACAAACCACAGAATCTGAACAAAGAACATGAACAGAGAACCAAAAAATTTTAACATTGAAAACCCAAGATTTAAGGGCATTTTCCAGATTATAGGTAGACTTCACTGTGACAGCCAACTTACATGTGACACTGTAGTGGTCACAACACTAAACAGTGACACTCAAATGTCCAAATAGCAGCCACCAGCTGCTCTGCTCTACCACTCTAGCAGCACTATAATTGCTCTTGATAACCTAGATACAAACCCCTTCTATTTGTTAAACATTACAAAGAAAACCGTCTATTTATAAATACATTATAATTAAGTGTATGATATTTATATTTATAAAATAGGAGGGGTTTGGTGCAAATTTAAAAAAAAAAAAGGAATATGTGTAAGAAATGCAAATTAGAAGGGAGGCTGGAGTCATTTTCTTAATTAAAGTTTAATTCACATGTTATCACTGGCAACTATGTTACTCATGGTTTCTCCTACAGCTCTCTTACATTTCCATGCCACACATGAAAAAATGGTGTACGAGCCAAACCTGTATGCTAGCAACTTTCCATCATTGTATCTTATCTTCAATTCAAACAAATCACAATTTTCTCAAAATAACATTTTTTTCATCTTGTCCATGTATGATAAATGTTAACAATGGTGGATGGCAACTTATAGCAGTGAGCCAAAAATACACCATATACATATGGCGTGGCAGCCCATGGCGAAAGCCATACAACAACAACAAAGCCTTATCTTACTAGGAATAAATTAGAAACAGAATATGCTTGACTTTGATTTTGGCTTCACATTGTCCTGGAAGTGAGAAGGATTGGAAGCAACCTTATAGATTTAATAGAGAAAGTTAGAAAACAGAGAATATGAACTGAGATTCTGAAAAAAAACAAAAAAAGAGAAAGAAAACTGAAACAGAGAACAAATTGTATAAAAATTAACAGAAAACAGAAAAATGAAGAAAAAAACTGAACAGAACAAGCACAGGGAGAACAACATGTTGGAGTGACCCAATGAATAAATGTTGCAGAAAATTGAAGAAAAGAGAAATGAAGCAATTAACATAGAATAAGAAAAAAAATTCCAAGTGACAGAGAACAAGAATAAAAAATAGAGACGAAAAAGAAAAAGAAAAACAGATGAAGACAGACCGGCAGAGAAAGAACAAGCCAAGAAAACGGAAGAGAAGCTCTGGCTGCAGCTGCAATTCATGTTGCTGCTAGCAAGGGTGGTGGCCGTGAAGGTCACCAGTGTTGGTATAGGTGCAACTTGGCTGGTTTCAATGAGAAGTTAAGAGAAATCCTTAGTCGGAATAAGAGAATTGAAAAAAGAAAAAGAAAAAAGAACTCCGTCATGGCAGAAAGTGCCATAAAACACAATTTGGCAGCTGGCAAATGGCTGGCTGCAACTTATGTAATGCTGCTAGCAAGGGTGGTGGTCGTGAAGGTCACCAGAGTTGGTATAGGTGCAACTTGGCAGGTTTCAATGAAAAAAAGAAAAAAGAACTCCATCATGAAAGACAATTGAGCAACTGGCAAATGGCGGCAAGCATACACCATGTCATTATGGCAGCACCATAACTGCTTCTTTGTCAATAAATAAACTACTTCAAATCAATTGAGAGAATGGTATGGCAAGTTTAATAGCCACAAGCTATATTACAATTTACTAAATGACAAATAAGTTGAAGAAATAACAGATTATGATGAGAAGTCAAAAGAGAATGTAAGAGTGCTCCAGAAATAGAAATATTAATCTATTTTTCTTGCAAATGTATTATACTGGCACACATCACTCTGAATTATTAAAACAACAGGATAAAACAATAACATATACACACAGACAAATAAACAATAAAGAGAACGTCAGCCAAACAAACCAGCACTGCAGGAAACAGGAGGGTCCTTCTGCAGATCCTTCAACTCCTTAGTAATGCGTTTTGACGCCATCACAAGTGTACCTAAGTTTAAGACACAAATTTCAGGTTTCTTACTTTTGGATTCAATTTGTGAACCAATATATAAATGCATTTAATATGATCCATTCCTTAGTTTCAAAAACAGAATGAATAAAACCATGAGCATTAAATTCTGAGGACTTAAAAAGGGGACCATATACCCACACTAAGTCTAAGAAAATAAAAACTAAATCAAATTACAATATATGAAGGTAGTACTAACAAACAAACAAACAAACAATAAATAAAATGTTTTATTGTAGTTTTTCAATAGACCATATCAAAAGTTAATTTCGAGTAAGCATGAGACAACAATAAGAAGAAATCACAATAAGAAGAAACTCATCAGAATTTTCACCAAAATAATAAAAGGACCACTAGTTAACAACAGCAACAATTTTTAAACTGTACATGGTTCACAAACGCATAGTTGAGTGCCAAACACCAAATATCACAATCTTTAACGACTAAAGGAAAAACAAAAAGAAACTACCAGTTCCGCTGTCAAAAAGCAAGAAAGATATAAAATCAGGAAAACAAAAAAGAAAAAAGCAAAATCAAACCCTAAAATTCCAAAAATCAAATTCCGCCTCGATGATGATACGATCAAGCAAAGCAAACGCACAGAGGGAAGAACAGAAATCAAAATCGAGAGAATCGAAAAGGGTGCGACATACCTTGAAATCCTAGGGTTTGAAGTTTGATCAGCGATGAGAAAGCGTTGAGGAGTGGAAGAGTGAGTCTCTCAGGCTATTCCGTATATAATCTTCCGTGCGCGATGCCTCCATTCGATCCTTGCCATGCACGTGAGCCAAATAAAATAAAGGGTAAACCCTCAACTTTTCTAAATTTCATGTTTTGGTCTTCAACTTTTTTAAAGATCGGTTTAAGGTGTTGTTTTTGAATTTTTATTTTATTTTCATGATTTTTAAAAATCACTAAAATATTACAAAAATTCTAAAATGATTTTTAGATTTTTTCTGTGGTGATTTGGTATTTTTTAAAAATCATTTTCATAACTTTTGTAATTTCTAAATCAATTTAGCGCATTTTATTTTTACTATTCATCCTATTTTTATTATTCACTTGTTGTTTCTTCCATTATGCATGACTATGTTTGTTCTTGGTACTTTTTATTCATTTGATCCTGAAATAGATAGAACATTTCATAGGTTGAATAGGCATTATAGCAATAGTGTAGTTGATCACCATAAAGTAGTTGACTTGAGTAGTGTAGAAATTGATAGTGTTAGTGTTAGTTCTGTTTCTGATTTTGTTGATTTTTAACTTGATATTGTTTTTACTTATCCTTATTCTAACTTCATGGTTGACTATTAACATCAAGAAAGAACTTTGAGGGAGTTGGCTGCACCTGACATTAGTTTCCAACCTTTGTACATCTAATATCCTGAAATTGATGTTGATTGTGAGTTGAAGTCTGAATTAATCCATTTGTTGCCCAAGTTTCAAGGTCTTGTAGGTGAAAATCCTCATAGGCATCTAAAGGAGTTTCATGTGGTCTGTTCCACTTTGAGACAAAATGGTGTGCTTGAAGACTACATTAAGCTCAAGGCTTTTCCTTTCTCTATGTTGGACTTTGCCAATGACTGGTTGTACTTCAATCCAGTGCTTGTTAGAAGCTGGAATGATTTGAAGAGGCAATTCTTGGAGAAATTCTTCCTTGCCTCTAAAATTGGGACAATTAGAAAAGACATTAGTGGTATTAAATAGCTCTTTAGGACACTTTGTATGAGTATTGGGAGAGGTTCAACAAGTTGTGTGCAAGCTGTCCAAATCATCGCATTGGTGAACAACTCCTCATCTAGTATTTCTATGAAGGATGGCTTCCTATGGAGAGAGGCATGGTTGATGCTGCTAATGCAAGAGCTTTGATAGATAAAATCCTAATTGCTGCTAGACAGTTGTTGAAGATTGACGTCTCACCTTTTCTTTTAGATTTTTGGTATCTTCATACCTTAAGTCTTCTCTGTTCTCATAGTCTAGTATTTTCTTTTTATGCCATAACATGTATGGATAATGACATTGTATTGTTTGTTATAGACTAAGCCATATCATTCTTGTTTGATGTTTTGATTTGCCCTATTTTCTATTATCTCTAGCATCACTAGATGATTTACTTCTTAGGAACTAATTCTGAGTGATTACAATCGATTACAAGCTGTAGGAATCGATTACCAGATGGCCAAATCAGTTTTGAACCATCTCTGGTATCGGGTTAATCGATTACCAACCATTGCAATTGATAACAATGTTAATTTCAGATATCAGATATTGCTCTGTTTCATTTGCAATCGATTACCATCGAGCTGCAATCAATTACAAGACAATCTCTGAGATTCAAAAATTGCTCTATTTCATTTGCAATCGATTACCATCTTGTGGCAATCGATTACCACATGATCTTTGATATTCAGAATTGGCTTTGTCTTGTTTGCAATCGATTACAAGTTTACTACAATCATTTACAACAATTGACAGTAAGTGTAAATCATATTTTGATACACGGGATAATCGATTACACCTTATTGCAATCGATTATATTTGGTATAACGGTCATTTTTAAAGATCTCCAAGATTCATTTTTTATCTAACTAACTCCGAATATTTTTGACCCATGCTATATATTTGAACCCATATCATTCTGTGCAGAACAACCAATAGTCACAATATCTTTTCATTCCTTCAATTGTCAAAATCCAAATCTTTGATTTGATTTTCAGATTTGATATTACTCTGAACATTCTCTTCTTTCTTTTGCACATTCTCTAATCTCTTGAGTTTCAGAAAAACTCAATATTGCTTTTACTGCTATACCCATTTGAGATTAAACCTCTGAGCCTATACTGAGTTATATCCCTCTCTTGTTCTTTCATGAACTGAGGTGATTCAACATTTGTTCTTGACTGCTAAATTTGCTTAAATTGGAATTTCTTGAACTAATCTCATATCAGCTATATCAACACATCAAGCTGTTTTCATTCTTTAATCTTTTTGATTGATCTTGTTTGATTAGCATTGTGAGAATTTCATTCCTAAATGCTGTGTTGAAATTAGATGGCATTTCTAATTTTGTTTGTAGTATTGTGATTAGAAATTGGATGGTGAATGGTGTTTTCACATTCAATCTTCTAGGTTCCTGTTTCAGGTTGTGAAATCAGGATTTGCTGTGAATTGTGTGTGCATGGTGTATGTAATCAAATTCATAGTGGAACCTCTTGGTGAAAGGGAGAACTAGATGTAGATCGGTGGTTGATCAAACCAGTATAAATCAACAGGCTCAATCTCTCTATCCCTTGATCTATTTCAATTTAGTATTTGATCTTTATCAATATAATTTGTTCCAAATCATTCTATCATAAGCTGAGGTTGTTTTTTTGGTTTATTCAATCAATATAACATTCTCTGAAAACACTTTTATTAAAACCTCAAGAGCGGTGGTGAAAAATCTTTTTGAGGAAAAGAATCTATCACTTTACGTTAAATCAATTCACCCCCCCCCCCCCCTCTTGATTGATTACTCGGCTGATCCTAACAATTGTTCTCCAACATGGCAGAGAATTCTCAACAGTTTACCACCAATGCCTCATCTGCTGTTAGAGTTCATGAAGTGACCACTAATTCTTCTCATAGACTAGAAAACAAGGTCTTAGAGCTTACTTCCCTTGTTAGACAGCTAGCCATTGGCCAACACTAGCAGGCTCAAGCAGTCAACCATCATGGATGTGGCATTTTCACTTCGAAGTAGAACATCCTATAGATGCATGTCCTACTCTTCTAGAGACTGAAGATGTTGTTGGAATCAACACTGGCCAACAGTACAAACCACCTCAACAAAAATATGATCCTTATTCTTCTACATACAATAAAGGATGGAAGGATCATCCTAACCTGAAATATGGTCCTGGTCTTGGTCTTGTGCGACAACCACCACATGTAGGGCAACCCCAGCAAAGATACCAACAACCTAGTTTAGGTGGTAGATACTAGCCACCTCCATTGAGACAACAGCAAGCACCTCCTATTCAACAGTCCTTTCCTTCTATAGAGCCTTCATTGGAAGATTTGGTGAAGTAGTTGGCCACAAGTAACGTTCAGTTCCAACAGAATGTGAGTGCAAGCATTTAGG
The DNA here is from genome assembly GCA_014843725.1 of Amphicarpaea edgeworthii. Classification (NCBI taxonomy): domain Eukaryota; kingdom Viridiplantae; phylum Streptophyta; class Magnoliopsida; order Fabales; family Fabaceae; genus Amphicarpaea; species Amphicarpaea edgeworthii. The sequence goes on from CM026326.1 coordinate 14,588,429, forward strand.
ATTTGTAGACTCAAATTGGTCAATTGGCCACCATTGTGAACCACTTACATTCACAAGGCTCAAGCAATATTCCTTCCCAAGCAGTCCCCCCTCCCAAGGGGAATGTGAGTGCCATGACTTTGAGGGGAGGCAAGGAGCTAAGCTCTCGTCTAGTGGGTTCAGGACCTCAAAAGAATAGTGATGATGCTATTGCAACAAGCTCTCAGAAGCCAAGTCATATGAATGCAAGCGTTCAACAAAAGACTCCTCCTCTACCCTTTCTATCTAGAATGGCTCAACCCAAGAGATTGGAGCTGGATAGTGAGTTGATGGAGACCTTTGTAAGGTCCAAAACCTTGATTTTAATTCTAACGAAACCTTTAAGTATTTTTTTAAGTGTTGCAAATAGAATTTCATCAGTTGCTCAAAAGCTCATACATAAACACTGTTCAAAACCATAATCAGAAGCATGTTCAGAAGTAGTGTTTAGAAGACTGTTTAAAAGCATATTCTGAAGCAGTGTTTAGAAGCATGATCAGAAGCAAGCTCAGAAGCAATGATCATAAGCATGATTAGAAGCACTATTCAGAAGCACATTCAGAAAGCCAATCAAAAGCAATATTCTAAAAGCCAATCAGAAGCAATATTCAAAAGCCATATTCAAAACTAAAGAGGTGACAACTATCTTTCTGCTTTAGCAACTGTCCTCTCCCCTTTACAGCTTGTGACAGCTGGCTCTCTAGCTTTCTACCTTCTTGCTTCAGTTCATAAATAGAAGCCTCTACTCATCTTTAGGATCATCCAACTGCAAAGCAACTACAAGAAAGCCATCCAAACAGATTTAAATTTGTTTTGCCTCTTCATTCAAGAGAGATCCCTAGCTGTTCATACTACTCTAGATATATTTCTGAAATAGCTTTGAGAATTGTATTTCCTGTTACGAAAAATCCATAGTTGGACAAACCATTTTGAATCACCTTGTAAAGATCGAGTGATTTGTGAGAGACTTAGATCTGAGTGTTTGAAACCCAGTTGAGTGAACTAGTGTTGTTGTATCTGTGGAACCCATCAAGTGTGCTTGGGTGTTTGTTGATGTATCTGTGGAACCCAAGTAATGTGCTTGGGTGTTTGTTGTTGTGTGTCAGCAAAGAGTGGACAAGAATCAATAGGTTACTGATTTTGTATATTAGCAGAGTGCTGGAAGTGGTGTACTGTTTCAGTTGAGACTTTAATCAAATTTAATGGAAATCTCACTTGATAAAGTGATGACTGGATGTAGCCCAAGGTTAAGGGGTGAACCAGTATAAATCCTTTGTCTATTACTTTTCTACTTACTCCATTATTACTGCTTAATTTAACTCTATCTCAAACTAATTTTTGAAAGAGTATCAATAACCATCAGAAGCAAACTACAACTGTTCAGAAACAAACTACATATATCTTCTAAAATGTTCAGAAGCAAACTGCATATATCTTCTAAACTATTTATAACCAAACTACATATTTCTTCTAAACTGTTCAAGAAGCTAACCTCACATATTTTCTGAACTACTTATTTATCAATATACTCATCTATTTTGTTAAAAACATAAAAGTTCCATATTAAAACAATACAACCCCCCCTTCTTGTACTATTTTTATCACTTCAATTGGTATCAGAGCTTAACTCTCGGGTTAAGCGCACCTAACAGTGTAGGAGAAAAGATTCTAGAAGAAGTGATGGGAACATAGATAGGGACAAAGAAAATGAGGCACTTGGAGGACTTGGGGGACCCATGACAAGGGCAAGAGCTAGGAAAGCGAAGGAAGCTCTTGAACAAGTGGTGACTAATCTATTAGAGGCCCAACAATCTGCTGAAACCCAACACTTGGAGAATAAAGTTTTGACATGCATAGCTCACTTGGAGTGAGAAGAGCCAATCTGAATAACAAGACTTTTAATTTGCTTTTGGGGTTATTTTCTTTTTAGTATGGCTGTATATAAAATAAAATAAAATAATAAATATTTTGGCTACGGTAGGATTAGAACCCAAGTCTTTTTATAAGGATTTATTATTCTTGACCGCTACTACATGTCAGAAACGCTTGTCCTTAAGAGTTTTGTTTTTTTTCTTTTGTTTGCTTAAGTGTAATGCATAAACTCCTAAGCTGAAATGTATTAAAACAATTGGAGATCAATAAGAAATCGGGAATCATATTTTTGTTCGAGACTTGTGAGAAAATCTCTCTGCTAGGGTTCTTGGTTAAACCTTTGATCTTATCAAGAATTCACATTCTTGTGGCGATCTTCCTTGTTGGCTTATCAAACCCAGGTTTGTGGCGCCCTAAAAACCAGTAACCCTCTTGTTCCTTTTCATTGTTCATCTCTGAATTCACGTTCGAATTTCAATTTGGTATTTTCTGTTCGATTTTTCTCTGGACCATATCTCACGTTTTACGTGTCCAATTTTAGCGTTTCTTGAGTCTTTTTCGTAGTTTAGAACGTGAGTGTTCACCTCATTTTGGAATCGCCACAATCGGACTTCTGGGCTGCGAGTTACGACATTATCCTAAACGCAATCTGATTTTGTGCCCTAAAACAGCTTGTCTCAAAATTCAATCAAGGGTTTCGTATCATTTGGTAATCAGAGCTTGATTTAGAATCAATTTCATATTAATGTTTGGATTCTAGATTGATTGCGTTAATTCTAGTAAGTTTTGTGTCTGCTTCCGTTAATCCTGATTTAGTGCATCAGTTTCCTTTTTCCTGTTTTTGTGCACTTGTTTCCAAATTACTTGTTTTTGTGCCCTGGTTCTGCAACTGGTGTTGAATTATTTTGTTTCACTATTTTTTCTGCATCAACACAAAAAAAAAAAAAAAAGAATTCTGCAAGAAGGTTTAAAAAAAAAAAAAAAAGGAAGTGAAGATGGAGTAATTGTGAATTGGTGTTTAGTGTATCCGAATTGTTGCCTTGTTGAATTCTGGACATATAGGACTTATATATAATCAGTACCAGTTGCTTCTGCCTAATTTGTGGGTTTTTGTTCTTGTTAATTTGCTGTCCTAAACTCAAAAGTGTCTTGGTTGTTCTGTTTTCTTCATAGTATCTGTTGTTTTGTCATTCTTGTGAGTGTTAGTGGTAAAATTGTTCTTTACCACTTGTGTTAAAACTCTGTTCACCATGTGAAAGTGATTCTTGAAATAGATTGGCTGATTCAAGTAAGAACCTTAAGTGAGGGAGAGAGTGGTAAAAGGCAAGAGTGATGTGGACATCAAAGCCCAGGACAACCACCAGACCCAAGCCCATGACCAGATGGAAGCCCAAGACCCGATACAAGGCATAGGAGGGCCCATGACAAGAGCAAGAGCTAAAAAGGCCCAAGAAGCTTTGGAACATATGGTGACTATTCTGAAGGCAGTTCAAATGCAAGGAGAGGCCCAACACTTGGAGGCCCACAAGGGAGAGTTACTAGTCCTATCTGTTGATTGCTTGGAATGAAGGCCCACTTACAAACTTAGTCATTTAATTAAAAAAATAATAATGTTAAAGTGCTTGCAACCAGTTTTGAGCCGTTGACCTCAAACTAAACTTTGCCTCGCTTTAACCACTAAGACATATTAGCTATGCTTGTAATATTGGGATTTTACATTTCTCTTATTTTTCTGAGAACAAATTTGTATAAATCATTTAGAACTGAATGAAAATGCAGATCCTGATTGTTTTGTCAAAAGAGAGAATTGTCTCTGCTAGGGTTCTTCCTTGAACCAGTTGATCTTATCAAGAATTCCCTAAATTCTTGTGGCGATCCCTAGGCTTATCAAACATCATTGTTTGTGGCGCCTATCCTGTTTTCGTTCTTCCCCAATTTGTATTATTCTTCGTTTTCGCATTTCCCGTTTGTGCCTTCAGCCCCATTTTTCCCAGGTTCGTTCTGTACGTTTTACGTATCCCTTTCAAGTGTTTCTTGACCCTAAATTGCAGTTCAGAACGTCATCTTTCTCCTCGATTTGGAATCGCTCAAATCCGAGTTCTGTAGGCTGAGATACGATCAAGAATTCATATTCATTTCTGGGTTGCTCTTGGTGCGCGAATTCCATCCTAGAAGATCCAATTCGAACCAAGCATGTGATTTTCCCATCATTTGGCATCAGAGCTCAGTTCTAGGGTTGGAATTGAGTTACCTTTCTCCATTCTCTTAATCAATTCTGGTCACACCATTGGTAACCCTACTTTACGTTTCAGGTTTGGCTGAAATTTGGATTCCGCATTTGTTGTTTGTTATCTTCTTATCTTTAATTTCTTGTTTCACACTTGCTGCATATTTGTTCTTGGTTTTTGTTTAGTGTTAAACACTTAGCTTGTCTTGTGTGGGAATGTTATAATCTAGTGACTCGAAGTTCTTTTATATACTGAAAAAAAAAAAGGTTTGATTGCAAGGTTACGAATTATCCTCATTATTAAAGTAAAAGTTGGTGTTAAAAAAATTGACAACTTGTGGCTGTTTTGTTTTGTTCAAATTCGGTAGCAAGGAAAAAAAAAAACGAAAAAAGCAAAAAAACAAAGGAAGTAAATAAGCTGTAGTCATTAAATTTCTCCTTGCATCCCTTGTTTGATAAAATTCACTAAATGTGATGTCTCTCACAATCCTTGTTTTTTTCATAGAATCCCCATTACTCTTGTTTTGTTGAGTAGTGAAATTGTTTTCCTCTTTTGCTACTTCCCCCCCTAACTTGTTTAGTATTCAAATTCTGTCAAACCTTGTGATTGCTACCCCCCTCCCTTGGAAAGGTGATTCTTGATAATAGATATAGGTAGATTCTTGTAGAGATCCATAAGTTTAAGAAGAAAACAAAACAAGCGGAAAAGGCTAGAAGTACATATTTATTTAATAAGCCTTGTGAAACACTTGGAGTGAACACTTTGGTGGCGAGGTTTCTTACTTTAGAAAATTCACATTCATGGTGAGAGAGAAGGACC